>JANKKI010000115.1:2657500-3328467 GCA_025175665.1 Cinchona pubescens
TTAAGTATAGCTTATTAATAAATAAATTAACTCAGTTGACTGCTGTTTAATTCACAAAAAGCCTACTTAATTTATAAACAAGAAATTCAACCAATAGGTTTCCTTTGTGTGCGCGTGTTTATTATTGCCTATACAAAAGCATATACTTCTCGGCAGTCCGTACTCCCAACTCTCGTCTGGAGTAGGCCTGTCAATGGGTACACATCTAGACCCGGATAACCCGATCCGGACCCGTTTATCCTAGATGATCTATGACAAATTTCGATTACTCGGATCCGATCCTGACTCATTTAGCTATTATAATAAACGGGTCGGATCTGGATCTTGGTGTTTCAATCCGATTAAGACCCGAATCCAATTAAAATATTTAATATATAATAAAATTATTGTATATTA
Organism: Cinchona pubescens; assembly: GCA_025175665.1. Lineage (NCBI taxonomy): Eukaryota > Viridiplantae > Streptophyta > Magnoliopsida > Gentianales > Rubiaceae > Cinchona > Cinchona pubescens. The sequence goes on from JANKKI010000115.1 coordinate 2,657,897, forward strand.
GTGTTATTTTATATGTATATATACATATATGTTGTGTAAATTGCCCATGTAATTTATATTTAATATAAAATACATGCATAAATGTTAATTGTAAACTCAATACTTTTGATAATTAAATAAAAAAGAGAAAATTTGATAAATTGTAATAGTTTTACATATAATTTTTTAAAAAATTATTAAGACCCAGACCCGGACCCGGACCCCGATCCGGATCCGGATCCGACAAGACCCGACGGATCCGGATCCGGATATACTTTTTGTAGTATAGACCCGTCTGGATCCGAATCCGGATCCGGAACTAGTAATATTAAACGGATCAGGGTCTGAATATGCCGGATCCGACCCGTTTACAACCCTAGTATGGAGTAGTCAATGCAAATGTAACACCAAATACTTAAATATAATAATAATAATAATGTTTATTATTTTTTTTGTCATATTTTATTTGACATGGTCAAACTTATAAATAATTTAAGAAAATTTGATGTTCGACCCACTAATAAGATGTTTTTTTTTCATAATTGTCCTTCAATTAAGACACAAAATTTGTTAGTTGATTTTGGTGCTTTAAATTTTTAGATGGTTGTGAGAGTAATTAATATAGAGACATGAATTTAATGTTATGTTTTTGGGACTTGTATGAAGGTGAAATGAGCTTTAAAAATTTGTCATTTTAAGAAGTGACAAATAATTTAGAACAAACTAAAATAGAAAGAGTGACATATAAAATATGATGGAGGGAGTACTATGAAATGCTATATTTAGACGGCGTAAAATGTTATTCACAGTATTTATAAGTAGTCATTGATTTAGACAGTCATTAAATGGAATATTATTCAAAATATTATTTAAGATAATTATTATAGTAATTTTTTGAGAAACTATATATGTAAATAGACAAAAATGTGCAGTTTAAGCAGTAAAATGTTTTTCCTATTACTTATTGATTATAGGTACAAGTCATTAGAGAGTAAGGGAAGAAGTGAGTTTTTTTTTTTTTTTTTTGAAAAAAAGTTATATAAATAATTGAATTGAAAAGCATAATTAAAATTATTATAAAATATGATATAAAAAATAACGAATCAAAACCATTAATCTAAACAATCTTCTCTAATATAAAACTTTAAAATGCAAGCCACATGGTTAATATATTGGAGCATTATTCTAAAAGAAGTGCATATTACTATTACAAAATCCTTGATTTATTGAATACTATATCAACAGTATCTTTTAATGATTGTATAATGTTAATTTGAGGAAGTCGACAGCTCTGACCTCTGGCCCAGAACTAAAAAGTTATGCAAATTGCTGGGTAGAAAGTGGAAGTATGAGAAATTGTCCAATTTTCACATGAGGCCAATTTTAGTCCCTTTCAAAAAGTTGAAAAGACCCCAAAATGCCAGTCAGCTTCAGCATATGCCAATAATCCTAGTCCCCGCACCAAGCCATTTCAAAACACCTGGGTCGGTGATTTTCTTTTCTCGTGATCGACCTATTTTTGTTTATAAATCTTCTGATAACACACCTATAGAGTGTACTCGAATCAAATTCGGTTCTATAATTTTTCTTTTGAGCTTGATTTTTTGATAATTAAATTAAATTTAAATAAGATTTGGCGTTCGTAATTTTTTTTTATATTTGATTTGAATTTGACTCGAAAAAGACACTCGTACTCGATTCAAATTTGACTCGATAAAAATTCATTTGAATTTGATTCGAAAGATGAACAAGTTAAACTTGAACGAAATTACAAATTCGTTTAAATAATCAAACAAACTTCTAAGGTGCTCAACTATATGTATATATTCATTTACATCCCAATGCATAGAACTAAAAAAATAAGGTAAATATTTCATACACTATCGGTGTATAAAATTTTTTGCCCTGTTGAATTTGGATGCATTTCATATGTGAATTATTTAAACTTCAAATATTAGTTATGCACATATAAAATGCATCTAAATCTAATAGTGCAAAAATATTTTTACATTGATAGTGTATATAAGATTAATCTAAAAAATAAATGTATTTTTCACTTGAGTAAAAAAAATTATGCCCTCAAGTATAAGTGCATATTATTTTTATCATTTATTTAAATTTCAAATTTTAATTTTAAACAAATGGTATATTTATGAGGAAAAAAAATTACACTAACAAATAAAAATGCATATTATTTTATCAATATTTAAATTTCAAATGTGTAGTAATGTGTGGGCAAAAGATCGAAATTATCGTTATTTGAATTTCAAATATCATTTTTAAACAAATGATATACATCATATTTAATCCATTATCTATGGTCGATGAGTGTAAAAAAATTTCTCTTTCTATAAATCCTAAATTGTAATTCGACCTCGGGTTTTCACCGACACTAGGAAATGACATTGGTGCCACCACCTTTTCTCTTCTCTAATTTCTCACACAGTGACACACACAAAAACACGCAGTGACACAAAGCAAATCAACTCAAGGAGTCTCCTACCGCTACTGCAAATAAATATAACAACTAAAACTATATTAATTTCTCTCTTCAATTTCAGAACGCACTAAATCTAAATGGTTTCGAATCTCACTCTCACAGCTGCACCCTCCCACCTCTTCAACAATAACTACATTGCTCCCTACGAACAACAAAATTTAAGCTGAATTTTTTGAGGTTTGATTTTAATGATTTAACTAAATTGATATAGATTAGATAAAAGAAAAGGAAATCATATTACTACTATCATTTATGGAGAAGAAGATCAAATCTTGCTGCTGCTATGGTTGCTGCATTCAGAGCTCTCTGCATTTCTTGCTTTTGATTAACTCCCTTTGGCTGTTCTTTTTTCTTTGATTTCTGTTGATGCTAACACTGATCAGAAAGATTGTAAGTTTGCTCTTTTTTTTTTTCTTTCTACCATTTTTTTCTTTCTGTATTGTATTTATGATATGTTGCTTCCTTCAGGTGATTAGAGGTTAAATTTGAGCTTTGATGCGAAATATCATTAATTTTTTGTTTTTCATTTCTGGGTTTTTCTGGGTTTCTGTAAATTCTTTCTTTCTTTCTTTCTTTCTTTTTTTTTTTGAAATTCAAGATTGAATTTTGTGCATCTTTTATCATTAAGATGGATTTCAGGTTCAGTGTGATTAATGTTATTCAAGATTGGATTTTTTTTTGATAAAGTTGCTGTCTTGATTTGTGTGATAAGTAATTGTATGTCTTTTTCGAAGTAATCTATGTACTTATGTGAAAATAGAGGATCTTTAATTTGTTCTAGAGTTTCCTTAGTTTTGTTTTGAATGTGATATAATTGTTTAGCTTGTATTGGTGCTCTTTAGTCATCTGTATGCAGATTTGGCATTGATCAAATTTATTGGAGTGATGATGAATGGCTGGTTTAATTATTGAAGTATTAACTTTTTTTTTTTTTTTTTAAATTTGTTGTTCTGTTGATGATTCCGAGAGAGTAGTCAACGTATATGGGGTAGAAGAAGACCGAAAAAAACTTGGTGAATAACTTGTAAGAATAATATAGCTCATTTAAGAATTAATGAGGGTATTTTTTGTGACAGAACGCGTGGGAATAAGGCTGGTTTTTTTTTGGATGATTCTGAGGGCCAATGCCACTGAAATGATTGAAATATTTGCTCATATGGAAAAACAATCTTCATTTATTCTGGTTTCCTCCTTTGAAGTATGTATATATGCATTTTTGCAGTAACAGCTCTTCAGGTATTGTATTCTGCACTCAATAGTCCTCCGCAGCTGACTGGTTGGAAATCCAATGGTGGTGATCCATGTGCAGAGTCATGGAAAGGAGTTACCTGTCAAGGTTCTGCCGTTGTTTCCCATGTGAGTTTGTGTGAGACTGTACGTAGGGCCTTTTTCATGTTCTAAGCATGGTTAAACTGGTATAAGTTTCATATTAAAAATTTTGTTTGTTGTCACAGTCAAATTTCTGGATTGGCATTCAATGGAACAATGGGATACACACTCAATAATCTTATCTCCTTGAAAACCTTGTAAGTGGTTTTTTTTTTCCCTTTTGATAATTAGTGACCTTAAAGATTGTTGAACTTTCAGATGTTTCTAAGTTAATGGCCTCGTAACTTTCTAATCATTGTGTGTTGGTGTGTCTTAGGGATCTGAGTGGCAACAATATTCATGATTCCATTCCATATCAGTTACCGCCGAACCTTATGAGCCTGTAATTTTCAACATTTACGGAACTTCGAATTTTTTAGGAGCTCATAATTTTGGTTCCTTTATTTGCAATTGACACAATTTTTTAGTGCAGAAACCTTGCTAACAATAATTTAAGTGGGAATATTCCTTACTCCATTACCAGCATTCCACTCACTCAACTATTTGTGAGTGGCATATGTTCCTGCTTTGAATTTCAAGGATATTTAGATATTTTGGGATTATTCTTGAATGTCTAACTCTATAATTTGTGGTTTTAGGAACATCAGCCGTAATTCGCTTTCTCAATCAATTGGAGATGTGTTAAGTAATCATTCCAACCTGTCAACATTGTAAGGCATCTAATTAAAGACTTCACGGTTATCTTGTTGCTTTCTAGTGTTATCCCTTTTATCTACTCTTACTGTCTGAAGAGGTAATCCTTATATGTAGTTTTTTGTTACCCCATTTTTCAGACCAGTAGCTGCTGAAACTTTTGGAAATACACTAAAATTATATTAAGCATTACCAAGTCATACGAGTCTCTATCCTATCCCCCTTGGAAAATACTTCTAACCAGAGTAACTCAGATTTTAGCTATATCACTGAGTTTGATGTAGACTTATTGTAAATCAGGTTTCATCTACATTACTTATTAGACAACCCAACTCAATTGAGAATGCTATAAGTCTTCGCAATTTCAACACTTGAAGTTGGGCATCTTAAAATTTTGATTTACTTTAACTTTAATATTTGAATTTCAGTTTTAACACAGCATAATTAAAAATATTTCCAGGGATATCATTATGAAGGAGGTTTTGCTAAATGTCATGTTATGATAAAATATTATACACATACTGACCTGTTTTGATTTGGCTGTTTAATATTATGTATTAATTTGAATCTATTTCAGGGATATATCTAGCAACAATCTTACTGGAGACCTTCCCGCATCCTTCAGTTCATTGTCAAATCTTTCTACTCTGTGAGTGTTGCATGGTGGTCCTTGTTGAGATTGTCTGGTTTAGTTGCTCGAGTTTCTGATTCAATGTATGTTCTTGCAGGTATATGCAAAATAATCAATTAACTGGTTCACTTGATATTTTGGCTGGTTTGCCTTTGACTGATTTGTAAGTACACTCCCGCCTGAGAAGTTATGATAAGGTTGACCCCATGTTTATACCACAGAACTGAACCTTGCTACTTTTTTTTTTCCTTTTTTCTTTTCCTGGTTTCAGAAATGTTGCAAACAATCATTTCAGTGGATGGATACCACATGAACTTATTTCAATCCCTAACTTTAAGTAAGTTGTATAAAATTTCTCAAAGGACCTACTATGCCCTAATTATGTAATATCTTGGACTTAAACTTTTATCATGAAACAGATATGATGGAAATTCATTCGATAACGTTCCTGCTCCTCCTCCACCGCCATACACCCCACCTCCTCCCGGTAGACCTAGAAACCACCCTTCTTCAGCACAACATGCACCACATGATTCTAACAGTCAACCATCTAAGCAAAATGACAGAAAATGGGGTTAAGGGGCTGAAAGTGGGACCTATTGTTGTGATAGTTATAGGTTCTTCTGTGGTGGCTGTCCTTGCACTATTTGCTCTTGTTTTTTGCCTCAGAAAGGGCAAAAGGAAGGAAATTACTGCACGGCCCTCCACTGGAAGTCTTTCTGTTAGCACTGACAGGTAGAGGTTGATGTGAATTCTACAAGTACATTGTTTTGTTGCATTCCTGTGATTTAGATCCTAGCTCAAGACATTCAATTTCTGCTGTTTCTATTCATAAATTTCATGGTGTCAAGGTAGTATCTTTCATGGGTGTTTGTAGTTAGTGAGGAAATGCAAGAACAAAGAGCAAAACCTAAAGCCACTGTGGTGGATTTGAAGCCCCCTCCTGCAGAAAAAGCGGCAGTCGAGAAAATACCAGGGAGAAATGGATCCATGAAGAGAGTGAAATCCCCTATAACTGCAACATCATATACAGTTGCTGCGCTCCAAACAGCAACACACAGCTTTACTCAAGAAAATCTCATTGGTGAAGGTTCCCTTGGCCGTGTTTATAGAGCAGAATTCCCCAGTGGAAAGGTAATACACATTGTGGTCATGGGTGTTCTTATTTGTCCTATTAGTTTATCATTGTTGGTTGTTGTCTGGCTTAGAGTCTATTTGAAATCAACCTTTTCACTTAAAAACTGTCCAAAGTTTTCTCCACCACCTTCCATCAAGTGGTGGTTAAATGGGTGAGTTGTCATCACCTCCGTGATGGATAAATTATGACAGTTCTTTGGATGTATCTTGTTGTTTGAACTGAATCGTGTCACTGTTGATAAATGTTTTGCAGCTTTGAACTAATCATTTTCATTCTTTGTTTGTTGTAGATAATGGCCATTAAAAAGATCGACAATGCAGCTTTGTCACTGCAGGAGGAAGATAATTTCCTTGAAGCTGTTTCAAATATGTCACGCCTGAGGCATCCAAACATAGTTCAGCTGGCAGGATACTGTGCAGAGCATGCACAACGTCTTCTGGTTTATGATCATATTGGAAATGGTAGCTTGCATGATATGCTACACTTTACTGATGAGAGAAGCAAGATGCTCACATGGAATGCACGAGTCAGAGTAGCACTTGGCACTGCTCGAGCTCTTGAGTACGTTTTCTGCTGCATGAATTTGAGGCAGTCACGTACACACACACAAGAAAAGAAAAAAGAAGATGAGGGGAAAAAAAAAAAAAACACTAAACACAAATTCTGTAATGGGGTTTTTTCATAAACTTGCCCTCTTCTGTTTAGGTACTTGCATGAAGTGTGTCTGCCATCTGTTGTACATAGAAACCTGAAGTCAGCAAATATATTACTAGATGAAGAGCTCAATCCTCACTTATCCGACTGTGGGCTAGCTGCTTTAACACCAAACACAGAACGACAGGTAATTTATTAAGGCAAGGCGCTCTTGATTTCCCAGTCAAGTTCTGGTGTTGTTTTCACCCAGGATATCTTCTTAAAAATGGTCATCTAACACTAGTTATTACCTGGAAGGTGGTAAACACAGAAGCTGCCCTTAGTGGCCCCTGACATACTCAACTTCTATGATGCTTAACAGGTATCATCAACCCAGATGGTTGGATCATTTGGTTATAGTGCTCCTGAGTTTGCCTTATCTGGAATATACACTGTGAAAAGTGATGTACATAGTTGTATTTTGGAGTTGTCATGCTGGAGCTCTTGACGGGCCGCAAACCACTTGATAGGTAAACTGATCCTAGATGAATCGATAATCTCGTTTCAATCCTTTGATGATCACTTCAGTCCCGTTCTTTCTTGCACTTATTTTTTCTTTTGTTCCCCCTTCATAATGGGCTGGTAATATTTTGTAGCTCAAGGGTAAGATCAGAACAGTCACTTGTGAGATGGGCTACTCCTCAACTTCATGACATAGATGCCTTAGCCAAAATGGTTGATCCTGCTCTAAATGGAATGTACCCTGCAAAGTCTTTGTCCCGTTTTGCTGATATAATTGCACTTTGTGTTCAGGTAACAGTTCTATTCAAGTATTACATTGGAAGTTCTTCTTCTATAATGAATATTGCATCCTCTTAAGTTTATCATTGTGCAACTGAAGTTTGTTATCAGTTTCTGTGCTCAAAAGCCAATGACCTCTACCTTTGAGTTTCTTGAAGCAAACACGTATCTAATATAGGTGTGTGTACTGAGTTTATGACACTCACATCTTGGGCACTCTGTCAATAATATCTATAACCAAAGAATGGAAGTGAATGTGCTGTTTGATGTGTTCGATATTTACAAAGATAGTGTCAAACATTTATAGGATACTTGATATGAAATTGAGCACAAAAACTAATAGGGCAATTTTGCTCTCCAAATTTGCGTGGAATTCCAAATATTTGTTGTTTAGAGAATAAGATTTGCACAGCATAAACTAATGAGAATGGTGGTTTTTGTTGTTTCTGTACAGCTTGAACCCGAATTTCGCCCTCCCATGTCAGAAGTGGTGCAATCTCTTGTAAGGTTAATGCAAAGGGCAAGTGCAGTCAAAAGGCGATCGAGTGATGAATCTAGTTTTGCCTACAAGACACCAGATCACGAAACAATTGACTTTTCATAACAGCCATTTTATTATCTGGCACTGCCCATGTGTATGCTGCAGCATGCAGAGTTTGCAATTTTGTTTACCAATTGTGGAGAGGTTAGACTTAGTATGTAAAGAATGCAAAAAGGACAGGTTGATTAACTAGGACCTGGTAAAAGAAATGTAATCAGGTCCAACTGTAAACGTTTGCATATTTGTTATATTTCATTTTGATGTACTATTTCATATTTTCATAAAAAAAAATCACCTTGGCCATTAAGTACACATATTCTTTAATATTGTGAAATGGGATTAGGAAAAACAATAAGTGAGAGTCAGCCCTATACTTCCCTTGAATAATGATATTAATTACTTGTCCAACCTTTGTTACACAAATGACAAGTTCCCAATTTGTGGTAAAGTGGACCATCTAATACAAATGGCTTCTTCCAATTAATTATTGAACAACTACTAGAATATCACTAACGGCTCAATAATCACTATAAACATTCTCAATCTCAAAACATGTCATATAAACATTCTCAATCTCAAAACATGTCATAGGGACAAGATTTTTTTTTTTTTTTTTGCTAGGGTGTTTATTGGACTGTTGATGTGAAAACTCAACTTTATGTGTTCCTCGTGCACTCATCGGTATTAATTAAATTAAGACTTAATAATTAAATTAAGACAAGATTAGTAGTTATTGTGAATTCACAAATTATTAAATTGGATCAATAGCTAATTAAGTACTATTAAAGGGACTAATTGCTAAAAATAGAAGTTAAGTATTACTATATATACTGAGGTTCATTTGTAATTTTTGCAAGAAAGTATTATGTTGGGTTAAGAACTTCATACGTGAGAATTAAAATTAAGAGAAAAAAAAAAAAAAAAAAACAATGGAAAACTGCTGTTGGATATTAGCCGAGAGGGTATATGTGGGTTGTTCAATTTGATTTTCCGTTAGTAAAATTTATGAACTAATAAAATTGTGGTCTTATGACTTTGAAATAAAATAATTGAGGTTTTGACTATTTTATTAAAGGAAATTATTCAAGGTAGTAGTAGTAATCTTATAAAGGTTTGTGGCCATGTCACTGTGATTCTTTATTTTATAAAAAAGATAAAGAATCAGAAAATAATACTCATGGTGATAAAAATGTAACGTAGTTGAACTTGGGTATGGTTTTGCAAAAGAACTGTTAATAGGCTTTGCAGTGGGGCTGATTGCATATTATTTTAGAGTATTTTAGAATTAGATTGTGGGGCTGATTGCATATTATTTAAATAGATTGAGTTAAGAATTGAGATTGATTAATATTTTATAGGCCAAAATAACAATGTGGATACAAATTTTTAGATTAGAGTATTTTTATTTGCACTTGATATTGTTTTTCAAATTAATTTATAAGTATATATATATAATGGTTTGAGCATGTTCTAGTTGAATGTTTTTACATGGCTGATTTAGAATGAACTATTTTGTGGTTTGTCTAATGTTTAAATTATCATTTTATTGTTTGTAAACCTACAATCTTTCTTCTTGTGATTTGGATTTTTCTTTAAAATGAATGAAAAGTTAAAAATTTAACGGATTTGTACAAAAATTCAAAAATACCCCTAATCATGTTACTCATCCATTGCCTAGAAAACCCTCTTCATTGGAAAGGAGAGGTTGTGATTTATGTTAAAATACAAAATTAACCATGATTATAGGTCTTAAATAACTAAAATAACTCTTTAAATCAAAATTTGTTAGCCTCCGAATGGTCAATTAATAAAATATTTAACGGTTTCACTTTACTCCAAACCACAAGAGAGTGAATTGTAAGTTTACAAACTGTAAGAGGATAATCTGAACATTAGCTAAATAAAAAAAGGGTTTCTTGTAAGATATTATATATGACACTTTTCGAACATAAGTGATTATGTATGATTCATGTGTTTGTATCATTTTGACTCATTGTATAAGTTTTGATTCAGTTGATAGGGAATTAGTTCTTGTCCATATTTGGCCCTTGTCAACGGGATATAGTTGGTTAGTGTAGTGGCCCATCCTAATGAGTATAATAGTTAGGAAAGAATATTTTGAATTACCGATAATACCTTAGTGAATCTCTGAGTCTAATCAAATGTGAATGATTATGTGTAAGATATTGAATTATTTTGAATTATTGGTTTTAAAGAAATATGTCAATAATTCCACTTATCGTTCTGATAAATTAATGACTTTTCAAGTGATAAAATTACAGATGTCTTTGTATAGGAAAATTTTACAATCCCGTGATAGAATTATTCTACTATATTTTAAAAACTTGTACAGTACAACAATATGTGCTTTAAAAACTTGTAATGTACAAATTTTTAAAATCAACGGGATGATTCCCTTAACGAAACTATAAAATTTTTTCATATATATATATATGTGTGTGTGTGTGTGTGTGTGATTGCGATTACAGGTTTTGGAAACTAATTATGTGTAATAACGTACTCGGTTCAATGAAAGAAAATACAAAATACTTATTGAGTATCGTGTTTTTTCTCAATCCATATTTATAATTGTTTTGCAGATAATATGGAAGACGTTGGTTATATGGATAAACTTAGTTGCTCACGATATTGTTGCATTACATTTTGGGGTTGTATTTCAAGTCATGCGACGTGTTGCGTCTTTAGTTTTGGAGTGTGACAATTGATATTTATTCCCCAAATTTAGAAAAATATAGTAAAAAAATAGAGAAAATAACTTTAATAGTCCGTTAAATTTTACATTTATACTTTTTTAGTCCCTTACATTTAAAACGATGCATTTTAGTCTCTTACAAATTCAAAACGCACTATTTTTGTTCCTCGATATAATTACGGTCATATTTTGATATGAAATACTCACATGCATATCACATATTACATTCTTATATGCAAAATTGGTAATACAAAAATTCTAAATACTAAATGACACTATCTAAAATCTCTACCACCACCACCATAAAATTCTCAACTACCATCACCACCCTTATTTCCATCCCTTGTTGCTTCTCATCCGCTACCCCTACTCTACCAACCCCATCCATGTGTTTTTTGGACAATTTAGTGTTTAAGGTAATATACTGCTAATTTTGCCTTTAAAAAATATTATATGTGATAAACATGACTATTTCAGACTTAAAATATGTCCCTCCACTTTTCCCGAAACTTATAAGTTCGAAAAATCTTTAAAAAGTCTGAGCTTCCTCACTAAATTCCTTTAGCTTGTCCGATATTTGAGTATTAAATGAAACGAATTAAGTTCATTCGTGGGGGTCCGTCTTCCACTACTAAACTATTGATAAGGGTGAGAATTGAGAAGAAAACTCTACCTTTTTTTAGTAGTGGGGTCAAGGTTCTTTGGCAAACTGTGTCTCTGATATGCTGTCGGATAGATCTAAAGTGTGTGGGCGATCATCTATAGTAAAAAGGGACAACTCTACTGATGATTCCTAAACCTTATTTTGATGATGACATATGTACTAAATTCTGAAATCAAGCTGTGTAGGTCTGCTATTTTGTCTGCTGGAAACAGGGCTTTCGGACACAGTACATCGTTCGAACTGTATTACATTTCTTGGACAATAGGAGCGTCCGATAAAGGTTTCAACGGACGCATTTCACCGTCCGAACGGATAGGCAGAGGTCTAGACGAGAATTTTTTTCAAGCTCCTCAACTAATACATACAACCGTTCGAATGAAGTCTGCTTCGAACGAACAAGACTGTCCGAAACAATTATTCCCTTATATAGCATTAAAATCACTCGAACGAAATATATCGACCGAAGTGTGAAACTCTCACATACATCTAGTTCGGACAACGGAACGGGTGCATACTCGATTGTCCGAACGGCATCACCACACACACTTAAGTAAGATTGGACGCTGGATCGGATGCACAATTATAAAATCAGACGTCCAAAACTCATAACGGCTAATTTTTGTGCATTTATTATTGAGCCGTTGGGAAGTAATTACAACCAAAGTTATTGCTCCTATAAATACCAACTCTATTGATATTGTAAATTGACTTTTACACATTGAATACAAGCTAGTAGAAAAGTAATTTGAGTGCAAATTAGCAATTGAGTAATATTGTATTAGTGTGTATATTGAAGTGCAATTAAAAAATGTTGAGTGGAGTGATAATCTTGTCCTTTGCACTCAAATTACTTTTAAAAGTGAGGTTAAGAGTAAAATCCTTGGCTCAACTAAAGTGAATTAGTATGAGCAAGGATTGTTCTACTTTGTGTACATTAGAAGATTATTGACCCACCAATTTTGTGAAGCATTCTAGTGGATTAAAACTTCAAGCTTGGTAGTTTGGAAGTGTTGCTTGTTTAATTTCTCTCTTTACCCTTTTATATTCCATAAACTTAATTGTCTTTATATCTATCTATCCATTTGATAGCTTAAAAGATTTTATTGGTAATTATTTTGCAAAGTAATTTTTAAGAAACCTAATTCACCCCCCCTCTTAGGTTGTTTTGGAGCCAACAATTGGTATTAGAACTTGGCATCTTATCTTGAGCTTAACTAGCTTTTGAGAAACTATCATGACAACCAATAATGCATTATTTTTTTAGGGTCAATTTATAACAAGACCCCCTATGTTTAATGGGGTAAATTTTATTAGTTGGAGAAATAGAATGAAAATATTTTTGCAATCTATTGATATTGACAGATTATGGTAGGTTATAAATGAAGGTCCATTTGAAGCTACCATCATTGATGATCATACAAATAGAATAAGAGAAAAGACAAGAAATGAGCTCACTCCACAAGACAAGGCAAACTTGATCTTAAACGCGAAAGCTATGAATGTGCTATACAACGCCTTGGATGCAAATGAATCAACTCGCGTCAAAGGATGTGCTTTCGCTAAAGAAATTTGAGACAAATTGAAAGGGATTCATGAAGAGCGAGATGATGTTCGAGAGCAAAAGAAATCCTTACTTGTTGCTAAGTATGAGTCCTTTAAGATGGAACCACATGAAAATATTGACAAAATGTATTGTAGGTTCAATGACATTATTAAGGATCTTGAAGTCTTGGGTAAGGAATATTCTTTGGGAGAAAAGAATAGAAAAATCTTGAATGTTCTATCCAAAGAATAGGAGGCTAAAACTATCGTTATAGAGGAAGCTAAGAATTTAAATTCCATACCAATTGAATCTCATCCTATACGAGTTGAAATTAAAGGTTAAAGTGGTAGATGATGAAGAAGCAAGACCAAAAAGAAGCATTGCATTAAAGACTTCTCAAGAAAAAGATGAAAATGCTTCCATTAACCTAGAAGATAAAGATCTTGATGAAGAAGATCTTGCACTCATCACCAAAAGATTTCTCAAACACTACATCACAAACGGAGAATGAGAAGAGGTGGAACAATCAACTCAAATAATTTCAAAGGAAAGACCAAGTTAGAAATAAAAAAGAAAAATGAAAAATGCTTTGAATGCGATCGACCCGGTCACTTTGCAAATGAATGTCCTTCTAAGAAGAAAAGGAAGGAAGAAAGCCCCGCTTCAATAATTTCTAAATCACATGGGATGATTGCAATTCCGAATGAGAAGTTGAAGAAGAAATGGAGACGGCACAAATGGCATTTATGGCCATTGGTGATGATGAGGTAACTTCTAATTATGATTTTAATAATGAAAATGATGACAATGATATTGGAACTTTCATTTTAAAATTACATGATAGCTTGAAGGAGTCATATGCTAGAAATAAGGAGTTAGTTAAAAAATCAAATGCTCCATTAAATGCTAACTGAAAACTTGTGAATGAAAATAATAGGCTATCACAAGAAAACAGTGATTTGAAGAAAAGGGTGCATGTGAAAACAAGGGTCAAAGAAGATCAAGTCTTCTTGGAGAAAAGATTGGATAACTTGAATATTCTTTTGCATAAAAAAAGGAAAATATTGTTGATTTGAAAAGGAATAGAAATGTATTGATCAACAAGAATTTTGTCACCTTCAGAAGGAATGGTTTATATTTTGTAAAATCAAAATCATCCTTATATGGAAATAAAAATGTTATTTGCAATTATTATCAACAATATGGTCATGTGAAAAATAATTTCTATGTCAAGAGAAATGAGAAACTTGGTATGAATTCCATATGAATTTGTAGCCATTTTACTAACTCTTATGGACACAAAAGAATGTGGGTACCAAAAGTTATCACATATTAATTTTCTTGTGTAGGAAATGAATATCACCAAGGATGCAAAGTGGTTCATACATAGTGGATGCTCAATACATATGACTGGTGATGCATCTATCTTCACGAACCTCAAATCCAAAAATAGTGGAAAAGCAACATTTGGGGATAACATGAAAGTAAAATCAATCGGGACCGAAATCCCCTTCATGTTTCCCCTGCCGATCCATCTCTCTGCGGGATCGATCGGAGTGATGTTGAGTTGAAATTTTTTTGCCGTTATCAGCGTTGCTCTTGTGAGTGTTACGCGTGTCAGGTGCCATGTATTAATAATGACTTTTAGTTCAGTGGGGCGCTAACTGTTGATACGAAAAATTTAAGCTAGAATTATCCTGTGTACAGTATCGTCTAAAGTAAAAGTTGGACACCGAGCGTAGTACCCACGTCTGGATCACCTCAAAATAAAAAAGGTGGGGCTTTGTCCCCCGAGGTAGGTTCCGACGCTCAAGTTAGTACTTAGATTAGAGAGTAAAATTCATCAATAATAAGAATTTAGAACTTGAATAATTATGAAAGTAAATTTTTTGAATCTGAAATGTTATTTTGATATTTATACCTGAAATCGATAGGTTATATTGATCCATGGGTCGAATATATAATAATTGACCTATCTGGGCCTATTTGAACCACAAGGGTAAAATGATAAAATACCCATAATGGACGCAGGCCAGAGCCACGTGTAATATTTTTAGTGGGTGTATTATTTTGGTATGATCAGGTAGTTAACAAAAAATAATATATAATGGAGAGAAAATGGGTAAGGTAATTGGTTAATCAAATGACAAAGATAAATCGGCATATTTTGAAATACATTAATTTTGATATTACACAAAATCTTAAGATTTTATATATAATTAGATTGTCTAAATACTAACTTGATTACCGAAAGTTGTCTAGAGATATAAGCTCAGTCCTCCATTCTCAAGTAAACTTCAACATGGGTGTAGCATGACCTAGCACTTTTGTTTTGTTCTAGTTATAGAATGTTCATGGTTTATATTGACTCGTTGATTTAAAAAAAATACTGACCGGTCTATTTCGATTCATAAAAATAGGTTATTCGAGCCGATTAGTATTATAGGGTTAGATAGTGAATTGGAAATCTGTGACTTGACAGGTATCCAACCCAGTCCATTTATAGTATTAATTTTGTAATTTACTCATTATGACATAATTGGATATTTGTATACTTACTAATCAATTTTGTTAATTTGTTAAAATTTTTTAAACTAAAAAATGCCACAAATAGACTAGATCGAGTACCCAAACATCTAATTCGGTTTTATCGAGTAACCAGTTTATGCATATGACTCAAGTAGCGTATCGATTTTTCTTGATTCGATATAATCGAATTGATTTATATGATAATCTAATGGATCAAATATCCGATTCATGAAAACCCCTAGTTCTATTGGATCACCCATTGGACCCTTATCATACGTAGCTAACGACTTAGATAATCTTTGCCAACACTAAACATCTATATTGATTTATAACTTTTTCCAAAAAATTTTTTTTTTTTGATTTATTACACCATATTAAAACTCAAATTTTACTAATTTATTTAACTTTTCAAAAAAATATGATTACACCGTATCAAAATTTATATTAATAAATATTTAAAATTGTCAAAAAATGGTTTAAAAAAGTAACATATAAAGTTCTCAAAATTATTAAGTTTGACACAACAATGGTCAAATTTTTCAAAGGAAAAACAAAAAGAATTTATATTGGATGCCTTACCCCCCAAAAAAAAAAAAAAAAAAAAAGGATATGCTTGTTTTTACAAAACATTCAACGGCTATATTGTGGCACATACCTTCTCCAAATGGGTAGTAGTCTATTAACTAATATAACTTTAACTTGGAAAAGCCTATAAAACAGCAGAAAATAAATTCCCCACCCCACGTAAGTCGTCCCGCTTCTGTCGCCTTCCTTGTCCTAAAATATTCCCACAAAATCCTGAGTACTAAATTCAATGAATCTCTGACTCACCCGACAACGTTAAATTCCCTTCTCCAATGAATATTCTCGTAACAAACAAACAAAAATGAACGCTAGTTATAATTTCATCACCACCACCAATGAAAAAGAGGTCGACCCGAATAACTTACGAAGGTCCGTAAGTCACAGCTGCTCGGAGGACCCGCCAGACCACTCCCAATGCTTCTTCGTTACCTCCTGGGACCCGGTTCTCATATGAGTCGGCGGGTAACTCCTCTGCTGCGGCGTCGTTTAGCGGGCGGAAAACGAAGAAATGGAAAGGCTGGTGGTGGTGTCGGAGGAGAGCGGTTGTCGCGTTGCTTCTGTTGGTGGTGGTGTTGTTGTTTTTTATATTCAATTCTTGGATGCTTTATCGGATTCGAGATTCGGGTCGGGTTGCTGGAGTTATTAAGTTCGAGTATTTGAAAATGAATTCTTCTACGGTTTCTGTTCAGGTAAAAGAAATGAAAAAGATTTAGGTAGATTTGATTTATAACGTAGACCTTATAAGTATAGATTAAATGTTATAAATAAATGTCCAATAAGTAACATTTTATAAGATTTAATTTTGATCGTAAAGTGAGATCCAAAACTGAATTTATGATAATATTTTCCAAAAGAAAAAGGTCAATCTCCAAATTTGTTGAATTGCGTGGGTCTTTGTGTAATATTGCAAGGTGGAATGGAGATTTTGATTGGAAAAAATAATTTCAAAAAATGCAATCTTTAGCTACTGAATTGAACAGAATAACTGAGTGTACTAATGTTGTTTAACTTCCCTATGATATTTAAAAACTTTTGAGACAGAAGATTTTAATTTTTTGAGAACAAGGAGGAATTAATGGTGCAAACGAGCTGACATAAAGTCGAACTCGAAATAAATACTCGAGCGCGTAAAAATTAGAGCTTTAGTTGGAGTTCGAAAATTTTAAGTAAAACGAGTTCAAAGCTCGAACTCAACCTGCTCAACCTTTTGGAGATAAAAGATGTAATTTGATTGAAGCCTTGAACTCAGTCAGCTCAAGTTTGCGTTGAGTTTTTGACTAACTAAAATGTTCACGAACATTCACCAAGCAAATGAGTTCGTATACACCTTAGAGGGAATAGGGAAGTCTTCAATTCATCTGCTTTGCATTTGCTTCAATCATGTCGCGTGAGAAGTGATTGGTGTTTTTTTGTCTTGGATGTAGGAAGAACTAGTAAAGATCGGTAAAAAGAGAAGGCCACAGAAAACTATTTATGAAAGACTGCTGGCAAATGCTGCCCATGCCTTAGCTGAGGTATTTTGCAACTGTGAATTTCTCTTTTACCACTTCAGTTTCCTTATGGTATATAAACTTTCTTTAATGGTTGTTGTTGCTGTTATGGGTTTTAATTTGACAATGTTGTACTTCAGAACAAACCAGAGCCCAAGGACTTGTGGGAGGAACCTTACATCAGTGCTTCATCATGGAAACCTTGTGCTGATCAGCGTGCCTGGGAACCTAGTGGTCTCTCTCTCTCTCTCACACACACACACACACAACAGCCTCACCAAATACTCATTCCCATAGTACTGCCTTGTGAATTTCCTCAATTCATGTTTGAGATTTTACACATTATTTGGGCTAATATTTGCATGAACTGGTTTGGACATATTTCAGAAGGAAACAATGGTTACATAATGGTCAGTGCAAATGGTGGGATAAACCAGCAGCGAGTTGCGGTAAGTTATGTCTATGGCACATTATCTGCTTGCTAGTATTCATGTTTTTCCCAAATGCATGATGTCAATAATTCGTCTTCAGAATTTTGTCTCATCAAATAATTTGAGTGTCTTTCATGCCGGATGTCATGACTGTTATTCTCTTTTTAATGTTCATGCCATTTTCTACCACTAAAATTTTGAAAATTTTCTGATAACAGGTTTGCAATGCTGTTGCTGTTGCCAGATTACTTAATGCAACACTTGTTCTTCCACGGTTAATGTACAGCAGTGTGTGGACAGACCCAAGGTGAATATTATTTTGTCATCATACTTGAAATCTATTTATATGTATCTATTATTTCTGTTAAGATTTCGACTTCTTCTACCTGGCTTTTCTGTGAGTTGTTAATATATGTATTAGATTTGTTAGAGTGAAGTTCCTTCTCGTAATGCTTTCTTAATGTTCATTCTTCACTGTGTGCATTATTTGGTCCTGTCTCTCAAAATACTATACTTTTAAACAGTTTTATTTATATGCATTATCCTATATTTGATTGTATTCTATTTGAAACCAATCATTTTTGTGATAATTCATGTGGAAAGAGCATTTTTAATGCCTAACATGCTCTTCAAGTGGAAGATTGATGGCCAAATTCTATATTTTCTTAGCCAGTTCGGCGACATCTATCAGGAGGAGCATTTTATCAACTACATGAAGCCAGATGTTAAGATAGTAAAGGAGCTTCCAGACGAGTTACAGTCATTAGATCTGGATGATATTGGCAGTGTGGTTAGATTCCTCTCAGAACTAATGTTTCTCATCTGTAATTCAATTACAAATACTCATAGATGTTGCTTAAATATTTGTTTTTTTTCTTCCTCAGGTGTCAGATGCTAATATACCAAAAGAAGCCGAGCCAGGTTTCTACAAAAAGCATGTCCTTCCCATTTTACATCGTAATAAAGTTGTACATTTTGTTGGATTTGGGAATCGCTTGGCATCTGACCCTATACCATTTCAGGTGCAGGTAAACTTACAGACTCTTTGACATTTTATTGGTTGTCAGCTTAGGATGATCTTGTTCTTGAGTATGAATTTGTGGAATAGCAACCTCTTGCACTTCTTTTTCACTTTTCTCTCCTACCTTGCTTCCTAATTTAAGGACTTCATCTAGACACTTCGATGCAGATGTAATTTTCATGCACTGAGATTTGTTCCTAAAATACAAGAAACTGGAGCTGTGCTCATTCAACGAATGCGTCAAAATTTGACTCGACTGGGACAGGGCCCATTGGATAACCACCTTCTTGGTCCCTTTGCAAAAATAAAGAGGAAGAGGCAAAGATCTCATTCAGCCAAAGCTTCCAGATATTTAGCTTTTGCATCTGAGATTTGAAATTGACATGGTGGCACATTCCTTATGTGAATTTGCTGGGGGTGAAGGAGAACAACGAGAATTGGAAGCTTATCGCAAAAAACACTTCCCTGCCTTAATGGAGCTAAAGAAGACTCAAATGTATGTCATACCCATTCTCCTCACACGTCTAGTGTCATTCTCTTTTTTGTTTTTGGAAGAGGCTTTATTGGGTAGGTGTGAGAACTAGTTTTCAGCAGTAAACACTGTAGATTTGTAGAATTCAAATAATTATAGTTGCAAGGCTTTATAGGATTGCATGGCAATTATAAGCAACTATAAAAGGTTGACATTTTTCTCATTGTTGGTTCACTGGGAATGTGTGTAAACTAGATTCATAAAGTAGAGAACAGCGCAGAATGTGTACAAGAGTAAAAAAATTCATCATCAGATAAGCTGCCATAGAGCTTATACGTAGCACTTTCGTGATACAAACAGACTTAAAGACCAAAAGTATTTCCTCTTGAGTTCCTTAAAACCTGATGTCCAAGAGAACTTGGTTGCTAACTTTTGATAGCATCGATTGCCATGGCTGCTGATAAATGCATTTCTACAGTTGGCATAGGTTATAATGAAGCCATAAATTGCGTTATCACTGCAACAGTACTAGTGATGCCCACGGACAAAATTGTTGGATTACTCTTAGAACAAAAGATAAACAACAGAAAGAGCAAATGCTTTGAAATCTGAGATATGTTCCTGTCCTGCATCAAATAGGAGTTGAAAACTGTGGCTGCTCTCTTAAACTATTTTTTAGCTTTTGTTCTTTAGGAAATGAATAAGGCTACAGGTATCTAGAAAAGCCAAGTTTAATGTTAAAGCAATTTCTATGTACTTCAGAATTTGTTCCATGGATCCAAAATTTTGTGGGTCATACTTTGAATAGTGCATGTGCATATCTATTCTAGAATTACCACTAATTGTTACTATGTTTTATCTTTAAATCCAACTGCAGGATACCTTCCCCAGGAGCACTTCTCAGAGAAGAAGGATTATGCCCACTAATGCCAGAGGAAACAGTGCTTATGCTTGCAGCACTTGGTTTCAACCGTCGAACACAGATATATCTGGCCGGAGCAGATATTTATGGAGGGAAGTCAAGATTGGCTGCATTAACTTCCTTGTTTCCCAATTTGGTTACTAAAGAGGACCTGCTCTCTTCATTTGAAATTAAACCATTTGCAAATTTTTCATCACAGGTAAACTTCATTTTTTTTCATCAGAGAGTTTCATCTGCGAAGGGCTTGAACTAGCATATCTATCAAATTATGTCTGACTAGACATTTCCAAATAGTGTCATGCCTAAGCTTTCTGTATTGCTGGAAGTTTGTTATTTGCTATTTCAGCCTGCTTTTTGTACCAGGAAACATGGGTTGTTTGCTCCTCTGGAACATAACTGTAAAATCAGAATTTGATTTGCTGGAAGTTTGTTATTTGCTATTTCAGCCTGCTTGTTGTACCAGAAAACATGGGTTGTTCCTTCACCTCTGGAGCATAACTGTAAAATCAGAATTCGATTTGGTTAGATGAAAACTTTGATATTGATAATGTGCTTTGATGAGCTTTTGTTGAAAATTGAGTTATCACAGTGAATTACAGTTGAATTTTGCTTTTCTTGTTTAACCTTGTGCTTTGGTGAGTGGCATAATGAACATCATCCGAACCTTGTTTGGAATTTGGAAGTTGCATTGCACCACCTTTTTTAGCTAGCTACAAGCTACCGTTGAATTTGTACCATATGCAGCAAAATATATCGTCCTTGTATGGATTTTCTTTAATTCTTCTTCTCTTCAGTCTGTTGAATACTTTGCTCGCTACACTTGATTTTGACAGAAGACATTTTTGTGTAGTTGGCAGCACTGGACTTCTTAGTGTGCACGGCTGCAGATGTGTTCGCCATGACAGACTCGGGGAGTCAATTTTCATCTTTAATATCTGGTTACAGAAACTACTACGGTGGAGGGAAAATGCCAACAATTCGGTTTTCCAAACAAACGCAGACTTGCTGACATTTTTAGTAAGAATAACACCATAGAGTGGAATGCATTTGAGCAAAGAGTGAGGAAGGCTGTGAGGCAAACCAAAAGGGTATTTTCAAGACCAACAGGTCGCAGTGTATATAAATATCCTCGATGTCAAGAGTGTATGTGCAATACTGAAGCATTTTTTGGCTAATGACGTAAGCTTGCGCTTTTGTGTGTGCAACATTTACAAATGTAGATAATATTCTTTCAGAAAATCTAATTACTTGACATTCTTTTGGGTATTGGATTTAAGCTACAATTGCATACATTATTTAACCATTTTACCTTCTCATTACCTTGCTTTTCAAGCAGATTGTAAATTGAGAAATGTAGAAAGTTGTTTTTATTTTGTTTGGATTCTGTAAGTAGTATCCCATTTTACCCGGCATACTAGCCCTATATTCACTAATCCCGATGACCTAAAAAGTTTGTGCAACATTGATCACATTTCTACAATTGACCTACAATCCCAGGTCCAAAACTAGAAACACAATATAATCACAGCAAGGCCCAGAAAATAAAGCCAGGAAAGCCAATCACACAAGCTAGTATGTGCCTACTTGCTCCGTAATACAAAATAAGTCTTAAAACTGTAAAAATAACTAAAAAGTATGAAATTCTATAATTTTCCAATCATCCAACGATCTATACTACCCACTCCATATTGCAGGAGAGTAACAAAGACTTTTCTCAAGCTATGGGAGGAGAATGATTTGGAATTCCTGATAGTTACCTTGCTTTCAAATATTTTCCTAAACAAGTAAAAAGGCATGGAAAGCAAAATAGTCCACCACACTAAATAATAACCATCTATTACTTGTCCAAGGTAGACAGCGAAGAGCACTAACATGCATGATGGATTCTAGGATTAATGCAGTTACAAAACATAGCAAGGTTGAGGTTTTTGATAGCAAATAGGGGTTCATAAAGTTTACTAGAGCATTGCAAAGACCATGCACTAATTAACAACCGTACTATTTTGAGCAGTGCAGGCGAGATATCCATCGGAAATGGATTGCCCAAAACAGCGTCCATATAATAATGGGGATGTGTAGCATCCATCACCACAAGTTGCATGTCTTCCGAAGGCTTCCAGTGCCGCTTCCTTTGATTGATAAACCAATTATTAATTTGCTTCTGGTCCAGACCCGTGGATTCAGCAAGTGCCAGCTTCTGTGATTCCTGTTAATACATAAAACCGCACCATCTAAGTACCAGAATCCATGTTTATATACTCGGTAATAATGTGATGATAGCCTATAATCAAAAAAAGGATAACAAGAAAAATGAAGTTAATAGCAATTAAACTTGCAAAACTATGTAATGCGATTGAATACCTCCCTTAAATATTTCATTAGAACTCCAGAAAAATGCTTACTTCAATAATGATGATAAATGGATTTGGGACAAAGAACAAATTATTTTCCGACTAGTTTTAAGGCATAGGCATATTAAACTGATCATGAAGTTATGGAATTTATTGTGATCCATGGTTACCGATGGATATGGCCATTTGTAATGCCTGCTCCACCAGTCTAACAGCTGTTGCCTGGCTTCCTTTGGGAGCTTTCCTTTCTTTCTCTTCTTCATGAACTCCTGCTTGAGGCTGCCCAAATATCCACTGTACTTGCGCAAAAGCTGACCTTTAAGCTCCCGATCTTCTGCTTGAGGGTCTATGAAACTGTTATTCACGCCAACATCCTCTTCGGATGATCCATTCCTATCCACAGCCTCTCCACGAGCTGCTAGCAGTTCAACAGAAATCTGATAAGCCTTGGAGAAAAAAAAATATCAACTAGGTGTCGCTACAAGCCTACAATCACAACAAGAAATAGACCGCACAGATATGCTTATTTTTCACTCTAGTTATGAACCATCTATAGATCTTCAGCAATTTAGGGAAAGGAAACTAACCACAATAATGTGTTTCGTTCATTAAGCCAATAAAAAAGAGTTTCTAGGTAATTGATGAACCACACTAAGAGTTCCCTCATTCCCTAAATATAAATGCAATGGAAATAATAGGGCACTAGAGAAAGTTTCATCCACTGAACAAGCAAAGTTTGTCTAATGCAAAGAAAGTTCAGTAGCGGAGGCAATAATTCAGGGATAATAAAAATAATAGAAACTTTAAAAAAAAAAAAAAAAAAAAAAAAACTGGGATATTAAAAGGGCAGAACATTTGAATGGTTGAAATTACAGAAGTAATTCGCTTTCTAGAATTACATTGTCCAACCAAAACTTTCCTATATGGGTTTAAGGTTTAAAGAACAATTACTCTAGCTGAAAAATATTTCCTTTGAAGATGCTCGACAACTACGTTCGTTATTTTATCACACATAGAACTCTATCAGATAAACAGTTTTGTCTCACTATTGAAACAGTCTACAGTTTCTTTGATGTGCTGTGTTGGATTACCCTCCTGCTGATTCCTTTTGGTTGTCTAGATTGAGAAAGGATAGCAAGGCATGTCTTCTGACCAAGAAAGTGCACAACTCCATAAACTCATGAAAATCTTTCAACTACACCAACTAAAATCCTTTTATTCATGTTTTAGTGATAGGCTATCTGTCACCTTAAGCTTCTCCAAGCAAGTTTTATTACTTAACACACATAACAGCAGATGCTGATTAAAAAATATTTCACAACCTTTAATATACACAAAAGTCCAGTAGACTTCTACAGATGGTAAACCAATACCATTTTTAGTTTCCAGAAAACTGTTTCCTTGATCTCCTTTGTTTCCTTCAACTTCACAAGAACTAAAATTTAAAAAATAAAATAAAATAAAAAATACACCCGAACACACATGAAATATACAAAATTTCACTATACTACTGTAAAAGCAAATATGTTTCTGATATAGGTATTGTTTAAAGGCAGATACAAGAATAGGTGGTCTTGTTGTCCAAGAAGGGAAAAGCCAAACTTCTGCTTCACAGCAGCAAGAGCAGTCCCAGTTCTTCAGAAACAAAGTTAAATAACATAGTTGAAAATGGCTGTCAAACACTTTTCTTGAAACATTTCTACATCTTGTGAAAAATCAATAATTTTGATAAAAATCATCATTCAATTTTTCAGACATGGATACTGATACTGATCCACAATCTACGTATTTTCAAGTGAAAAGCCAGGACCCCAAGGATAATCATATCACCATAACTCCTCAATTATCATGATTAGGTTCAATTTTTACCACTTCATTTGTATGTAGTTTACTTTATATTAACCTCACATATTTGCTTATAGACAAATAATTTACTTTATTGAAAATTTTGTACTCTGTCACAAGGCCTACCCCATAAGAGCCTATAAAGGCCTACTTTATAATCATTTCTGCAGATTTTATAATTGACTGAGTTTACTACACTTCACATGCACACAATATACAAATGAGACAAACTACCCTTTACTTTTAAGAAGCCTGCACACATACTTAATAGATCATGTACAACTTCCCATGCAACATTCAAAATGATACATAAATACCTAGAATTAACTTGAACTACTACATAAAGCTATTATTATTACCCAAATATCAAAAAGAATATATCTCATCAGCAATTAAGCTCGTCGCAGATTTCTTGAAAAATATGGTTATTCAACTCAAAATGCTTGCTTCCCAAAAAAAAAAAAAAAAAAAAAAAAGAAGTTATAACAGATCATTGGCAATGAGAAGCGCTTTTCTTTGATGAAAGCTGCTGCAATCCCTTGAATATCAAGCTATAAAAAGAGACTAAATAACTAAACTTCCATCAAACATGCATACCACATCAAAGAACAACTTTTAGTTATGAACCACATGTGAGCATGAATTAGTACAGTTAATTAGAACTTGGAAGAGTTTTTACTTATTCACGCATTCTTGACAACTTTGATTAGAATGCTCTTCGACACCCAAGGTTCAGTAGTAACCCTTTTTCTTTTTCTCTTTCTGTGAGTATAATACTACTACTTCCAAATAAAAAAGTATAATATTACTAAAATTTATTCAAGATTTGATGATCAGCAGAAATGCAACATACGAGACTGTCAGCATCCAAGTTTTGCATTGGTTCTACTCAAACTTACAAAAACATCAAAAAGTTAAGGACAACAAAATCCACACAGATATTCACAAGCATACACATAAAGTAACAGTGCACCTCAATCACTAAGAGTATCAAAGAGTAAAACATGGAAGAAATTTGCAGGTTGATTACCAAACCTTACAGAAAAACTTAAACCCATCATTAAGTTTTATAGGGGCAAAGAGACAGCAAAAGAAGACAATATTGAAAAAGATCAATTTATGCATGATGTCAAGACATTTCCCATCTTGCCCCGACCGTTAACTCTATATTCAAATAATCCAAACTCTAGGTTTACATTTTTATTTAGGTACACACAGCTCAGTAGTTACTACTAAACTATACAACTTACAAGATCAAGGAATAAATGTGAACTGTGAACACTTATTGCAACTTCCAGCTACTTACCCTTAAAGTAGAGTAGGAATATGATGAAAATAAATCTTTTCTATAAGAGGTAAAACTGTAGTGGTTGTTTAATGCAAAGCAACATAAATCCTAGTGTACTTGGTATCAAGATCCAAATATTTTAGTTAATTAATGAGACTAGGTTCTGTCTACACTGACAACTTTTAACTCCAAACTGAAGATGAACAAGCCTAGAAATTGAAAAGGGTCTCCAGAAAACTCACAGATCGAGAAGGAATTAGCAGAAAAGAAAGGCTCAGTCCTACCAGCCTATTCTATTTGTATTAAGATATCTATTTGTATTAAGATATTAACACTTGAAGACCTATGTTGGAATTAGATTATTCATACCCTAGTAAAACAGTGAAAAAAAAAAAAAAAAAGACCCAATAAGGACTTGAACAATGTGAACAAGAATAAAGAAAGATACTGAAGGGGTATTGAGGAGACTTTTCTGCACCTTGAGAAACATGCTTTTCTTAGTAGAAGTTAATTAATTAAATCTCAGTAGTCTTATTGGAAACATGCACTTTATGGACTTATAGTGAGTAATGGCCTGGGAAATGCAGACAAAATATAGCAGTAAAAAAAACACAGAACAAGAGTTGGAGGAGATCTGATTATCTGAGAATTAGAACAAATGTCCTTCAGGTGAGAAACAGAAAGGGGGAGTAGTTAATAGTAATTAAGAGGCCATCACCAGCAGAATCTGATGAAGCTAGAGTGAGAGCTCTGAACTGGGATTCAATCCTTGAGAAAAAAAGCATGGCTTCCTTGAAGGGTTTTGAGAGTTCTTGCTCATACTTTATCAGCATTTCGCAGTACGCCTCCATAAATTGATCAAGACCTGGATCTTCACCAATATTATTACAGCTGCTGCTGGTGTTGTTTCGGCACATGTTTGCAGCAGCAGCTGATGCACAGCAGGCTTCCTCTAGCCTTGCCACCACTTCAGGAGGTGCTCCTATCTGCACAATAAATAAATAGTTAGATTACTGAGGTTTTCTTGATCCTGAGGCTTTACACACACTACTATTACTGTCTCTATCATTGTTATTTCCAAAAGGGTCTTCCTGTTCCACATCTTTTTCAACAGAGTATGTGGTCCTTGAGTATCAGTTAAGGAAAATAAAAGAAACGAAACCCCCTTAAATTCCACCCAACAAACAGCCCTCTCTTTCTTTCTCTGCTTTTGCTGATGCGAGATAAACTCATATAAATGTTTCATAAATGTAAGGCTTTGCATATAGTACAATATAAGAAAAAAGGGTTTATTTTGCAAGAAAAGAGGCAGTACAGATAGAGAAGAGAAAGATCTCGTCGTATATATGAAGCTAGCTTTTGGGGTTATTTGATGTGATTCTAAGAGGCAGTTTTTTAACCTTTTGGCAATTGATATAAGCAGCCAAGAGACGATGGTAGTGAGGATGAGCCATGATCTTAGCCTTGACAGAAGAAGAAGAGCTTCCAATATCATTGTTGATGTTGTCCATGAAATAACAAGCACCACCTGTGGCTGTGGTGCTGCTAAAGTTAGGATGATGGTTGGCGTGGTTGTTACTATTATCTAAATCACAGCTGCATCATAGAAGAAGAAGAACTAGTAGTATTGTTGGTGGGAGCAGGAAGAGGAAGAAATAGGGTATTATTATTGGTTTCTTCTGCATTAAGGTGATGGGAAGAAGAAGGAGTCATCTGCTGAGGAGGAGGCATCATCATCATCATCATAGGACTTGTAGGACCTAATAAAGCTCCACCATTACTACTGTAGTCTCCAAAAGAAGCCATCATAAAAAATGAAGTGGAACTAGAGCCACCACCGCCATCCATTATAGCACACACCAAAACACACACTATCTCTCTCTTTTTTTCTCTCTATTTGCCCTTGTAAGTACACTTATATTCTATGAATGATAAAGGGTTCCACTTGTTTTCCTTCAAAGCTTTTACAATACTAATAAGGGTTCCCCCTTTGTCTTATACACACACACAGACGCACAATATTTGTAATATATTGTAATAACCCTTTCCTTTCTTCCTCCTTTTGAATGCTGGGAAGAAGGCAGAAGTGGTGTCTGTACCCGAGTTTTATGCTTACCAGCCTTTTTACAGAAAATCCTAAATAGTAGTAGTCAGCGAGTAGAGAGAGGTGGAAGGATTTTCTTTTCTTGAGCTCTTTCTTTCTTGTTTGTTGGAAGAATCACTGAGAAAGGCTGTCTGAGAGTTTTCTTTTTCCTCTGTGGAAATCTGTGTGTTTACAAAATCTTTATCGTATTACCAGTTATTAACTCTCTTTTGTTTCCGCACACTCTCTTACTCTTTCCCAACAAAAGAACGCACGCGGTGGCTTGCAGGAGTTAAGCAGCGAAACTTATACTAAGAAGGATGATAGCTTTTTAGGTGTAAATTATGCTAGCTAGCTTTAAGTTGAGAGGAGAGAGACTGGTGAAGAGGAAAAATTCTATTGTTACACTTTGCCTGATCATCCATAAACTATAGAACCTGATTTTTATATATACGATTTATTTTATAAATAATTGAATGAAAAACTTAATTTTTACTTAATTTTTATATGTACAGATCCTTTGTTCGGTAAATAATCGAATGATTATACTAATGACTTTGTAATACAGTCCATAATACGAGATGACTAACGATAACCTAATCCACCAAGAGTTGATCACCCACATGTTAAAGAGTCTCTCTTTGATAGGGTGTGCTTGTATGGCAGGTGTAATAAGCTTTACCTTCCCAATGAAAACTCTCTCCCTCTTTTCTTGCACTCCCACTGAGCCACTGCCATTACTGGCAAAACTAGAAAAGAGAGAGAGAAGTTAGGGGGTGAAAAGGAGAGAGAAAGAAAGAGATGAGAGGAACGATCACATCGAGGTGTAGTGTAGTGTAGTGTAGTGTAGTGTAGTGATGAATGACGAGAGAGAGGACGATGAAAGGTTTTGTTTTTGGGGCACGGAATCACGATTCCTTGTGGCCTTTGGATTTGTACTGCAATCCACTGCTTCAGACCTATTTGTCCACTTATTTATTAGTAATTATTTGTTTCTTACATTACATATTGTCTTCCTCTCAAAATTCTTCTCTTCTCTCTCTATCAAATTATTATTTTGATCAATTTTTGTCTATTTCTTCCCTTCATAGGATAATTTTCAAGTACTTTAATTGTTTCTCTATTTTTTTTTTGTCTGGTTGGATTTGGATTCTTGCTGTTTTGTTTCCCATTGGATTAATTATTGAATGAGTTTGTGTTTTCAAATTCTTGTAGTACTGTATACTCTACGTACATAAAACTGTAACCATATTTTTTCGTCCAAATTTCACTTGCTTCCTATGGCTTTTCTATTTTCTACGTTACCCTCGGTTCGAAAGCTTGCAAATAACTTATTTACATTCTCATGGCTTTTCCATTTTTCAAGTTACCTCGGGAAATTTTTATTTTAGACATTATCAATTATTAAATGTGATTAGTAATTAGTTTTAGGCCAATAAGGAGTTGTCACTTGACATTGGAGGCCAACTTATCTAAAAAATAAGAAATATAATTTATAAATAAGTAAACCGTCAATAATAAATGAAAGTTTCTCATTGATTTAAAATTAATTACTAGGTATACTTAATAATTAATCATGTCCGTAATAAAATTTCTCGCTTTCCCCAGCTTGAAAGCTTACAAACATCTCATTTCTTTTTTATTTAAGTGCCTAATGGACGAAAATTCCTCTAATGACACGAGGCTAGATACTTAGATGTCACTCGGTCGTGGAGGAATCGACTAGAACAAGAAATTTTTTTATAGCTTTCACCATCTCTTTGAAAATTATCTCTTAATACATCTCAATTGAATTAGATTTATATGTTGTGTTTGGACGGAGGGTTTTAGATAAATTTAAATCTATCATAAGTTATCCAAATAATGTAAGAAATTTAATCGAAAATTTCAAATTCACTAATAAATGAAAGTGTAATTTTAATGGTTAAATAATTATATTTTAAATTTATCCAAATTTTATATCATTTCAAATCATTTAAATTTATCTATCCAAACATAACCTTATTACTTTAAGAACAAAATAAAATTAAACTAAAACTTTGGTGGCAAATTTAAAAATAAAAGTTGAAGTCCTCCTCCTTTCCTATCAGCCATAGCTACCCTCCCCTGTCCCAGCCTTTCCGGTGCCGCCAATACCAACCCCCTTCTCCACCACACCCTACCACCCCATTTTGCCACCAGCATCTCCACTCCCAGCCCCTCCCTGCCACCAAACCCCACCCAAACCTTCCCCACCCTAGATTAATCGCCACCTCAGCTCTTTCATAAGATATCATGTCGCCATCCACAACTCCCAAAAATTAGGGGCGTTGATGGATCGAGTACCCGATGCTTGATCTTTTGGAGTGATCCAAACCGATTTTATCGATTCAGTAATTTTTTGAACCGTTTTCGCTCCACACATTTCGGGTAATCGAATGTCGAACATCCGATTATCCGATTGAAGCGGTTTGGTACCCGTGGATACCCGAACCGATGTGACAAAAAAAAAAACTCTCCCAAAAATTCCAAAAATTAAAAACTCATATCAAGTCAACTTTATGTACATATTTATAAAATAAAATCCATTTTCTAATTATAAACAATTTATTACAAGCAAATACAACTAACTAAAATAAAATTATCAATTTTATAAATTCCTTTTCCAAACTGAAATTATAATTTAGACAAATATATTTTTTCTCTTAAATTATCAAATATCTCTTTAGACAAAAATATATATATAACTCAGTCATGCATATGAACATAAAAGGAAGAAAAAAAAAACTTACTATCAAAATAAATTATCAAATATCCCTTTAAGCAAATTATCAACAACAAAAAATTGAATTATCAAATATCTCTTTAAACAAATTTACAGCTACAAAATAAATCAATAATATATGAATAAAAAAATTTAGCCATATTAGGTAAAATTATACAATTGTCCCTGATTATGAATCAATTTAGATAACCGACAGTTCACCAAAAAATAAATCGATATCCGAACCGATATGTATGTGGATCGATTTGAATAACTGACGATTCACTAAAAAAATGAATCAGTATCCAAACTAATATGTTATGTAAATCGATTCACTATCCAAATCAATTGTTCATAAGAGGAGAGCATTATTTTAAATAATGATTGTCGGAGCTATGTACCATTATGCAAAAGAGTTAAAAAGAAATGATTTTATTAAAGACAAAACAATTGACAAGTAAAAAATTGATTGTACCATTGTAGCATCGAGTTGTTTCTCCTTTTTCCATTTTCCATCAAAGGCCACTGCTGATGGAAATGACGTAAAGCAAAAATACTTCACGGTAAAAGGAGTTGGCTTGCTTGCTTGGAAAGACCTAGCTAGACTTTCTACTTCCTTTAGTTCCTATACTACCACGTACTGATAATATACATGGTACAAGAAATCCCCCATTTTGCATATTAACTATCTTCAGTCAGTTCTAGGCTTTTTTTTTTAGTTTTTATGGATCAATTCTTGTAAGTAATAATTAATGGAAAATACTTTGAAGAGTTATATTTCAAAATCACTTTTCAAAATTAATTTACGTGTTAAAATCTTATTTGAAATATCTAATTTTTTGATTTTAGATCATTAATTGAATTTTATTTTTTTTGAATCTATTGACACATATAATTTTTATTCATCATTTGATATAAATACACTCTTAATTAACACTCCTTTTCTTTAGTCCCTATTTTGCATGCATCAATGACCAAACCCTAAACCTAAAGCTTTTGAGTTGAGCTCTCTTCTCAGCTGATCAGTTATAGCCTTAAAGTTCTTAATGTCTCCACTCTTTGTAGGAGCCGTACGTACTTTCATCCTGAATTGCTTAATGATGACGTGGGACTTAGTCTTCGGAGGGTATAGTAGTATGGGAAATTTTTGGATGCACTCGAGACGTGTAGGTGAAATAGATTATTTAGTTTCTATTTAATTATATTATTTTAATTTATTAAAAATAATTTTTTTTAAATAATATAAATAAATATAAATTAAATAATTCGTTCCACTACTATAAATCAAATTTGTATAAAAATATTTCTAATAGTACTATATTATTCCTTCTAAATTTACAGGGAGTCGTGTTGTGCCTGTCATTCAAGTCCAGGACCCCTTATTTGTAACCCCACCACCCACCCCAGAAAAATATAAAAAAAAAAGGATAAGATTTAGAAAAATATGGGGTTATTGGGCGGATCAATTAAGGACATGAGATTAGGGGCAACAGCTTTAGTGGGTGTTTATAAATCGTTAAATTAAAAATGATTTTTTATAAATAATTTTAAATATAATTATAGAAATCTTAATATTGGTTGTCCCAAATTTTTACTGAATAAAAAAATTATAGCAGAAATGACGATTTTAGAATGTTGTTCTACCTTTTTCTAATTGTAAAATGTGCTAGAATAATTATTTTAAATATCAAGAAATCAAGCTGTCCGTGATTTTTGTACAATATGTATTTCAAAGTTGAATGTAACAAGGAAAATTAAATGTCCAATTTATGTACAAATTTTCAAGTCTTTGAAATTTTTAAGCAGCACTTATCCTTAATATGACATCAAATTAATGGTTCGTATTGTTTGAGGACTTCAATTTTAAGAGGTAATGTAAAAAAAAAAAAAAAAATGACAAATTTTAAAGGGTGCAATTATATAATAATGTTTAAATTTTTGAAATTTCCTTATCTATTTGTAACTTTTGAAACTTTGGGAGGAGGCAATTGCCAACCCTTCTCCGTCTTTTATCATTTTTTTGCCTAGCTAGGCCTAGGCCTAGGGTTCGTAAACGAACCGAGCAGCTCGCGAACAATTCGATCAAAAATTCGACTCGAACTCGAGTTCGAAACTTTAGACGAGCCAATTTCAAGCATATGTATAATATGCTCGAGTGCTCGTCGAACTTTTTGAGTATTATATAAATTTTTTATTATATGTAAAATTAATAAAATATCCATACTTTTTAGAAAAATTATATCTTTTACCTATGAAAAAGTCGAACTACTCGAGTTTGAGCTCGTTTTACTTATTTTCGAGCGAGCTCGAACTATGTCAAATTTTTCGAACTCGAGCTCGAGTTCGAGTATCAGAAAAAATTTCGAGTTCGAGTTTGAGTAGGGTACTATTCGTACTCAATTCGATTCGTTTACACCCCTACCTAGGCCTACTTAATTGACCTCTCTATTTTTTTGGGTTAATTATACTTTACCCCCTAAACTTATACTATAGTTGCATTTTATCCTCTGAACTCAAACAATGTACATTTTGCCCCCTATTAAAAGTTTCCATCATATAAATAATTATAAAAAGATGATATGGATATTTATTTTGTCAAAATATCCTCCAACAATTTGTATTCAAAGTTATTATACTTTTAATTAATTTTTAATGATTACACACATTCTTTTTATTTATTTATTTATTTTAATTTCGGGACTATAAGAGAATTTTATGAATAGTCAAATATCTTTAATCAACATATACATTATTTTGTTCATTTATAAAACTAAATATGAAAAGGAGATTTTTACAACTATTTTTTGTTCATTTTCATTTTGCATGAACTAAACATGTTAAATATATATTACCAAATATTTTTTATAGTTAAAATTAAAAGATATCTTATATAAGAATATAATTTCAATTTCACAATTAATAATAAGGTGCAAGAAGAATATCTTTTAACTAAATAAGTAGATTTGTATACGACATCAAAACACATGCAAATTTTTTTATTTTTTATACAAATTTTTTTGTTAAGTATAAAATGTGTAAAAATAAAATCATTTATATAAATAAAAGAAATGTGCTTACTTATTTTATTTTCAATATGTTTAGATTCTGCAAAAAAAAAAAAGAAATTGAAGAAAAAATATTGTAAAAGTTTGCTTTATTAGTATTTAGTTATAGAAATGAAGAAAAATAATATATAATTTTATTAAGAAAAATGTGATAAAAAATTATATTATTCTTACGAAAAAAATATATATTAGATGGAATCATTAAAAATGAAATAAAAAGGATTATAATTTGTCCACAAATGTTTGAAGAGTAATAATATCAAAATGAAGATCCACATCATCTTTTTGTAATTATATATATGATGGAAACTCTTCCTTTCATAGAGGGTAAAATATATTTTTGTAAGGTTCAAGGGACAAAGTGCAATTGAAGTGTAGGTGATATAAAGTGTAATTAACCCTTCTTTTTTCCCCGGAAATACTCCAGTGAAACTGTTCTACTCTAAACTTGAAGATCTTTACTACAGAGAAGTATTTCGTTTAGGAACAAAAAAGGATATTTGGATAAAGTCCAATAAATTGCATAGTTTCATAGTTGCATACTTGCATCCAATTTCTATTCACTGTCATTCTCAGATGTCCAGTTGCAAGATTTTGTACCCTTATTGTCATCTTAAATCTTCTGTCATTTCTTTTTTTTTTTTTCGAATTTAATAATACATTAATAAATTTGTAATTTTATATAGATACCGTTATTGACAATTACTAAGCTTCTAATTGTCTATTTTACCTGGCTAAACGTATGATACCCTAAAAAAAAAAAAAAGGAAACAAAAACTTGCGTTTTGCCCTAACATTATCTTATTAAACCGGTTTGGTTAAAGCCAATATATATAAATGGTTGGTCCTTTAATATTTTGTTAACCTTATTTCAAATTATTTGTATCAACACATGGCCAATTAGGTCAATTACTTTTACAAGCATGTATATAACGAATAAATATTTTCTACTTAAAAATTTGACTTTCATGTTTCAAGCATTCCTAGGGGAAATTTAATATAGCAGGTCTGTCTTAATATGGACCTTACAATTCATACGAATTAATTAGGAATATCGCCAATCAAATTGTACATGTAATTTGATACATATATACGTTTTGATGAATAGATAGCTTTCTGAACATGATTGAATTACTAAACCTGATTTACTGTGAAAAAAAAATAAATAAATGATAAGGAATTCCCTTATGATTTGGCTAACGTTTAGGTTACATTTCTATGCTTTGTAAATTTGCAAGCAATTCTCTTGTGATTTGGATTAAAGTGACATTACTAAAAATTCTCTTAACTAACTTTTATAAAATTAAAAAATTATTTTAATAATTTAAAACATCTAATCAAAGTTACTTTTGATTTTGGTGGGTTACTAGGCTTAAGAATAGTTAGATTTTTTATATAAATTCGTTAAATTTTCAACTTCTCATCCATTTAAAAAAAAAAAAATCTTATAATTTACCCTAAAAAAAATTTAGCCATCCCATTTTTATGTATGTTCTAAATTTCTATTTGGAACATAAGGATGCATAAGAATGATTGAAGACGCAAAATAAAGATTAAAAACTGTTCACTGTTTCTTGTTTGATAACCAGCGAGGAGATTCCTCGATCCCATCATCCGTAAAATACATGCAGCTTATAATGTGCAATGAAATGTTTTGTGGGAATGTGTACAAACATTTCCCATTTTCTTTTTTTCTTTCTTAATACACACTTGTGTATAATTTTGCGCTATAAGAAGAACATAAGGGTTTACAATTTAAAATTTAGAAATTGTTGATGTTGGAATTGCAAACTATAATTCTTAGAAAAATTCTATGAAATTGTTAAAATACAATGCAGTTATAGCCCAAATTTTAAATATTTATATAATACAATATTATATATTTTGAATACTTATATATTATAAGTTTTAAAATACAATTATACCGTGCATGCCTTAAGAGAATTATAAAATTCTCTTAATAAATTCTTATACCTTCGTAATTTAGTTTTGATACAAAGAAAACTTCTCCAATATACATGCTAAAAATCATATACACAGTTGTTTTATTTAAAGCTTTTAGAAGTGGACGATGCAAAAGAAATTATAAATGATAAGAAATTATCGTTCTATAAATGAGGAATATCTTTGCCCATTGTCCCACATTTGATGGGTGACTGGCATTTCTCCCCCAATCAGGAGCTTGGCATCACAAAACACTATGACTATGTATACAAGTTAGATTAGGGGTGTACTTTTTCTTCGTTAAACTAGCTTTAGTCTTATCTTTTACCAAGTTAATTAAGTATTCAGAAAGCTAATCCCCTTTTGGGTTTTGAGTAGATGTTTAATTACACTTTGTTTAACCTCACGTTTGAAGCCATCTAATCATAAACTCCACATATTAATAAACTCGTATATTGTGTGATTAAACCTCTAATTTTTTTATTCCACTTTGGATCATTATCATATTAAATTGGAAAATATTTAAGCAGACCTAATTTTTTACTCTACTTGTAAATCTTGTGGTGTGGATTAAATATTATGGAATCTATGACATAAACTGATGTAAGTAAGATTTTATAAGATTTAATCTTGATCGCAAGGTGTATAAGTGAGATTAAAAATTGAGTTTATGATAGTGTTTTTCTATTAAATTATGTAGTTTTCATATGCCCTAATTATTACACACATTAGCATATATCCCAATCATTTCAACAAGTATTCATCTCTCTCTCTCTCCATTTAGCCAGTTAAAAATCGTCACAATGCATGACAATTAATAAAAGCATGAACCCAAAAGTTGAGCATGTTTAACTTTAAGCAAATAGGCATCCATAAGCATATATCAACTAACTATTCACTTGGCAGGCATGATCTTTGATGGGCACACTAGCTTAATTGATTTCGTTTCATTTGACTAATTGATTCCCATTTCAAACGAATAAGTAACTTGAGAACAATTAATTACTTAATGATTTTAGAACTCTTAAATTATTCTAAAAAATTGATTTGTGCTAAGTTTGCACTGCATAATTGGTAGGATATTTTTAACTAAAATTTAATTGTCAAGGCAAGACACATCCCTTGACAATTGACATCTACTATGTGCCACATACAAATGAAATAATAGTTTCGATTGAACAGTTATTATATAAAATAATTATTATAATAAGTTTTTTGAGATATGCTATAAATAAATAAATAATAATAATTATAAAATATTATTTATAGAATAATAAATAACTAATATCATCCAATAATCCAAGCTAGTGGTAACAACTTAGAAGTTAGAAGTCCTATTTTTGTTTTTATTTGCTACCAGAGATCAAATTATTGCTAGATATATGCATCACTAGCTACCTTTTTTTTTTTTTTTTTTTGTGAGTGGGTAATGTGTCACTATGTAGCTACTCACTGAAATTATGACGCAAAGGTTCAGTCACAGAAGCAGTTGATGGATTTAAATTGAAATTCAAAACAATTCACCAAAATTGACGGAAGATGTCTGAAATGTATATCATCTCTGATTTGGCCACTTGATGAGCAAGTTTGCAATGAGAAGATTGGTTTCCATTTAGCATAGATCTACTAGTAGTAGAGCTTATCGTTTTATCCCATTGAGTGGCTTGCCTATATAATGGCCTAAGTATTCTTTTTCTTTAGCACGATTTGACGCCTAAATTTTGTTCTTTTATTAGGGTAAAGTTAAAAAAGAGAGTAAATTATTCTCTTTTTTTATCATCCGATAAATTATCGATACATATTTAGTCATCATGGTAAGAATTAACAACAACGAAAATCGATTCTAAAATATTTTAATAATCTGATTATCTTACTTATCGTTTGAATCAATCCTTATTAACACGCCGAAATTTGTAGTCTCCCACTGTTAAAGCACTTCCCATATTGGCTATATTCTTACATGAAGAATTAAGAGGGACCCTTAGTGGACCAAATCTTAGATAAAGATAAATCTTTAGGATAGCTATACTAATCTATCTTTTGGCCGACAACATTTTTGCTTTTCTTTTTTTTTTTTTTCTTTGTCTAAATTTAAATGCCACTATGGATGGACGTGAACTGCTTCACCAAGTTAGAGATAGATGCCTTATAACTCGTCTATTTGTGCCTAAAACGTTTCCTTCAATAAAGTAAATCTAAATGCATTATGCATAGGCCATCCATATATTCGCTTGATGCATATATTGCTGAATGGGACACTGCTGTTGGTATTGTATTCGATGTTTACCAGCTTATAACTTTTAAGTTCTCAGCTAACTAAACACGATTAAGTGAGGAAATTTCCCAGAGTTGGTTGGCTCAGTAAGATAATTGTTTGTCGTGATTTTATGTAGTACTAACATTTATTCATGAAAAGTTAATTTGGTACTAAATAACGCATAATACTTTGTTTATTTATGTTGAATGAGCGATTCTATTTAGAAAGTTATTATTCACGATATTATTTGAAATGTTATTGAAATAATTTTTGAAATATGATGTATATAAAATAAAAAAAAATACTAATTAAAAAGCGTGTTAAAAAATTATTACAAAATATTAAGATTTGGCCAAACATAACCCCCTAATTGTCAAATGTCATGTTGCAATCAATCTTTGAGCAAAAAAAATAAAAGACAGACCAGTCAAACTCTTGAAAAGGGAAAATTAAAGAGCATTTAGCTAATGAGGGCCAACCATGAATGAGTATTATGACCAAAAAAAAAAAAATTGGTTGCAGATTCAATTAATAATCGTGGATCGATCTGGACATAGTCAGGCAAAAGCAAGTCTAAGATCTAAGGTGGAGGAGGAATGTTTTCCCAGAAACCTTGGGTCAGTGTATCATCTGATGTCAACTTAAACAATTTATCGTTTTTCAAGCTTAACCACTGTTCACACGCCATACAAGCTAGATTGCTTGCTGTCTGTCACTACCCCACTCATCTACTCTAGTTCTTCACCTCCGTTGTGCAATGTGGTATTTACATTGATACCCTCTTTATTTCTTTCTTTTTAATTTTGTTTTTTTTCCTCTCAAGGAATTCTATCAATCATCCCCTCGAGTTATTTTATTTTCTTCTCACTTCTATCCGAAAAAATGGTGTTTAGTCCCTTAAATTTTATACAAAAGCTTTTGAATTTATACGGATAAAAAATTTAACAAAAAAATCTTGATCATTCATTAAATAGTAAGAACGAAATAAACGATGCTTAGCTGTTTACACGCATGCAATACGAGATCAGAACTTCAAAATCAGACTTG
Source organism: Cinchona pubescens (assembly GCA_025175665.1). NCBI lineage: Eukaryota > Viridiplantae > Streptophyta > Magnoliopsida > Gentianales > Rubiaceae > Cinchona > Cinchona pubescens. Next base: position 2,697,135 of record JANKKI010000115.1, read on the forward strand.
GATTAGAGACAACAAAACTACAATACCATAGAATTTTCTGGTGCCTCAGCTGTCTACCATCCCTTTTCGAACAAGACTCAACAGAGTTGATTGAGCCTTGGTGTAGCTCAAGTTTGATTTCCTTGCTGAACAACTACGGGACTTGTCCTTCCACTTGTACACAATAAGAATTCAGGATTATGCTAAAAATAGAGATATAGACAAATTTCTGCTTGATCAAGCAAGAGTTGCAAAACCAAAAGTATAACCCATAACAAAGTCATACCCCTTGATACATCTCCCGTGAACAATGTAAAAATTACAGGACTTCGAACAACACGACTCTATGTTTTATCAAGCTTTCTCATGGCAGAGGAATCTCCGAAAAAGCCTCTTCAACTTCTATTAAATTACTTCCCACAAAACATAAAATGTTTTTGATACATGAATGTTTTAAGATTAGATGATAGCAAATGACAACAAAAGGGAATGACAGCAATGCCGCTTATAAGAGCTTCTGAATAACAACTGAATTGGCTAACCCTGCCTGCTCTATTGTCTGGGTAGCATCAGTCAGGACCTTGGGAGGAAACCCCACAGTTTGTAGTTGGTACGTTCTTGCGCCGTCAGGCCTGGATGAATTAATGAAAGAGCGGATATCGCCAACAGTATGGTGATAGTGTATTTGAAATGAGCAACCAGACGGGTTCCATCAGCCAGCCTCAGTTGGATAGAGGTGGATGGAAATGATTCATCCACAACCAGACCCATTGAAGGTGTTGGAGCAGTATTAAGAGGGGCAGTAACTGTGGGCTCAGGAACTTCCGGGGTTGAAGAACTGCTACCAAGAGTTCTTCCCACACCCTGGAAAGGAACATGGTGTTTCTCGGGCTCCTGCAAGCACAACCAGTAAACAATTTCTTCACTAATTTGATTCTATACATTGCTTTGGAAGGGCAGGAAAGATGCAATATCACTAACTTTTTATATAGACAAGTATCTGGTGTTCACGGCAAGAACAAACTACAAAGCCATTCATAAAGATTTTAAAAGCTCCTACATCAGTAAGGAGGACAACAATGCCCCATTGGCATGTAAAACGCAGGTATTGTATTTGAACACTTCCAAGGACACCGTTCCAATTCTCATCCTAATTCCTAACTTTACGCACACGTACCATTCACTAGTTATAACAATAACAATATGCATTCTAATAGTACTACTAATAAACAGCAGCAAAAGATACAAGTGAATATGCAGAAACATGATTCAGTAACTCACGGGATAGTTCTCTTCCCTCCTTGTAAGATTTACAGTAACAGGGGACCTCCTATCTGCTGGCTCCAGCTCCTTTGGGCACTCGGACTTTCTAATGCTCTAAAATGAGAAAAATAACCATGTTACAACATATTGGCCAATACAAATATGCAGAAGAAATAATGTAACAAGATCGCATGTTAAAAAAAAAAAAAAGGAGAGAGGAGCAAATTAGACTCCAAAATGCACAAGCATAGGAATCAGACATGTCATCCCAGCACTGTTTAGAACCTTTATCAGTTCTTCCCCCTTTTATATTGAGTCACTATTATCCTCTACTGTTGTTACCTCCAGGAAAGGAGCATTCTCAGGATCATCCAACCTCCTCAAAGGTCCATCATTAATGGTGAAACCATTTCTCCAGAAAACAATGTTGTGTATACAAGTGCCTCGGGCTGTTGAGGTGCAGATGACACAACCTCGCCGGAAATTGATCTTCCGGTCCCCGTAAAGCTTCTTGAACTTGAAGATGGACGAAGATTTTCCAAGGGGCCTTGCACAGCACCCATTTGCCTAGCTTGTTCAAAAATGGCATCCACATTGTTGTCCTTTGAAGGATCTTGGACAAGCATACCACTGCAATGATGCCAATTCCAGAGTCAGGCCACACTCATCATACAGAACAATGAAAATAACCACATGAGATTCAGATCTTTACTTCTAAGAAAATCCAAATTGTGAAATATACTTCTTTGCAACAAAAGAAACAACTTCAATTTTTCTAAGAATGTACCGTATCTAATATGCTGGTAACAATGAAGAAAGAAGGGAAAGACAAACTGAACAGAAAAAAGAAAAATAATTGATAAACACAGCAGTGGGAAACAGTATGAAAATCAAGTGTTAGCTTAATCTAACTTAGCAAGTCTACGTGGCTTAACCTGCAAGCTGAAGTTATGGACTGGCTACCTGCAGGCCTACACACACCTAGAAATGGAGGTCAAACATCTAAGGTAAGGCTGGCTAGGGCATTTTCATGGGGGAGAGGCCAAGTGTTGGAAAAATGGGGATAAGTTTGAAATTAAAAGACAAGTTGGTCATGCTACAACCACAGGACACATCACAAAATGCGGAATGCATCTAAACTTGGATGAATATTCATTAGCATATGATTTTCTTCCTTTTTGAACCAATGCGCAAGCAAAATATCGGGCATATATGTGATTGTTCCAATCCTATTTTCTGGAAGTAGACAGAAGATTTTGGGGATTTGCCATACTTATTAAGAATTTTCCAAGTCTGACAGGAGGGGGTCAGGTAAAACACACTAGGGGAATTAAAAGAAGAAACTATGGTCCTAGGCAACAAATAAAACATTGAAGCAACACCCCAGGATTGAGCAAAACTTATTCACACTCCAAGATCAAAGAGAGAAATGGTACAGGAATGGATTAGGATGATTCATGTTCAGTGGCGAAAAGATTAATGGAGGGATAAAGAACAAAAAGGAAATCATTACGAAAAGTGAAAAGAGAAGGTCATGGAAAATGGAAAAATGGGATACCGTCAAAGGTGAAAAAGAACTCATTTCTGCAGAGTGTATCTAGGCATCATGAAGTCTAATGATTGTTTCTGAAAGGGAGATGAAAAAATGAGTTGCCTGGGTAAGGCATCAAGGGCTTTTTTTTTTTTTTTTTTTAATGCTACACAGTAGGCCCACATCAGCCAGAACTAATAGTTTATAAAAAAATTTACCTTAATATATTAATACCTAAATTTACCGGTTTTCAAGTTCACTCTAAAAATCCTCATTTCTCTATACAATGTGCTTTTCACTCCAAATAAGTTGCTTTAATTCAGGTAGCCAAGTAGAACAGGAGGCATCATTCCAAATGTCAGTGAGCTTTCAACATTCCCATGGCAAACCACCTCAATCAATGACTCCACTACCTTGTCAACCTACAATTTCATTGGTAGTGTTCTTGTGTCACCCATGAACTCAGAGGTTATCATTGAACACTTGAAAAGTACAATATGGTGCTGTAAGACGTGCAACTAAGTCTCCGCAAAAATCCCCCCAAAAAAAAACCAAGAAAGATAAAGAAGAGGGAAAGAAATCAAGCTCCCCAATGTCAAAAGCTACTATATTCCTATTAATCAACATTTGGCTATAAAATCCCAGAAAGCTCAATTTGTATCTGATCAAAAGCAGCCTAGGAATATTAGTAGTGATATACTGTTGTCTTTCTTTGGCCCTTCAAAAAACCCATCAGGATCAGATTTCGTGACAATTTTGAGTACAATCATAAATTATGAGGAGTACAAACTCATATTTCTCGATACATTATTGTTGATAATTATGATTAATGCAAGTGTTTTGATATGTCTGTGTTTTGGCGTGCTGTCTCCACCACGTTTTCCCATATTTTGGCAACCAACTTTAGTTTCTTTCATTTTTTGCCAACATGTAAGCAAACTTTTGTTGGACAAAAATAGAACACTCATAGACGTAAAGCAGATATATATCACCCAAAATTATTAGATTGGCCTTTGACTTGTTTACTTGACTACCTCCAATCAACTTGGCTTGATGAAAGATGCCGACCTTTACGCTGCAGGACTCATAACACACAAGGTAACATGTATTTGTAACTCCACGTTTTGTCATTTAACAGATATTATTGACGAACCAGTGACATCGATCAATTGAGACCATGCATTAAATCTACCATACACCTTGAGTAAATGATTGTACACTATCTAGAATTCTAGATAATGTGGTATTTATCAATAACCCATCACTTGACTAAAATAAAAATGCATGCGTCGTTAACTTAAATGGACTCGCATAGTCAGCATACTGTGATGAGAAATTAAAATGCACTAGAGGGATCGGCTAAAAAGGGAAATTCTATAATGCATCTGTTGCAACATATCACATGAATAACTTTTTCTCACATTTATGCAAGTTGCTTATACAGGTGATATAATTATGGATGGCACTGCATAGCACTTTGCGATCACCAACACTTATCTATGTTAAATAACTAAACTTCAGTAAAAATATCTCCCAACTTTTAAAGCTTCCATACAAATGAGGCCAATGAAAGAAATCTTCAAACTTATCAATTTACAGATTGAATTTTGATGCTTGTAATTCTGTGCATTTGGTTAAAAAATGTTTTCTATTTTAGCTTTAAATATCTACAAGCAGAAGTCTTGTCACAAAATTTGATCTTATCCATAAAACTATGGGCTTAAGAAACAGAGTGACATCTAGCATATATAATACCATTTTCTCCCAAAAAATTCATAGTTTATGCAAAAAACAAAGGTTCTGCGGAGACGACAGCAAAGATTTGTTAATCAAGACAAACAAATTCATAAAATAACTACATGGATCTTCTTCTTCTTCTTTTTTTAAAGGAAAAAAAATGGTGATTTTATAATGAACCAGCTTTTCTAACCAGAAACTTAAGTAGGATATACCAAATACATTTCACACGAGAAATTTCTTTTTATTAATCAAGTCAATACGCATTGCAGTCTCTTTCTAGCAGAAATTACCCATTCCCTGCTACAGATTACTTCCACAAATCTTCATAGTGCATAATTTAAAACATTTTCTGTTTCCAATTTCGATATTTGATAATTCTTCTCTAGCTTACACGTAGATGAAAACCTATTGTCCCAGACACATTTAACAAGCCATCATGGCTAGCTACAAGAGTACACATACTACATGCGCTATCCGCTCTTCTACAAATTCATGACATGGCAGATAAAACACCTTAATCAATGACACCAAAAAGTTTGTATCTTTATCCCTACAACTACACGAGAAGTTTTCTCATTTAACCCATGAGTTCAACCATCATAGTAAAACAACTTTAAAGCACAATAAAGCAGCAATGCCCTCCCCACCCACCCCCTTCTTTTTTTTTAAAACCAAAGCAAAGAGATATATATGGGGGGGCCTTACCAAAGAATAACTTTTTCATGCTTCATTTTCCAGGAAATTATTTCCCCAAAAAAAAAAAGAGCTCATTTTATATACAATAAAAAGCAGCCAAGATGTATAAATAATTTCTCAACTACTGTCTTCGTTTTCTCATAATTTCCTTAATTATAGAAATATTAAGTCGAATAAAACAATTATCGAAAATATCATAAAATAAAAAATTCTAATCATATAACCCTAACAAATCGATTAAAAAAAAGGCGACAAATTGAATGCAATAAAGAAGCTCAATTCAATTGACAGAATTAATAAAATAATAAAATTCAAGAGGACCTCTTTTCACCACCGGTATAGTACTCCTGAGGACCATCAGAATCGCTGTCGGAATCGTTGCCGGCGGAGGGGCGATTCAAATCGGATAGCGTTCGGATTCGGCCGCTGCCGGAACGACCGCTTGTGGAGGGTTTTAGAGGTTTCTTATCGCGGGAAGACATCTCCTTCGTTGATGAGGTGATTGATGGATACTGATCGCTGTCGTTTCTGCTGCTGATGCTGCTGTTGTGAGAATTCACAAATTGCAGAAGCAAATGATGGGAATCGAGAATATTTATGAGGGTGAATATTTGCTGATTTTTTAAATATTTTTTTATGAAAAATATTTTGGTAAATCTAATTTTTGATTTAACATATAGACTCAATTGTTTATAATCTAACATATAGATGCAATAGTATAAATTAAATATTATGAAATTTATGATATCTCTTAATATATTTAAAATTTTATAAAATTTAATTTTAATAATAAAATTTATAGGTAAAATTAAAAATCAAATTTAGAATAATATTTTCTTTTTTTATAAATCAATGTAAGGATAAATCATTGCGTGGGGCCTATGTATAGGATTTAATAACATTTCCTTTTTTTTTAAATTTAATTTTTTGTGTAAATTATCGAGCAAGAAATGGAGTATATCAATAGGAGAAACCTTTTGTCTACATCTTATTCTTTTTTTTTTTTTTTTTTAAGGAAAAAAGCTCCATTAGGTATTTTTAATATGGATTAATCTCTACCATCGATGTAAAAAAATCTTTACACGATCTAATGTAAATATATACCATACTTACAAAATTAATGTTTTAAATTTAAAAAATTCGCATGTGACATGCATTCACACTTGATAGTATCAAAAAAATTTTACACTACTAATGTAGAAAAGATTTACTCAATATTATTTGTTGTGACAATAATGTAGGAAAGATTTAGTCAATATTATTTGTTGTGACAACTCTTCATTGAGTCCGTTTGGATGAAAAGAAAAAGAAAATAAAAATTTGGAGAAAAAGTTAAAATTTTTCTTTCATTTGGGAGTTTAAGTAGGAGAGAAGAAAAAATAATTAGAGAGATTTCTAAATCTCTCGTCAAGTTATTTTGTCTCACTCCCTTTCAATCCAAAAGTAGAAAGAAATGAAGAGAAAGTTAGATGTGTTTAAAAACTTTTGTTGTAATGATAATTTTACCCACCAAACACAATTTTAAACTTTTGAATAAAAAGATAAACTTATAAACAACTACATTTATAATTTTTTCTCTTCCAAAACTTCCAAACAACATGAAAGAAAAACATAATCTCTTCTCATCTTTTTTTTTCCTCTCATAACTCAAACAATTCTTTCCTATTCTAACTCTCAAACTCACCCTAACCGGAAATTCTAATTCTATGGTCAGGCATACCGGAAATTCTAATTCTATGCCTGAAATTGTAATTCTATGGTCAGGCATGGATGATTTAAGTCCATTATATTCTATCTTAATGATAGATTTTTCTCATTTCAATTCAATTTCAATTGGTCGCATGAAAATCAGATGGCCCTTCAGACAACCAACCAAACCCGGCACATCTAATTCTATTCAAATAAACAACCCAGCACATCTAATTCTATTCAGATAAACAACTTAGAGGTATGGTGGAACGATTTAAGGAATCAGTTTGGTAAATCACATACAATAAAATTGTATCATGAGTTCGAATTCTACTTCCTTCGACGTGGAAATGAAATGAGGCGGGCGAAATTATGTGAGAGAGAATTGAACTGCTTCCGCGATGAGATACCAAAGCTCTTAAAAATAATCTTCTATTAACACCGGGAGTGAATGACTGCAGCAAACTCTCTATCTTCCCACGGGATCGAAGCTCCCTTTAGATAGAGAGGACTAAGAAAGAGAAGACTTTCTGATCGCTGGTCAAGGCTGATTTCTCTTTTGCCTATTCAAATAGTATAATTTATATACAGCTGTCCAAGATCTCATATTGCAGGTCTCTTGATTACGTTGAATCAAAACCTTGGCTATTCTCTACATAACTTCTAAAGCGGTTCAAAAGCTCCCTAAGAGTAGCAAGTTAGCTTGAACAGCTTCAGATTTCAGCGAAACTACCTATTTAACTACACACTACAAACTCGATAATTTACCTTTAGTAATGTTACAACAAATAAATTAAATCTTTAAACAAAATCAAACTGGGGTTTCTTCCCCAGAGGATTAGGGCGTTGATTCTGTCCTTTAATCAACGCTGAGTAGCGCTCTTCGACGGTTTGTAGCACTCTCAATGTATTCCTGAAGAGGTGGAAGCATCAGTTGATCTTCATGTTTATTTGCTTGCCCTCGTATGATCTGTTGTCCAAAGGGAAAATATGGATTGTCAAGAACCTTGAAAGAATAAATTGGCATCTAGATTCATTAAGACTAACGATACCTTTGATGCCCAATGCCGCTCTGCTTGTTGACACACATCCCTGATATCCCGACCTGACATACTGAAATTCCAAGTGACCAGTTTAGGAAGAAGCAGCAAAAGAATTTTGCAGATGTCAGAATAGTTAATCTCATACATAATATGAAGCAGCAACAGGGGAAACAAAATTTAAGAAATGGGACACAAATTTTCTGGTATCTGACTGTCGTATTCTAAATCTGACCATTGTTGTGCTCCATCAAGGAAGAAGCAACAAATATACATCTCGACAAAAGAGGAGAGTCAAGTTAATTAACATGGTTGGAGCCGTATGATCAAGCATTTCTTTGATCCCATCATATTTAAGCAGGTTGCTAGTAATATAACCTTTTAAGATTTTTCCATCCCTTTTCTTCTTTTAAAATGATAAAAATGTACAAACTCACTTCTCTGTGATATTCGCAAATTCAGCAAGTTCAGATTTTGTCAAGTGCTTGGCATACTGAGCAGCAATTTCCTGACGAGTCAAGTGATCCGGAAGGCTAAAAGTTATCATAGAATCAAACCGACTGCAAGATAATTTATAGACCTGAGTCACAAGCCTAAAAAAAGATGCAGGTTGCTTTGCAAACAGAAAGATGAGTATATACTTACCTAATTAAAGCAGGGTCAAGGTCTTGTTTCCTATTGGTTGCAGCAACAACTATTACTTTCTTCTCCTGCTCAAATCCATCAATCTGCATCACAAAACAAAGCTTAAAAACACGACCACATAAAGGTTCAACTTCAGCAGCAGTCTGCTTGGATAGAATAATGCTACAAAAGATGCAATAGTAAGTTTTCCGAGTTTTGACTTCTGAGGAGATATAGACAAATTGCAAGTGAAGAAATATAGAAGTATTTTGTAGCCCAATCATCTTTCTATGTGCAGTAAAAAACTCCGACAGGCTTCAGATGAATGGCAACTTGGGGCATAGCAAATCTAATTTCAGAAAGGAAAGTTCTGAGAATAATACAATTAATTCACAAAGGATTAGGATATCAATTCCACATCAATGATCAATTGCAAACCAACAGAATTAAAATCGAAAACCAGGCAACAAAAAAAGAATAAGATTAGGTTGATGGCATTATTTTGAAAAAAGATAATGAAACAAAAGTAAAGAAATGACTTGTTCTTGAGTCTAAACTTAGAAATCCCAATCGTTAGATCCAAAGACTCGAATCTTTTTCTTCTTTGTTGTTGGGTTAAGAGGTTTTTCAATTTCACCTGTCGTAATAGTACTGATAACACTCTACGAGTTGCTTCATGTGTTTCACCATCACGAGCAACAGCAAATGAACATCAACCTGGTAAACAACCCCAATAGGACGAGCAAAAGAGGCACTACAGATTAGCATTAATGCACAGGAAGCATAAGAGAAATGAAAGAAAATGGTCCAAATGAATGTTTGAGCAAACTACCTCATCTAGGAAAATGATTGCACCATTAGGTAGGTCATTGGCAAGTGAAAACACTTTTCCCAATAAACGCTCACTTTCGCCATAATATTTTGACATGATAATCTCCAGTGGCACATACAATAAAGGAACTCCCTGCCAAGATAGAATAAAGGTTCTTTGCTTCAGTTACGAAATTGCTGCATAAACACAAAAACTGAGGCCTAGTTATATCTTACAACACATTAATGAACAGGTGTTTAATAAGGCCATTAGGGGTTGAAAATGGAATACCGCTTGATTAGCAATTACACGAGCAGAAGATGTCTTCCCAGTACCTGAAACCAAAAAACTATATAACTAAGCATTTTCTGCTGCAGAGGCATATCCAAAATTTGTAATTGACATATGCCATGTACTGGCCCATAAAGTCGGTCCTAGTAAACAGATCCCCTATGCGAACATACGTGACTTGTAAATGCATATGCACATCTAATGGAAGATGCCAAATTTACATTTTAGAAATTTTAGGGGGAGCTGAATCATAATAAGCTCAAGTATTTTAAATGTGGGAACCAGTAAGTTTACTTACTTTTTCAGAAAGAGTTTTGATAGACAGAAATAGGCATAGTAATCAACATAAGGCCTTGTACTATATTCTGATAATCAACAACTGGTGTTCATCAACATAATAGGGTCAATAGAGCAAAACAATTGCTTCACGGAGTGAAAGTACTGAGTAAAGGAACAAGAGGCTCAAGAAAGAGTAAACATAAAATACAGTTTCCAAAAATTGCCTTGCCTCTATGCCATCCACCTTGAGTATATTGTCATAGTTCAGTTTACCATCATTTTGGCTTCGAAAAGCTCTCCTTCAGACCCCCAATGAACCCTAACCTTCCACTATACATTGTTCAGCGCTGGTAGCCCAATAGTTGGATGCCTGTTCCATAGTGCAGGAGGTCATCAGTTCAACTCCTGACAGCCCCTCTCCAGCAATCAAATGAAGAACCCCAACCGTGTGTACTCCCCATTTAGATCAATACTTTAACACCAACATCCACCATGAACAAAATATTGGCAGCTTTAATTCATCATTTCTTTAAGCTCTCCTAAAAAGTATGTGGTTGCTTCTTTTCCTGTGCAAGTGTTTGTTGCTTTTTTCTTTTTTAAAATTTACTGTTGTAGTTTATAACAGAAAGAAATGTTCATAAAACACGGACAATTCCTTCATTCTATCCTCTATCTGTGTTTGCAGTTGACTTAATTAAGTGAGATCATAGAGACCCTATCCCTCTAATTCATCCACTACGAATGTCTTGAAAAATAAATGCAAACATTAACTATTATATAAATCATAATTCTTGATTGCACCAAAAAGTGTTAAAGTGCTTTATCTAAATATTCTGGCCAAGGGGACTCTTCTTGATGTCAAAACCCGGTGGACCTTCAAAGAGCACTGCTCTAGGTCTGTTGCTCTCAAACTTACAGCGCGTCCCACGGGCAATTTCGTCGTACACTTCAGGACTTTGCAGAGCCAGCAATATGGTATCTTCAATTTCTCTAGGTGGAAAAACAAAAAGAAAAAGCAACATAAGTAATAACTGCTGAATAAGAGATGACATGCATGTATATAGAAGTAAAAATATATGTCCTGGTTATGCACACATCAAGATGGTGGAGCACTGTAACAAAATGTGCCTCCTTTGAAAAGTTCTTATATCTAGGTCATGTAATATAATGAAAAGACCCAAAAGTATATATCAAGAAAATGGGGAAAAACAGAAAAGAAAAATGACATAAACATCGGGAAAGTAAAAATCCAAGCCAAAGCTTTCTTTGCTGCCGGTAATAATGATTCACCATAACAGTTTCAAGTGAAGCTAACAAAATGAGATTCCCAGAGCTCCAAGATACCTCCTATGGACATCACATAATGTTTACTAAAGAATTATGATTTTTTTGGGGTGGCTGGTGAAGGGGACGCACTTCATGTCCTGTTACATTGTCATACCTTTTTTGTTGACTGTAGCCAGCAATATTGTCCCAAGAGATTTCTTGTTTTGAGCGATCTACATTAGGTTCAGCGAGTCCGAAAATTTTCACTCCCATGGCCTCTAAACTGGCAACAGTTTTGTCCATTGAAGGAGACTTAGCAAGATCACCCTTTGGTCTTAGTTCCAATGTTTTCTGTTGTCCTGCTATTTGCATAACAGACACCAAAGCATCAAGCTCCTCGGGAGTTAAACTTCCAGACTTCATAAACTCAATTTCCTGCATATATTGCAGAAATTGATAATGAAACAAATTACGCCAAAGGAATGTAGTTTGTTCAAAAAAATAAATAAAACGATACTGGTAATTTGAAGAAATTCTTGTAAACAGTTTTGATGAAAAAGTATTAACTGCTTTATCAGAACCGATTAGAGGGCGGAACATGACATAAGAATGCACAGATCCTCTTTTGTATCCTTAGCTTGTATACAATTTTCACCAGTTTCATGTTTTGGTTGGCTAAGTGTCAGTTGCCAAGCGACACCACTGAAAAAGGCCAATATGAGAGATAACTAATTATTTACACAAAAAAATAAACAAATAAGGGAAGGTAAGATTAATAATTGTTGAAAAGAAGACAGAACAAAGAAGGATAGTTACAATAGACTCAACAGGATTATGTAGGAAAGAAATAAAAAATGCTTATAAACCTGTCCCAGGCCCGTAATATCATATCTGCTCCAGAAGCACTGTTGTCAACATTGACTCCAAGACGTGAAACAAGGTTGGCAATTAGTAGAGGAATTTCACAGGCAGGAGGAATTTGGAACCGTATTGTGACCTGCCAACAAGTAACTGATTTGATTAGGATATTAATCCAGTCAAAATATTTAGCTGGTCTAAAAAGATAATCCCTATTGATTTTCAAAGTTATGATTGTCAAGTTGTAGCTCTAGACATCAAACACAATCAACCAAGTCAATAAACCCCGTATGGGGCAAACAGTTTCGTGGCACCATCCACCCTAAAAAAGAAAGAAAGGGGCCGAGAGAATAATGCAATAACCTTTTGGCCCTTAACTGCCACAGTAAATCGAGGATAAGAGCCATATCGTATTGCTTTGCTCTTAAGCAACTCTTCTACCCGAAGTCTCTCTTTCTTGGCAGTTTCCTCTAGATCATTATAACTTGGAGTCTGGGGAGACTGCGGAGGCATAGGATTTTTAACTACATCCTGCAGATAGTGAAGCTAGAATATATAAAATGCTCAAAATTCAACTTCACATATAAGCCTGGAAATTCCATCATTCAGTTAAAATCTTGCAAAAAAAGAAAATTGACAGTACTCATTTTGTAAACAAAAATTATTTACTAAGTACATGCACGAGCAAAACTAGAAAAGGAAGTGAATGAATAAGATATTTTCCCTCCTGAAGTAAACCTGATTAACAAGACCCTTCCAGAGAGAAAAAAAAGAGAGTAATAACCTCATCAGCAGCAGCATCTGCATATGCCACATTTATTAGCCCACCTCCAAGCAACGCAGCTAACATGGCAGGAAAATACATTTCTGACATTGATCTTGATGAAAAACCTCCAGACGCATTCGGACATGCTCGATGCTCAAAAATTCCTGCAAGTCACGATTCAAATACTTACAAAATATGCACAAAGCTAAGTGTTCTCCAATACATGCTCATTTTTCATTTAACAAAGTATATGTAAAAACACCAACCATAATATAGATGAGTGACATTCACTAAGTGCAGATACGCCCGATCAACTCATAATATTTGTTCGGCTAATAACTAATTAACTACATATGTATTTATCAGGCTAATTACTCGTAACACATACTCCGATTGACTAGGCACAAAAAATAAAATTTCGAGATAGTTGCATTATCTAGGAACAAATCAGCAAATGTAGTAACCATAAAGAATCAAGTATTAATTCTTTTTGATTACAAGATCCGTTCCAAATATTGAAAACTGATTAATTCAAAAAATTAAATAGCTTAAATTGTGCAAATAAGCTCAGTTATAACAAAATTCACAATTTAAATAATTCTCATCTAAAACAATAAATTAACGGACTGGCTTTAGAGTGATAAGATAATTAAATAATTTAAAAGCAATAGAAACTCTCAATTGAGATCAAAGCAGAATCTAGAGAGATAGAGAGAGTACGATTGTAGAGCGGAGGGAGTTGAAGGCGAGTGGAGGAACGCGAGAGAGAAACAGAGGAGGAAGCTAGGGTTCGAGTTCCGAGTGCCCTAGAAAGACGCCTCACAGACGCCATGCCCGTCAAATTCTTCGGAAGCTTCATCTTCGTTCTTCGAGACAGACACGGTTTTTTTTTTTTTTGGCTCTTTCGAGTTTGTATGATTGCGGGCTTCGGGCTTCGGGCTTCTAGTTGTGGAAGGTTTTCGTGGCGCGCAAGCCTCGGGCTAACAATCCAGATTTTACCGGGGAATAGAGGGAATAGATGATAGGTAGTGGTGTTTTTATTTATTTATTTTTTAAATTTTAAATCTAAATTGTAAATTTGTACAAGGAATATTCTCAACAAGCTAAAAAGTTCTAGTAATATTTAGAGCTTGTTTAATTATTTTATTGGATTTGAAAATGTATTTAAAAGTTTGATTTATTTATTTTTCAAATCAAATTCATCTAAAATTTTTTGAATTGATTCGAGCAACTTAAATTTTTCATATATAAATTTAAAGATTTTATCGTATTAATTTGACTTGAAATTTTTTTTTTTTTAAAATGACGAAATAAATAGTGAAAAATAAATCCACCGTGCAAAATGGAAGTTTTTTTTTTGGGCAAAAAGGAGAATTGGAGGTTAGAATTAGGGTGCCCGGTCCATGAGCATGTGGAGTGATCCGAACAGATTATCCCTTTAGACAAATAAATAAATAACTCAGTCAAGCATATGAACATAAAAGGAAGAAAAAAAAATTTTACTATCAAAATAAATTATCTTAAATATACCTTTAAGCAAATATCAAAAAAAAAAAAATTGAATTATCAAATATCCCTTTAACCAAATTTACAGTTATAAAATAAATCAATAATCTATGAACATATGAATAGAAAAATTTAGTCATATTAGGTGAAATTACACAATTACCCCTAATTATAGACCGGTTTGGGTAACTGGCGGTTCACCAAAGAGTGAACCGATACCCAAACCGGTTTACTATCCGAACAAGTTGTTTGATTCAATTTGGATACCCATTCTTTTACGGTTCAGAATATAATGATTCCATCAATTTTTCGAATCAACGAGTTATTTTAAACACCCTAATTAGAATGGGAGTTGTCACTTCTCCCACAATAATTTAAAAGAAAAAAAAATTGCAATTTTGTGTCCAAAAGGTTGGCCGGCTTCAGAGTCTAGAATAATAAGATCCAAATTTAGCCCAAATCTAGCGGGCTGTTGGTCTTGACTTTAAGTAACTCAATTGATTGGCAGGCCTATCTATATTGAATTTATCTGTGAAAGGTACCTGCATTATTATGGTCTTTAAGACTGTGTGCTAGCCCCTACCACATCTGGCCCAACACAATCCAACCCAAGCAAAGAATGGTCTATATGCTTAAACTTTCACTTGGATTGGTGTGTGTGAAACAACTCTCAAGACTTACTTTGGAAGGAGAAAAACCACTTACAAATGGACCTTATATTTATCCAAATTTTGTCTATTAGGTTGGTTTCTATTAGTCATTTCAGATATTGTAATGGGCTTTTAGCCGACACAGAATCTTTCGTCCCACATCTTGTTTCATCTTTTGTTATATTACTAAATGAACTGTCAAGATTCTATAGAGTAATTTAGTAAAGTAATTTTGACAGTTTATTTAATAGTGTGACAGAGAGTGAAACAAAATTTGAGATAAAAAATCTTAATGCTTTTAGCCAATATAAGGATTAGTTAGGATAGCTCGTTGTATAGTCCAATACAAAAAAAGAAAAAGAAAAAAGAAATAAATAAAATAAAAGAGTAGTTACTTGTGAATTTTGATCATACAAAGTTCGTGATGGTATAAACATCAATTCATGACATATAAGTTAAGGATTCAAATCATCACGAAATAGGTGTAAATCTACTATTAATAGTTTGTATAAATTTTTTATAAAAAAAATCTGAATAAAGTCTGATAAAGGTGAAAAGAGTTATTCCTCGTTGTCATAAAGTATCTGGATAATTTATGTCCATAATTGATAATACAGACCAATAGGTCGAACTGAACTGTCCATTCCTCTTGATTGACAAGGAACGAGAAAAGAAAAGTAGAAATTGGAGAGGTACATTCCAACGATGTTATCGCAAATTATTTTAAAAAACGAATGTTCATATTTTCATTTTACTCGTACAATTTGCAGATAATATATTATACGCATTTGTACAAGCAAAACTCTATGTTCACATGAATAACTTTTCACAAATGAAGCAACTCGACCTAGTACCTATAAATGTTACTATTATTGTGATGGGATCTTACCACAGTAGAAAATTGATGATAGGTTATGGGTGAAATTTTTATGGACAAATTATAAGGAATTCTTATGGCTTTCAAATATGTAATTTACATTTTTATGATTTGGGTTAAAATAAAATTGTTAAATATTTTAACTGATAGTTAGTAAATTGAAAATTTTTTATTTAAAAAACTATTTTAGTCATTTAAATCCTTTAATCAAAGATAGTTATGTATTTTAATATAACACATTTCCTTCCTTTCAGCAGTGGAATTTTTTGTGTGGTATAGGGGTACAACGTTAGGGATATTTTGGAATTTTTAAATAAATTTATTAAGTTTTTAGCTTTTCATCAATTTTACAAAAAAAAAACTCAAACCACAATGAAATGAATTGTAGATTTGAAAATTATAGAATAATAACGTAAATATTAACCAAATTACGAGGAAATTCATTGTAATTTACCCAATTTTTATTGATAAACTAGTCCTTTCTATTTCTAGATGGTCTATTCTACTTACCCAACACGATATATGTTAAGAATTGGACGGTATAGAGTCATCAATCATTCCTGGAAGCATTCGAAAATGTAAAACACTATTCCACGGACTTCAACTACATATGGCAAATAGTTCTTCTAATGTTTTAGATTGGATAGAAAGCCATTAGGCGCAATATATACATTTTGTTTAAAAAAGATATTCATAATCACAAATTGATGTAAAGAAATTTATATGACTCATGTTTAAATCATAATGTTATGCATGTGTTAGATTATAAATCGAATTCATATAAAAAATTATAACCCTTTAATATGTCAACTTTACGTAGAGCCAATGATTGATTATGTTGAGGAAGATTAGTTGAATCTTGATGACACACCTTTGAAAATTACTTCGGGCCACGGTGGTTGAGAGAGACTTTGATCTTTCGTATGGAGTAGTAATTATCACAATTGTTGTGGAGTGAAATCCATAATATACAACCACCGTGGCCCGAAGTAATTTTCAAAGGTGTGTCATCAAGATTCAACTAATCTTCAACTCTCGACAGGCTCTTTCTCGAAATTTATATATATTTTTTATTCCTACTGAATAATGTAACGAAACATGAGATTAGATGTGTAGAAAGAGTGATATCTGTATATAAGGTCCATAAGTTTTGTATATTATTTGATGGCCATGAATAGGTTAGTCATGAGTTGTTGTTTTGTATATTATAATCTAGTATTTATAGATAAAAATTTTCGTTTTTGAGATGGAAGTTTCTGACTTGTAAGAGGTCGGATTTAAATGATCTGCTAATCTACGATCAATCGTTATTCTAAATAATTATACATCAACATTATTGTTATATTAAAGAATTACAATAGTAAGAATTACAAGACACTTAAATGAAGATATCATGTATCATCATAATACATAACAGATTATGTAGTTTTCAAAAAGAATATGACAATGAAATATGCAAATATCTATTGGATATCCCCAGCCCTATCTCTTAGGATAAAACGGTTTCCAACTGTTAGAGGTCTCAGCCAGTGAATAACCTTAATCATTGCACAACCACACAAAAATATCACCACATGTTTAACAAATAGAGAGCCGACTTCCTCCCTTGTCAGTTACCAGATACGACAACGATTTTCCAATACACATCATTAAGAAGAAAAATATAGTGATTTTCCAGTACTACTCATAATTAGGAAGAAAATGTATGAAAACTTTATGGTCTAATTAGGTAACAATAACGAGTATTTGGATAGTGTAATATTATATATTTTAAATATTTATATAATATAAAATTTTAATTCACAACGATATAATATCTTAATGAAATAATAGAATTCTCCAAAAATCTATTGCATTTCATCATATTTTAAGTTACCTACCATAATATTCCAATAAGTTACATGTTTCTTTAAATGTTTATCCAATAATTCCTCCCTCTCACCATTTAAAATCTATGCAAAATACAAGGGAAATGATTAATAGTGACTTATTCCATAGGAAATTTTTACTACCCAACTGGAAATATTGAAGCTACCCCTTCTTCAAATAAATAAAAAAAAAAAACCTTTGTTCCAATAAAAAAAGAATAAAAGAAATTGTAGGCCATTACAAATACTAATTAATCATGGAAAACTAGTATGCTATTAATAAAACCTTTTCACTGAATCCCATAATACTACAAACACAATAATCTACAATAAAAAGTTGTAAAGCAATATCTCAAGTTAGTAGCTACCTATAACTTTGATTTATAGATACAAATAGAGAAGGACTTTAAATTACACAAAAAAAAATAAAAAAGTGGAAAAATTAAGAAGGATTAAATAAGAAAATTCTACCGTCTTCTTAAGAAATTATTTTCTTGTATTTTAAATTATTGTACAGTATAATATCAAATGTTTTAAAAATTTATACTGTACAAATTTTTAAAATTAAGAAAATAATTTCTTAAAATAAATAGTAGAATTCCCGATTAAATAACATGCAATTAACCTTGGAAAGTGTTAATGCACTTTCTTGGTAAAGAGGCTTCGGATATTAAATAAACAAATTACTGCCACGTACCCCTTCATCGGAGCCACTACCACCACCTCTGTGAACACCACCGACTCCTCCACCACCACCGCCAACAACGGCGGCTTCCAGTCTTGTGTACTAACCGCACTATTTTCATCACTTCTACAACTCAAGTGATGCCTAGATCCAATGCACATTGGAACATTCAAATTTAAGACTTTTGCTTTAGCACCGCCACCAGCGGTGGCTGCACCGCCGCCTGATACAGTGGAAGCCGACGTTTTCCGGCGAACTTCAGTAAGTTGATCTCTTTTAATAAAACCGTTTTCAACATTCCTTGCCACGAGGTCACCGGCACCGCCGCCCTTTCCCCCACCAGCTCCACGGCGGACATGCCAAACCGGGCTACTCCGACCCAAGTGGACCCCACCTCGACTGGGACTACTAGGCCACTGTTTCTTAGATTTGGACTCCCCGGCTGAGTTACTCCTCGAACACGGTGCACTACTCACCTTCCGAGTTGCACCGGCCGCCAATATCCGCGGTCTAGTTCCTCCATTCCCTGCCGATCTACTCCTCGAAAATGGCCATATATTTATATTCAGCTCCGCCGCGCTCACCCCATTATTAATTTTCTTCTCTTTCTTGATCTTTTCTGTGTCTTTCTCTTTGTTTTTCCGATCGGAATTAATCTTGAAAATATCCTTCCAGCGCTTGGAAGATGTGAACGTGGGGGCCGGTCCTGACAACCCGGATAGAACACTACTTGAAATCCCGGGTCCGGGTCCGAATCCGGGTTGTTGTTGTTGGTGGTCTGAAACAGAAGTAATTTCTTCTGTGTCGGTGGGGTTTTCGGGTGGGTGGTCGTCGTCGTCGGAATTATGGGTAGTATTGTGGAGGAGGTGGAGAGGGAGGAGGACACCGTCGGAGAAGAGTTGATCAGCTGATAAAAGGTTTTGTTGTGGGAAATTAGATGGATTTTTAAGCATATTCCAGAACTCAAATTCTGGTGATGATGAGTTTTGGGATTTATCAAAGTTATTACTTCTTCTTTTTCCACTTGTGCATGGTGAGAGAACTCTAGGAGGCTTCTCTGCATCTTCCATCATTCAATAAAATGTGTGTGAGAGAGAAAAATGGGCTTGACTTGCTTCTATCTTTATTTTTAAAACTTGTTTGTTGTGATAAAGAGGAGAGAGTTGAGTGTTGGAAGAGTGGAATGGCTAGTTATTACTACATGTAATAAAGAACGGGAAGAATGACAGGATAATGCCATGAAAGAGTAATAAAAGAGGTAGGAAAAACAGAGAGAGGGGTTGGTGGGGGTGCATGGAAAATTCTTGTTTGAATCGGGTTTACGATATAGTGTTATAAATCTCTCAATTTAAAAGGAAACATATTATTCAATTAGATACTATAACTAAAGGGATTTTTACAGTTTCGTTGATGGAACCATTCCCTTTGCTTTAAAAATTTGTACAGTATAAATTTTTAAATCACATAGGTTGTACTGTACAAATTCTTAAAATAGAAGGGAATGGTTCCTAAAAGCATCGGATTATAAAATTTTGCTATAACTTAATATTAAGTGATGCGTTTCTTCTTGAACTAAAGAATTTAGGCAAAAACTTAGGTAGACTCGATTTTTTACCCCACTTGTAGACCATGTGATGTGGATTAAACTTTAGAAAATCTATGACATCAGTTGATGTAAATAAATTCTTTAAGATTTAACTCTGACCACAGGATCTACAGATGAGTACAAAAATCGAATCTATCTAAATATTTTTTAAAAATTTATGATATTATATTATACATTCGATCTATATAAAAATTTATCGGACGCATTGTATGGTCCAAGTCTATGGGGAAAGATGACGTGGATAATTTTACTACAATAACATTAATCCATGTAAGGGGAAAAAAAGGTTGGAATAGTTATTACCAATGTGGAAAAATTCTTTGATAAAGAACATGATTTTTTTTTAATTATCAAAATTACTCTATTAAAATTATACCACTTAATATTGAAAGTTTATTAAATGAAGTGATAAGAAATAACATAAAATATAACTTAGAAAAAATTCTGTGTTTTATAAATATTATTAATATCAAAATATACGGACAGATATAAAAAATATAAAATAAAAAATTGATCCAGAAGGAAGATCTTGTGACTATTTTCACCTAGAAAAAAGAAAAACTCTGTTAATTTAACTACAAGTCTTTAATCTTTACTCTAACTCTTACGTACACCGCGAAATGACAAATGGCAATCTAATTTATAGTGCCAGTTGTTAGTTGTTACGGTGGCCATGTCCCATGTGGCTGGTAAAGCTGTTAAGCCAAGCAAAAACACAACAATTAGGACAAAGATTTTGGCAAAAGTAGGAAAAAATAATGATAATTGCAAAAGGGAAAAATTAGATAGTGGAGATGCAACTTGAAGGTTGTCAAATCCTGAAAGTTCGACCTCTTCGACCCTATTCATAATATAATATTATAAAACTTTTATATAAAATTGATTTATGACATAACATCATAAATTTGGTGATTTATATTAAGTCGTATGATTTAATACAAATGATATTGAGTAATGATAGATAATGTGATTTAACATAAATTAAAAAATATCTAATATTATGTTATGGATTGAATTTGTGTAAAAATTTTCCGACATCCTCAAGCAATTTGATTAATGAAATAGTAGTAAGAGTTTATTTTCTCCCAAACAACCCCTTACTCCTATTTATATACAGATTAAAGACAGTAATTTGTAATAAGGTTATGTGGGGCGCTGCTTAAATTTGCCTGGGATTTTTTTTTTAGTAATATAAAGTTTAAGAGAAATATAAATTATTTTTATTTTTTTAGATATAGGATAGTATCAAACAACAATTTATATTTTAACATTTTACGATAAATTTTATAAATTAATCCACTAAATAAATAATTAAAAATAATAAGAGTCAAATTTTAAATTTTTTCATCACGAGCCAACCTCTTGGCTTGTCTTGGATACTTGATGATGATGATGAAGAAAAAAACCAAAACTTTAGTTCATGGCAATGGCTGATATTAATTTACAAGAGAAAAAATGCATGGTGGGTAACACAGTGAATACAGTTATCTTCACCGATGGAAGAATTTAGTAGGTGATGTCAATTCAAGTTGTGTGTCATAACTCATCAGATATTCATATGGCATACGAGGCATTATATCATCATCATGATGTTGTGCTGACATTCATGGCGCCTCTCAAAAAATCTCTGAAGCAAATGTTTCCCATGTTACCCAAATTATTATCTTGAGGGAAAGAGATTAAGAATTTAATCATAATTTACTTAGGCAGTGCTCATTATTGGAGAAGTTATTGTTACCGAATTAGATGGATCGAGGAATGATTAAACTTCCAATATCAAGCAAGGACTAACATGGGATCAATGATTTGCTGCTATCCGATTACATTTGACTAGCTAGAAAAATAATCCACTTCTTCCATAATGTGTTCGTAATTATATCTATGGCATGTTAATTCCAGATTGTGTTTTTCAAAATCCGAATCGAATGGTCGGTCAAACCAATTGGACATATCTAATCACTCAATTAACCGATCTTGTTTGACACGTGTTAGGAAGACGGAGTTGGTCAAATTGGGTGAATTGATTAATATGAACCCGATTGAATGGACTGATTTTTATTAGCATACAAAAACAAACCGCGAAAGATAAATTTATTTAATACATATAAAATTATATAAGAAAAGATAAAAAATTATAAAATAATGTACATCCAACTCTTATATTGATACTGGCATGAACCATTTTGATAGTAATACAAACCTATGATATAATTGTCTTTATCT
Source organism: Cinchona pubescens (assembly GCA_025175665.1). NCBI lineage: Eukaryota > Viridiplantae > Streptophyta > Magnoliopsida > Gentianales > Rubiaceae > Cinchona > Cinchona pubescens. The sequence goes on from JANKKI010000115.1 coordinate 2,719,383, forward strand.
CTACTCTTGAATTTTCTTATTTTAGATTCTCAATTCAATTCTTCTCGATTGAATAATTTGAAAAACCTTCTAATTGTAAATTACAATACTTGATTACCAGGAAACATAATAACAAGGCGAAAAAAAAAGAAAAAGCAATCAACATTGATATTAATTTGACAGATTTCCATCAACTAATTAATGATTATTACTATCACTTTGCAAAAGGGCATTAGGTTACTCAAATTAAATTCAGATATAATTAATTAGGTAGCAGAATGCAATTACTACTACCAACAAGCAGGTGGAAGAAGCTGGTGAGAGTGCTGTGATTTAAAGAAAAATTAATGTGAATAAATCATTACTCTAATCTCTAGAGTCGTGGGACATAAGCAATCAACAAGAAGAAAAAGTAGCATTTGTAATTGTGATATTAAAATATCACATTCAGTTATTTGTCCTGTTGAAGAAGATCTTTTTTTGTCAAAGAAACTCTCTCCCAATTATAGTGTTTGGATATGCAATTCCTTTGGTCACAAGTGCAATTTTATATCACAAGAACGTTGTATCATGGGATGTATTATGCCAGGTTGCCTGTGAAATTTTTCACCACAGTATTTAAAGTATAATAGGATCCATAGAAAATTTCAAGATTATCATATTGCATTACATAAAATTATTCAATTTTTTATAATGAAATGTAGTTCAAATAATAAAATTACAATACTTTTACTGTAATTCGGGTTATTGGTTTGAATTATATATAAGGAAAAGTTAGAAATTCACTGTATATCATATTTGAGAAAAAAAAAATTACTCTCTCTGTCTCACTTATTTTGTTATAATTTGATTTTTTTTTATTAATCAAATCAATTTTGTGATCAAGAAGTTATATAAATTAATTTGATTTTTATGAAATTTTTCAATAAAAGTAAAATTTATATGAAGCATTATAACATAAAATTTATAAAAAATTTAAAAAGAAAAATTATGAAAGATTAAATCTTGAAAACTTGATTTGTTGATAAAAAAAAATAATAAAAATGTGACAAATATATTAAGACGGAGATAGTACGTACTTACAAACCCACACCCAATTCCTTACAACCCCCCTTTCCAAAAAAAAAAAAAAAAAATCCTCCAGTAAAAACAAAATGTCCATGACCGAGGCCTAAGGACCAGAAAGTACACTATGCAAACGGGTAAGGTAAAGAAATGGTGACAGGAAGAAAGAAAGCCGAACAAACAACATAAATAGGCTATTGAAAATATATCGTGAAAGGGATAATATTTTTCTGTGCCTAATGACCATAAAAAGTAAGTAGCTTTTTATGTAACATAAATTCTGTCACTTATTCCCTCTTGGATAAATTGACTCTTCTGTATTCGAAATTATAATTTTAATATTACCTAATTCTGGGTTCAATTCATTTAATCCACCTAAATGATATGTCACCATCTTTATTGAACGGTCGATTTAGCAATTTTCATTATCAACCAACCAAATAAATTGACCTACGGACTAGCGTAATTCCTTCTCAACGAAAAAATGGGTGATAGGAAAGCATATAGTATAAGAAGATAAATCAGAATGTCCTCTTTCTTCTGGGCCCTTGATTAAGGCCACAAGGTGATGAATGAATGGATACGATTTTTTTAAAAATATTTAAATAAATTTGATTTTTAATTTTTTTTTGTATATATTTAATGGTGCGAATAAAATTTTATAACATAAATGATATTAATTAATGTAATTAAAATTATACTATAAATCTAATCTTAATGACCACTATAATTTATAGATAAATTTTAAAATCGGAACTATTTAAATATTATTTTTTATTTTGAAGGATTAATCTCACGGTTTGTGGGGCCTAAGAATCCAAACAGACGGGATTGGTAATATTTTGAGTAATGGCGTTTGTTTGGAGGCAAAGGTAATGGAGTCATGTGATTACAGAAACAGCGTTATTTCATTAATGCATTTGGACACCTACACCAAACAGTCCCCTTCCTTTGATAGCAACTGCCACGTGCCTTTCGATATGCTTCCCAAGAATCCACCCTCGCCTCAGCTTTGCTGCTCTGTGTAGGACTGTCAATTGTGTTGGGTCGGGTTGAGTTCAGTCAGATTGATCGACTGATATTAGGGCCAAACGTAATTCTAAGATGAGTTAGATTGGGATTGAGTTTAAATTTTACATCCGATTTTAAAATGAATTGAACTAAGTTTTGCTCAGTTCAGACAGCTCGATTTGGGCTAGGTCTAACGAAGACGTATGTTTTAAGAAAATTTTATAATTTTATTGACGGAATAATTTCATCGTACTTTATAAGTTTATATAGTATAATATTATATATTTTAAATTTTTGTACTATATAAATTCTTAAAGTCAATCAAATATTTATTTTTTAACGAAATTGTAAAATTTTCCTATATTTCATATGCATATGTATAATTTTGTTGGAATATAAAGGTTTACATATCCTTAAGACATATTATGTGTAGGAAAATACTTATATAAACCCGATCTTTGACTCTACCTGTAGACCTTACGGCCAAAATTAAATCTTATAGAATCTTTCTTACATCAACTGATGTCATAGATTTCATAACATTTAATCTACACTACAAGGTCTACAAGTGAAGTAAAAAATCAGGTCTACTTAAATATTTCTCTTTTGTGTATATATGTATTGCAATACTTAAAATCACCTAATACACAAATATAGATATATGATTATTTGTTAAAATAACACCATTACGTTCTCTAATATGCATGTTAATCATAGGATAGCATGATTAACTTGTTAATTATTCAATTTAATATGTCAATTATAATGAAAAAATTAACTCTTATTGAATGATGAATATTATATAGAAAATAGTGTCAAATACAATATTGTATCATTATAGCATATATTATGCGAAATTTTTTACGAGTCAATAGATTATATGAAGTTGAAGTACAAATTTTAAAAACATAAACGAGTTTGGGTTGTCTGAATTTCACCTAGAACTCGATTAATTAAATAAGTCGAGGATGGATCTCATATTTAGAGAATTTTTATGAGTCAAGTTTGGGCCCAATTTTTAAATGGGATGAGTTTGAATATATCAAAACCTGATTTATATAATTTAAATTGATTGACATTTTTTATTAATAAAAAAATTTAATAGAAGGATAGATCTCACTCGAAGATTAGACCATATCATCGGTGCATGCACTAATTAATTGCTTATAATAATAATCCAATAAATTTTCAATGATTTAAAGTGATATTTATAGGTCGATTCACTACTTAGAGAGAGATAGGCCGTTAACAAATGACTCAAACCCGAATTTCTCCTAATTTCCTTTAATAAGAGAAAAGGGAGACTTGCCTATTTAGGTACTTAGGCTTCACAAAGATGTCGTACATGAGAAACAAAACCTATATCACAAACATATTGTCTACACTCTCTTTTATCTCTTTTAGGCAAAATTTATCCCTATTTTTTAGTCACTCATTCGTTAAAATTAAAACTCATCTGCTAAAATTATGAGTAGTGTTTACTTATATGTGTATACCTTCAAAAATTATCAGTATACAATACTACTAATACCTTTTATCATTAACATCTAATCACTTACTATTATGTACAGTCACACGTATAAGTTAATACTAATCAGATTCTAAAAATATTGGTATTTTTTTTTTTTTTTTTAAATCTCACATATTTTTTTACTCTTTAGTGATTCGAACTCATGACCGATAACTCATAAGAAAAACGTCTTTCTACTTAAGTTGTACTTCATTATAATAAAGGGAGAGGTTTGAATCGGAATGGTTTTGGTTTTGCATGACTTATAAAAATAGGTTAACAAAATCATCAGTTTTGCCTTCTAGATCTAAGTGAGAATAGAAGCCTTTTGCTCATGAAACAATAATACCAACTTCCACATTATTTCGGCCTATATTAATACAAGGGGATATTATACATTATACTTCAACGGTAAACAATACAGTCTGTCCAAAGAGATGGACAGCTAGTTATGCTGCTAATAATTAATTAATTTTTTTTAGTAACAATATATATTAATTCTTATATCTGAATGATCTTTCTTTGTAGGATATTTTTATTTTTCAATCAAAGATGTATATAAAACTCAGACGTAGTGGAATTGACTAGAAAATGTCTTATAAGACATTTTTTACTGTGAGGTTCGGATTTTAAATTTTAAATTTTACAAAAATTTAAACAAGTGTCAAAATATTATTATTTGGTTTAAAGGGTTTTCTCTCCCTTCGGTCCTTTAATAAATGAATCTCTTCTTGTAGAGTAGGTTAGATTAGAATGTTGCTGATTTGAAAAAAAAAAAAAAAAATCAAAGATGTATGTAATATGATAGGGAAATGCTAATGCTAGCTGGGTTATTTTTGTCCATATCCAACTATAGATCTACTGTAACGTTTTCAATTTTTTCCACAAGAAAGAAAAAAGTGATTGATTCATTTTAATTACGAGTTCAAAATATTTAAATTAAATTATTAATAATTCATAAACACTTATATAGACATCAAATCCCTTTTCCCCGTCAGATTATCCAGGTTTCATGTGTCTAATCCTATCCCAAAGGATATATATGCAAATAGAGCAATGCATATGACTTAAACTTTTATATTTATGAAAAAAACTAATTAAATATCTTAGTTGAAAACAGCCTCACAACCAATCGATATTGCACTTCAATTATTTTCAATAAAATAATTTGTCTTTCTTTACAAACTTTTGAGAGAATATTCTTTTTCTTATAAAGTGCTTTATTTACCCTTCTATTTTTATTTTTATTTTTTAAAAAAACAAAATAAAACTGAAAGCAAGAGTATTTTATCATTATCCATTTATGCAAAGGTGAATGACTAACTTCTGATATTAGATACTCGAATTTCGTACAGAAAACGTGCATGAAGTACCAATAATAGACAAGAAAGTGCCAATTCATGTCTCCATTTCTTATCATATTAGAAGTTGGCCCTGGCTAGATGCAAATCATGCAATTATTTATTGTATTGAATGGATACAAAGTGCTCACCAACTAAAAGCCTCCATGCATATATGAATTATTAGAATATCAAAAACTGCATACAAATTTCTACAAAGTGAAACTGAAACATGTAACTTGGACTCCAATGCTAAAGTTTTGCACAAATTGCATGCACCTGCGGGAGGATCATATATATGCCTTTTCTTTTCTTGTATGTTTGTTTTTGTCTTAGTTCTCCATGCATATTCACTTGGACGAAGAGAAGTTTCAGCTGAAATGAATTCAGCTGCCAAAAAAATATATATATATATATATCAAGTGTCAAAATGTCAATTCCTAAAGTTTTGATCCCTCAAAACTCAAAAGTCCACAAATCAATTAATAATAGACCAAAAAACAAAAGCATCAAACAGATGTTTAGATAGACTTTTCTGACTTGCTCGTCTCCTTCAGAGAACTCAGAAACACATGCTAAGCTGTGCATTACTACTTTGACTTAGTAGTCTAATCATGAAAAGTAGAACAAGAAATCAAATAAATATACAAACTTGGAAATTACATTGCTATTTATATTTACAATTGGATATTTAATCAGTCATAAATAACATGCATTTCTAACATCCTTTATTAATTTTATAAAGAAAATTTGTCTACTTGTTTAGGACTTTAAGCAATTATTTACATTAAATAAAGAATGAGTCAGTCTTTTTTTAGTGACGGCATAAATTCTTTTTATATCACCAAATATAAATATATTCTACAAATGTAAAGATAATATTAATTTCTAATTCAAAAACTAATTACGTAACATGTATTTTGGTTAAATGATATAAAAAATAATCTTTACGTCGTGTAAGAGAGATTAATCCATATAGCTAAAGAAAACTATACATATTTTTTTATTTGGACTCTGGACTCAACCCTTCTGGCTCGTAACACAAGATGCTCGATATTTCTGGTTTATAGCTTTGGTGTTGTCTGTAGCATCTCGAACCTCACGAAATTGACTTTGATGCATTTCTTCTTGTGGAGTTTTACTTATTCAGCAGATCATGAGTATTTATGAAGCTCGGAAGTTACTACCCTTATAGAAATATCATGGGGTTTTTATTTTCTTGTCGATTGCACAAGAAATTAGTAGTCCTATAATTCTATTATATGCAACTTCCAAGTTGTCTTTACGAAACCCAATTGTTGATTGGACTTCTTTTTTGGGTTGTTACGATGTGATGCATATCAACCTAATAAATACTAGTACTACTAAATAGTGTATAACTAATATTTAAAAGTTGTACCTATTTGCTATGCTCACATGCAAAAGTACAATTGCATTTTTCCGATAAACTTTACAATTGCTATCAATAATTCTCTGTCTTAACTAATTTCGGAAAATCCAACCTTTCAAATCGTCAAGTCAATGTCAAATTTTCAATTATTTCGAGGTCCATTACTTTTAAAAGAACACAAAAGTTTTATTGACTTTTATATCCTTTTAAAGTAATTGTGATGAAAGTATTCTTCATCTATTATGTACTCGAATAATATGAATGAAAAAAAAATACAGTTAAGCATATTAATTAAGGCCTTAAGTGATCATTACTACCTGTCTTTCTCTTCTTTTTTAGAGTTAGAATTGTACGAAGTTTTTTGTCCTCTTTAATTCAATTCTTGTGCGAGAATAATTTGTTAATGTAATACAATTTAGGTGATTGAATTATCAAAAATTTAATCTTTTCGACTGTTTGAACTGTTTTGCATTAAACTCACTAACGTTGTTTTTTTTTTCATTTGACCCCTTTGACTAACGGTCAAAGATAACTCCTCCGTTAATTTTTTGAAAAAGACAAATTCACCCTTAAAAGTCAATTGCAGTAAATCCCCTTAAGAATTAAGTGAAATTTTACTTTACCCAGTTTTGTAACATTTAATACATTAGGATAAAAATAAAATTCAATAACGTTGTCACTATTATTAAAAATATAAATATACTCCAAATTAATTAATATTTTAATTCTTGAACTATATTTTCTTCAATATTTAAAATTTAAAAATACGACAAAATAATTAATTTTGAAATTTTTGATGACTTGTTAAAGGTATTTCATCTAAATTATTTAGATAATTTGAGTTTTTGTTTATATGATAAAGTTACTTCATATAATTTAGGTATTAGTTAAATTCTATTAACAAAGGAAAAAAAAAAAGAAGTAAGAAGAAAATCATTCTAAATAAACATAAAGAAAAGTAAAGAGAAAATAGACTAATATAACTTTAGTAGATGATTATGAGTATCGTATATTTAAAAATTATTTTTACATGAAAACAAAATATAACGTTAAAAGATTGAAAAATATCGATATTGTTACGATGTTTTTGTATTTAATTTTTTTTTTCATTTATTTTTAAAGAACCATTGGTGTTGCCGTGTTGGTGGACAATATTATATTTTTTGTTGTTTTGACAATATTTTTATATTGATTAATGACTAAAGTAGGTTAATTGATACAAAATTAGAATTAGAGACTAAAATGACAAATATAATAAATTTTACGGAGTTAATTTTATATTTTTTATAGTATCTAATGGTAAAAATATCTTTTTTTTACTTTTTAATAGTCAAATTATTGATTAAATATATTAACAGAAAGGGCAAAATAAAAAAATAACATTAAAAAATTTAATATAAAACAACTCAAATTTTAAAGAGAGTTTATTGTATTTAACTCTATATAAAAGTTGTACCCATTTGCTATGTTCACATGCAAAAGTACAATTGCATTTTTCCGATAAGCTTTACAATTGCTATCAATAATTCTCTGTCTTAACTAATTTCGGAAATAAGAACCTTTCAAATCGTCAAGTCAATTCTTCAATTATTTTGAGGTCATTACTTTTAAAAGAATACAAAAGCTTTATTGACTTTTATATCCTTTTTATAGTAATTGTGATGAAAGTATTCTTCATCTATTATGTAATCGAATAATATGAATGAAAAAAAATAGAGTTTAAAGCATATTAATTAAGGCCTTGAGTGATCATTACTACCCTTTCTCTTCTTTTTTAGAGTTAGAATTGCACGAAGTTTTTGGTCCTCTTTAATTCAATTCTTGTGCAATAATAATTTGATAATGAAATACAAATTTAAATAATTAAATCATTAAATATTTGATCTTTTCGAATTCTATCAGACCTTGATAAATATTGGTGCATCGGGGTGCACTAGTTGACGCAGAAGGTCAAATACGTTTTTTTATTACTTATGTCACTCATGAATTTGAGTCACCAGGAAAAAAAGGAGAGAGGAGAGGTAGGTCTAAAAATATATAAAAATAATAATAATAATAATTGAACGTCCATGGCTGGGCTGATTTTGGAGGGAAGGGGGGGGCTGGTGTTTATGGACCCTGGTGGTTGCTGACACGTTTATACCCTGGCCAAACTGGAAAAATATCCACTAGAACCACACAACAATTACACTTGATTCTTTAGTGCAACAAATTAACTAATTAAGAAACATAAATTAGAGTTTTGGTGATAATTTTGTTATTTTTTCTTTTATAAAAAAGAACCCTTTTGGTTAGTTTATGCATTTTCCCATTTAATCACTCTAATATTTAATTGCTTACTGAATAATTAGCGATATATGATGGAAAATAAGAATTTGACTTATAGTGAATGTTTTTATGCCCCGCCTGAGTCCTGACTTTGAAGCTTAGAATAAGAGTACAATCACTAAAATTCAAAAGATGAGATGAGAAAGTAAAACTACATTTAACCAAAAAATGGAGAAATCACATTGATTGGTGGAGGCAGATAAGACGGATGAGAAGTGAAGATAATGAGAGCAATTATTCATTACAATGCATCTTGAAGGTTGACAATGAAGTGTACAGTTTAGGTGGTATGATATTTTCTTATCTATACTATAAGTACATATAAAGGGATAAAGAGAGTTTAATGTCTGTTATTTTTTAATTTATCAATTATACTCTTATTCTCATAGTGTAATTATTATAACTTCCTTCGTATTATTTCCCTTAATTACCTATCTTTTTATTATTCTTTTTTTTTTTTGAATTGCACAATTATATTATTATTATTACATACTTATAGGGTGTGCTTTTTTTACTAATAATTTATTAATCATGTTTTATGATTTGAATCATTAAGAAATAGAGGGAGAGGTGAGTTTAAAAAAAAAAATACACCTTGACGGTTTTTTTTTTTTTTTTTGGTAGAATAATGCATTTTGAAGACGAGAACACAAACAGGGGAAGAAATGTATCTTTCAAGGAAAGCATTTTTTGGTCTGCTGGCCTTTCTTTTAAATAATAAAAAATTATGCAACTTAAGTATAAGTAATTTTTAAAAAAAAACCTTAATTATGAAAATTAGTGTAAATTATTGCACATGCTTCGAATGTGCATATGTTACCAAGTGTCTATGTAGAATGTTAAAACTCAAGAATTACGTTTTCTAAGTAATTCAGTGACAATATCCTGAAATATTTACAGCCCCTCAATTTTTAATTTTTCTTATTGCGTGAAAAAGGGGTCTCGAAACTCGAGAGGAACAAACACTAGCATGTGATTATTTGAATATCCTAAGTACGGTCACTTTTGAAAAGCTTTTCGTGTGAAGAGACGAAAAGTACCAACTCTTTTCTTTTTTTTGGATTCAACTCCATTCCAGCCCACCTCATGCATAACATGAATAGATACGAAAACAGAGTTGAGAAAAAGGATTCATCACAAAAAGCAAACAATAGGAGCTCACAACACAGTATATATAGAAATCAAGAAACAGTCTGAAAGTTTACATTTTCTGTTTCAGGACATTCTACAATTCTGTTAAAAGAACCATCTCGTTAACTTTAAAGATTTATATAGTATAAATTTTTAAAACACATAATATTCTACTATACAAGCCTTTAAGGAATAACAAGATAGTTTCGTTACGGGACCGTAGAATTTTCCTTCGTTTTCATTCAAGCTGCAAGCAAAGTATGAAATCTAGAGCAAACACAAAATGAAAATAAAGAAAGAGAGGCATAATTTGACATTATTTAACAGTTTCAATTCTTCTGATTCTGTTTGATTCTTAAAAGAAAAGTACTCGGTAGATCACTCAAGTCAAGAAGTCAAAATAAGGCTGTTCACACTCTAACTCAAAAAGAACATCCATGAAAAAGAAAGCAACAAAAGGAAGGGGAAAAAATTAACTTCCACTTGAAGATAAAGACAGGTTGCACATCTTCTCCCAAGAAAAGATGACATTTTGATCTACATACTTAGGCTTGGGCACCAAGTTCCAGCAATAATGTGTGATTAACTTTATCTGATGATGGGCCGACAAATTGAATGGGACCTGTTATCAAGGGAAAACGATAAGCAAATAAAAGTTTAAAACAATTTTAGGCCACAGTTCTCCTAGCAAACTTGCTAGATTAGAGGAAAGTAAAAGTTGTATTTTATTGAAGCAAAATGCTACAAAAACTAGACCAAACACATTGAGATTAAATGGAAAACCATCTTGAATAACAGGACACCTAGGATAAAATCTTTATCATACCAGGAGAAATGTATCGGTTGTTGAGGGCCCACTCTTCCCTCAGTGAAGCAAATTTTTTAAATGGTGCACCTGAAATATTCATCATTAGAAATTACTAGTTTATAGAGTACAACACAACATTCTAAAAGGAAATAATGAACACGTGAAGTATACTGTTGAATCAACCAACCAATTAACAGAAAGATAAAAACAGGTGAGTGCATGAAAAATATCTCACCTTCAAGTTCCACCATTGCTTTTTTAATCACAGGCTTGAACTTACCTAATTATAGGAGTAAATGAAATAGAAATATTAAATCTTTTGGATTTTGGCAAAGAAAAAGAAACTTAAATCAAAGAGAGCTCCTATTGCAGGCAGATTCTTTTTGTAAAGCAAAGCTCTTTGATGTGGGCTGACTAGACAAAATTAAATGGTTGATGATAATGTACCATGTCTTCTCTCAACATCCATTAATGAAGTCAATGCGGTTCCTCCAACACTCCATTCTTCAACTGGAGCAGCCAAGTTCCCAACCTGGAAGGACAGCCAACCAATGATTATATGAAAGTTCATCCACAGCAAGTTTTGAAGTTGCTATGATCAATTACAAAACAAGCATCCTAAGACGAAATCTAGCCACAAAATGGGGCCAAATCTACAATTATAACTCGTAGCGAAAGGGAAAACAGAAGAGAGTTCAGAAATATGTACTGAAGAAATCAATCCAGTCTTTCCACTTTGAAGCAGTGCTCCAGCGGCATAACCCAGTGCGTAGCAGTATGTAGAGTCAAAATTAGAAGGCAAACCACACCTTCCTTCATATCTATGAGGTTGGAAATACAGAACAGCAAAACAAAAAATTTTAAAAATATAAATTTCTATAATTTGCTTCCACAACATGATAGCCATGATAAATAGGTTACCTGTCCAGCTAATGGTACAACAAAGCAATGTATAAAATATTGACAGTGCAAGGTTTAAAATTTGATGATTACCCAAAAAAATGTGATTGTCCTTTAAATTGACCTTTGTATGCACCACCCTGCCTCCTGGATTCCAACTCAGTCTCTACCATTTGAATAAGCATCTTCTCTGTTTCAATTTTGGCTACCTGCATCCATGAAACATCTGACTCTAACCAAGGTGCCCACAGTAATGTAAATATGCTGATTGCAATACTGCAGCAGTGGAACATATCAGCACCTGGACATTTCCATGTGGATCCCTTTCAAGCATCAATTGTTCCTGAATTGCTGCAGGTAAGAACTCAAAAAGTTGCAGAGACTGAGGATTCAGTTTCTGTTTCCAAAGACCAGCTTCATCAACAACTTCATGAGCCAAAATCTCATTAAGCTCTGCAATGAGCTGCTGGACCTGAAATTGCAAGAATAGGATTAGACTATCCAAAACCAAGATGGTGCATAAGTAGTGAAGGAGGAAACAAAGACTTTATATAGCTCATGATCACTGAGGTAAGAACGGAAAATTAACAACTCATGATCTTTACCTCAGGAATGAAATCTATGAGCCCTTCTGGAATGAGAATCACACCATAATTGTATCCAAGTTCAGCACGTTTGGAGATTATATCTGCAATATAGTCCGTCACATTCTTAAGAGTCTGCTTCTTATGAGGCTGCAACCTGCAACAAAGTTGCCATATTATTCAAACAAGTGCAACAAGATAGTAACTTGTTCTAGCAAATGGCAAGCCAAGTTCAGAAAATATATTTAATAGGCTCTTTAATCAGAAAATGGCTCAAGCTTTAGCTTCATGAGTCTCACACTCTCTGCAGGTGCAATATCACTGCATTTTAATATGATTTCCAGTTGTTTACATGCATTTTTAAATATTTCAATTTGAATTATTTTAACATATTTTACTACTTGCTACCATGCCTCTATTCCTCCCTTACCACTTTCTTTAACCAGTATCTCAATTGCCATTCAGAAATTCAAACTCCTCTTAAGTGCCCGGCACCATATGTTGTTCTCTCCTGGGAAAGAAGTTAAGAACACAGATGCAGACATGCATGCATATAGTCAACAGAAAGAAATCTGAACTTTTCAAATTACAGTGCTCTGTGCACACTGACTACTAACCAAAATGCAGCACAATGGCAAGATATTCGAGTAGAGATTGACAAAGAATCAAGACTTTGAGTGGAGCAGCTTGTAACAAACTGGATCTAGATGTTTTGTGGATGAATGGGTGTACGTGTATGAGCAAAATATAGAACTCTGATTCAACAAGGAACACAGTGACAGTAAGATGTTTTAATCTGAAAACTAATGGATAATTGTTAAGTGTAAATGCCTGATATTTAGCAATGAAATTATTTGAGGGATATGTTTTCCTATGACTTAACGTGTTTTTAGAGCATGTCCCTGTATGGATGCGCCTCGGACTTCTGGGACATTTACATATGGATTAAGACTCTAATATTGCATCCAAAGAAATCCATTAGAATGTACTATGATCAGTTTTAACAAGATCCATTGGGCTTTCTGCCCTCATGATATGATACATATGTTGTGCAATTAAACAAGTAATGTTTCCAGGAAATCCAAGATAACACTTTACTCTTAAAGCAGAATGCATAGCAAGACTAGATAGATTCTAGTGAAGGTACCTCTGGTCTCCAATAAGAGTAATGTTTGGATGGGTTTGCAAAGCACACTCCAAAGTGATGTGGGACGCAGCACGACCCATAAGACGTACAACTGCAAATTGTTACAGTCAAGTACGAGAAAAGACACTCTGAAGAAACACAGACAAAAGTTCATTTACAAACTAAGGTTCTTTTATCTGTTAATAACAGAAGCTAAGTTAGATGTGAATTTGAATTATGCATATGCACTTCATTAAGTGTTATGAGAAAATCCATAAAACTGTAAAACGTATATGGAATTGAAAATTCTGTTCGAAGGTTTATGTTACTTACAATGATAATATTTTCCAGTTGATCGAGCATCTACCATAACATTTCCGATCATTTCAGCATATATCTGCATTGCAATAGAGTATTAGCACCCAATCAGAAGCTGTTCGAAAATTATCACAAACTTGATTAGACAAATAGAATATCCAAACAAATACGCATACTGCTCAAGAGATACCAAGTCTTGCATGCAAAGGAGTGATATCAATTATCAGATCGCAACACAAGCTAACATCAGATTTTGACCCATGGAAAATGTAAACTCATGGTTTAGAGAACAAACAAGTAGATGATATATATTTTGTGGTTGACACAAGCTTTGATGCCTAACAATGCAAAACTTGAAACTGAAGATTAGATATAACATCACCTTGCAGGCAGTGTCAAACCCGAAACTTACTGGAACCTCTTTGGATTTCAAGTCACCATCAATTGTTTTTGGACATCCAATTACCCGAGTTTTTATGTTTTTACTCCTGAAGTATTGGAAGAAGTTAAACAAAGTGAGAGAACAACTTTTAAATTGCTACAGAAAGTTGGCTAGTGTCTAGAAAACTAAGCATCTGTAACCAAATTTCAGAATAAGAGGATATCACGGCCAATTAAAACAAATTTACCTGAAGTTTTGAGCAAGGAGACATGCATTTGTATTTGAGTCATCACCACCAATCACAACAAGCCCATCCAAATCAAGCTTCAATCAGAGCTGTTTCTTCAGCTTGCTTAAACTGAAATGGAGTTTATCCAAATTCCTCTTCAGTCTAAACTTTTAAGGCTCATGTGCATAGATATGGATATAAGTTATGTGAGGACTACAAGGGAGAATTCAGTCAATACCTGTTCAGGAGTCTCAATCTTGTCCCTACCACTAGCGATCATATCGAATCCACCCTGATATGAAAGTTTTGCAGTTAGTACACATTCACCCTACTGTATTAATTTGGTAGAATTGTATTCTCAGTAACAAACATAATATTTGACTGATGGTCTCCAATATTCATTTCCTTGTCAAAAAATCTATCATGGTAGATAGGTAAAATGAGGATCAAAAGACAACATTTCACAGAGATTGTGTAGGTAGGAGACAGTTAAACTGGCAAGACTAAGACCATAACTTCCATTCCATGACCACAATTTGAGAGTGCAGGCTCAATCAGAAAATCACACATCTGGTTTATTAAAGTACAGAGCTCAACTGAAAATTAAAGGGAGAAGGAGAAAAAAATTATGAGGAAATTTTTCAAAAAGGAAAATTGTGGCATGCATTATACTGGGTCTAATACAGTGACTTACAGTTTTAGGAATAACACATACCCATAAACTAAGGAATTAAAAATTCAGAATTTTTTTTGCGTATACACATTGACATTTGATCTAAATTTCATTGACATTTGATCTATAAAATTTAGAAAAGCATATTACAGCATGTGAAATCACGTATGGGACAGGCAATCCTAATATTGTCATTACCAAGAAGTTTTATTAACAAAAGATTAAACTTACCTGATTTCTGTATGGGTAGATATATTCTGAGTTCAACACTACGTATTTACACTTCATAATACCAGCTGGGCCACCCCTAAACCCATACATTGTGCTTCCTTTGCAGCGATCCTGCAAGTAATCTGGGAACCACATCCAAAAACAAACAAATGCTCATCCATGTAAAAAAGATTATAAAAATGCCAAAAAATCGAATTTTTAAAGTTATAATAACGATAGTCCAGTTACATCCCCACAGATCTATCAGGTGACATATATCTTTGGCATCTTACACAGAATTGGACTACATCAAATCTACGCAATTGGAAAATCAGCTCAAGGATTTGACATGGACTTTGGAGCCAGGCAATAGCCACTTATCATATGAAAGGAGAAAAATTTCTTACCAAAAATTCCAGAAATAACATTGTGTCCTCCAGGAGCTTGGCCTCCTGACAACACTACTCCAATCTTCAAGCTTTGTGGCACGATTCCAGAGTCGCCTGGTACCATCAATGCTGATGGTTGTCCGAACAAACATGGGAAAAGCTTTTTTATCTCATCTACAATCACCAACCCAGTACAAATACACAATTCAGCAGATCCTCAACACACAACAAAATTTCAGATCTGATACTCAAACTCAACTATGGAACCTCCTGGTGTGGATTACAAAAGCTAATACAGAATATTGGGTGAACCAGATTTCATATGTCAATCAATCGATTACACCCTAGAACCTCAGATTCAAAATCAAATTGTTACTAGCTTTTATGGAGGAATCAACTTTAGAATTCCAACCAAACAGGCCACTAAATAGCAACTTCATTAAAAGCTTCATCATTTGTTCATTAAACTCTCATCGTTTAAGAAGCTACAGATTTGAGTTTGATTAAAGCATTAATTTGTGTATGGTTAACTTCAAGATTTCAATTGGACCAAATTATTTTTATGGAAAATTAAATTTTATACTTCATAAGAGTTCAGATAACTAACAAATTCAACAACAAAAAAAAAAAAAAAAAAAAATCCTATCTTGATCATTGCAGACTCCTTCCATAAATTTACCGAGATAAATTCGAGTTAATTCATTAAACTCTTGATCTTTATAGATACTAAACAAATAATTTCTGAAACTTTGACCTCATTCAACACTCCGAGTCTAGTATTCAGATCCACAAATTGCACTCTGTTCTTAACTACTAATTTAGCTTCTTCAATACAACAATCAGGCTCAATTGACGAAGTAAACATAGAGACATTAATGAAATCAACCGTAACGAGGATTAGAAAACAATTTAATTGAGTCAAAAAAGTTACTAAAACAAATAATTCGTCAAATATCCAGAATTATATATACTAAACTCGAATCATCAATTTTTAAAGTAAATTCACCAATCTCATCAGAATCTCTCCGCAGATCACATGATGCTACATTTATAGACGCACTCGCACGTGTATTTGCGAGAGAGACATATTAAGCTGTCGCTATCGAACTCAGCAAAACAGAGGCGAATAGATCATTTTACTAGAAATGCATAATAAAATAAGGGATTTACATACTCATATATATAAAATAGTGTATGTCGGACCTGGATTGCCGGCGGCGGAGCTTGGAGGACCGCCAACGATTTGGAAGGGCTGTCGGAGGACGGAAGGGAGAGGGAGAGAGTGATCGAGCCGGCTGTTCTGAACTTCACTATAAACGGAGGCCAAACGTCCGGTGTTCTGAGGCTGTATACCCGACGTGAAGTCGCCGTTAGACAGAAGCGAAGCAGCAGCGGCCGCCATTAGAGATCGGAGGAGATGTCTGAGTAGAAAAACAAAACAAAAAAAAAAGAAAGACCAAATTCAGATCTTTTCGGAACACTTTTTTCAGGCTTTGTTTTCGCCTACTGGCTACTGCTCTCGTTTTTAGGTGCGAGTGAAAAGACAAAAGCATCCTCGTAGTGTCCGTCGGTATCGATGGGAAGCTGTACACTATGGAAGGTGTTTTGGTAAATCTAAGAGAATTGTATGCACGCGAGTTGCACGTGAGCTTTCCTTTTGGGAAAATCTATAAAATAAGAATTCATATTACTTTCGTTAATTTTTTAAAGGGATAATTTCATATTCATCCCTTGAGGTTTAGCATAATTCAGGAAGCTCCCCTTCAGTTCTAATAATTACACTTACCTCCCTT
This sequence comes from Cinchona pubescens, assembly GCA_025175665.1. NCBI lineage: Eukaryota > Viridiplantae > Streptophyta > Magnoliopsida > Gentianales > Rubiaceae > Cinchona > Cinchona pubescens. The sequence continues at coordinate 2,736,549 of JANKKI010000115.1, forward strand.
TACAAAGTGAAATGACTATTGTAACCTTCTCAATAAAAAAAACTAAGAAAGATAAAAGACCATTTATGGAGGCCCTTCTATCATTAAAATCCCCTCAGTCGCATATTCCTTTTCCCAAAACCATCACCCACCTCCACCTCCACATCCTCTCCTTCATCCATATTCTCCACCAATAAATATAACTCCAAGCCCAACTTGATTCACTTAGCAAACCCACCATAAAATAACTCATAATCAAGAAGCTGTGATCCATTATTCCACAAAAAAATAAAATAAAATAAAAATCTAATCCAAAACATAGAGGAACAGATGGAGGAGGAGAACAAGGTAGGGACAGTGGCTTTGGTGGTGGTTACAAATTTGGTGCCAGAGGCTTGGAGGAATTAGGGGTAGGGTTGATTTTGAGGGTTGCCTTGGCGGGTATAGTTTTGGTGCCAATTGAGAGAGAGAAAGAGGGATAGATGGAGGGGGAAGAGGAGAGGCTTCGGTGATTAAAGATTTGGTGCTAGAAGATTGGCGAAATTGGAGGTGGGATTGGACTTGTGGATGGAGATGGGAGTGGCCTTGGTGGGTTTGGTTTTTGTGTCGAGATAGTGTGGAAATAGGAGTAGATGGGGTTGGGTTGGTAGAGGCTTTGTTGGTGTGGTGGAGATGGCGGAGGTGGTGACGTAAGGAAATTTTTGGATATTCATAATTTGAGGGTATTTTTGGATATTCATAAGGAAATTTTGCTGACATCAGCCAAATGGGTTGAATTTGTTATATAAAGCTCTAAATTAGGGGATGCAAGTGTAATTTTTGAAACTTGAGGGGAGCCTCTTGTAATTATGCTAAACATCAGGGGAGGAATGTGAAATTATCCCTTTTTTAAAGTGTTAATAACATTTTGCCCCCCTAAAGTATGTACATAATTACACTTTATCCCCTAAACTATAGAAATATACACGTTGTCCCTATTCACATTATTCATCCTTTAAAAATTTTAAAATATCAAGAAAAATAGTTAAATGACTAAAATACCCTCCTTATCATATTTTGGTTTTTTATGTGTTTAATTGATTTTCTGTAGTTATAAAAGAATTAGGAAAAAATAAAATCAACAATAAAAACAAATTGATATCTTTGACTTTAGGGAATGAAAATGTGAGAAACAGTTGAATTATATTATATCCGATATCGCAATTTGCACGATTAAACCAACTATTAAAAGTATAAAATACTAAGAAACATTGAAAAAATCACAAAGTTTTATAGAAATTAGTATATTTTTATACAATACCTTTACAGAAAAAATTTTCACGGAAAACTAGTTCATTTAGAAATTGTTATATTACTACAGTTAAATATTCAAATTCAAAACAATATAAAATGGAATCTAAAAATTTTAAAAATTTGACCAAAAAATATATTGATATAGATTATATTGAAATATTATATAGTTTATTTTTAAATAATTATCACATCACTATCAAAATTTAAATACATAAAAATCAAAATATAGTACCAAGGGTATTTTAGTCATTTAATTAGATTATCTTAATAATTTTAATATTAGTAATAGATGAATAGTGTTAATGGGGAAAAAGTATATATTTTTGTAATTCATCAAGAGACAAAGTGTAATTACAAATATAGTTTAGGGAGCAAAATATTATTAACCCTTTTTTAAACTCCAATACTATTTAGTTAACATGATAAATTCGAAAAAGAGCAGCATATTCGATGGATTTAAGGCACTTCCGCGGCACCTACAATTTAGGAATTTTACGATCTCAGTAGATTATACTTTTAAAATTTACTAATCCTTTGTCTTATTTTATTTCTCCCTCTTTCTATTTTAATTTGTATCAAATTATTTGTCACTTCTTAAAAAGGTAAGTAAATAAATACCAATTTATCTAATTTACCATTCATGCAAGTTTCAAAAAAAAAAAAAAAAAAAAAAGCATTAATGTCATGTTACAACATTTATTACTCTTATAAATCATTTCAAATTTTAAAAACTCAAAACCAACTAACAAATATTGAATTTTAATTGAGTGATAATAATAAACTAATTGGTCAAATATCAACTTTTTAAAATTATGTATAAAATTGACCATATTAAATAAAATGTTTATATGAGAAAAATACTATATAATAATTTAAAATCACATTTATACAATAATATAGTATTCTAATCGAAACACAAATTTTTGTAAATGGTATATTTTCCTTGTCTTGAGATTCATTGGACTAGGTATACCATAATACCTAAGAAAATTTCTTATAGGTATATATATCCTAAATACTACCAATTTAATTTCTGTTATAGTAGTATTAAGTAACCCTACCAGGACGGGGCACCACCGTATAATTGTTCCAAATTTTCAGTGTTAGTTCGTAATAAGATTTTTTTTTTTCTTTACAGCTTTACTAATATTACCTAAAGTTGAGAAAAAAAAAAAAAAAAAAAAAAAACTCCTTTCGTCTCATTTTATATGTACTCTTTTTGTTTTAGTTTGTACTAAATTATCTGTCATTCCTTAAAATGAAAAACTTTGAAAAGTTATTTTATTTATTTTACCCTTCATGGCAAGACTCGAAGACATTCGTGTTTCAATATTAATTACTCTTATAAGTTATATCAAAAAATTTGAAATTTCAAAATCAACTAACAAATTTTGTATTTTAATTGAAGAATAATTATGAAAAAATATCTTATTAGTAGGTCAAACATTATTTTTTCTTAAATTATATGTAAATTTGAGTATGTTAAATAAAGTAAAACTGAAGGAATATTAGTTCTTAAATTTTTTTTAAAAAAATAAATTTTAGGATTTTGGTTAGGTGGTTGGTGGGGGTGGGGATGGAAAGACAGATTTCAATTAGGTGGCACTTGTTTCTTTTGGTTGTGTACCTGTAGTGGTTGGTAGGTAAGCTCAGGTTATGGTGTGACTGGTGAGTATATTCTAATGATGTTCCGATTTTATCCATTTTGATGAGTTGGTAACAAGTCCAAAATAGAGAAGTTAAAAAAAAAAAAAATATATATATATATATATATATATATATATATATATAGTATCGCTTGATACATCGAAAATGGGTATGCAAATGGGCACATTGGGCTAATAACCCACATTGACTGGGCTTTTAGTTTGCTTTAAAACATCATGGACTGGTTATAGATACACAATTTGAAATGTTAGGTTGGCCTATTACTCATTATGGACTACAGACTTCCTAATGACTGGTTTGGTCCATTTCCTAATGGATTGAGATCACTATGTTCTGGATTTTAGTAAAGCCCTTGTATAAAGCATTGATTGCCCAATAGCAATTAGCCAATTACTATGAGCACTTGGAAAAGTAATTTTCAAATTGGAGAGGGTTGGGATTAGATATTAGGTGTAAATCTTAAGCAAGGAAAAGAGGAGACTGGTTTCGCCCATTGGGACAAAAAAAGAAATTGAGATAAAAAGTCATAAATTCAAAATCACTTGTTAAAATTATTTTATGTAACAAGATCATATTAAATTACAAACTCTTAATTTTTGATTTTTGGTCTGATTTTGTTTCTTTTTTTTTTTTAAATCTAGTGACACATTACTGGTTTTGTCAATTTGTATAAATATAGTAGACAAAAAATCACACCATTAAATACGTAAAGAGGTGTTTGGTTCACATTCGGGAATTGGAATCGGAATAGGAATGGGAATCATAAACCCCACTATTGGTATGGGTTTATATCATTCGCCCTTACTTGTTTGGTTTAACATAGGAATGGGTTTCATTATGTTAATAAGTTACTCAACTTGAAACCCATGTCACAAGTGGGGAATGAAAGTAGGTATTTTCTAACACTTTCATTCCCATATAATGATTCCCATAGTATTCAACCAAACACCATCTATGAGTATTATTAATTTTGATTTTCATTCCCCCTCCCGTACCCATAAACCAAACACCTCCTAAATCTTTATTAAATACAACTACACAATCTTGGATTCTTGATGCTAGCTCCTTTTGCTTGTGAAATATGTGTATGGGAAATCGAGAAGAACATTTGTCTGCGCCAATTTATCTACGTAATAAATTACTAGAATAATACTAGAAAAATGAGAATTTAAGATCTGAAAGCTATAAATTAATTTAATTGGGCGATTGATCATTTAAGATCTGAAAGCTATGTATGGAACTGCCTTGGCTTGAACAACAACTTCTTGTAACATGTAATCATCGAGGCACTGAATACATCCCAACTTCTAAATGATTTAACTGAAACTTGAAGGTGTAGTAGTTGCAAGCAGACCATCGTACATAATAATTAATAAAAATTTGTACCAATTTTCATGAAGAATTTGCCAGTTGGCTAAGCTTTTATTAGCTTTATGAGTTTGTTTGTGGAAAAAGTAATTGTTAGTCATTTTGCAACATGAAATGTGTATTTTATATTATTAGATGAATGAAAAACAATAGAACACATGCATATATTTTTCATCAGTCATTTCAATAATTATGAGACTCACTTCGTTTTGTAAAGTAACACATACTTATTCTTGTTTGTGATCATTGCACACAGTCACACACCAACGATTTATACACTACCTTCATTCTAATATATTTGTCACATTTAACATTTTTTTTATTTTTATCAATGGTCAAGTTTTAATGCTTAAGGCTCAATCTTTTGTAATTTTTTAATCTTTTTTATAAATTTGAAGTTTCAGATTATAATACTTTATACAAATTTCATTTTTGTTGAAAAAATATTTCCTAAAAACTCAAATAAATTTATATGAATTTTTTATTATAAAATCGATTAGATTAATCAGAAAAGTCAAATTATGGTAAAATAAGTGAGACGGTGAGAGCATATTTAACAACTTGTGTGGAGAACAAAAGATTAATTAGTGGATAGAGAGTATTAGAAAGAATGAGACCATGCATGTTTTATAACATTAATTAGTGATATCCATTAAATAATTTCACAAGCTAACCTTTCTTTTTTCTTTTTGATCACATTCTTCTTTTTGGTAGAAGCAATAGGGGTGGGAGCTCATGATCGGCTGGCCCAACCCAATTTGAAAAAAATAAAAGAAGAAGGTGGATGATTAATTAGAAGCATGGAGAAAATGTTGTCCACTACCTCAAGCACATATATAGTCATCTCCAACTTCTTCTCCCAAGAAGATATAGTCTCAATGTATAAGAGCTCAAGAACATTTTTGAGGTGGATGAGCTTCAAGAAGCTTTCTTCTTCCCTCATCTCCATCTCTCACTATATAAGGAAAAAAATCATAAAAGATTCCAGGTTGTTAACTTGTGTGTTTTTTATTTGTAATTTCACATCGACCTAAACATATTATTCAACTCAAGAAATCCAAACTTCTATTACAATCATAAAATTTTAAGAAAAAAAGGCAATTTTCTTACATCTTTATTCTCTTTATCTGCAATATTAATGTACGTAGTACAAGTATAGAACTAGAAGATCTGTAAAGTGTAAATTATCTTGAGCTGTGAAATCTGTGTCTTGATTCTGTCAATGATTAATTGAAAAAGAATGAACCATTTGTTTTAACTTATTAAAAGATATCCACTCTTAATATTTCAATTTAAATTAAATCTCTCTTTTCTTGAAGTCACCTAGCTATTCAAATGCAAAGAAATTAAAAAGAGCAATAATATTAATAATAGAAATCACACACATTAGCACCACGATAAATGCTTTATCCTTAAAGGCAGACAAAGCTACATTTTCAAATTTCAAGCGTGAATTGCTGCTCATAAACTATTGTAAATAATGGCGGATGTGGGTTTCTCTGCAATCATTTTGCACCTACACAAAAGTTTAAAACTGTCTGGCACTAATTTAATCATGATTAATTAAGGATGAAGTTGAAATCCAATCAAATATTTTACATCATCTCCCATGATTTTGATATTACTCCCACATATAATTTCCTTAAATAGCCTATATATTTAATTAGCATACTCTTAACATGAAGGGATAAAAATTGATGCATTTGAGCTTCTAAAATGACAATGTTTACGTGTGAGTGTACAATAATCCAATCAATTGCTGATGTCAATGATCCTAAATAGTAAATTTCTATCATAGATAGAGAACTAATTAAATTTATGCTTTCATACCTGAAAAATTACAATAGCATTTATCATTATTCATATCTCACGTATTAAATTATAACACGATCTATATAACACGCTTATCATTATTTGTATCACGCATTAAATCATAGCACGACCCATTGATGTAACATTGAACCAAACCATTACGATAGGAACTCCCAATTCTCTAGCAAATATAACTCTTGTGATTATTTCTTCGCATGTATCTGTGGTAGCATTCAAGTACTGCCTTTTGATTTTACGTGTTTTAGTCTGTACTTTATAAATTGCTTCGGTACAAAATAAGAAACGAACCCCAAATACTGTATTTTAGATGGCGAAAATCCAATAGTCAAAAGCATCACTAGTTTACGCTGTGACCCGAGTAGCATGGGGCACGTAAGTAGGTGTGCTTGAGCATCAAAATGGCAGTAGAATAGCGGGGTATGAAATTTCTTCGAAGCCAGATATAGAATGGGCAATTCATCATGTCTTCAATGATGAAGCCAAATGGTTTTACATTAGACCAATCACCTCATCCCATTTTCTCTTTTTCCCCCTCTTCTCATTAGTATCCTAGTAAAACCGAACATGTTCTTTCCATCTCGACCACTAGTTTAAAAGCTAGCCACCTAATACAAACTACAAATAGAAAATTAAAGTGGATGTCAATGCATCATGATTATAAGCTTAATCTTCGAAGTGACTCTTTAACTTATTGTATTCTCCACTTGACTTTCATACCATAGTTACTTAATTCGTCAATAATTATACATGAAATTACTTATCAACTCGTTCGAATCATGTACCAGATATATATACGATTTTTTTTTCTTAATAAAATAGCATATTACAATACTTAAACTCGTACCACGTATCACATATTTGATAATTATGCTTCGTACTAAATTGTAACTTTTGGGATATATCTATATATTTATATATATTAGAATTTTGTCCAGATATTATCACAATTAGTGCGACCCACATTGCAATTTGCATAAATAATTTCTTTGGCCGGCATTCTTCTTCAAGGCATTGCTTTAATGCCCAAGAATGCAATGTGTATAAGAGACTTCTCCAGAGAAGGCAAGAAGCAAAGGCTTCAACAACTTGAGGGATGCAAGGCATTGTGTTGCTGCACTTGTAAGAAGCTAAGGCCGAATTTTTCATCATCTGAAGAAGCTGAAATAAGCTCCAATAATTCTGATAGATATCCAACAATTTCAAGCTTAGCACAGGCCATGGTTCAAGAAAGGTTAGACCAAATGATCAAAGCTAGAGGCCGCGACAACGATAGACAAGCGAAGGAACAAAGTTCATTGTAATGGTAGCTACGGAGAAGTCCTCCTATGATCCCAGAGAGGATTTTAGAGATTCCATTGAGCAAATGATAACATCTAATCGGATTTATGAGTCAAGGGATTTGCGTCGCCTCTTGCATCATTGTGTTTCGATGAATTCAGAAGAATATGAAGGTGTAATTCTTGAGATATTCCATGAAGTATGTACCAATTTATTTTTATCTTGTAAACACCATTTATATAATACAAGTACTTTCCAGGTTTGATATATAGATCTTCCTTAGAGTTGATTTGTATACCCATCAAGTTATTGTAACAATGCTGAAATAGCCATTGGGGTAGACTCAGGCACCAAATAGAACGACTATACTATTAAAAGATCCCAAATTTACCTCTCACCATCGTTAGGTTTCTGTTTAGTAAGTGATCTATAAATACCACCTTAAAAACCGCATACTGCAAACCCTGCTTCCCATCTTTGATCCAACTTCTAGATGAAGTTCAGTATTCGTAATTTGCATAAATAAAAGAGACAAATCAAAATCTTCTAGCTATCCTGCATGACATCAATAACTGGTCATATAAACATGCATTCATACATATCCCATATAGTTAGTTTTTACACAATTTAGTAAACTATCTAATGAAGATGTCAAAAAGGGGCTGCCTTTTTTGATGAGCACAAAAACACTGCCTCCATCTCTCCTTGAAATCCGAAGCTCGTGATCAAGGCAAGTGGTGAGAAGCCATGACTCGGCAATAATCCGATTAGAAAGACTGAGAATTTCCAGGGGGTTGGCTGGAAATGGACTTTGCAACTGAGGCAGTGTCCTGGACAGAAGTAAGCAAGCCTTTGATAGGGTTAAAGTCAATCTTTTGTCCCAAAAACTCCACATCTTCAGGCAGCACAATCGAATCTGTTAACTGGGGAGTTTCAATGACACCTTCTTCGAACTTCCAATGTAAAATGATGAAAGGTTCAATAGTTTTTTTAACGTGAGATACAAAGTCTTTTGAAATATTGAATATACACCAACAATCCCTATATATTTCAAAGATTTTTAAATAAAAGGAGTAAAGATTTGCTAGATCTATATGAGTGCAAATGTAATCGGTTTGGTGTCTTTTGGACTACGAATCAAATTTATATTGATAAAACATGACTTACAAAATTATTGATGAAATATGATATTTTTATGAACCGACAATTCTTTTTGTACGTTAGAAATTTCATCAATCACATTGTAGACCTACAATTTTACTGTTCAACATGTTTTTGCGATCGTGCCTATTTGTTCATGCAAGCTCTAATGATTTGGACAAAATCTTATAGGAGTGGTCCTACTCCACTTTTATATAGGCGAATTCATCAAGTGTATAATGCTTTAAATACACCACTACAAAGAATATAAATTCATTAAGAGTTTTTAACTTATGCTCACAAATTGTAGCAGGCACTCATTTTAGGAGAAACTGAACTTGAAGTGCTTTAGTGTCTATTGATTTGTTATTACCTATATAAACCTGGGATATCCAATTGCATAGGTTGGGTTACCATCTTTATTAACATCTTGTTGGCCTCAGTCCCATTTTTTAAGAAATAATTTTCTTCTCATAAGTTTAGTTAGATGATTGGTCAAATTCACTTCTGACTTTACATAGTCAATGGAAATTATTCTATCTCTAAGCAGCTACTTTACAACATCATGTCTCAATTTCATGTATCGACGTTTACAATTATAAGATTTATTCTTGGCAATAGTAATTGCCGTTGGATACAGAGACTTGTAACAAATCCTTAGTTAGAGAAATATTAGCTAAGAAATTTCTTAATCAATCAGTTTCAAAACTAGCCAACTCCATAACTACAAACTCTAATTCTATAGTTGATCTAGTAATGGTCGTTTGTTTGACTGATTTCTATACTATTACACCACTAGTTGATTTTTTCTCATCTGACTTAGTAATCCAATTTACATCATTGTAACCTTTTAAAATAGTGAGAAAACTACTATACAGGATACCATTATTCATGGTACCTCTCAAGTATTTCATTAGTCTAACTAATGCAGACTAATACTCTAGATTGGGAATATGAGTATATCTACTTGGTCTACACACAACATAAGCTATATTATGTCTTTGTAAAATTCATTAAATGCATCAGACTCCCAATAATATGAGCATATTAAGATTTAGCAATTGGGTCATCACAATTCTTTTTCAATTGAATATTAGTATCATAAAGAGTGTTCATAAGTTTCACACCAAATTTTCAAACTTCCTAAGAAGTTAATATTTCTTTACATATTGTTCATGTGGTAACATAATATCATCTCCTCTCCTTATGGCTTTAACATCCAATATCATATTTGATTCACCCAAATCTTTCATATCAAAGTTAGAAGACAAAAAATATTTAATACTTCGTACAATATTTAAATTCGTACCAAATATAAGCATGTCATCAACATATAAGTAGATTATCACATAATCACTATTTACAACTTTAGTGTAAACACATTTATCCACTTCAATAGAAGAAAACCATCTCTTATTAAGACTTGATCAATTTTCTCATGCCACTATTTAGAAACTTGTTTAAGACCATAAAGAGAATTAATTACTTATAAACTTTATTTTCTTGTCCAGAAATAACACATCCCTCAGGATGAACTACATAAATCTCTTATTCTAAATCACCATTTAAAAATATTGTTTTAATATCCATTTGATGAACAAAAGTTTATAAATGGAAATTAAGGCAAATAAAACCCGTATAGAAGAAATTCTAATTACTAGTGCAAACGTAACAAAATAATCAATATTTTTTTTTGAGAAAATCTTTTTGCTACTAATCGAGTTTTAAATTTATCTACTGACCCATTAGAATTGAGTTTTCTTTTGAAAATCAATTTATAACCAATGACTTTTGCATCAGTCGGTAAATTAACCAAAATTCAAGTTTTATTTTTCATAATAGAATCATTTTCAGTCATTATTGCTTCTTTCCACAATTCTGCATCAGAAGAAGAGAAGACATTAAAATAAGTTAAAGGATAATTATCAACAATAAAGGTTTGAAAGTCATTTCCACAAGAAAATTCTTTTCTAGGCCTTTTGCTTTTTCTCAATTCCTCATTAAAGGTTACTTCTCTATTTATTTCAACAGGTGCATGAAAAAGTTTATTAGATAGTGGAGAAATACGTTCAAATAATTTAGCATTCTTTGTCTTAATTATTGTATTGCAGACAAGCACATCACTTTCTAAAATAAGAAACCTGTATGCAACACTATGCTTCGCATAACAGATCTAATTAATAAGCATATAATCATAAACTTTGGAACCTATTTTCCTTTTCTTAAGTTCAGGTAATAATACTTTAGCAAGATATTTCCATACTTTTAAATATTTCAAATTAGGTTTATAACCTTTCTATAATTCATAAAGTGTTTTGCCAATTCTTTTATGTGAAATCCTATCTTCTAAGTGATATGCAGATACGATAGTCTTACCTAAAAAAATTATTAGGTGCGTGTGAGCTAAATTAGGTGCGTTTTATTTTTCCTTTTAACTATTCCATTACTTAGGTGAATAAGGAGGTGTTATTTCACGAATTATTCCTTTTTTTACATAAATCATTCCCAGATTAATATTCTGCTCCTCTATCTCATCTAATTCTTTTTATTTTTCTACTAAATTGATTTTCTACCTCAATTTTATAAAAAATAAAGGCATTAAGAACATCATCTTTACTTCAAAGTAAATACAACTTAGTAAATCTAAAAAATCATCCATAAAAGTCACATAATATTTTTTCTACTAGGTCCAGTCAGAGTTTGTAGTAGGCTAAGTCTGTGAGTAAAGGTGGAAGTTGGTGTGGATGAAATAGAGATTTCAGCAGAAAGAAAGTCTTCTGTACCCCCTGAGCTTGAGAGGACAGCCCTCGGCATATATGTAACATTAACATTTCCTAGTCTAACATGCCATAAAGAAATTGAATCAACAATATAAGAAGAAGAAGATGCATTCTCATTAATGACATTTGAAATGTTTAGTACAAAGAATCCCTGGTTACCATATCTCTTTCCCACAAACATATTATTTTTGGTCATTACAATCTTATTATATTTAAGTGGCATTTTCACCCCAATTTTTCCTAACAGGACTATAGAAATCAGATTCGTCCTAATAGTTGGAACATGTAGCACATCCTTGAGGGCTAAAGTTTTTCCTGAAGTAAGTTTCAAGAGCACTTTGCCCTTACTGAAGACCTTGGCAGTTCTTGAATCTCCAAGGTAGACCACTTCTTCGTCATTCTCAATTGGATAAGCTTATAGGAGGTAAATGCTTCTCGTTTGCACAAATGTGTCCAGTAGCCGAAGAGCCTACTACTCATTCTTTCATATTAGCTGTAATGTTCACTTGAAAAGTAACTACAGCAATCATTTCATCTCCTTTAGCTAGGATAGCCTTTGGAGGATTAGCCTTTGATTTGTCATGTCTCACTTTTTTCTTACACTGAGAAGCATGATGACTTGGTTTTTCAAAAACAAAACAAGAGCCTTTATTTTCTTAAAATTTGGATTAGTAGGCTTGTAATTTTGGGACTTATTCGCGTACCTCTTATTATTGATTTGTACCAAATTTGTTTTGAGGGTCATCTCCTTGGCTTTGGCAGACTTCTTTTATTGGCGTCCTTAATCGGGATGTGTGTTACTAGCTCCTCAATAGTAAAAGTTTTCTACATATGCTTCAAGCTGTTTTTATAGTCCTCTACGAGTCTAGCGGCTTTTCAAATCAGCACTCCAGTAGCAAACTTCTCTGGTAGTGAGATCTCTTCGGCTTTCAAATCTTCGAGCAATTTTTGGTATTCGTTGATTTGAACCTTTATTTCCCTCTTATTAGTCATTTGCCATTGGTAAATTTTCCGACCACAAGCCTTTGCTTGGTAGCATTTTCAGTAGTAAACTTTTTAATTAATGGTTCCCAAATAATTTCTGTTTCTTTATAACTGTAGTACACGTCAAATAGCTTATTAGAAATAGTCTATAAAATGTGTGACGATGTACCTTATTCGCATATTGCCATGTTTCCTGTGTCTTGGCATCATCATTTAAACTGGGCTATGGATGAAGTAGTGCATATGTAATTCCATGGACATCGAGCAGGGAAAACACATGTTATTTTGAAATGTTCATTTGCAAAAATTTTAATTTTGGATACATTAGTAAAAGGCTTGGAACGTGGAAGGGCGACAAGAGCAGCTGATGAAATAGGTGCAGTAGTAGATTGGAAAGGTTGAGCAACGTCAGTAGGAACAGGGTTGACAGCAACAGCGTTGGAGTGCCATAGTTTCTTTAGATTGTCGTTTAAATTAGGATGATAAAAGAACTTGAGTTGTGCAAGGAGACTGTCCTAAAGAAACTATTTTAGTTGTGATGACATTTTTGTAGAGGATTAAACAAGCATTGCTTTCTAGAAGGGAGGGAGCAGGAACAACAAAATTAAACCAACTTTTAAGAGTAGAGAAAGAGAGGAAGAAGTATTTTTTTTAAAATTTTTTTGGGGGTGATTCTGAAGCAGGAAGGAAGGTTGTATTTATAGGAAAATTTTCAGAACGTTAAGTTGAGTGGATAGAATTTTCTACAGAATGTTGAGAATTTTCAGCAAACCAAGTAAGCGAGTCTGATTTGGTTAAGAATCTATCCAAAAAGGTAAATCATGAGAAGAGCAAGTAAAACTCTAGTAAACAAGCATTGTAATTTAGTAAAACTTCAATACTGATTTAGTGAGGCCAAACAAAAAAAGAGTAAAATTGCGTTGGGTTGTTCTAACCCACGTGCAAGAGATGAGGGGAATTTGCAAATCTGTCAGTTTGTACCTGGATTGGCCCAATTTGGCCCCCCATATTTGCGCGAGCCCATCACTAGTTCTTTTAATATCACAAGCCCACTAAAGTATTAATCAATATAAAGTGATGTAAGGTTCAATAATTTTCTAATATACGATAGGAAATTTTTTTAAATACTTAATAAATGACAACACTTTTGAGCTTAATTCAAGATGTTGAGAGGATTTGTTGGTTCTTTGGGAGAAGAATTGATTAAAAGATGTGATTCAATAAGTCACCTTAGATAAGAGTGAAACAGAGGTTTTCAGCTTTTAGGAACAAGAAACAGGGAACCGAAATTCGAGTAGTTAACTATTTAATACATGAATTGGCAATTGAAGGGTGATCCAAAAGACTTAATTGTCCTTGATTGTTACCAAGAAAAATAGTCCAGGATTAGCAACTACTTGGGATATTTTTGGGTTTAATGTTTGTTTGTAGTATACTTGTTGGCCGACACGTGGTGGTAATTTTGTAAAGAAGAGGCAAAGTTTTTGTCTTCGTTGTTTTGTGAATAGTCTGATATCAAAATGTTAAGTAAATTTCTAAGAAAATTCTTTTTCATTGTATTTGTACTCGACATTTTTTCTTAAAACCTTTTGTTTTCTTGCCTATTTTTTATTTTCTCCTTTTTAGAGTATTATGGTACTTTGGTAGAGATTTGTCTTTTGGTGTTGAGAAAAAATATTCTACTTGAATTGTGTTTTTAGAAGAATTTTTAAATAAATAATAATTATTGTCGTATTTATTAAATAGTCTAAATGAGATACTCTTTGAATATATATATACACACACACAAACATATTAGCGGAATATCCTGTGCTATGCACGGGAAGATAAATAAATAAATAAATCATATTATAGGCACTATTTTTTTCGTAATTTCTCATGAAAAATAGCATTCTCTTTAACATATGTCACAAATTCCATTTTATCTTTAATAACCAGTATTCAACTTGTGCATAGGATTATATTAATTTTATAATATTTATCTTTTTAAAATTATGTAGTTTCTCAAAATAATTAGTAGAATAATAATGATTGATGGCATAAAATTTTTAGAAATTAAACCAAATAAAGACAGACAAAAGTTAAAGTAACAATAATTAAAATTTTACAATACCAAGTAAGAACATGATTATTAAATAAGAGTAATAGTAGTATCATGAAAACAATAACTATAAATAGTTGTAAATCAATTGGAAGAGTTTATTGTTTACTGCATAATAATCTAAAATATAGGATGCTTATGCCTAAAAGTTAGGACGGAGAAACTGTGAGAATAACGACTTATTAAGTGATATAAGTGAATGAATAAATGTCAAAAATTGTCTGTGAGGTTACTGACAATGACCTTCATATTTTCTTGTTCAATATGCACTTAAAATCTTTATATTTCTTTAAAATCTTTATATTTCTTTCCATTTATTTAAAAGTTAATTATGCTTTGAAAATTATATTAGAATGTTTATGATAATAACTACATATTATTCATTTGGCTTATTATTTTTAAAAATTAACATCTACCATATTTCTCTTATACATGATTTGAAAATGAATGAACTTAATAGTGTGTATGTACATGGTCAAACAAACAGAGCAATTAAAATATTAAAACCTATAGTTTGTAATTAGTTTTCATAATCTAATATTAATTGATGGTTCATGAAGATAAAGCCAAATTTGAATATTTAAGATTTATTGTGTTTTCTATGATATTTAGGGCTATCAAATTTTTCTTAGTTTGTTAGTGTTAGATTAAAAATAAAAATAAAAATAAAAATAAAAATAAAAATAAAAATAAAAATAAAAATAATGTTACACACGATATTTTTTCGTAATTTCCTGCAAAAAAAATAGCATTTTTCTTTAACATATGGTCTAGATTCTTTTTTGTCTACTCTAACCATAGCTCAACTTGTTGTATTTACGAAATTATATTATTTGTACAATAATCTTTCTATAATTATGTAGTTCCTCAAAAAGAATTTTTGAGATTATACATAGTAAAAAGAAAGTTAAAGTTATTTTCTATTAGAAAATGAAAAATACACATATAGCAATCAAAAAATACTGTAAGTTACCATTAAATGTAATATAATTATGTAGACATGTGCATGATAATATGTCATATTATGACTTACTATTTCTAAAGTCCTAATCTATCATGTTTTTCTTACACATGATTTAGAAATGAATAAACTTAATAATGTATATATAAATAGTAAAAAAATTAAGATATCAAAATCCTTAATTCGTTAGTAATAGAGAGGGAAAAAAAACTAAAAATAATGTTAAAAAATAGCATATTGCTTTTAACATATGGTATACATTCTATTTTATATACTATAACCATATTCAAGTCATGCTACTTATGGGATTATATTATTCATAGAATAATCTTTTTAAAATTATGTAATTTTTCAAAATAATTTGTATAGTAAAAAGAAAGTTGGAGTTATTTTCAAGATTAGAAAAGGAAAAGAACATTAGAGCAACTGAATGCCTAGGAGTTACTTATAAATGGAAAAGACATGTTATTAAAGTTACTTTCGAATGTAACATAATTACATCCTCACTAAAAATTAGCATTAAAAGCTAGCGTACAAAGAATAAATAATTTTAAAATATTTTTTATATTTTTGCAATATAGTAATATTATTAATTTTTGGATTTCACCAAGAAATATACTGCAAAGTTCGATGTTGAATCATTTTAGTAATTGGCAAATACTCAACAAAATAGAAGTGTTGGGCTTTGGGTGTGTATTCGTATTTTTTTAAATCGCCCCTCCTCTTACTTTCTAGTAACTCAAATCTATGACCAATAGACTATAAGAGAAGTATCATACTACATAAATTGCACTTCATTATCAGCACGTTTATTCATCTTATGTACACAACTCAGAGGCACGTTTTATTGTATTAGGTTGCTCAACGATTACTAATGTCAAAGCACTATTTCGGTCTACAATAAAAAATATAGATTATGATACTAAGATAATTTTTAAATTTCACAGAGTTCAAGAAGATACTAATTTATTTATTTATTTAATTTTGTTAAAAAGAAAGTTTTTCTTAATTAACATTTTTTGTCACAGAAGTCTTTCAAGTTTGTTGGTAATCCCAAGGAAGTCATCCAATTATTTTTTTTAAAATTTTTTTATGATGGATTTCAAATCTTTTGCCAAACCTTCTATGCAAACACAACATTAAGGAATTGATAATGCAACCTCATGAGCTATGTTACCCGGACTCGCCTCTTACCCCCGGCGTACCCGTGTCGACACGACACGACACGGGTAAGGGTGCGGGACACGGACGGGATTCGGTCAAAATCCAATGGACACTTTGACTCATGGAAGTTGAAGAGGGGATATGAGGGAAACATAGGGATGATCTTGATTCAGAACTTCAGAACATAATGTCTGTCTCTTATACACTAGATGTGTATAAGATGATGGTGCTAAGAGTTGACGAAGAAAAGTTTCCGGTGACGCCTCAGTTGATGCCTGATCTAACAAAATTAAATAAATAAATAAAGCATAGTATCCTCTTGAAACTTGACTACCTGTCTCTTATACATAATCTAGATTTCTACAGTAGACAGAAATAGTGATAGACATGTAGTTTTTAAAGTTGGGCCAATGTTTCTCTGCAGTTTTTATATAAATTGGGCCAAATTTTAATTTCATACTTAAAGTAGAACTAATACTTAAGTAAAATTGGGCCAAGTAATATTTGGGACCTAAACGGTAACAAGTAAAATTGAACAAAATCTCTTTTTATTTTTGTCTATCACTATTATTTCTAATATTTTATACACAAAAATAATTTATATTTTTAAAAATTAATTACAAAATAATACAATTTTTTTCTAAGTTATCAAATTTTATTAATAGTATAGAAACACATATAATTATATTAGACGTATCCCCGTACCCGTATCCGATTCTTTTACCGTATCCCCGTATCCTCAATTTATGAATTTGATGAACCCGACACCTAGACACGTATCCGTATCTGACACCCGCACCCGCACCCGAGTCGACTCATCCAGGTAACATAGCTCATGAGTCTTCAGATTGAGCTATTAAAGCGTCGTGATAGTCCAAATTTTAATTATATATAAGATTGAAAATGCCTCCTCTAAGGCAAAATAACTTAAAATTGACGAGAAATTAAGTTGATCGATCTGGAGGAAGAATTAAGCTATTAGCAAATGCCAATAGCAATTTTCTTGCTCTTTTTATTCAATCCAAATACACGAAATTAAATATAATAGCTCATGCATGCATGCATGAGACATATATATATACACACACATATACACACGTTGTAGCATTAATATGATTTGAAAATAAACTAATTAATAGCAGAAATTTATATGGTGAGAACAAGGCACGGTCGCAGAAACGTTCACCCGGTGAAAGTTCGTAGCATCGGGTACATGGTATGGAGCAATCGGCAGCAGTTTTACACCGATCCAATATACATGTAAATGGAAGTATATCCAGTTTTCTTCGTATTGTGGCCTCGAGGGTTTCCCCCTGCGCTGCGATTTCTACGTTTGGCAACGATAGAGCTACACATATAATAATTTAATTTTATTTTACCAACTTGATACAGAATTTATAAGGAGAAATGTTAATAGATATTATTATTTAAATTTCAAAGCAATTTAATTAGTCATGTAGAAAGAGGTAGAGTGAGCTAGCTAGAGACTTACAGATTGAAAGGGCAAAAAGAATCACAATGAACATGATGGTTATTAGTCTAACATTCGCCATTTACTAATTTCAAAAATGTGATATCCGAAAAACTTGAATGCTTTTTGTGTTTATTTGGGCTGATTTTATAAGAGAGTTTTCTATTATATATTTTGATGTTATATTTTGTGATAGGTGATATGTGTATTTTTAATATAAAAAAAATTTAAATAAAAAATAATTATTACTCAATTATATAGTAAAATATATAGAGTGCAACATTAAATGTGTAATGAATGACCCAAACAGCATTGACATGCGCTTTCCATTAATTCCAAATTCCACCCCACTTGATCACATGCGCTTTCCATTAATTCCTATTTCCACCTTTTCCTTGGTCATACAGGGAACATTTTATATAATAAGATTGGATATGGCTGGTCGCAATTTGCTGTCCAATTGAAAACCAGTCACATATTATATTATTTTCTGTATTTCTATGTAGTTTCGTGTCTATACATTACCCAAAATTTAGTATGAATAACACTTTGTTTATCTTCTGAGAAAATAAGTTTATTTGCAAATTGTTTTACTCTCGTTCTTTATCGGACATACATCACTTTCAACCGGCATTGTCGGATTTTTCAGGATTTATCTTTCATGTCTGATGGAGAGTGTAGCGCAGCAATTCCAATTAATAAAAGAAGAACCCCTACCTTACTAAAAAAATGAAAGTATACTAGGTCCATATTCGTACACTACGTATTGATGATATAAAAAGTGACCCATCAATGGTAAATAGACACATAACATATAATATATTCGTTAAAGATCAATATGTAATTGTAATATAGTAGTTATGGATCCCACACGTCAGATTCAACTTATTGGAGGTCGGTCGGAACAAGAAGTTTTATTTGAACAAGTGCGAATCGACACAAGTAGGTTAATCGGGCACATATAATTCGGACATATATGACCTCATGGACCCAATTGCTCAAGTCCTTATAAATAGGGTTTCCCCCTCATTTGTCATTTTAGCCTTAAATAAAATACTACACATTTTCTCTTTCTAAATGATTTCATTTCACCTCTCTACTTAACAAGTTCTGTTTCATCAATTAGTGTCGCATGTTAAAAGCGATACAAAAAAAAGTCATGTGTTATGCCATTTCTTGGGGGCTTTCTGAAAAATCATATAGAAGATTACACAAAATAACCCAACTTGAAGGAAAGCTCAAAGGATCTCTTGTTCAAAACAAAGGCGAAACAAAAAATTATGTGCAATAGAACCATGCCAAGGGACATCCACTTGGAATGAGAGTTGCATTGTGGGTCTCATCAGTATGGATAACTACAAGGGCACCTCTAGTCACTCTCATGAAAAGCACTCGGTTTTCGTGGTTAATTAGATATCACAACTGATTTGTGCTCACTACCCATCATGATTTTGTCCTTACTTTGAATGCTCAAGATCAGTCAAAGTTCCTGGAGCCATCGTAATTGAGGTAAGGAAGAAAAGACAGGTTAGAGCCGAACAAAAAGCTTCGAACCGACCTCAACAACGAACACGACTTCTAGTTTATTATCATCGAATGCTGAGCTCGGTGCAGAATAAGGAAAATTTTTTATGTGGATTTGATTTACGGTAAGCTGGATAGATTTTTTTAGTTCATATTCATTCACATAACCTTGAAGAAGTTTATTTTTAATAAATTAAAATGATGTAGATGAATATGGATCAAAAGATTTATTTCATTTATTGTAGATCGGATCCATGTAAGAATTTTTCCACAACAGAGGGCTCAGCAAACCCAACTTGAAAACTAACAATTAGCCAAGCTTGATAGCGATGAAGTTTGGAGTTGAAATAATAAGATGAGCATCGATCGACTGAGCCATTGTTCACACTTTGGAGACGACGAATTTGGGAACTAAATTAAGTGTAGAGAGAGAATCCCATATCTTACTAAAAAAAAATTAAAATTATATTAGGTCCATATTGGTACACCACAAGACGTATTTTGCTTAATCTATTTCAGGGAATGCACCACCAACTTTGATCAAGAATTACATGGGTATATAGACTGTGAGCAAGTTTTATTTTTTAATGGTTCTTATTTTATTTGGATTGCATAATTAAGAGAATAAGAAAATTGCAGCTTCTTAATTTCTCCAGATTTATCAACTTTCTTTTTCTCAGTTGCCTGTTAAATAATTTCTTTTAAATGGTTTATTTGGAAATTATATACTAAACTTGAGGGATACATAGGTTATTTTGTCAATGCTCGAGAAAGCTAAATATAATTAACCCTTCAAAATATAGGTGTTAAACAGACTGTCATTTGCCCTCCACAAGCCACACCCCCTCCTGAATCATTCCCTAGTATCTCAACGTGCATGGCTACATTTGGTGTTTAACCTTCTTCTAGAAAGTAACAAAAGAATAAAGAAATGTCTAGGAAGATGACCTTTGCTCCCAAAATTAGTTTGTTGTACGATAAATAATTTGTTTTACTCTACTTTACATTCTTAACTTGTATTCTTTTCTCACTTTGTATCTTATACATATTGTTTGGACATATTACAATTTAAACTTTTAGATTTATCCCACTTTAATCAAATTTTTGATAACTTTACTAGAATTGATGGATTTTAGCTAGGTATATACATTCCACATATTTGGTTATGCGTGTATTTCATCAGTGAAGTAATCATAACTAATTCTACTTTTGCAGTGAGTAGGACAATGAAGATAGAAAAAAAAAAAAAATGTAGGGGATCTCCGTAGTGTTATGAAAATAATTGAGGGATTGACAGATGAACAAATAATACATAAATTATTGAGAAACTTCTTTGAGATTAAGAAATAGCTGTTGGGAAGTTTAAAAAAAAAAAAAAAGAAACTTTTTATAGACGTTCGTGAGATTTTGGAAATGTTTAGGAACGAAATTTGCAATTCTCTAAGGGCAAATTAACAATTAACAATATGTATCGCCTTTACGGTTGAATAAAAAGTAGAGGAAGTGGGTTTTATGTATTAGGATAATCACTAAAATGAAGATGGTTTGATACTTGATGGTGGTCATTCATCATTCACGGTGGCAGAGAAGTTCAAAATTTTCGCCCAAAGAAAAAAAAGGAGAAATTCAGAAGCTAAACCTAACTACCAACTACAATGCACATAGAAGTAGGGACTAAAAAATAATTCAAACAATGGAGATGATATTTCTTATTTGTTCGTATATACGCTACACAACTATGTACAAGAATAAACCAAAACCATATGTAGGATTTATATATTAAGCTCGAATAAGTTTTAATTTCTTAAATTTCATTTCTCTTTCTTCTTGGCTCTAATACAATTATGTGGGGTCGTTTGGTCATTTGAGGCTAAGAGGAAGATCTAATTAATGTAAAATGACCAAAATCCCTTCTCCATTATAAATGAAGACTAGAGGAACAAGGGTATGTTGGTCATTTCAAATTGATTTTGCTGCGAGAATAACATTTGCCTTACTATAATTGGTGACTTCTTATAATTATTAATAGGGGTTACTGACACTTTGTGATTAGAAAGAGAGAATTTCAAGAGGGGTTGGCTGGAAATAGACTTTGCAACTGAGGATGCTGTGTCGTGGATAGAAATAAGCAAGCCTTTGAGAGGGTTAAGGTCAATATTTTGTCCCAGAAACTCCACATCTTCTAGCAGCACAATAGAATCTGTCAATTAGAAAGTTCCAATGACACCTTCCTCGAGCTTTATTTGAAATAGGCAAGTCCAATATAAAGTGACGTAAGATTTAATAGTTTTTTTAACGTGGGATAGAAATTTTTTTGAAATACTCAATATATGCCAACAATCTTCCCATATATTTCAAAGATTTTAAGATTTAATAAAAGGAGTAAAGATTTGCTGTATCTGTATGGGTGCAAATGCAATTGGTTTGACGTCTTTTGGATTATGAACCAAACTTAGATTTATAAAATATAACTTACAGGATTATTTGTGAAATATAACATTTCGAGGAACCAACAATTCTTCTTGTACGTAAGAGATTTCATCAATCACATTGAAAACCCATAATTTTACTGTTCAATGCGTTTTTGCACAAATAAGCTGTGCGCGTGCCTATTTGTTCATGAGAGCTCTAATGATTTGGCCAAAATCTTATAGGAGTGGTCCTATTCTACTTTCATACAGGTGAATTCATCAGGTGTACACTGCTTTAAATATGCCATCTACAAGAAATATGAATTCATTAAAAGTTTTTAACTTATCCTCACAAATTGCAGCTGTCAAAGCACTCATCTTAGGAGAGACTGAACTCGAAGTGCTTCAATGTCAATATTGATTTGTTATTACCCATATGAATATATTTTATGGGATCTCCATTATCGCATAGGTTGGATTACCCAAATGAACATTTCAAAAGAACGTGTGTTTTTCCCACTTAGTGTCCATGGAGTTGTACATGAATTACTTCATCCACAGCCTAGTTCAGATAATGATGTCCATGGAGTGTTTGTAACAAAAGAATAAAGAAATGTCTAGGAACATGACCTTTGCTCCCAAAATTAATTTGTTGTACGATAAATAATTTGTCTTACTCTATTTTACACTCTTAATTTGTATTTTTTTCTCACTTTGTATCTTATACTTATTGTTTAGACATATTACACTTTAAACTTTTATATTTATCCCACTTCAATCAATTTTTTAATAGCTTTACTAGAATTGATGGATTTTAGCTAGATATGTACATACCACAGACTTGTTTATGAGTGTATTGCATCAGTGAAATAATCATACTTAATTCACACTCTAATTTTTAATCAATTCTTACTTTGCATCTCCAATTCTGAAATTTAGACACTTAGCACCCAAAACTCGATCTTAGATATCCATTACAATTTAGTCCAATTTTTAGTAGTGAAAATTTTTGACGAATATCCACTTTAGGTGTGTGGTGTGAATGGTTAGAATATCTGTTAACTTATTAACAATATTAAGAATTAGATTAAAATGTGATAAATTTAACAATTCTGCCAGAGTGCAATATGTACAGAAAAGAAGTGTAATTACAATGTGAAAATCATATACAAATTAGGAGGTGCAGAATAAAGTATGTCCAAGATTATAAATTGATAGATTTTAAATCTTTCGCCAATCCTACTATGCAAACGCACATTAAGAAATTGATAACACAACCTCATGAGACCGCAGATTGAGCTATTAAAGGGTCATGATAGTCCAGTATTTAATTATATATAGGATTGCAAATGCCTCATCTAAAACAAAATAACTTAAAACTGAAGAAATATCAAGTTGATCGATACGGAGGAAGAATTAAGCTGTTTTCTTGCTCTTTTTATTCCATCCAAATACATATCAACAACAATACAGAGGAAATTAAACATAATAGCTCATGCACGCATTAAGTCGCTCAACTATGTTTTAAATTTCTCAGAGGATCCTAATTTGTTTATTTTTTTAAGAAAAAAAAGACAGTTTTCATCAATTAACTTTTTTTGCCATAGAAGTCCCCAAGTTTTTTTTTTTTTTTTTGTAATTCCAAGGAGGTCCTCCAATTACTTTTTAAACTTTTTGATCCTTCAACCAATTTCATAATGCCAAAGAGGTCTGTAAAGCGTGATTTTTCTACCAACATAGTCATCGACCTTGGTACATTAAAAAGATTTTGAGGGACAACACAGATGAAACAAAAAAAAAAAATGTAGGGGATCTCTGTGGCGTTATGAAAATAATTGAGGGACTGAGGGATGAACAAACAATGCATAAATTATTGAGAAACTTTTTTGAGATTAAGAAATAGCTGTGGGGAAGGTTTTTTTATTTATTTATTTTTTTCTTAAAAAAAAAAAAGAAAAAAAGAAAAAAGAAACATTTTAGAGATGTCACCTAGATGTCGTGAGATTTTGGAAATGTTTAGGAACGATATTTTCAATTCTCTGTAGACAAATTAGCTCGACTAGGTTTTAATTTCTTAAATTTCATTTCACTTTCTTCTTGGCTCTGATACAATTATGTGGGGTCATTTAGAGTTGAAGCTAAGGGGTAGATCTAATTAATGTTAAATGACCAAAATTCCTTCTCTATTATAAATGAAGACTTGAGGAACAAGGGTATGTTGGTCATTTCAAATTGTTTGTGATGTGGCAATAACATTTGCCTACTTGTAATTGGTTACTTCTTGTAATTATTAATAGGGTTAATAATACTCTGTCCCTTAACTAGGGATAATTACACTTTACCCCTAAACTTAGTGGAGAATTACACTTTACCCCCTGAAATATACACTTACTCCCATTGACACTATTTATATATTATCAATATTAAAATCATTAAGATAATTAGTTAAATAACTAAAATACCCTTGATACTATATTTTGATTTTTTATCTATTTAAATTTTTAATAACAATGTGATAATTATTTAAAAATAAGCAAAAATAAACTATATTATATTTCAATATAATTTATATCAATATATTTCTTGGTCAAATTTTAAAATTTTTGGATTTCATTTTATATTATTTCGAATTTTAGTATTTTAAGTATAGTGGTAGAACAATTCTTAAATGAGCTTATTTTCTATTAAAAATTTTTCTTTAAAGAACTGTATAAAAATATATATTTTTTATAAAACTTTATGATTATTTTTATGTCTCTTAATATTTTATATTTTTAATATTTAACTTAATTTATGCAAATTGTACTGTCAGAAATAATATAATTCAATATTTTCTTACATTTTCATTCGCCAAAGTCAAATATGTCGATGTGTTATTATATTTTACTTTTTCCTAATTCTTTTATAAATATCAAAAAATCAATTAAATATATGAAAAATCAAAATATAATATCAAGGTTATTGAGGTCAGTTAACCAGATTTTTTTAGTATTTTAAAAATTTTTTAAAAGATGAATAATGTGAATGGGGGACAAAGTGTATATTTTTATAGTTTAGGAAGATAAAGTATAATTGCCTCACCTAATTTAGGAGGGGTAAAGTGTTTTAACCCTTATTAATATTACCAAAAATTGAGAGTTAATGCCCAAAGAAAATTATGTGGCTATTAAGTCTTGCCCCCTCAAGTTATGATTCCTGCGTCCGCCCTGTGTCTAGACATAATCACAATTAGTACAACCCACATTGCAATAGCATAAATGATTTCTTTAGCTGGCACTCTTCTTCAAGGCATTGGATTGACGCCCAAGAATGCAAAGCTCTAGAGAAGCCAAGAAGCAAAGGCTTCAACAGCTTGAGGGATGCAGGGCATTGTGTTGCTGCAACTGTAAGAAGCAAAGACCGAGTTTTTCATCGTCTGAAGAAGCTGCAATAAGCTCCAATAATTCTGATAGCTATCCAACAATTTCAAGCTTAGAGTAGATTTCTATGTCCATCTAGTTATTGTGACAATGCTAGAAAGAGCCAACAGGACGAGCTCCGAGGAACTGGAATTAACTGTTTAATACTTATGAATTGGCAGTTGAGGTGTGAAGTAAAAGACTTAATTGTCCTTGTTTTACTGCCAAGGTTATGCAACTACTTGGGGGTATTTTTGGGTTTTAATGCTTGTTTGTTGTTGACACGTAGTTCATTAATTGGTTGGTAAATTTGTCATCTGATATCAAAATGTTAAGTTCAGTTCTAGAAATTTCTGTTTAATTATATTTCTACTCGACAAACAAAATTTGTTTTCTCATATATTTTCCCCCCCTCTTTTGAGTCTTTGGTCTACATTTGTCTTTAGGTGTTGAAAATAAAATCCCTTGAATTGTGTTTTTTAGAAGAGCTTTTGAAATAAATAAACAATATAGTGTAACATATATTAAACAATACATTTATACAAAGTGATATAGTTACAAATGCTAATGATGTGTCATTAGAATTCGATCGAAAATTGGTGATTTAATATGATTTTGCCATAGAAATGGAGTGTCATTGACAAGTGATGCAAAATTTATAATTTTGTAAATTATTTGTCTTTATTCAATGATATAAGTGAGATAGAAAGTGATTAATCAACGTGTTTGGGGAACATTGCAATTTTTTAAGAAGTGTCTAATTCAAACAAAAAGTGTGTTATTTTGTGTATTTTTTTTCATAAGCAAGTATTAAGATAGATCTGATATTTGACTTCACTTGTAAATTTTGTGATGTAAATCAAATTTTATAAAATAAATAATATCATTTGATGTAAACCAAATTTATAAAATTTAATTATAATTACAAAAACATAAGATATGCAAATGGAGTGACGACTTAATCTACGTGAATATTTTTCTTTATTATAAGAGCATCACTTTCATGACTTCATCAAAATTAGTAAATTTATCATGTGGGTTGGATTAAATGTTATGAAATTTATGACACAAGTTGATATAAATAAAATTTTTTAAAATTTAATTTTAACCGTAAGATCTACAAGTGGAGTAAAATCAAAACCAGATCTATGATAATATTCTCCCGTCTTAATAGGTGGCCTATCGTGTGGATTTTGCATCACAATATATCTGCCGGAATTTTAAACTAAATCACTCCTTAATCACCCCTTCAAATCAAGTTATTCATTTCCCAACGAAAAATGATGTCAATATTTTATGTTAGTTTGTTTGCTTAAGTCAACAAGTAACTCTATTGGGCCAACTTAGGAAGTCAAACAAAGTTGTACCCCATATGAAATTACTCTCCATTTCACTGCTATGATCGTTTTGGGCCTTAATTCGAGCCACAACATTAAATATGCCCATTGGGAATTTCCCTAATTTCTCGAGGGCCCAAGATGATTTACCCTGCAACTTTTTTGGATCTCACCAAGAAATATATTGCAAAGTCCTGATACTGAAACATTTTAGTACTCAGCAAATACCCAACAAAATACAAATGTTGGGCGTTTATTCATTTTTTTTTTTTGGTTTAAATCACTGCTTTCGTACCTGATTCGAACTTCATAATCAATATATTATAAAAAAAAAATCTTATTATTTAAATTACACTTCATTGTGAGAGGGTTTATTCATCTTATGTGCACAACTCAGAGGCACATTTTATTGTATTAGGTTGCACAATGATTACTAATGTCAAAGCACTAATCCGGTTTACAATAAAAAGAATATAGATTATGATACTGATATTTTTTAAAATTTACAGAGGATCCTAATCTATTTTATTTTTATTTTTTTTTAAAAGTAAGTTTTCTTTAATTAACTTTTTTTCGCCACAAAAGTCCCCAAGTTTTTTTTGTAATCTCAAGAAAGTCCTCCAATTACTTTTTAAACTTTTTTATGATGTATTTCAAATCTTCTGCTAATCCTTCTATGCAAACGCAACATTAAGGAATTGATAATGCAATCTAAGACCTCAAATTGAGCTATTAAAGCGTCTTGATAGTCCAAAATTTAATTATATATAAGATTGCAATGCCTCATCTAAAACAAAATAACTTAAAATTGAAGAGAAAATTAAGTTGATCGATCTGAAGGAAGAATTAAGCTGCCGAAGGAATTGCCTCCAAAGAAAGAAGTAGACCACGAGATCGAGTTGATCCCCGTCACCAAGCCATTTGCGATCTTATACATTGCATGGCCCCTCCGGAGCTCACAGAGTTAAGAAAGCAGGTGGGATGGCAAGATTTTTTGGCTAAGTTCGACTATGTACTGGAGTATAAGCTGGGAAGGGTCAACTCTGCTGCTGACGCCTTGAGCCGAAAGACGATGCTTGCGGCCACTAGCCAACTTGAGAGTCTGTTGCCCGACAGGATCAAAGAGGGATTGAAACACGATGCAGCTGCTAAGAGCCTTCTCGGATATGCCAAGGAAGGAAAAACTCGAGGGTACGAGGGCCCGTTCAAAGTGGTGAGACGGGTAGGGAAGGTGGCGTACAAGGTGGATCTCCCTTCGAAATTAAAACTTCATCCGATATTCCATGTGAGCTTGTTTAAGCTCTACCATGGGGACGACGAGGACCCCAATCACAGGCTAGCCCTCAAGCTGTCTCTTATACACATCTAGATGTGTATAAGAGACAGATGTACTGGAGTACAAGCCTGGGAAGGTCAACTCTACAAGATTCTTGAGAATGCGATAAAAGTAAGTCCAAATGATTGGCCAGAAGATAAAGGAACATTCTAGAATTCTTTAGAATTTCCTTAAGTAACCTTGGACTCTCCAGAATATTCTAGAAGGAATATTCTTTGTATAGAATTCTCTAGAATCATGTAGATTTAGAATATTCTCTAGAAGGAATATTCTTTGTATAGAATTCTCTAGAATCTTGTAGATTTGTATCTAATTTGGTAGGTTCTAGAATTTTCTCTTATAATGTATAAAAAGGGGCTAACCCCCTCATTTGTAACACACTCAGAAGTTGAGCAATTGAATATTAAATATACCTAATCGTAATTTTTTGCTCTTAGATTCTGTTGTGATGTGAGAAAGGTGACTTAGGGTGAAAACCAAGTGCACGGTTGGAGCATGCATGTGTCACGGGCTCACTCTTTTTAGTACTCCCAACCCTGTCTCTTATACACATCTAGATGTGTACCATTTTTTCACCCTAAGTCACCTTTCTCACACTAACAACAAAAGAGAGAGATGAGAGAAAATATAACTCGTATATTCAATTGCTCAACTTCCGAGTGTGTTACAATGAGGTCCCTTTTATACTTGAAAGAGAATATAATAGACAGCTACAAGGGCCAGAACCTCAGCCTTTAAATTGGTTTGAGAACAAGAATATTCCTTCTAAAGGATATTCAAAGATATTGAAGCCCTTTGGCAGTTCAAGAAGCTGTCTCTGTTCCTTCTGGGAATTGAACCAATAGTGCCTTGCTGAATTTGAAATAAAATTGCGATTAACCAAATTTCCATTCGATAATTGGTCTCGAAATGGGTTTGTATCTGTCTCTTATACACATCTAGATGTGTATAAGAGACAATCCACCTCATGGTCATACGAGGTCTTTGCTCCCACAGTGCCGTTGTGATCGCAGTGGGGTCTTCCTCGTCCCGTGGTATGGCTTCAACAAGCTCACATGGAACACCGGATGAAGTTTTAGTTCGAAGGAGTTCCACCTGTATGCCACCTTCCTACTCGTCTTAGTACTGAACGGGCCTCGTACCTTCAAGTAGTCCCTTATGCACCTTTCGATATCTAAGTATGGAGTGCATCTTGACTAACACAAGGTCGCCTTCCTCAAACTCAAGGAATCGTCTCTTCTCCCACTCACTCCTAGCACCGTCGTGACGGGACAAAACCTTTTTACTATCCCCTGTCGACTGTACTTACAATCTAGATGTGTATAAGAGACAGTGGTACCTCAGAAAGGACTTTCCCTGTCCATGGGTTGGCAAGCAATGTGGATGTAGCCATGGGGCAATGGAAGGGAAAGAATTCACTTGGGTTAAACCCCCTTAACGATTATGGTATAGCTCCAGTAGCGCATTCGCCCGTTTCGCCCATCCGTTTGAGGATGTGAGCTAGTTGACATGTTGAGCTCGAACCCAGTAGTTCAAACAACTCGTCGAATTTACTGAATCGGGATCCCGATCACTCACAATTGTTCGGGCACTCCCAATACTTTATGATATGCTTCATGAATAGTCGAGCTTCCTCTGCAGGTCCTTGGAAGCGGCTATAAAAGTTCCATACTTCGAGTAACCTGTCGATTACTACCATGATAGTTTGGCATCCCTCAGATTTTGGGAAGCCAACTATAAAATCCATTGAGACGCTTTCCCATGGTCTCTCTGGAATGGGCAATGGTTCCAGCAATCCTGCTGTGTACTTAGGTTCGATCTTGCTTGTATGAGACAACAAGACAAGATCGAACATGTCTCTTATACACATCTAGATTGTGTATAAGAGACAGGGGAGTACCCTTGGCGCTGATACGGTCCATCCAGGTGGCCCGCCCACTTTGAGTCGTGGCACTCTTCCATTAACTCCGTCTTAAGTTCCCATAGTGCGGCACGTAGGCGTCGCCCTTCTTATACACATCTAGATGTGTATAAGAGACAGGACTTAAGTTTTCCTCCTTGGCATATTCGAGCAGGCTCTAGCAGTGAATCGTGTTTCAATCCTTCTTTGATCCTGTCTGGCAATAGACTCTCAAGTTGGCTAGATGGCAGCATGCATCGTCTTTCGGCTCAAGGCGTCAGCAGCAGAGTTGACCCTCCCAGGCTTGTACTCCAGTACATAGTCAAACTCTGCCAAAAAGTCCTGCCACCTCGCTTGTTTGGGAGAGAGTTTCTTTTGAGACTGAAAGTAGCTTGTGGCAACGTTGTCTGTCATGTAAAATGGGACCCCAATATATAGTGCCTCCATGTTCTTAGGCAATGGACAACCGTTGTCATTTCTTTTTCTTGCAGTATATCTCCTTTCGCCTCGCTAAGCTTTCGACTCGTAGGCCACTGGATGTCCTTCTTGCATTAATACCCCGCCAATGGCAAAGTTTGATGCGTCTGTTTCTACCTCGAAAGCCTTTGAGAAATCTGGCAAGGTAAGTACAGTTCTTGGGTCATGGCTTCTTTTAGTTTTCAAAAGCTCCTTGGCACTCCTCATCCCATTCCCATGCCTTTCCTTTCTCTAGCAAATCATGTAGATTTGGAATATTCTCTATAAAACACGGTCCGCCCATTTTGAAACGCATGACGAGGAACTCATAGGCACCGTACCGCGTCACACAAGCTGTTTTGTATTCTTATACTTCTGCAATGCGTACCTGCCAGTACCCCGACCTTAGGTCCAACTTGGAAAACCACCGTGCACCTCCAAGCTGGTCGAACAAGTCGGCAATCAATGGTATGGGGTATTTGTTCTTCTCCGTTTGGTTAGAATGCAGAAGGCGTTTTCTTAGAAAATAGCTTATATGACGCGGTTTCTTCAAGATGTCGGGCACCAAATGGAGACTTTGAGGGTCGATATACCCCGCATCCAGCAAATCCTTCAATTTTCTTAGTTCTGCGAGCTCCGGAGGGGCCATGCGATAGGGGACCATCGCAGGTGGCTTGGTGCTGGGGATCAACTCGATCTCGTGGTCTACTTCTCTCTTAGGAGGCAATTCCTTTGGCAGCTCTGCCGGCATCACACTCTTGAACTCCTCCAGTACTATGAGTCAACCTCTTCGGGCACCTCCCTTTGTGTATCGGAGACAGGTGGTTACATGGTTGCCAAATGTAGGCTCTCCGTTTCAACCCGCCGCATATTTGGATGGCAGATAGGGTCTTGTGATCCCTTCCGGACTCTCTTTAGAGGTACCACGCATTGGTATTGAGAATCCGAATGCATATACGGAAGGAAGTAGCATGGCACTAATACAATCAAGGAAGTCTAGTCCTATCACAACATTATAATCATCAAGGGGGATTACCTCAAGTGAAGTCTTTCCCTTCCATTGCCCCATGGCTACATCCACGTTGCTTGCCAACCCATGGACATGGACTTCCTTGGTGTTGACGGTCTTCAAGGTGCCCATGCCTTTCCCCACCTGAAGGTTGAGTTTCTTGGCAGCCTCGATCGAGATAAAGAAGTCGGTAGCACTAGTGTCCACTAGAGCGCTTAGCTTGTGGCCCGCTATTTCCAATTGATGATTATAATGTCTGTCTCTTATACACATCTTCTTCACTTTGATGGTATTTAGGATCCGCAATGAACCCAATTGTTTTTCCTCTGCTGTCTCTTCTTCCATGGCCATCGCTGCTAATTTTGCTTTTGCAGGACATTCTCGCGCCATGTGTGGACCGTCGCAGAAAAAACATTTCATTGGTCGCTTGCCCTTATCCCTTGTTATGAATGACTTCCCCTCGTTCTTGGAAGGGGACTTCTCCTTGCTCCCCACCAAATTCTTTGTAGCTCTCAAAGTTCAACCCACATCTAGATGTGTATAAGAGACAGGTGTAATTCAATTACACATCTCAACCATGCAGGATGGCTTCTTCCAGTCCATCCATAAACTGGAAGAAGGCATATTCCTCGCTCATACTTTGAATTTGCAGCATCAATTGAGAGAATTCTTTCACGTATCTCTGACTTCACCCTTCATCTCCAGCCGGCGAAGTTTTGCACGAGTCCAGCTCTGACTATTCATGATAGCAGTATCATAAAGTATTGGGGCTGTCTCTTCCCTTCCTGTCCTTCTTCGTCTGAGGAATCTCCTCATGGGTCACGTCGGATGAAGTTCCAGCCATAGTGTCTTCTTGCCAAGCACTTGCTACAAAACTCGCTCTGACGCTACCACTTGTCACGGGCTCACTCTTTTTAGTGCTCCCAACCCGTGCGGCACTTAGGTTTTCACCCTAAGTCAGCCTTTCTCACACTAACAACAAACACAAAAAGAAATGTACAGCGGTTGTCCCTGTCTCTGGACTTGCTTGCCTTCGAGTGTGTTACAAATGAGGATTGGCCCTTTTTATACTTGTAAGAGAGAATTCTAGAACCTACCAAGTAAATACAAATCTACAAGATTCTAGAGAATTCTATACTGAGGAATATTCCTTCTAAAGGATATTCCAAAGATATTCCAAGTCTACATCATTCAGAAGTCCGGAGCTGTTCCTTCTAAAAAATCATTTGGACTTACTTTTATTTTGGGCCAAACCTCTTCGTTTCAAAATGGGCGGACCGTGTCACATGCATGAGACATATATAGTAGTAGTAGCATTTATAATTTATTATGATTAGAAAAATAAACTAATTAATAGCAGAAATTTATAGCCAATGCATCATGATGATAACAAGTACCAAGGGTGCATACACGACCAATCCGCTCATTGATGCATATGGTGCATGGTCGTTGGCAATCGGAAGCAGTTTTACACGGACTAAGTTCACACACCGGGAAAAAATGAGTAAGTTTTCTTGATATTGTGGCCTTGAGGGTTTCCTCCTGCGCTGCTTCTACATTTGGCAACCATAGAGCTGCACAAATAACAATTTAATTGAATTTTATATCAAGTTGATACAGAATTAATTTATAAGGGAAAATGTTAATCGATATTATTATTATTTAGATTTCAAAGCAATTTAATTAGTCATGTAGAAAGAGGTAGAGTGAGCTAGCTAGAGACTTACAGATTGCAAGGGCGAAAAGAATCACAATGAGCATGATGGTTATTAGTGAAGCCTTCGCCATTTACGAATTTCTTTGTGCTAGCAGCTGTTTGTGATATCCTAAAAACTTGAATGCTTTTTGGGGTATATTTGGGTTGATTTTATAGGCTGCTGACGGCATTGAGTTTTTCAATAAGCTAGTATATATTTTGGTGTTATACTTGTGATAGGTAATATTTATATTTTTGATATACAAAAATTTCAAATAAGAAATAATTATAAACTAATTATATGATATAATATAAAATATAACATCAAATAGGTAATAAATGATCCAAACCGCATCGGACCCACTTGACATGTGCTTTTCGTTAATTCCAATTTCCACCTTTCATTTGGTCAGAGAGGGAACATTTATGTAATTTTTTTTTTGATAGGAGGAAACATTTATATAATAAGATTTGATATGGCTGGTGGCAATTTCCAGTCCAATTGAAAACCAATCACATATTATATTATTTTCTGTATTTCTATGTTGTTTCCGTACATTTTTTTTAGAAGCAGTTTCGCGTACACTACCCAAAATTTAGTATAAATAACACTTTGTTAATTTCCTCATCTTTTGAGAAAAAGAAGAATAGTATAACTAACACTTTGTCAACGAATGTTTCACTTTCAGACAAGTAATGTTTCACCTAGACACATATAATGAACGTTGTTCATTCGCTAAGATAGAATTTCGCATCTAATACTTGTGCAATCGGCATTGGTGTTACAGCTACGTACACAACAGAGTGATATTCCGCTCCTTTTAGTCAATTAACCTGACAAAAATCATGCTTGATTATTAACTTTTAATTTTAAATTTTTGATCGAATATTTTAAGCATCTAGTAACGTATAAATGATTTTGTCATTTTGTCACCTTAAATATAAAAATTTTGTTTACTTAAATAATTTAAAATTAACTTTTTACAAATATTTAATTAATAGATAAAAATTTCAAATTGTGTATGTATCAAATGTGTCTTATATCACTAGTTTGTATAATGGAGTTCGTCATTGACGGATATTTTGGGATTTATCTTTCACATCTAATGAAGAGTGTAGTGCAACAATTCCAATTAATAAAAGAAGAAGCCCATGCCTTACTAAAAAAAAAATGAAATTATATTGTGGCCAAGAATCACACCGATTATATAACTGAATACATTGTTTTTTTGTGTTATATTTTGGGCTGTATGTTATTTTATCAAACTTGAGGGATTGATCCATTATTTGGTCATATCTCGAGGAAGCTAAGTGTAATTAACCCTCCAAAAAACAGGTGTTAAATAGACTCTTATCTGCCCTCCACAATGTCTCCAAAAGCCACATCCCCCCTAACCCCGACCGACGAAGAAGTAGTGCCTAAAGAATAATTCAAACGATCGAGATGGTATTTCTTTTTTGTTCGTATATATGCTACAGAACTGTGTACAAGAATAAACCAAAGCCATATGTAGGGTTTATATATTGAGCTCGACTAGGTTTTAATTTTTCAAATTTTATTTCTCTTTCTTCTTGACTCGAATACAATTATGTGAGATCATTTAGATTTGAGGCTAAGGGGCAGATCTAACTAATGTAAAATGACCAAAATCTCTTCACTATTATAAATGAAGAGGAAAGGAACAAGGGTATTTTGGTCATTTCAAATTAATTTTGCTGTGACAATAACATTTGCCTTCTTTGTAATTGGTTACTTCTTATAATTATTAATATTACCAAGAATTGAGAGTTGATGCCCAAACAAGATATCAAGAATAAACGAGTAGGTGATCGAGATAAGGTAGATGATGATAGTTTTAAGGTCAAAGCACATTTGGGGGAATAGAATAATTAATATACATCAACCATTTAAGTTGAAGCTTGAAGTGTTCAATGTTCATTACTTGTTGTACTAAATTAAGGAAGATTTTACGCTTTTTTTATTCCAATCAAAGGATAATATATATGACAAGATAACGATTGGAGAAGAAAATCTTATTACTACCAATTTACCTTTCTCAATTTTAAGAAAAACTAAGCTTCAAGCACTTTCGTATTTTGCATTAAAAAACTTTGTTATTTCGTATACATAAAATATTTCAAATATTGATAGCAATCAAATAAAAGAAACACGTAACATGTGCTATAATTTAAGATTCATCGAATTTTTTGGCATGTAATGATTGTATCCGTCAGATATGTAACAAATGCAACTTTCTTGCGTCAAATCTCAAATAATTAAGGCTCATTCAAAGCCCAAAACTCTTCTTCTTCTTCTTTTTTTTTTTTAAATCAAATATGGTTTACTTTAGATGTGTAGTATACTAAAGGTGAAGCAAATGCTGAAATACCACATGGGTAAACCTTGGTGGCTGTGCCTACTTCCCATGAATTTTTGCCTTCGTTATGGGCCACATATGGCCGGCTACCATAAACGTAAAGAATGTAGTACTTTGTTTTCTCTTTGCTAACTAATCAAAAAATTAATTGTAACAACTCCAATTCAAAACTCCACATCCAGTGTTCGGAGTCCAAACTAGAATAGACTATGCACAACCGAATGAGAGCTATTATTAGGGATGTTGATTTTCATCCGTCAAATTTAAAAAAATTCGTTGAATCGAAAACTAAAATTTTTGAATTGGTAGGTTACATAGCAGGTTAGAAATTTGCAAACTGTAAGTATTTGATTTGGTTTATATACAGTGAGATAATTTTGTTATTTTGTATATTATGATATAATATTAATGGATTTTTTTTCTCCTCTCCTTTCTACTTATAGAAGTATATGTGTAATCAGTAGTCATTTTATTTATTTATATAAATTTATTTTAAAATTTTTATACTGAAAAATGTAATTTGGACGAGTTGGGTACCCGATCATTCAACCTGTTTTGATCGAATATCCTATGCCCATGGATCAACTACCAAGCCACTTTTTTCTCGACCCGGCATAATCGGATTAGATCGGGTCGAATAATAAACTTATAGATTGAATATTCGATACATGAACACTCCTAACTGTTATTGGACAAATCCACTAATTGCTCCGAAGTTAAAATTTTTTACGACCAAGCCTCAAAGAAAAATAGTAGAGTACTAGACTAGATTATGACATTTTTCTTAATTTCTTATGAAAAGTTATAAACTGTATTTTTTAATTTGAAAAAAAAAACTTTTTTAGAAAAGTAAGTATAGAATTATATTTTGAAAATAGTTTTTAACTTATTTAAATATGAAAAAAATATTTTTTTTAATTTTTAACCATACAATTTTTTCAAAGCATAATTTTTTTTTTTTTTTGTAATTTCAAAATAACTATAATCAACTTTCAAAAATTTGTTGAGGACAAACTATATATACTTCTAGTATATAGTACTAGTATTTCAGTTATGCATTAATATTTAATGAGAAGTTTCTAAAACCAGCAAGAAAAAGTAGAAAACTCATTCAAAGAGAGGCCAAGAAGTCCCCACCAATTACTCTCTTTTTTTTCTTCCCTTGACAACTTCATCTTCTTCTATTTTGTCTCGTCTTTCGTCCATTTCTTCAAAGATTCCAAAAAAAATACTACGATATACCTTTACGGAGAATGTTTTGAAAATCGGACCGAACATTAAACTGGTGTTTGGTTCATAATTTAATCAATTCGATTAGTTGAACCGATCAATTTATTAATTTAAGATTTTTTTTATTAAAGTGTGGTATAATTTAAAATATGTTTATGAATTAAAATTTAAAATAGAAAAAAAAAATACTATTTTTAAAGAATTATAGTTCTAATATCAAAAAATATTGATTAAATTTCTAATAAGAAAAATAAAATTTTTACAAAAATAAATTTACAAAAGATCAAAAAATAATAATTTAATAATTTAGGCTTTGGTGTCTTCAATCTTTTGCCATTTTGGAGTTTTATTTCACGATTTTTTATTTTTTTTTATTTAAATTATTTTTATTCTAAAATTTAAAATAAACACCAAAATTGATTGAACCGATTTTTACTAATTTTATCTAATTTTTTATACAAATAAGATCGATGGTTCTTCCTGTTCGCGCGATCAGTCCGATTTTCAAAACATGGCTTTGTGGACCTCCCTCTCTCATCTCTCATCTCCTATTTTCCAAATTTCCATGACGGAGCTGTCAATGACATCACATGAAAAAACCAACCTTAATTGACTTCTTCTTCATCAATAGTACTAATCAAACCTTAATTGCTAAGCCCAATACCGCCATCATCAATTATGCTCATGTTAAGTCACTTTCTTCCCCTGTGAACTCAATATCAGTATCACACACAAAAGTACGTACGTTGGAGGTGGTGGAAGTGGAACAACTTCGTTCGGTTTCCTCGCTTTCTCTCTTCATCATTCTTGATTTAACTCACGTGAGTTCTACGCTTTATCACCTCTTTTCTCCTATGTATGTTTATATAATCCATAATTCTCTCCATTTTTGTTCATGCATGAGTACTTATGATTTTGCTCAAGTAATTGTTCGATTCGGTGGAAGGATAGAATGAAATTTAGTGATTAACTGTCTTTGTTTCTCATCTTAGAATAAGGGTTCGATTCTTTTTTGTCGTTTTAAAACAAAAGTTTGATTCTCGCTATTCTTCTTATATATCACCAATAATAGGTAGAAATTCTTGAAAAAAAAAAAATTTAAAAATGTTGGGTTTTGGATTGCAGGGAAGGTTGGAGAGGGAACGAGGAGCAACAATAACATTGGTGGAGTTCTTGAGAGCAAAAAGATGAACGGTTCTGATCGTATGGTCAGAAGGAAGAGTCTAAGTGAACGGTTGGGATTGAAGGGATTCGGGTGTTGTGGGGCCAAATGGGGTCTTGGAGCTAACAATAATACTAATAATATGAGGGTGAGAGATGATGAAGATGAGGAAGAAGGAGGTCCACATGAGCCGGAAATTGAAGTCATAGACGTGAGTCAAACCTCGCCGGCAAATGGGTCAACGCCGTCTGAATGTTCCGGTGAGATTCCGGCGTCTTCTTCAGGTGGGATGAATTTGGCGGCAGCTTTGGCGGCGGAAAGGCATTTCAGGGCGGCCCAAGAATTAAATGGTGTGGCGGTGGGTTTAAATTTAATTAGTCCAAGCCCAATAACACGGCCCAATACTAATGATGGGCTAGTCAACGATCATGTGACCGGTACACCGTTGAGAGTGTCGTTGATGAGATTGCTTGAAGAAACGGACGACTGTGATCACGGGGATATGGAGAAAGATGGGGAGATTATAAAGGAGTGGGGAGTGATTCTATGTGTTGCGTGTGCATGGGAAGGAAAAAAGGTGCAGCATTCATACCATGTGGGCACACATTTTGCAGGATGTGTTCAAGAGAGTTGTGGTTGAATCGAGGTTTTTGTCCCCTTTGTAATCGTTCGATTCTTGAGATTCTCGATATATTCTAGTCATGCATGCATGGTAACCTTTTTCATGGAGATTGGTGATGATGGATTGGATTGGATTTCCATGTGAAGGGGCATTAATTTGATGAAATCCAGGTATTTTTAG
This sequence comes from Cinchona pubescens, assembly GCA_025175665.1. Classification (NCBI taxonomy): domain Eukaryota; kingdom Viridiplantae; phylum Streptophyta; class Magnoliopsida; order Gentianales; family Rubiaceae; genus Cinchona; species Cinchona pubescens. The sequence continues at coordinate 2,775,208 of JANKKI010000115.1, forward strand.
CTTATGGAAATGAAGTTTAATTGTTGATGTAATATGGGGTTCTATTCTTAAGGTGACAAAGTTGATATTCTTGCCACTTGTATTCTAGATTCTATGATTTCTATTGTTAAGAGAGTACAATTGTCAAAGAAATCCTCCACTCTTCCAATAAAAATTGTGTATACCTTCGAAAATTTTGAATTGAAATAAAGTGAAATATTCATGTGTAGCATGTGTTTTTAATCTTGATAATTATGTTTGGATTTGTTCGTTTTTATTGTTGGTTAGTTGTATTGGATCTTCCATTATATTTTTTTGTTGTTATCTTGTATTACACCATGTGATGAGATAATAATTATCCTTTATTTAATTTTTCTTATATTAAAAATATACATGTTACTCCATCATATGGTATAAGATAAATGTAATATCAAAAAGTGTATGCATTTATCTTTCCTAAGCTTTGGCCAAACTAGGGAACCAACCTAAAAGTTTGGTCAAATAACAGATACCCTTGATGGTAACGCTATTTAAATTATCTATGATTGTATTTGGATGAGTAGATTTGAATTGTATAAAGGATATAAAATAAATGAATTTGGGATGGTTGCATTTGAAATGATATAAAATTTGGATGAATTCAAAATTTACTCATTTAATTATTAAAATTTCGCTCCCACTTGTTGATGAATTCAAATTCTCAACTAAATTGTTAACTTATTAGATACTTCGAAATTTAGAACGGAGTTATGGATTTGAAATCTACATCTATCCAAATTCATTCATCCAAACGCATCGAAATATGTTGAAAAGACAAGAATATCCAAGACCAATCCCTAAAGCATAACAGATAGTTAGCCTTCACCACTTATGTTCTAATCTCTAAACTATACACAGAACTACTAATTACATTAACAACACTCAACAATCAAAAGTACTATTAGATAGCATCAATGGATTTGGTTTTACATTTTCTATAATTCTATGCATTAGCTCTAATGTTTGTCAAATTTATTAGCTGCATGCTTAATTTTGTCGCATTCTTGACCAAGTTGTATTGTCTATAGGGTGTTTGACAAAGGACATGATTCTGTGTGGATCAAACTAAGATTTTAGGGAAACCATGAAATCTTATAAAAATACCATCATCTTAGCATACCGTTGTGTTACAACATCATATTCATTTGAATATTTGTATAATATAATCAATTAAGTAGAACGATATTGTTATTCTAACGTTACCATAGTATTGCTAAAATCTTATACTAGTAAGAATACTCCACATCTGCATCTATTATACTTGGTCTACTAAGACCAATTCACAGTCGGGCTAGTAAGATTTCTTCAAGAGAGTAATCAAGAACAACTTATTCGTGAAAATTTGTAGATCTTGTTTAGAACTTCTTTGTCTTGTAACAATCTCCTCAGTCGCCACTTTCAGTTGATCCAAAGTCCAAGTTAAATTGGGCTTATGTGCTTTTCAGCCTTAGTGAGCCAATTGGCCCAAACTTTTCATGATGATTGAAGATGAAGCACATTACTCCAGTTAACGTTAATATGTAAATCCAAAGAAATGTGTTTAAAAAGGAAAGAATTAATACTTGATAACTACAATGTGGGTTTGTCAATTTTCTTATACTAGTATATATACATATTACACTTATAAAAATAACATTTAAAATTAAAATAATGACTATGTAACATGCATCTGTATCGTTGATATAAACAAATTTTTAACACCGATTGCATACAAATGATAATCCAAAAAGAAAACGTTTTAATAAATGAATAGTTTTCACATTTGTATTACTCTTTCTCACATAAATATAAACTAATGTTTTTCTTTCTCGTAGAAATAATTATTAATAGTATTATATGTGAATTCATACAAAATGATTAGCAATAAACCCAAGAAGATGGGTGGTATTAACGGTTCGTTTAGACAGTTATTGTTTAACGTATTATTCAAATAATTATTATAGTAACCTTTTGAAATGTGGTATATGTAACATAAAAGATAATTGAAAAACACTTTTAAGAATGATAACACAATATTGTTTAAAAAATAATGAAATAACTTTTCAATACATTTTTATTTTTTGCTAATCTATTTAAAATAGTGAAACTTTAAATACGCAATTAAAAAGCCATTAAATTCCATTTTGTTGACAAACTATTTAATTAACAGAAGAGTACACATAGACAAAAAAAAACAACAATAAACTAGGGCTTCAACATTTGCCCATGGAAATTTGCGATAATAGTTATTTATGTTTTCCAATTAAAAGATCTTCCTTATTATTATATTTGATTTCAAAATCTCTATTTTTCATAAATAAAAATTTTAAATAATACACTATTGCTTACCTTTCACTGTTTACACACACAAAAAGAAAAGGAAAAAAAAGTCTCAATGTTCCTAAATCTTAACTATTAGTACTATATCTCTATTAACAAATACTTAAATTGATCCGATCTTTAACTCCACATCTTATAAAATATATGATATTCAGTTGATATAAGTAAAATCGTATTAGATTAAATCTTGACTATAAAATTTATAAATAGAAACAAAAACCGAATCTACCTAAATATTTTTCAAAGCAGCCCCGTGAGCAGAAAGCATTCTCCATTTCTAGTACAACTTTCGTAGATTTCTTGCACCGTGCCAGTCAATGGCATCTAGTAATTAATAAAGCACAAGTTATTTGAAATTCTGGTATTAAAATTAAAGCACAAGTTGAATTAAGTGGTCAATGAAGACAACCTATAAGAGTCAGTCAAACACTCGCTGGTTCTGAGAAATCAAGGTCCCTCTCCAAGCCGTGATGGACTCGTCTACGGTCCCATATGTGATCAATACTTCCACATTCATATCAACATTATTCATATTTCCAGATCAAATATCAAAAGTCTCCTCAAATAGAACTCCACACTAAACTTTTTTTCATTTAAAAAAAAATAAATAAACTTTCAACTTAACGACCTAGATCGAGTCACACCCGTTGGATCGATAAATATTGTTGTCTGCCTATACACCTATAACTGCTTCCTAAAATGTTTGTCCATTACAAGAAAAATCTACGTTTTGTGATTTGTATTATTTTTAAAGTCGCTAAAGTAACTATTTTGTGACACTATATGTCCAGAGTGGATCAACGGGGAGGGGGAGGGGGAGGGGCAGCCACGATTTCAAAATTTTTAAAATTATGTTTTTCTTCCTTTTAAACTCTTTAAATTATTATTAGATTATTATAAAAATTAGATTTTACACTTTTTCAAAAAATTTAGAGAATATAAAAAATTGTTATGTGTATATGTATTTATATAGTTTTATTCCTAAGAGTTTAGAAAATATATTATTATTTTTCTTGATATTTTTTTAAAATTTCAATAACACCCTTGAAAATAATTGGGATTTATTCTCTAAAATTTTGTAAAATTATAAAACTATCTCTCTAAAGATATAATATATAGTTTTTGTCCCCCTCAAAAAGTTAACTCCCGGTCCAACCCTACTATATGCACTCAAATACAATTTATAAAAATTAATAATATCAAGTCACAACAATTGATTGTATAATATTTATTTGCAAGCCACAAATAATTTTATGATTTTATATACGGTAACACTTGTTGATATTAGAATTTATCGTGCATTCATGTGAGGTATTATCCGTTTTTGTCGAAGTCTCAAGGTTTTGCCCTTGAAAAGATATCTCACATGGGAGAGGTGGCCCCGAGTCTAACAAATTAGATTTTTTTTTAACTATCAACCAATGTGAAATTTTTTTGACCCCTCCACTTTACATCACCACAAATCTCCCAACTAAGGAAGAGTCTTGTATATAGTCCGAGAGTCCCGTAGACGGCGCCGTTATATTGATTATAGAATTTGTCATGTGTCAATATGAGGTGTTGTCCGCTTTGATTGAAATTTTACAGTTTTGCCTTTAAAAATGCATCTCACATGAGAAGGGTGGCCCCCTATTTTGTAAATTAGACTCTTTTTTAACTATAAACCAATGTGAAATTTTTGTCCCTCCATTTTAGAGATGTAAATAGACATTTCAAAATCACAAAATTAAGATGTGACTTCCAAACTAATATATATCTTCACAAAATAGAATTTTCTTGTACCGGCTGCCTTTGAGTTAATTCAGATTACTTTGCTTGTTTGCTCTTTGCTTTTCTTTAGTGACAACGGACTAATGAGAACTGGGACCCCACCCCTTCAATGAGAAGTGGACACTGTACATAGACATTAGGTAGATAGGTATGCCTGCTAATTGCCTTAAGACGGATGAAATTGAAAGAGGCACAATAATCTTGAAGAGTTATCAATAATTCATGGAGGGCATTTATTCAGATTCTCTTTTTTTGCTTTAGAAAAAAAAGGACTAGTCTGTCATTATGGAGTAAGTTTTGGTTATTTATTTCGTAATGCGGAATAAATATGACAACCGTTGAAATAATTAAAAAATAAATAAGTTTCATAATTTTTTAATCATCTTACCATGTATAACACCTATTTTACACTACGAATCAGAGTTAATAGCAAAGAATTTTCAGTCATTATGGACTTTGAATGATGAACCAAAATCATACTTGTTTTCTACTCACCTAACTATATGAAATTTTTGTGTGATTAATGTGTCCTTGCCGAAATTCTCGGCTCACTTCGAGTCTTGACCACCATTTTCGCTACTAACACAAATTTTGTAAAAGAAAAAAATAAAAACCGTGCAACATAAGTAGGAGAAAATTAGACATTGAACCTTATGCTTTATTAGTATTCTATGGAGGTTTGGTAATTGGTAAGTTCAAATCCTTGTCTTGAAGCAAGACTGGCGCTAGAAAAGTCAGCAGTACTGAGTTTTGTCTTAGAATATGTGAATGCAGACTGTATAACACATACCATACGTAAGATTCTTTTTAAAAGCACGACCTTTGCTTTTGGAAGGATATTCCATGGTTATCCTATGGATTACTTGGTATTGTAGAATTTGTTAATTAGAACGACCTCAATAAACAGTGACAATATTGTATTTATTCAATGATTTAATTACAAATGCATAAAAGTAATGTGTGATACTTTTCGTTGGAAAATCTTGCTAGAGTACAAATAAGAAGTAAAAGTTTGAATACAATGTTGTAAAGACTAGAGTTTATATCTTAATGCTCTCTTAAGTAGCGTAAGGAAACTCTGGAAGAGGACATGAACGAATAAGATGCTCTTGTTTGTTCTATTTCTCACAGTCCCTTAGAGCTTCTCTACAGTAATGTCATGACAAAGATGTGTACATTTAATAGTTGTATAATAACTTTTAAAGAAAGAATTATAGTTGTTAATGTACTAACAAGATCATTATTTTTTTTCTATTATGTCTTGTTAATGTATTTAATATGCTATTGTTGTTAACCTCAAGAGTTCTCCAAAATCAAAAGTTTTTTTGCAATTTTTGTTTAGTAATTTTGAGGGAACATAATTGATCCACTTGACAAATTACAATGGGTTCACTAATACGTGCATGCATAGTGGGAGTGTCTATCAATTGGGATTCCACTAACGAACAAAAGATCTTGAATTGTAAGAGCCAAAAGAGGCAACAAGAAAGATCATATACACATTCGTAGCAATCAAGTGAACCTGCTTATATGGCATTTAATTTATTTAGTGCAATGAGGGACCAAACTGTTGCATTGCTTTATCTCATGATGAATTGGAGACCACAGAAGAAAGTGAAGGAAGTTGTCTAAAATGTGAAATTCATAGAACCTATAACTAGATCCAGAAAACCAACATCCAACATGTTGTGTTTCTTGTTTCATTTAGTGCTACCTCCATTTTATGTTTAATTTTCCTTTTTAATATCTCAACTTTGTTTCTAATTTTGCTCTTTTTTTGTTTCTTTTCTTTTTAAGGTAGAAAAACGAAACATCATTTTGTATTAGAATTTAGACTTCAAGTTCTTAATTACTTGATCTCCATATTCTAGTGTAAATGTATATACATGCCAAAATGTAATACGTCTGCCAACAGAAAAAATTCTGAAATCGAAGTGACAAGAAAACATGAAATTAATTTCTAGCACAAATGATTAAAGGATCTAGTCTTGACCATTCCTTTAGTAACACTAGATTCATTGGTTAACTCATGGTTGTTTTGAGGTAATGAATTATTATAGTTAAAAAAACAGAGATTAGACGAGTCTTATAATTATTTAGGAGAGATATGAACTAATAACACGTTAGGTTGTTGGCTACCATGGTCCAGGAACACTTTAAGCTCTATATAAGATTGCAGGTTGGGAATTTAAATTCTTGATACATTAATATATCTGTAATATTAGCAATAACTAGTTAGTATATAAAATTTTATATCTCACTAAATGTAAGTTTCATCATAATTAATTGCTAGTATTCGTTCCATTAATTGTAAGTCTCTGTTGTTCAACTAATTACTTGTGGTCAGATGATTGTAATTTACAATCCTCCTATCAGGTGTGGACAATGTGTAATGTATATTAAAAATAAAAAAATAAACCTAGGAGATATGATAAGGTTTTGAAGCAAAAGCAACAGCAAACAACATTTGCCGACTCAGAGAACCCATAATTTTCTCGTGGTTGATTTCAAAGAAAGGAAGAAATTGACCCCTAGTACATAAAGATAGAAATCGCCACAAAAAAAAAAATTCCATTAGTGCACAGTCATAAGTGGATTCTCAGTCACCTTTTCATGCATGCAGGCAAAGTAGTGATGCTTCTTTTATTTGATGTGCACTTGACCTCGACCATGATCAGGAAGGACAAAAATCGCCATCTATATGACTGTATCTTGTTAAAGAATCTGTGATTTTATCTCAAATGTAAAATATTTAAACTTTGATACTTTCTTTTATATGAGATTTGGATTAATGAAAAACTCGTTATGTGGGTTAGACATGAATTAAAATTCATTACGTAGATTGGGCGTAAGGAAATTTGTTAGAAGGGACTCATTGAACATGAACTAAGAATATGTTACGTGAGTTAAACGTAAGTGAACCTGGTACAAGTGGCTAATTAGAACCCAAAATACGCGTCAATGAGATAAAATTTAAAATTAGTTCTGATAACATAAAAAAAAATATAGGTTCCATTTCAAAATTAATTAGCTAACTGATATAAAATATGTATACTTTGACAATATCACCAGCTAACTTTTCACAATACCTTGTTTCCTCTTTGGTTTATTTTTCTCAAATTTAATGGTCAAGTTTATGCTTTTCTCCTTTGGCTAGCTTGAGAGTTGAGAGAGATCAAGTTGTCTCACTTGAGAATGAAGTTCGTACGTATACAAGTACGCATTGTGTAAAAATCCAGGGACAGTCGTTTTTGCTAGAGAGAAAATTTTTGTAATTTATGTTAAAGCAAGTTCAAGCTTTAAAACCCTGTATTTAATATTAATGCATGATTATTGATTAACCTAAATTTTAGAATTGAACTAAAGTATATGCATTATTGATTAAAATAAGCAACTCTAGGCAAGGTGAAACTTGCAGTCAGCAACTCAGTATAACAATGTCTCTGTCTGAACAAATAAATTTTTTCATTGTTTACTGAATAATATTTTACAATTATTAAAGTATAAATTTCACCTCGATTAGTCAGAAGATTCTAAACTACTTAGTAAGTTCTTGAGTTACTCTATTTATCACCAATTAGTTTTGAGATGGAAATTCATATTTTTTAATATAATATTAGAACTAACCCTTAAGTGTTTTCTCATCCATCTACATTTGTCTTAGGTTCTGTCCAACCCCTTTCAACGGGCTCTCTTACATCTGATCCACGTGTAACAGAATTTTATATCACAACCCAAGTCACGTGTAAGATAGGGTGTTAGTATTAATCTCACACTAGTTAGCCAAAAGATCTTGATTTAATTAATAAGTTCATAAGTCACTCCACTTATCACCAATTGTTTTGAGATGAAAACCCATATTATTTAGGGATAATTTTATAAACCTCCCCTGAGGTTTATGCTAATATCACTTAGCACTTCTGAATTTTTTAAAATATCACTTACCTCCCTTCTATGTCAATAGGTCCTTTATGGTACTAAAATGCATGAAACAACGTTTATACCCCATGTATCTTAGTCATATTACGAAAGGGTAGTTTCAAAAACTACCCCTAAGATTTTTGACAATTTTCACTTGATACCCTTTTAGTTTCTAATAATTTTTTATCAACTTAAAAAAAATGTGCATGCATTAATTTGATTTCTTGTATATGTTTTAATAAAAATCCTCACCATGTAAAAATACATAATTAATATTTTGTTTGGGGAATCACAAATTCGTAAATAAAAAAAATATGACAATTATCTCGATAAATTTTTTGGCTAGAAAATTTATAAAAATATTATGCATATTAATGTATTTTTGGGCATTGATTTGAATAAAAGTTTTGAATACGTAAAACACATCATATGATACAATAAATAAATATAACTAGTACTATTTTGTTTGTAAATCAAAACTCGAAATTGAAATATGTATTTTTCAAAACTAATAATAAATTTATTTACAAAAAAATATGGTAGTGTAATGTGCTAGTGTGTGTTGATTCAAACAAAAATTTGAACGTGTAAAAAAATTACCATAAATTATAAAAATAAATATGATTCGAATTTGTTTGAGAAATTACAAACTCTTAAAAAATTAAATGAATTTTTTGATAAAGTTTTTAGCCAACTTATTTACTAATAATTAGGAACATATTAATGTGTTTGTATGTGTCATTTTGAACAAAAATTTAGAATACGTAAGTATACATATTATATAAAAATAAAAAATATTATTGGTATTTTATTTTGGAAATCATTGCCTCATATCACTTGGAAAATGAAAAATAATTAAAATATATATTTTTGACATTAATTGGTGAAGGATATGAAAAGTTATAACCTATTGTTATTTGTTAATAATTATTTCATACATTTTTTCCTTTTCTTCCAACCATTTTAATCAATAAAAACTTTGAACTAGGGGTAAAATTGGGAGAAAAATAGTCTCTCTCCAATTAAATTAATTTTTTAATAGCATGGACTGAAAATGTTACAAAATGTTTGAAATAAGGAAGGTAAATAATATTTTTTAAAATTTATAAGTATTAGATAAAATTAGTTTAAATCTCAAGAGAGATTCCTCAAACAAATATTTCATAACACTTTTTTATTTTAATAATATTTCAAATAATGTACTGAAATAAGAGCTTGCCCAGATGGAACATTCCCTTAGTAAGCAGAGTCAACACGACATTACTTGGTCACATACTATATAAGAAAGTTTTTTTTATTTTTATTTTTTTTCTTTGGAGCTTTCAATCAAAATCCAAATCGGGTATAAATTGTGAATAAAACACACGCAGCTTCCCCCACCCCCACCCCGCCAATTTATTTCTTGGAAATGAAATGAGTTCCTATCATTCTTTTCATTTGATTTTTTTTTTTGTAGAAGTTCTTTTCATTTGATTAAAAGTCCTTCACGGAAATCTCTTTTCTTGGCATGCATGCCACGGCATGAAGACTTGACAAAAACACAAAGGCCAAACAATGATTTATGGAAAAATATTTTGTTAGACACTCCATAATATGAAGTATTTTTTTTTTTTATCGTTAAATTGACAATAAAATAATAAATTCTTTATTTTGTAGTCAATCTGACAGTCTATGCATTGTAGAAATTTTAGTCAAGTATGACTCTAATTTATGATCGCAACAAATTTGTGACAAGGCCCACTTACAGATTAGTTTTACCCTTTTTAGTTAATACTCATTTCTTCACTTTATTGTCTGTTTCTTTTCCTAAGGTAAATTGCATTATTGAATGGTCAGAATGATTGTTTAATTTGCTCTGGTAAATCATGTACGTGTTGATTTCGAACATTCAATGAAATTGATTGGATTACCTAAGCTTGCCCATGAACATTTTTATTATTAAACATTCTTTGTACTTCCAAATTTCAACAGTTATTGGCAACATAATGCCATCTGTTATTTCGATTTAATCTTTTATATGTAGTTGGTATAAAAAAATTTCATACTATCGAAATTAGATGTAGGTTATATGCATAAAAATGACATTTAAAATTTAAATATATATGCGTAACATACATACACGCTCAATAGTGTGTGAAAGATTAATCTTTTCTTAATTACTCATGATAAAATTAAACTTGAATTAATTGGAGTAATAAATACTACTCCATGCTGGAGGTCAAGCAAAGTGACATATCCTGTGTTAGAAATGAAAAACGAATAGTCTGAAACTAATTTCTTGCTGTTTTTAATCTATTCAATTTAAAGAGGTGAGCTATTATGTTGTTCCACTTTCGTGTGCTCTTTAAGAAAATGTTTTACTAATAGGTCTGCAATTTCGAGTTAATTTCTAACAAATCAAAATAAGAAATTCCCATTTGTTTTGGATTTGAAAGCACTACATGCTACAGAGTTTTGTAGGAGAATTCCTGCTTGAATACTAGTTAATATAAATTGAGTCAAGCAAATGATAATTGCTAAATTTGAAGATTTGTGGTAACAATTTAATTAGTCAGTGCGCATATATATGAAAGAAGTTACGAAATGTTTTTTGGTATAATTAGCTAGGTGAGTTCTACTTTGAATTTGTACACTTAATAGCTACGCAAAGAATCGTCTCACCAACTCCTTTTAGACTTTTTAGACCCCCGAATTCTCTATCTCATTTCTTTTACATTTCAATATCTTATTTCACCATTTAGATGGCTCCTGTATACATAAATTTATAAGTATTATTATGTCAAAATACACGTATCAAGAAACAATGCGATGACAAGGAATTTGATACAAAGAGTGAAACAGAATATCATGTTACCTTGCATTCGAGTAGTTAGTGGTGTATTTATCTTCTTAATTCTAAAAGAATAATTCGCTCCCAAGAATTAATTTCTATATAGATCGAACTCTTTTATAAAAAATAATTCTTTTGCGTATCTATTCAAATTAAAAAGAAAAAAGAAAAAAGAAAAAAGAATTCTTTATACAAATTTCATTAACACTTTCGCATATCTAATAATGTATCAGTTATCTATGACTTTGTCAATTTTTATGACATACACCTACCATCAAATGATTTTCTAAACCAACCATACCCTAAAGTAAATTGGCTCGTGCTTTTCACTAGTTTGGCATGAAAACTTTCCTAATTGCTGATGTAGAACGCGCAATGCTCTAGCAAATTTGCAAACAAAATTCGTTCAAATACTATAAATCTATAGAATCAAAGCACAAAGTAAATCATCATTTTCATGGGTTTTGGAGTTCTGAAATTTTTAAAGTTCCTAGATACCTCACCTTCATGTCGGTTAAAATGCAACTTTTTTAGAAAGATGGACTGCCGACGTTATCTGCCTTTTCATGTGCATCTCATGCTTAATAGTATGTAAATTGCGGCCCCTGGGCTGGTTTTTTTTTTTTTTTTTCATCTTTTTGGTTACCAATATGATGTTGCTATATCGAACAAGTTCAAAAATCTCTCTTTTACATTGTGAAAAATGCTTTTCTATTCATTTTTTATTATAAAATAAATATTTTTAACTGTTAAATAATTTAAAAATAATAAAATCTCTTTCCTTTTTAATCATTTCAATAAATACTATACCCACTCATACATCATCGGCCTTACTAGTACTAATTGAAGTATTCCCAACACGATTCTCAAGTACCAGAATCAGAGGGAAAATTAATGATCCCTTAAGAGTAAATTTGAGAGTTTCGTAATTATTAAAATGGTTAAAAAATAAAAATTTTATTATTTTTTAATTAATTCACGATTTAAAATGCATATTTTACATTGCTTCATGTGTGGTTAAGATTTTTTTTTTAATTATTAAATAGAAGTGTGAATAGATATTGCCGTTAGACCAAAAAAAAAAAAAAAGTATTGAGTTCTACCTCCATTAGGCCGCACTCAGTCAATGGAAAAGCTAGACAATACAATTCTCTAATGAGTGGAAGGTTGAAAAGTAGCCAGGCAAGTGAGAGGCAACTTCATAGTCGTCCTGAAAAATCCAAACAAAATACAAAAACTATGTATTCTAAATTTGAAAAATATTTAGGTATATTCGATTTTATATCTCACTTATAAATTATGTGGTTAGAATTAAATTTTAAAAATTTTTACTTACATCAGTTGATATCATAGATTTTTTAAAATTTTATTCATACCATAAGATTTATAAGTGATGTCAAATATCGAATCTACCTTAGTATTTACCAGGTTCTGTATACAATTTCATTCAAAGATAGTGAACTAAATATTTGTTTCAAAGGAAATACTTAGGTAGATCTAGTCTACGGCCTCATTTGTAAATTCTGTGATATAAATTAAATATTATGAAATTTATGACATCCAGTTAATGTAAGTAAGATTTTATAAAATTTAATTTTAATTACAGAATCTACACGTTGAAGCCAAAACTGAATCTATGATAATACTTTCCATGTTTTAAAACCTTTAAAATACATATCAACCATTAAATAATTAATTCCTCATAAATGTTCCTAGTATATATGAACAAGAAATCGGGCTGCGTGGTTAAATGTAGCAGCCACCCTGGGCCCTTGCTTTGCTAAGCTTTGGTCATAAAGCAAAGAATGAGAGAGAGACAATTAAATTATATGTTGAGTGTTGCCATAGACTACAAAAGAAAATACTTGCACGAATTATGTCTGTGGTCTCACTTACGGACCTGGTGTATATTTAATTTCATAAAATCTTTATTATATGATTATTCATTAAAATAAAAATATCACATATTAATTAATTAAGAGATTTTGAACCAATTAATAATATTTATGGGCCAATTCATTCATCGTCAATTGATTTTGAAGTAGAAATTCATGTTCTTAAATAAGATGATATCACAGCTAACCTCAAGTGTTTTTTCATCCACATATGATTTAAACTCTTCTGCGTATTGGAATTGACCTAATACTTTTTGTATTGTTTATGATATTGGATTTGATTTCATAGATATCAATCATGTCAATACTTATGTTTATTAGTTTGGACTGGGTCTCAAATTCCTTATTTCAACCCTCTCATGTTTGAGAGAGAGTATTAAAGTAAAATATCTCACATTGACTAATTAAGAGATTTTGAGTTAATTAATAAAGTTCATGATCTACTCATTCATCACTAATTAATTTTGAGATAAAAACTCATATTTTTTAACAATCACTTGTTTCATAAAATTATAAAATTTAACTTACGCTACAAAGTGGTGTATGTTTAATTTCATAACATCCTTATTACACGATCGTGTAATATCATTTATTTCATAAAATTTGACTTATATTATAAGATTTACAAATAAAACTGTAAAGGTTACGTATGCTTAAGATTTGCTGATTAGAAAACAGCCATAAAAACCAATTAAGAAACCTGGGCTCCAGCCACCTTACATCAAACTCTTCCCAACTTGGTCTGGGGGGTCCACGAGAGGACGTCATCACACACTTGCTCCACGACTTTTGTTCTCACCCCTAACAATTATATCCTTAGATTTGGTTGCGTTACTTCCACTATATTGCTTCCAACTCCTTCATTATAGGCCTATAAATATCCCTCCAACCTCCTCTTTTATTTACACACAACATAACAATATCAATTAGTGTCACAAACACACACACACCACACACTAAGAGAGTGAGAGCCTGGTAACAACACACACACAAGAATACACACTTAGAAAGAAAATGGCTGCATTCCCAGTAATCAACTTGGAGAAGCTTAATGGTGATGAGAGGGCTGCCATTATGGAGGTCATAAAAGATGCTTGTGAGAATTGGGGATTCTTTGAGGTAAAAACACATACCATATTAGCTACTTAGTTGCTTAATTATGAAGCACACAAATAAAGTGCCAAACAGCTAGAGAACTGTTTTGCTAATATTGTCTAGTCTTGTTATATGTATTATAGGTGTTGAATCATGGGATATCCAATGAGTTTATGGACACTGTGGAGAGGCTAACAAAGGAGCATTACAAGAAATGTATGGAACAAAGGTTCAAAGAAATGGTTGAAAGCAAGGGATTGGAAGCTGTTCAGACTGAGATTAATGATTTAGATTGGGAAAGTACCTTCTTCTTGCGCCATCTTCCTGTTTCAAACATCTCAGAAATCCCTGATCTTGATGATGAATACAGGTTATTATATATCCATCCATCTTTTCACACCTATATGTATAAATTATGTCACAACTCACAAGACTACTGTTGTTGTTCCGAGTGCGAGCATAGCAGCACTAATGCACCGGCCCCATCAGGACTCCTCCGGTGATTTCTATAAGAACAATACTTCTTCCAACAATCAGGGATCCTATAATAAAAAATTCGCAACTACTCTTATTCCCACCTACTTAATTAGGACCATATATATTAATAAGTCACTTATAATCTACCGACTTTTTCCAAATATTTTACTGCTACAAAATCTGTTCACATGCACACACAGAGAAAAGATGAAAAGATCTGATTTGGCCAAAAGATATCATTATTTATTTGTTTCTTGGATAATGATTACAGGAAGGTTATGAAGGAATTTGCATTGCAACTTGAGAAACTTGCAGAGCTACTTTTGGACTTGCTATGTGAGAACCTTGGCCTAGAAAAAGGTTATCTCAAGAAAGCCTTTTATGGCTCCAAAGGACCTACATTTGGTACAAAAGTCAGCAATTACCCTCCATGTCCGCGTCCAGAGCTGATCAAGGGCCTCCGGGCACACACCGATGCCGGTGGCATCATCCTACTCTTTCAGGATGACAAGGTCAGCGGTCTTCAGCTCCTTAAAGATGGTGAATGGGTTGATGTTCCGCCTATGCGCCACTCCATTGTGATCAACATTGGAGACCAGCTTGAGGTACCTATATATCTTTCTTTTCCTACTGTCTCTAACGCTTCCTGCATTTTGATGTTTTAACAACAGAATATATATAACTTTCTTGCCATCGAAAAGGTAATCACGAATGGTAAATACAAGAGTGTGATGCACCGGGTGATCGCTCAACCGGATGGAAATAGAATGTCAATTGCATCATTCTATAATCCAGGGAGTGATGCTGTGATTTATCCAGCACCAGCATTAGTTGAGAAAGAGACAGCAGAGGACAAACAAATTTATCCCAAGTTTGTATTTGAGGACTACATGAAGCTCTATGCAGGCCTCAAGTTCCAAGCTAAAGAACCAAGATTTGAAGCCATGAAGGCCAGGGAAAGCACCACAAATTTGGGTCCAATAGCAACTGTTTGAGTGTGTTGATGTACTAATATCATAGTATAGTATGTGAAAGTGTTATTTATATTCTAAGTTTGGATGAGTTAATATTAATCTTGGTTTGTGACAATTGGTCTTGCCAACATCTCTGTGTAATGATTGTGCAAAGAGGTCTTCGAGTTAGTGTTTTTTCGCGTGTAAAGCGACCCAAATTTCCTTTCCAGTTTTGTCATATTATGATGAAGGAATCTTCCAATAAGTGGATTACTGTTTGTAAAATTATGAATGATTTACCAGAAAAGGAATGTGCAAAAGAGCATTAGGCAAGTAGCTAAGAAGCTGGGGTGAGAGACTAACTTTATCCAACATTATTTAGTATTCATTTTTAGGAAGTAAAAACTTTAGCCAACATTATGTTGTCAATATAGTCCCTGCATGCTTACCATGGGGGTTAGGGGCTGGACCTTTATCCTTGGGAATTTTTTATGGCAATAACTTTTGACTCCAAGCCTAATCTGCCATGGAAAATCTTCATTGTGGAACATGGCCAATGACTTTCTATCCTCTTTATGCAGCTCACCAAACGATGATATTTGTTCTTCTTTCTTTTTCCTAGAGCTAATAAGTCCTTCCATCAAGAAAAATCTCTCATGAGTATACCTAAGGACCAAGAAATCCGCAATAAGATGATCTTCTCAATAAGAGGAGTAAATGGTTAGTCCAATACATTTCAGATTTGAACAGGGAAGAAACACATTGGAGTTTAATTACGCACTAGAATAAAAATTCTGCCATAGTCTAAAACAATGATCCACTGAACATTACTAATAAACAAATCAGCAATATCCAATGAGTCTCAAATTATGTCATTCCTCTCTTAAACTCTCAAACAAGAAAAGAGAATTTATCAACTCTCTTCTTTTCATCTCTCTCACGGCTTTAAGTGTTCTTTCCTCTTCAAAACTCCCAACTCGGCCTAAAACAGAATGTGCCAAAAAGACTAAAGTACTACAAGGAAATTTAGATAAGATAACAACTAGTTCTTTAAAAGAAAAGGACTAGTTAGAGAGGTTGGAGTATGTAAAGGAAGCTGCACTAACATTATTGCTGACATCTATTCTTTATCTTAGTGAAGGAGGTTTCCGCATTTTCTTTCCCACCACTCAGAAAAGGAGATCAACTCTTCAGACGATGGAAAAGGGAAAGGGAAATGTAAATCCCCCCTTACATGATATATGTGAATCCTTTGATAATGGTGGAGATCAGAAAAATTCAGCTGTCACTCTATATCCAATCCGGAAATGGAAAGAAAAACTTGCTACCATAACGACAGCCCTGAGTGAGGATCTTGAAAGCAACATCACCACTTTTTCCCCACCCCCACCTCCTCTCTCTCACAAAACACCCCACCCGCACACCAAAAACGAATATTGTTGCAATAAAAAAGGCCTAAAAAGAGCAGAAAAAGACTTGTTTTAAAGAAAAGGAAAAGCAAATGACAAATAAACACTAAACTGTGTCAAGAAAATTATACACCAAGAATGAAGAAACATCATCCCCAAAATAGAAATTATCACGGCCAGCACAAGAAACCAATTTCTCAGTCCAGTAATTCAAGAACATCCTTCTAACCATTTCAAAAGATCAGGGTAGTTGATTAGCATGTTTATGTGCAAATAACTTCATCATCTACAGTCTGCTAATAGAGCTCTAATGTAACTTCAGTCATTGTGTGCGTGTCTCTTGGTATGTGTATGAGAGAGAGAGTGTGTGTGCATGCGTGTCCAATTTCAAGGAGAAATTACCTGTTATAACTTAACAAAGACAGATGGTGGTTATATTTTCGGAAAGACATACTTACTTTCATGCTCACACTGTTCTGTGTCAAACCACAGGTTTTGTAATCTAATTTTTAAATCCCAATTAAACTATAAGCAACTGCCAGCAACTAGTTGGTATCAGAAGAGTATGCTTTGCTTATATTGCCCTAACCAAAATAACCATCATTTAATTGCCAATTCAATCCAGAAATTGCATCATACTACCAGATGAAAGCGAATAAGCAGAATTGTTCTCCAAAAATGTATCCTGCTTTGTGTAGACATATGCTCTGAAATTGAAAATCTCAGAAAAAATACACAAGACAGACTAATCTAATAATAGTATATGTAAAATAAAAACAATAATAGTATGCAACCATTCTAATCCAAAGATGGTGGATTCATTCTTCAACTAGTTGTTATGGGGGTAACAGTGTCAGCAGGATATTCTAATCCAGCCCAAGATGAAAGAAATCCAAGATCAGAGTATAATACAAGCTAGCCACAAATTTTGCAATCTATTCAGTATTTACCCAGACCTAATTCCGACAGAGAAAAGGTCAAAAGGATTCACATCAAATGATTCTCTCAAGAATCACAGCACCTCGTTTTCATTAGAAAAAAATTGGGAAAAAGAAAAAATAAAGAGAGAATCCACTAATTCTGCAAGGGAAAGTGCTTGTCATTTGATAATGCATTCAGCATAATAATTGACAAAGAAAAATAAAATCCAGGAATCAATTACAGAATCAAACTACTGACGCCTGAAGCAAAAATAGAGACCTCAATGTGCATGTTGATCAAGATTAGCACTATGACATCAGCATCAGCTGGAAACTCAGAGTCTATTGGATATGCTAAAGACCCAAAACTCTCATTCTATCTATGTAAAGACAAAAGGCCAAAATATGTCCCCTGTTTAACCCTTCTGCAAAGAGATGGGCAAGTTTATCCAGTAAAACTCAAGGATGAGGAAACAGTAACGCAATTGACTGAAGGGATAAGAAATTGCAAGGACTCCAAACAAATCACTCCCCTGAAATTTCACTGACCTCATTTTCATCTTCTCTTTTAACAGATACATCGGCACTTAGATTCTCAACTTTTTTCACTTGTTCGTCTACAGCTTCTTCGTTGGAGCAATGATTCTTCAGAACTGTTGCAATGTCAGTTTCAGAAGCTCCAGCAAGCTTGAATCTCTCCACTGCAGTGTCCAAATTTTTCTTCCAACCAGACAAGCCCAATTTAAATTCAACTTGAGATCGTTCGAAAAGCATATTACCCCAGAATAGATGTATTTGAGATCTCATCACAGCAGCTTGTTCTGCTGCTTCATCAGGTGAAAGTTCCCCTTGACCACCAGCAGATGAACCCTCATTTTCCACTCGATCCGTTTCCTGGCTTCTTCCGTCTTTTCAACAGTTCATCCTTCTTCTTTGCTTCAGGGTCCTTTAATTCCTTTGCTCTCTGCTCCTCCAGCTTCTCCCACATTTCAGTAGCAGCTTTCATTTTTTCTTCTGCAATGCCAAAAAGTTGAAGTGTCTCTGAAGGATCCCATTTCGATAGATCTTCTTTCTTTGCTACAACAAAAGACCAATGGAGCTTTGCCATTTCAAATTGCTGCTGCCCAAGTGCCAACAGACCTTCATAAAAGTCTGGTTTGATAGAGAGTGCCTCCTCATACTTCTCTCTGGCCAAAGAGTACTTTTCCTTAACCCAGTCATAAGCTGCTTGAAGCTGTGAAGCCATGAATTCCTTCGAAGCTGAGTCATCTATGGGGATCCGTTTCCTTGCTGCACACATGTGTACATTTCCCCAGTTGAAGAAGGCCAAAGCAGCCACTTCCTGAAACTTCAAAGCTGCCTTATCAAAAAGGTTTTGAGCTTCTTCACTTGTCACCGTTTCCTCGAGAGCTTCAGAGCATAGCTCCATCCCAAGCTCGTGAAGATCAATATGAGCATCGGGGTCAATGCCAACATGGCTCCGGAACAACTGTGCAAACTCAAATAACCAATCATCCATCTCCACTTCCTTGCACTCGGGATCCTCTGATGTTCCAGTTTTCTCCTTTATTGCTAGTTTTTCTGTCTTGTCAACTTCATTATCCACAGGTTCCACCACAGACTCACCTAGTGAAGAATTAGACGCATTCTCATCTCCTTTAGTTGTCTCAGTCTCAGAAGGCTTCTCTTCGTCCTCTTCCAATAAAGGTGGCTCTTGTTCAGGACTCACCTCTACAACATACAACCTCAACTTCCCAACCGAGTTTTGTTTATCATTATCAGGGTCTTTTGGACTAAGACTGTCAACACAGGACTCAGCCAATCGTAGCTCGGCCGTGCACGTAATTGTTACTAAATCATCATCATTATCTTTATACTTAATCAGAACTGAGCCTTCGACATTGGGAGCCGTTTGCCTACAATATCCCGTAACACTTTATAACTGCAGCTCACAGGCATTTGAGCAAGCCTAATGTCATGATCATAAACAAGCTTCAATGGTCTCCATCGAGTTACAACCTCCACCAATTGGCCCCGTGTTGGAATTGGCAACGATGAACAACATCCTTGTTCCTTCATGCTATCCTTAACTGGAACGTCACTTGGTTTGGAAGAACCATGTGAAGGCTTTAAAACAACTTTAGGCAGCTGCGGTTTTGCCTCCGGACCATTTTCTGTGGGCAAAACTGGATAAGTCTTCTCTAGCTTATTATTAGCTGATATAGCTGCTCCGACGGCTGGAGGTGATGCCTTCTTCGATACCGTCCGAGCAGGCAAACAAGATCCTAGGCCCCCAATTGGAGCTCCACGGACTGCAGAAGCACCCAGGGCAGCAGGCGATGGGCGGCTCTGGAGGTCCTGTTGGGCCTCCTGGCGAGGGCCAAGTGCCATCATCTGTCTCAATCGACCAGCAATCTCCAAAGCATCCCTGTGACTTGGATCAGCGCTCAACAACACTTGCACGTCTTGCATGGCCATCTCATGCTTCCCTATAGCCTCAAACGCACGAGCCCTTCGTAAAACGGCCCGAACAAATCCAGGCTGAACCTGAAGTGCCAGAGTACACTCCGAAATCACAGTATCATAATCTATAGGCTTCATTTGCATTAAACAAGCTGCCCTATTGCTATGAAAAACAGCCCTTTCCGGATGCGTTTCCGGGATTAGTTTAAGTGCAATATCATACAATTGAAGAGCCCCTGCATAATCCTTAGCCTGAAATTTTTTATTTCCCTCTTCTTTAAGCTCATGGGCTCTTCTCAAGAAAACCGAAGACTCCAAATCAACACCACCATTAACAACAACAGGTGCATGATTATTATTATCCCCACCACCAGAAGCTTGATTTTGAATTTGGTTTTGGCTAACAGCACCCTTCTTTTTCCTACCTCCAGATTTCAGTCTCCCATATTAACTTAGCTCTCTCTCTCACACAAACCCTTCCAAGATTCAAACTTTATTCTATATAATGTAATAAATTACCAATCTTGATGCATAAAAATTAATATCCTCTACTAATATTCAAGAAAAAAAATGAAAACAAAAAAAAAAAAAAAAAACCCCATAAGAAACCTAAAAAGGGATGGATGGATACTTACAAAAAAATAAAGTTGGCAGCTTTATTGCCAAAAATCAATGTCTGTTGGCTGAATTGTGAAGAACCCAGAAGCTGGCATGATGAAATGATGGATTAAAAAGAAGGGTCTTTGATGAAATGCATTATTAATGAGCAGAGTGATGAAAGATGGAGGTTGGCTTTTGGGAAGTGACTGAAGGGTGGTTAAAACTAGAAACCCTAGATAGGAAACGGAGTTCCAAGTTCAGGCAGGTTTATTGAACGGGAATGAATATCCATTGTGGATCCCACTATTTTTGTTGTGCTGAACTATTAGATGTATGGATGGTTGACGCATTAATTCTTGGAAATTTGCTTACCCTTCGATCAACTAATGTTGTTGAATGCTGGGTAAGTGACTCTTGATGGCTCATGAGAAGTACTGAATACCCCATGGTAAATTTTCAAGTACAAACATGTTTTATGATGGGGCAAATACTTATTATCATTTGTAAGTTTTGTAATTAGAATTAAATTTTATAAAATTTTGTTTATATTTTTAATTGACATTATAAAGTCGTCACTTGAAATTAAAAGTCGGATCTATTTAAATATTTTTCAAACAACGTACTCCGTATAAGAAATGTACCCATCCGTAGATGTGTTCATTTTGATTTGATGACACAAAAATTTTTGTTGAACTGATTTATTCTGATCAGTAAAAATAGAATAATCGAATCAATTAGTATGAAAGGGTCTCAAATATTAAGAAAATTGGATCAGTTAGTGGGTAAAGGATCAATGGCCCAATCCAGGATACGATTAATTTATAATTTTACTCATTACAACTTAATATTAATGAGTAGGAAATTTTCTCCTCCTCTTTTCATTTATAGGTTATTTGTGTAATTAATAATTAATTTTGTTACTTTTTTATTTTTTCAAATTATAAAACATCACAACTGAACAGAATTGAATATCCGATTGTCTGATCTACTTTTAACTAGTACTCGATATGTATATCAACTAGATAACGAGTCAATTTTTCCTGACCCAACCTGACAAAGTTGGGCTGGGTATTTAACCTAATGGACGGTTATTCAATCCATGAACATGAAAAGAAAAAAAAAATATTAGATTGAGGTGAAAAATATATAATATTGAGATATATTTTTGTATATATCTAGAAATATATACTTGTATATTTATGTTTCGACCTTATATATTACATCTTAAAGAAACATTTTTCCCAATAGCAAAGTACTCATAACTCCCCATAGGATAGAATCCCCTCATAATCAATCTATCGGAAATTGGAAGTTGGCTAAAGAATTTTGAAAATTATTGATGGATACTTGTATGGTTTTCTCATCAACGGAAGGGCAGGTAAGTACTCCATTATTTTATTTCCAATATTCTTTGTGAAATTGTAGGTATTATAATCGAAACTCAATGAAGTGAACAGGCAAAATGTGCAAATTTGATTTGCATTGAGTGCAAAAAAATCATTATATTCAAGTTTGTTTTTTATACTATTCAAGCATGTATGAGTATGAAAGTGCTTTTTATCTATTGATTTGAAGGTGGCCTCAAGTTTTACTCACATATGTATTCAAATTAAATAAATTTAGTTTTATTTTTATTTTTATTTTTATTGAGATGAACTTAAGCTAAATTTGAAAAGTCAACACATAATTTATTCAAACTAGAATTTGATTAATTGGCTAACCATCTGGTAACAAAACCTCCTTTCTCTCTCTCTTTTTTTTTTTTTTTTTTGGAGGGAAGGATAAGGGAAGGGACGAGTAGAGGTGTTCATCGGCAAATTTCTAGGTACTTTAGTTAAAATTTTCAAATTTTTCAATTTTCAGTGCAAAAAAAGGTATAAGATTCAAATCTTAACTAAACTTTTTTTCGGTTGCTTAGTTAACTAAACTTTCTCTTTACAGGTTATTAGATGTGTATAAGAGACTGGTTAATTTAAAAACCTAAAACTTTTACTAGAAATAAAAAAATAATAATAATGCAAAAAAAAAAAGAAAGTGCTGAACGAATGAAAAATGGAATTAACTTACTAAAAAAACTAAAAATTAAAAGTAATAAAATTAAAAGTTCAATTATTCGGTTATTGATTTTTAATAATCAAATCCGAACCATATAACCAATCTCTTTTATTCGCTTTATCTAAACACTAATTATCCGAAAATCGAAAATCAAACTAATTTGGTTCAATCGGTTTGTTCATTAAACCAAACTATGAACATCCTTAGGGGCTAGAATAAGGGTATCAATTTTTTATACAACACAATAACACAAGATGAAATTTGGGGTATTTAACAAGTTAGGGTTGGGGTTTCATGACACGAATACGATTATGACATGATACGTTTATAATAAATACAAGAATATATTGGTCGACACAAAAATAAATGGATTCACACGATTGGTACATTTACTATATTGTATGTAATTATATATGTGAAAATATATCACGATATTTTTAAAATTATATTGTAACTTTTTTAGCCTTCAAGTATAATTTGCTTTCTATTATTTATATACATTAAAATCCTCTATTATCGAAGATTTTTAAAGTTGACTTCAGAATAAAAAATGTACCTTATAAACGTAATACTATATTTCTATGTAAAATTATATAAAATTTTAGTTATTTAAGATCATTATGACTTTATGATCTTAAAGAAAAAAATTATTTATACTTGTATAAAATTTTGAGAGAGTCATTGTTATATATCATAAATTTTTTTTGTTAGGTTAATTTAGTATTATTAAATAGGTTAGATATGACACAACACGACATAACACGAAAAATAAACAAAATATATATGACATGACATGTATATTAATTGGGTAGGGTTAGGATTAAAATTTTATGATTTGAACTTTAGGGGTGGGCAAAAATACCTGTTCATCCGCATACCCGCCCGCTTCGCTTAGCTCC
The DNA here is from genome assembly GCA_025175665.1 of Cinchona pubescens. NCBI lineage: Eukaryota > Viridiplantae > Streptophyta > Magnoliopsida > Gentianales > Rubiaceae > Cinchona > Cinchona pubescens. The sequence continues at coordinate 2,798,832 of JANKKI010000115.1, forward strand.
GCTCCGAAAAATGAGAGTATCCGACCCTTATTTATTGATCAAGTCAACTAAGGGTCTGGTACCCGCTTCTGTGAGGGTCGGATGCAGGTCATGATTTTAAAAATCCACGGGTACCCGCTCCGACCTTCATATATAATGTTTCTTATAATTTTTAGTGTAAATAAGTCATTCATCCATTTTTAAAGTCTTGATTTATAGTAGTATTGATTTTATCTAATTTTTCTTGGATAAATTTTATGTTAGTTTTATTTTTTTTTTTAGTTTAAAGAAATTATATGATTTCTTAAATTGAATTTTGTTAACTTTTTTTTTTAACAATCTAATATTGGATTTTTTTTTCCTTTATTCTTCTCAATTTATACAGAATATTTATTAATCAACTTGTCACTTCTAAAAATATAGAATATTTATTAATCAACTTGTCACTTCTAAAAATTATTAAAAGTTTGGTGTTCATCAAAATAAGATTAGTTTAGTTTTATTTTATTTTTATAAGATGAATGATGATAAGATAGGGCCGGGTGAATACCCGGTGGTATGAAGGAGGGTCAAAAAATGACTGACCCGACAAGTGACGGTTGGATCAAAAAAATCCCTTGGAGGACAGGTACCCGTCCCGCGCCAATCCCTAATTTGAACCTGATTATACACGATAAACACCCCTAGGTTAGGGGAAGGAAGGAGTAATTTGTCCAATATTGTAAGGGCAATTTGGTAATTGGATATCCAATTTAGGGTTGCAAGGCTTACTAAGCCCGCCTATATATTCCCCACTATAGCTTCTCCTCGCATCGGCCGCTACCATCCATATTACATTTACCCTTTTCCAATCTACAGCCAGATCTACTGATTCTTCAGATGAGTTTTTTTTTTTTTTTTTTTAAAAAACCAAATGATTTTCTCTCAAATTATTGGAAAATCCTGTGCTCGATGAATGAGAAAATAATGGGGAGGCAAAAATGTGAAAGCAGTAGTAGCATTGCCTCGTCCTTGAGAAGAGCAGCAGGTACACTAATGGTAGCGAGATATCGTTTCAGTCGTCATTTCTCTTGATTGACGATTCGATTGTTGCTCGTTCACATTTTTTTTTTCTTTTTTGTTAAATATCCAATTTTTTATATTTCTCGATTTATATGCATAAATAGATTTATTTGTTGTGCATTCCTTTTTTTTTTTTTTTTTTATAATCATCTGAAAGCAAATTTAGGAAATTGAAAAAAAAGATTTAGTAATTTGTAACTTTATATAGTACCGTAAAAAACTTATTATGAGGTTGTAATAATTTCTTAATTAGTGATTAGCTGATTTAGTTAAGTGAGGTAATTAATAAAAGTGACCAAGAAATCTATTTGTAGTTGGTTGAAAGTGATGTGTATACATTTTGGAGGAATTGGATTTCTTATGTTAGTGAACTTTACTTGGAATGGATTATGAGTAGTAGAATAAACCGGAAATGGTATATAAGATAATAGTTTGTCCGGCAGCCATCTAAACGGTAAAATCTTGTATGGATCGATATGCATGTAATAAAGTGTATGCCAATGAAAAATTCTTATGTAAATTCGATTCGTGTAAGAATTTTTCTCCAATTGACATACACCTAGTTGCAAAATATGTAGGCCACAGGATGCAGTTTGTGGATCCTATAATTATTGCCTATTATCGTATATACATTTGCATGCACCTTGGTCCATGCAAGTTTTTATTGATTTGTGATGTCCAAATTTGGGAATGTCAATTTGTGTACACTTCATTAAAAAAAATGCAAAAATGCAACCCAGATCCCATGGTTGCATGCTAGTTGTGTTTAGTCGTGGTCAATAGAACAATCTTTATTTTTTATTGAGGTTACATATGTGTTGCTATTTATTTAAAATCCGTCCTGATTATCTGAATGAACGCTAAAGGCAAGTGGTTAGCCATCATAAGCATACTTATGTTTAGTTGTATTTCGGTGATTGTTGAATAGGGTACTAAAGTATGGGAAAATATTCTTGTATGGATCGGGTTCATAGTATAGTATTATGGATTTCTTAATTTGTAAAGGTCACTTTTATAGATCAAGGGTTCATGTCTTTATACATGGATCGGGTTCATTTAAGAATTTTCTCTACAATGAGTATTAGAAAATGTGTCACATGTTGAAACTTGGGATATCGTAGTCCAGATTAGAAGACTAACATTAGGTTTTTACTCTTTTATACTAGTAGATAGCAATGAAATTCTAATGTGTATAGTTTTCATGAATTTGTGTGGGATAATATTGTGATCTAGTACCAAAAGATGCGAATAAACTTGTTCTGAGTTATATTTGCCACTTTATGCACTTCGGAATTACATAAATTTTGCCTATTCAATTATTAGTTGTAGCTTAAAAGATTCTTTCTTATGTGACTAATGTTTATGTGCAGCAAGACACAAAAAATGTGGGTTCTACGTGGGTTTCATGGTTTTAAGTTTCATGATTTTAAGGTGGAATTCATGTAGAGTTGTATATTTTTTGTGTCTAGGTGCACATGGACCTTGGTACATGAAAGAATATGTTGCTGGAAATGGATTGTTTGTGTAAGTTCTTGCATGAACCGATGTCTATGTACTCATTTGGCACAAAAACTTGTGGATTTCATATGTATCCCACATATAGGGATCACATTTTTTGTATCTATTACATGCATAGATTTTGATCCATACAAGAATTTACCATTTTCTTGGGAAATTCTTAAGTGGATCAGATCTATGGTATTTTTATACCATGGAGATGGTCCATTTTAGAATTTCGCATTATATACAACTATCAGTAATTGCTCCAAGTCTCCATATAATAATTAGTAAAGTACCAGATTTTATATGCATATCAAAGTTTGCATAATTTGATACTCCATATGAAAAATGCTAGAGAATAGGGTATATTTAACCAGGATAATCTATATATCCATTCATTCAAGTTCAATTGAGCATTTTTTTTTCTTAGTCTTGAATTTATTAACATTAATCAACTATAACTTTATTTTGTTATCTACTAATCTTCTTTGTGGTGATTTGGGTGCATTTGTCGCTCAATTAGTGGTACTTTAAGTATGGGAAATTCTTATATAGATCGGGTCTATGACATTTTCATGGATTTCTTAGCCTATAAAGGGCAGCCTTTATGGACAGATTCATCTCTATATATATCTCATGGACCGAGTCTATGTAAGAATTTCTTTTTCATGGAGTATTAGGAAGTGTTTGTCGTATATAAGATGGGTTGTAACTTGGAACATCATAGTCCAAATTAGAAGACTAACATTAGGTTTTTGCTCTTCTATACTAGCCGATACCAATGAAATTCTAATGTGTGTAGTTTTCATGAATTTGTGTGGGATAATATTGTGATCTAGTACCAAAAGATGTGAATAAACTTGTTTTGAGTTATATTTGTCACTTTATGCACTTCGGAATTACATAAATTCTATCTATCCAATAATTAGTTGGACCAAATTTTCATAGCTGAAAAGGTTCTTTAAACTTATGTAGACCAATGTTTATGTGCAATAAGACATAGAAAATGTGGGTTCTATATTGATTTCATAATTTTAAGGTGAAATTCATGTAGAGTTAACATTTTTTATGTATAGTGCATGGAAGAATGTGGCGTTGGAAATGGATTGTTTTGCGTAAATTCTTTCATGAACCAATGCCTATGTATTCACTAGGCATAAAAACTTGTGGATTTTATATGTATCCCACATATAAGGATTACACTTTTTGTGTCTATTACATGCATGGACTTTGATTCATATAAGAATTTATCATTATCTTAGAAGTTTCTTAAATGGATCAGATTCATAGTATTAGTATTTTGGACTTGATCTATTTTAGAATTTCACACTATATACAACCACCAGCAATTGCTTCAGGCACTAGATTTTATATTCACATCAAAGTTTGCATAATTTGATTTCTTAGGGTGTCTTTAACCACTATAATCTATATATTCATTAGTTTAAGTTCAATTGAGCATTTTTTTTCATATGTTCTTAGTCTTGAATTTATTAACATTAATCAATGGACTAATCTTCTTCGTAGTGATTTGGGTGCATTTGTCGCAGAATTGGTGGTAAACAATTGGTAGCTAGTACAAAATTTTGAATTGTGTGATTTGGATTTTGTATTTATAATTTTTTCGGAGAATGTACATGATGGTGCACAAGTTGTACATTATAGGGATCAATCTTTTCATTTAACTATTTTTTTGGTGTGAAAAATCTTTTACAGGAGCAAGTGTATATGCATGAAATATAGCATGAGATAGTAGTAATATACTTGAGAGTGAAATTTTTACCCCAAGTAGAGATCGATGCTATTTAGATTGTGTAAGAGTTTGCAATGCTTGTAAATATAAGCAAGAAAGTTATCAAAACCAATTGTGAAAACATAATAAGAGTTTGCAGTGGTTATATATTAAACTGAAAGTTATATTGCACTCAGCCAATGTGTTCATGTACGTTCAACAATTCAGACGGTAGTGTAATTGTCCCATCTAAAGAATTGTTAACATCCAGATCCATTATAATTGTTGTCTATATTTACTTTAGGGAAAATCGCTGAAATAGTTTAATTTTTTTACTTTAGCCGAAATAGTTCTTCAAATTTTTTTTGTAGTCAGAATGGTCTTTTAATTTTTATGATTTTAGTCAAAATAGTTATTTTATGTGAAATTTATCAAAAAAGAAAAGAAAAGGTTTTTATGGTGGATTCATCTAAAAGAATTTTCTTAACTAAAAAATAAAAGTTGAAAGACTATTTTGACTAAAAAAAAGTTAATGAACTATTTTGGTTAAAGTGAAAAAGTTAATTGAATTATAAATATTAATAATGAATTATTAGTTATTGTTTAAATTTATTATATAATTTAGATTTTTTGTATAGTCATATGTACAAGTCTATAAATATATGCTATTGTATATATAAGTTTAAAATATACAATGACATATTTAGATGCTTATACATATAAGAAAAAGATTATACAATGAATTTAAATATACGGATTAACAAGGTGATTATATGGTTAACGTACATACTAACTAATAAAATTATTATCGAGAAATTTTAGTCTATTTTAGGAAATTATTCTTTTGTATTTTGAATGTTTGTATGGTATAATATCATATAATTAAAAAATTTGTATTGTATAAATTTTTAAAACTAAAAGGATAGTTTCTTTAAAGAGATCAGGAGATCGTAGAATTTTTTTGTGATATAATGAACGGTGCCATATTTATGATGGATCTAGTTGTTATCGATATTCACTACAAATAGGATTTGGACGGAACATGGTGTAAGTAATGCATTCACAAAAAAAGGGGAAAAGAAAATTTTCAGATAATAAAAAGTGAATAACAGAAGAACAAAATTTCAGGATAAACTAAAAATCAAAAAATAAAAATAAAGTAAGAACAGTCAGAAAAAAATGTTTTCACAAAAAAAAAAAAAATGATGAGAACAGAAAAAACATGATGAAAGCTTATCAGAAAAATAAAAAAATTTGAATTAACAAATACTAAATTTAGGTGTAGGGTTGGCGGAGGGAGTAGACCGACAGAGTAGGGGTCTTGGATGGAGTTATATTGTGAGAGTAGGGGTCTTGGATGGAGTTATATTGTGAGGGAAATATTTAGGTAGATTTCCTATTTATAAATTTTGTAATGTAAATTAAATGTTATAAAATTTAAATATTAATTAATATAAATAAAATTTTATCAAATTTAATCTTGATTGTAAAGTTTAACACCGGATTTATAGTAGTATTTTTCATCTTGGGAAAGGTGGCTGAGCGGGTGAACCTGGGATGGAGGTGGCAGATCTAGGATGTGTGTGGGTGGGTGGGTGCGCGGGGGAGGAGAGGGGACAGGCTGATGGTGGTGTGAATGTAGGGTGGGGAGGTGGGAGTGTTGGCAAGGAGTTGGATGTCAGATGTTGGCTATGGCTATTTGGTGGAAGAAGATAAGTTTCTAATTTTTTGAATTAGACTCTAAAATTGATGTTGTTTTATGACTTAACTTGGGTTTTTCAAAGTTTCAAATTTTAGATCTACTCAGAAATTTGAATGTAAAGTTGTGTTTTTGTCGTGAAATGCCTTGGTGGTATTGTGAGAAAGAAAGAGGAAAAGGAATAGAAGGGCAAATAGGTAATTATAGTTAATTTGTACCCTAAATTTGCAATAATAGCCACACATACCCCGCGTATGTCGCATGCCTGTCACAAAAGCGACCTTCGGTTGGTATAAGCGGGTAAATTGTAGATTGGTCAAATTATAGAAAAATTCATGTATTTTACCGTAGGAACAGAAGTAATATTGTTTTAAAGAAAAACTAAAAAACTATTACAAATGGAGAGTTAAAGATAATAAGTTTCTCTTGCCCCAGCATGTATGCCAATAGCAGAAACCTCTTCCCCTTTCATCCTAAAAATGGAATTGTTGCACCAAAAAAACAAAAAAAATAATGATATAGAAAAAGCAAGACAAGAAACATGTTTTTCTTCCTCGTCTTGCAGGGACGGTACCAAAGATTAGTAGAATTAGTTGTAAATCGACATACACAAGATTGAAAAGCCCATCGGGTCTCGCTAAGGATGAAAAAAATGTTGTTTTATTAAACTGTTATTTTGGTACGCTTACTACAATGATAATTGCTAATAGAAGTTCAGATTGATAGCATAACAACGGAAAATTCTTGTTCTAACAGAGTTTTTTGACTTTCACTGTAGACATTTGATCTTAAAAATGTCACATCACTTATGTAAAGAGATCATATCACCTATGTAATTTCACGAATAATGTAGCCTCTTCAGGGCCAAAGGGTCATGCACAAGAAGCACGGGTATCCCGCATCTCTCTTACTCGTATTCTGAAATGACACAATGGATGGAGCTGCGTCAACAAAAAACTTTGCTAGCTTTGAGAATGAAACTGCCATTCCATGCTTCTAAGCTCATACGGGTTGGGCACTTTCCTAGTCCCCTTAAAAAGCACTAGATGTCTATAAACACAATATAACATAAAATTCTTTGATCTGCTTTCAAAACAAGAATGAGTATATGGGAAAAGGTATTAGTGCCTCTAATGAGGGCATTCAGACTATTTCCTCAAGAGTAAATGCTTAAATGGAGATGTAATCGATTTAGCGAATTGCCAAAAAAAGAAGTGGAATCTGTAATGGCTAATGTTAACATTAATTACTGGCACTTGGAAATTGCAACAGGTGTAGATAATTCCTTCAAGCTGGATACATCGAATAATTCTATAAATCTCTGGTCAGATACTCTGGCTTTGTCAGCAGCATACCTCTGGTACTCGTCAAAAATTGAAGTTAGGCACCATTTTTGAAGTTTCCTCAAGCATCCCACAAGACATCCAGTTCGGTGCTGCACATATTAGTTGATCCAAGATCAATAACTATGCTCTAATAAGAGGAAAAGCAAGAAGGCAAGACATGAACGGATGGAGATACCTTCCCTCGTTTGCAGTGGATTAGGAGGGGCCGGTTCTTTTCATCTATGTAGCATTTCTACGTAAACATTTCAAGGACATGTTAGACTATTATCAAGAAAACAAGCAAAGGTCCTGTACTAAGAAAGAATTCAACTCTGATTTTTATGTACCTAAGACGACTTCTAATGCTTCACGAATAGAATCCTCTGGGATGTTAACAAATGGTTCCTGTACATAGAATTGTTAATTCTTTAGAACAGATTCCAGATTCACCAGAGAAAAGGACATCAAGCACTTGTATAGAGAATTCTCAAGATATTCCTCTTTACCAGAAAAACAGCAAACCAAAGGAACACATCACAGCGACAAAATCCTACAAGAGCTCTAAATGCCATCAGAATGATGTATTCCATGAAATGATTGATACCTTATTGGACGTGGTAATTAATATTTGAGTCTGTCAATATTGATCCAGTTCACTTCAGATCACTAATAAGACCATAAGAGAGAAAATTCAATATCTTGAGAAAGTCGTCTTGCTATACCAACTTGTGCTAGTCTTATGGACTCAATACTTAAAGGAGTGGGAGATTAAAGATTACAAGAGAGTAAATTTTCTCTTGAGCATAATCCTGCAAAGACTCGTAAATATAAATTCAACTTGAAGGTTACTACCATTTTAGTGCAAGCAAATCCAGTAAACAGGCTAATGTCAAGATAACCACTACAGGTGGAAAATCACCCTAATGTCTGATCAGTAGAGCAAAAAAAAAGTTGTTAATGTCAATATACTAGACATACAATATCAATTATTTCCCACGCATCACACACATAATTTAAACCAAAGAGAAGTAAAATGCACGCTGAACTTTCTCCCAGATAAACTTTAAATCATACAATTATATTCTTGGGAAATAAAACTAAATAAATTCATTATCACCCACCAAATATTAAGAGAATAACATTGCATGATTCACAAGTCACGAGGCAACTCATGTCAATTCCCCAGAGAAAAGAGGGAGATAAGAGCAATGGGGCAAAGTAAGTTATTGACGGCCATAACTTCTACGCTATGGCTTTACTAAGTAGTGAGACTGGGGACATTTTATTAGAATCTCTCACTGCTCTTAGAAGTTGTAGAAGAGATGTAACTATGCAATCCTGGATTTTAATGTGCAATGGTGGTTCAAAAAATTCAAGCAATTTACAATGCTGTTTGAAAAGTGCTTTAGATTCATATCACTACGAAAATGATAAAAGATGAACCTTTAAACTTAAGGCAAAGTACAAAGCCAATGCTTTAATGTTTAGCACGACCATGACTAGTGTCACAAAGCTTAAACAGAACCATTACCACTTACCACATCATGATATGGAATATTTTCCTGATAAAGAAAGTATTGCACTAGAAAATAACCATACCAAGAGCACAAGGCTCCGACTGTTAGAACTGTGTTAAGTGAGGAACTTATAAATACAAGATAATCCACCCTTGCCTCAAGGCACAAGTTCAACAAAATTTTCGGTTGATTGAGTCCATTTGTTTTACCAGTTAACATATCATCCAAGGAGGAGCACGTAAACCAAGAGGAGGTCTGTCATTTCAGATCCCACTTAAAACGTAACTTCAAGTAGTTTAAGCCAACAGACGTTAAAAGACACACGTTAAATTATTTACCACACACTTAAATAAACTAGACCTACATCGTGTTCTTTAACGAAGTGGTTAGACGGACTTCAAAAATAGAACATGATCAATATCTGAAATAGCACAAAAAACGTTTAAATTTCGATTGTCCACCTCAAAGCATCTACTTGACTAACTTATGTGTACAGATATCAAATACAGTAAGACAGAAGAAGAATACTCCTTGAGAACCTAACCTTCCTACGACTCAGGAAACTAAATCTACTAGTAGCTTCTTCTCTTGTTTCTTTTAATCAAATAAATTCAGCTCCTAAAATTCTTTGATTTTCTCTTTTTTTTTCCAGACATGATATCTTATTCCAATTCCAAATTTATAAACCAATAAATCATCTTCTTAACACTAGTATAATGCTTTCTTCAAATGAAATTCACAGGAAACAAATGTATAAATTATCAATATAGAAAAAAAAAATCCAGATAATTCAAAATCAAACCTTCGATCCTTCAATGCCGAACTGAAAAAGCCGAATTCCGTTCGCTTTCAGAAACTCCGCATTTGCTACAGGATAAGGCTCAGGACACAAGTATCTACAAATACACGCACCGTCTATTTTTTTTAAAAAAATAATTCAAAAATCAATTAAAAAAAATCCAAATCCAAATCAAAAAATGGTACTGACATAATTGAACGGAGGCCTAGGGTTCGTAAGAAGGGGAAGTTAGCATAATCAGGAAAACCAGACCGGTAAACGCCATATTCAACCATGGAAAAATTCAGCGGCGGCGCGAGAAGATCATCCGGGGAAACGGCGTCCCCTGAAGAATCGTTTCCCGGAGGCGAATTATCGGCGGAGAAAGGAGTCACTGCAGCTCCGATCGGTCGATCGCACTTGAAGGATTCTTCAATTCTCATAGCTTTTTTCGCGCCAAAATTGAGCAAAAAAATTTTTTTTTTTTATTTTACATATTCTATACTAAAAAAATATTAATGAATATTCGTATTATTATATCAATATAAAAGTAGAGTTTTTAAAGTAGATTCTAGAATTTGGGGATGAATCAAGAGGATAATTTTTGAAGTGGGAAAATGTGAAGACTCTCCAACTCAGCAGCTTAAGAAGTGAACTTTTCCAGAAAGGATGGGGATGGAGGAGAAGGGCATGATGGGCTTTGGTTCTTTGTTTTTGGGTCAAGGACAGGTGTGTTTTGGGCTCTTCATGAAAGAAATGAAACCAATATGTCCATTATTTTTTGGAAAAACTATACTACAATTCCGTTGAGAACTATTTCGATATTAGAGTATACTTATATAAAAATAACAAACAAAAGTCGTTGTTGTATTATTATATTCAAAAAAAAAAAAAATCTAATCAAATATGTAAAATTACAGGGTTAGGCATTAACAAGAATTTTGACACGTAGATTAAATTTGAAAAGTGGCAAATTATATAATTCCATTGGAACTATTTCTTTATTCCTCCTATTTTCCAAGCGGTTAACACAATTGAGAGATTTTTCAATGAAATTATAGGACTTCCCTTATTTATAGATATTCGATAATCTAATTTACCATTTAAAGAGGTTTGTAAAGACTTCACTAAAAAAATTGTATTTTGGAGAGATGAGGATAAAGGGTTACCAGGTCCAATAAAGAGTTGCTTAGCCCAAATATTGGCCCATAATACACTGAGTCGGTCATAAATTGCAAAATATTTTTACGTACACCAAATTGTCTTGATTCCGTACAAGTATTTCCTAATATACTGCAAGCATATTGTCTTGATTTCCTTTGATAGGATCAATCAAGCATCAGGTTAATGGAAAAATGATTAATTATATCTGATTTCAAATTCCATATATACACTTTATAGTCATTATTAAATCTTATATTGACAAGAATACTTATATCAAAGATAAGGTCTGTGCAGGATAAAATACTTAGATGAAAATTTTGCATTATAGGAAATTATATAGTCTAATTGAGGTAAATTATTCGATTCTACTCTAAAATTTTATACAATATTACGTATAATATTATATTATATCTTAAAAACTTATACCGTACACGTGGCTATTAGAATTTTTCAGGGTCTGTTTGATAAATCAACTTAATGTTGAAAATTAATTAATTAAGAGATTTTTGAATTCAACATGTTTGATAACAGAATTCTCTTATCACTTAATACATTATACATTAAGCACTTCTTAATTTGTATTCAAAATTTTAAGTGAAAATATTTTCACTTAATCTACTGAATTTTAGATAAATGTATAAACACATAGTCTAATACACACATACTCTCTCTCACACATATTCACATACACTTTCTCTCACTTGCACACACACGCTCTCACACAAACATATACTTTTTCCCACACAAAAATACACACTTCCTCACATATATACATTATCTCTTTCTCATACACATACACACTTAGTCTCTCACACACATTATCTCTTAGTATTTTTTCATACTCTATTCACACACACTTATGTATCATATGCATATTCTCTCTCACTCACATACACACACTCTATCACACACAAATATTCTCTCACACACACATACATACCCTATCACACACACATTCTCTCTCATATACATTTATACCATCCTTAATTATTTATTTTCTTTTCTACGTATATATGACAATTATTTATAATAAATTAATACATATATGAAGTGACATATTTAATTCAAAAATTAAATTTAATTGATTATCAAACACAAATTTATTAATTTAACAATTAATACTTTCAAAACTTATAATTCAAAATTCAAAATTTAATATTCAATAATTCAATATTCAATATTAACAAGACGCTCGTTCTTTTAATCTTGAGATGAAAAGTTGAGAAAAGTAGATATGCGTCCAACTATCAGCTGTCAACATAATAGACACGTGTGCGTGTAAATATACAGAAAAAAACCCAACTGCCCGGAACTTTGTTCCCACCGTTGCTTTGTCCACACGTGTTTCCCGGCCCGCGCACTTTCAGCTTGAACGACATTTCCATCCAGTAGTTGCCAGATTCACAAGGTGTCAGAGAAAGAGGGAAAAAAAAAAAAAGAGAGAAAAAGGCTCCCCAACAAAAGTAAATATTACACTCGTGCAAATCCTAGTCAACTTTTCTTTGGCTGGTATAAAATGGAAATTAAACCAAGTGTCCCAAAAATCCTCCTAGTAAATTGATAAAATTAAAGTTCTTCTATTCATTTCTTTTAGTACATGAAAAACTTATTTAATATTCTATCAGAGTAATACAAGACTGTTCGGCTCTCATACCATATACTGGTCGAGAGGCTCGCAAAGTAAAGTTATAAGAAATAAAATAAAATGAATCTCTTATTTTCTTGTGTTTGAAATTTCTCATAGACAATAATAGTTCAGAAATTAAAAGATCTAAACTTTTTGATATATGAATTAATAACATGTATAATTAATTAAACACTATGAAGCTATGAATATTGCAATCTATAAAGGGCTTTATTTACCAGTGTAATATCAGCTTCGTTTTAGAAAATTATTCATTATTTTTTAAATAATAATTTGTAATGATGTCTTAGTAATATACTTTTTCAATTATTTTGTCTACATAACAAAATTCAGATTCCAAAAATTGTTACCATACTGATTCTAATATTATTTTAAATAATATTTTAAATGATAGTTGTTCAAATAGAGCCTTTTATTACTTCAAATATCGGCAATGTATTTTTGTGTAATCCTTTTTTTAAGGATAAACAATCAGCCCATGCTTATAATTTTCTTCAATCTCTTCCCTCAATCACATGTTCTCTATTGAATAAAGGTACCATGTCCATATCTTGCTATAATCCCTTTGCATTTCTTTTTTTAGTCAATTTCGAATATAATAACTATTACTAATAAATTTGAAACACTTAATATGTGGTGCAATACATACCAATAAAATACAAACAAATCAGCATCAAGTATGCCAAAGATGTTACTCAACAACAAATGAAAAAAAATATAATAATAACTTTAAACAGTTTCAAACCTTTAAAAAAGTTTTTGGCGATCAAGAGACCTACTTATCCATAGCTTAGGTTGCCCGAATCATTGCCAGTTTGCCCTAATTGAGGAAGACATCAGAGATCTGTTAAGAGAAGAAAAATCTTATATCGATCAGATTTATGGCATACACAAAAAGTTGCGATGATCTTATCGTCTGAAACATGACCCATTTTTCCGTCCCTTCATTCTTAGCAAAAGAAAAAGGGTGAAAAGTGAGAAACCTTAGTAAGGTGGTTAAGTTATTTTACTCCATTTTATCTCACAGTATTTCAAATGATAAAGTAACTTAATATGAACTAAAGAGTTCTTGACATTAACATCATAAACTCGATCATGTGAGAATTTTGCGAGAGCAAACAATACAATTGAAAGCAATTATTTTCTTTTTTCAATTTTCTTCTCTCCTATAAAAACCTCACAAGCCAGTCGCCCTTTCCTACCCCAAATAAAATATTTCAAACCTTTTTCCTCCACCCTTAAATATTCTTAGTCTTGCCATGAATAATCAATCAAAAGCCATGGAAGAAGATGAAAATACTGAGCTTCATTTATCAAACTACAAATCATTTCCTGCAGAAAACTCATTTCATGAAGCCAATATTGAACTAAAGAAGTTGAGATCATCAAGTTTTCTTGCATGGTTTTTTATAGACCAGTCTAGTTTTTGGAGGAAAAGTCTTTCTTGGTCACTCTTCTTTCTTCTTACAATTGGTGTCCCTCTTTTTTCTCACTTTGTATTTGCATGTTCAAGATGTGATGAATTTCATATCAGACCCTTTGATGCAATTATTCAATTATCACTTTCTTTATTTGCTACTATTTCTTTCATCAGCCTCTCTTCTTTTACTCGCAAATATGGTGTCAGAAAATTCCTGTTTCTTGATAAGTTGAGTGATGAGAGTGAGAAAGTTCGACAAGGGTATACTCTGCAGGTTCATGTAAGTTTCTCTGTTCCCCCATTTCTTATTGTTTATTGAGTAGCGAATTTTACTGATGATAATGTTTAATTGTCATTCTTGATTTCTCCAATTAATGCTGGTAAAAAAATTTGATTGATTGGTTTCATAAATATTGCTTTTGGGAAATTTAAGATGCTAGACTAGAGTGCAATTAAGATTCTTGCACACTCAAATTGCAATTCTTGATATCAAAGATTCAGAGGAAAATCTAAAAGAAGAACAGAAAAATGGTTCAGACGAGAAGTTGCTGAAAGTTTTTTTCACAGTTACTTAATTCGCCATGAATTGCGTATCAATTTGTGTATTCTGGTACCACTTACTAGAAAATTTTTAATAAAGTGACGTATTGAGTACTTATAGCTTGTACAAGAAAGTACTGTATATTCGAAAACTATGGTTTTTTTTTTTTTTTTTAATATATCAGATGAATCTCATATTAGCACACTTTTGATTCAACCTGATTAGAACATCTCTATGGGATTAGAATTGTATATTTACTATTCTTATGAAGTAGTAGATGAAACATTTTTGACTTTTTGATAAAGGATTATTTACAATGATGTTGCAGAGTTCAATGAAGATCTTGTCAGCTTTTGTTATTCCCTGCTTCCTTGCAGATAGTGTATACAAGATATGGTGGTTGGCCTCTGGTGGAACTCAAATTCCCTATGTATATAATGTCTACTTGAGCCATATCATTGTATGCATACTGTTGATGTCTTCGTGGCTATACCGGACATCGATTTCCTTCCTTGTATGTGTCCTCTTCCGGCTGATATGTTTCCTGCAGATCCTCAGGCTGGAAGACTTTGCACAGGTTTTTGAAAAAGATTCTGATGTTGCTTTCATTTTGCTGGAACATCTGAGGATAAGGAGAAATCTTCGGATTATAAGCCATAGATTCAGAGGATTTATCTTGTTGTCACTGATCCTAGTCACAGCCAGTCAATTTGTTTCTTTACTCGTAACAACTGCGTCCAGCTCCACAGTCAATATCTTCACTGCTGGAGAACTCGCGGTAATCCTGCATTTTCATCCTCTCTTTTACTTCGTTAAATTGATGAGTTTCCATCCTTTTGTCACATTAACTTCATTTATCGTATATACTAATGTTGTATCAACTCATTCGCGGCAGTTATGCTCCATCACCCTGGTAACAGGGCTGTTCATATGCTTACGTAGCGCAGCAAAAATCACACACAAAGCACAGTCTGTTACATCTCTTGCAGCAAAATGGCATGTTTGTTCCACTATCAATTCCTTTGATGATGACTTAGACGATGAGAGTCCTAGAGCTCAGATTGCACCGGATCAGGCTGTATACGCAGCTTTTAATGCCTATTTTGATACTGACAATGAAGAAGGAGACGGAGATGATGAAATTGATAACACAAACTTGGTTCCGATTCTACACACTATATCCTATCAGAAGAGGCAAGCACTAGGTGAGTTACAACTTACAACAGTTATAGTATATGTTTCTTCAATCAACTTAATTCTAGTATTTGCAAGCAGAAAATTGAGAATTTTTGGTTAAAATGCGCATCTGTGCAGTGACATATTTTGAGCACAACAGAGCTGGAATTACAGTATATGGCTTTATGCTGGATAGATCGTGGCTGCACACTATTTTCGCTATACAGTTGTCTCTTACGCTATGGATATTGAACAAAACAATTGGTATTTCTTGATTTTCCAGAATCAGAGAGAGATGTATATTTAAATAGAAATTTGTTGTCTGTGCAAATCTCACTTCCTTGTATGTGGTGTTGGTTAATCTTGTGCTGCTCAGTGCTAACACAACTGTATGGTATTCCTAGTAACTTTATACGAGTGTTTTGGCTGGGAATTCGGGGCTTTCTCTCTTATTTTCTGCTAAACAGATGTCCATTGTCGCACTTTGACAAACTTTTAGATGTTTCAATTGAACACATTACAAGTCAAAACCAACTTTGTGTCGGTCTTTCCTTATTTAGACAAGTATTATGTTATCATTGTACTTTTGCATTTCAATAGAATGGATGATGTTGTGGTCGTTAAGTTTGATGTTCATTGATCCGAGTCTTGCATGTTTGGATTGTATCCTAAGGTGCAGCGTGTCATGGTCTAGTCTCGAGGCGTGACAAAAATGCAATCTAATGCCATGGCTAGTCTTACAATCAAATCCAAAACCATCATCAACCATACATAAGAATGCACCAGAGGTTTTGCAATTTGATTTCTTTAAGAATTGGTTGAATGATTTGAGGAAGTTTTTGAAGTGTTTACTTGGAGAACGAATTGCGGATTGGGACTTGGCTGTGAAATGGTACTGTCATATGCTCTTAGATTTTAAGAATTATCGGTTTACTTCTATATATTTATCACAATTATTTGGTCTTTTAATTCCCTCCATTTTCAGATTTCTTTTATGGTTGAAATTATGCTTCATCATCACCCTATTAAAACTTTTCATATGTTCTAGTGATGTAGCACAAGAAAGAAAAAAAAAAAAAAGGCAAAGCAATGGTTGCCTTCCTTATTTCCTGCACCAAATCTTTTAATTGCTTCATTAGATTTTTGAGCACAAATATAATTTTTTTAATTTTTTTATTATATATAAAATTACTAAAATGTTTATATTGATTAAAAACTTATATATTTACCTCCAAAAAAGTTTGAACTATTCGAATTCAAACTTGAATTCGAGTTGATTTTACTTATTTTCGAACAAACCTATGCTCTATCAAATTTTTGAGCACTAACTTTATTTTTTAAACTAGATTGTAACCCCGTGCTAGCACGGGTGATAGAATTATAACATAAATTATCATACCAAATTTTATCTAAGTAATACAAATTGTTTTTTCCTCGTAGTAAACTAAAGTTATTATCAATAAGCCAAATAACATTCTAAAAAAACTGAATTAATAATTCATATTAGTTTCCTTCCTTTTTTTTAATATTTGATTGACAATGTTGCATTATATTGAAAACTAAAAGCAATCACTCACAGGCATCAGAAAAACAATAACAATAAAGAGAGACAACTATGTTACCTGAAAACAAAGCAAAGCTTTTTCTTAACCTACTACTTTTCAATGTTTTGCAAATAAGATTTTAAGAGATATCGAATAATTATCCTTGTAGGATAGAAAACAAAACAATATAGTATGCAAATAAATGCAAACAATCAAAGAAATATATTTATAGACACAAATTTAAAATACACTATCATTGGTGAAGTATTTTAAATTTCATATGACATGACTCTTCAAATATATAGACACCAAATTTATTTGCATTTTAATTAAATATTCACCACATGAAAGCCTCCATTGACTGCCACATGAAAAACTCTAAACATAAATGTTTCAATTTTAATATATTATATAGATACCTCAAATTCAAATTCAAACCTCATAAAAAATTTTAAATTCGAACTTAAATAAAATACTATTTACGCTCTACTCAATTTATTTACACCAAATTTGGTCAAAATTTTGAGATCTCCTACCTAGGAAAGTATTGATTACATAATACGATAATTTTTATGTTCTTTTTTCGTAACATTCCACAAGGTGCAAGGAAGAACGAGACAAAGAAACATTTGCTTTTATTTTCGACAATTAGAACCAGAGATTCCAAGTAGATACAAGATAAATTCTAGTTCATTTGCGTCATATATTTCATGCTTTTCCACCAAAGATATAAAAACACGAATGTTTCTTCCTCCCTTCAAGAATCTCCCATGTCATTTAGAGTCTGCAAAATTGAAGATTTAAAATAAAAAAAGAAAAAGAAAAATAGTCTTATAGAATCTAGAAAAGAAATTAAAAAAATATATATGAAATTAACTTTTCTTGTGAAGGAAGCAACCATACCTTGTGCAGTCAATGTTGGGATCAATTGTTATATTAAGGCTGATGTTGCAAAGGGCAGGGAGATTCTTTGCATTGTCAAAATTGATATCAGGAAAAGTTTGTGCAGCAGATTTCAAGCACTCACAAGCAGACATGTAAATTATCTTGTGATGAATTAGCATTATTAGCCACATCTTGTATAATTTACAGAACAACATCAAAACTAGGTGTTGGATCAGCAGCTTGCAAGAAACTTAGGCATGGGATGAGTTTTATCAGGGCATTAATGCAATCAAATGAGAATAATTTCTAAAATCGTGCTTCTTTTTAAATTTTTTTTTTTTTTATACCTATTTCAAATTGCAATTCCGGGCCGGTTCCAGAAATTTTTTTAAAAAAATAAAAAATAAAAAAATTGAAAAAAAAATTGACCTCACATTCTGAGAATGCGAGGTCAATTTGACTGAATGCGACTGAATCAAATTTTTTTTTTTTTTTTTTTTTTAACCTCGCATTTGAATTTTTTTTTTTTTTTAGGATTTAGCAAATTTGACTATGTATATTGCAAAGGGAAATTGTGCACTATTACAAAAATAGAAAAATGAAGGATTTAGCAAATTTCACTATGTATATTGCGAAGGGAAATTGTGCACTATTACAAAAATAGAAAAATGAAGGATTTGACTGTAAGATAAAATTACTTAAATACTAAACCGTAAATTATAAAATATAGCATTAACGAAGTAGTACGATATTTGGGAATAGTAAACCATTATTTTTAAATCATAAACTATAACATTAACGAAATAGTACGCGAATGAAATGTGTAAACCAGCAAATTTATTAATTTATCGTATTTTTGATAAAATTTTGACATAACCTCCCCTATTTGACATAAAATTTCATTACCTCACATTTTTTAAATGCGAGGTTAAAAAAAAAAAAAAAAATTTATTTAGAAACAAATTTTTTTTTTTTTTTAAATTTCTGGAACTCACCGGCCCGGAATTACAATTTGAAATAGGCATAAAAAAAGAAGCACGATTTTAGAAATTTTTCATCAAATGACTTGGCTGGCCTCACAATCAAAAAAGCCAAAACCATCATCATCAACCACACACAAGAATGCACCATGGTTCTTTTTGCCATTTGATTTGAACAGGTTTTGTATATATTTCAATATTCTAGGACAGTGTTTGAAGGAGAAAAATTGCTGGAAAGAAAGTGAGAGAAATGAATGTCATACGTACACTTAGTTATACTGCATAAAAGATAAGAAGAGGATCAAGAATATTTATAGGTTTCCATTTATTTTGAAACCAAAATTTAGAAAGATAATTTCTTGGTGAAATGTCTCTATTGTTTGAGAAAAGGTACGGATGTTCATTCATGCATCATCGGTGGGTTTGGATAAAAATAAGAAATTTCTTACTTTAAATACCATTTCCAATAAAGTAAAATCAATTATCAGACATGTAAGGTATGAAATTAATGGAAATCGTACACATTTTTTTTTTTATTTGTTGATTAGGTGAAACTCATCTTAAATGCATTTTTTTTTTTTCATTTGTCAGTAATGTGGTCACCTCAAGGGTTCTGCAATTATGCTAAACTTCAATGGAGGAATGTGAAAAGGATCCCAAGAGGAAACTACCAGGATCAGAAAGCAGAAAGAAAAACACCACCAGTAACCGGGCCTAATATTCCTTTGCTGGCCGAGTTATATATTCACTACTCCTTAAAGACTTGTTCAACATATATATTACACATAAAGCTATCACCAGAAGCAGCCACTCAATAATGCATTCAAATTACTTTAACAACAGATGCATACTTTAACTCATAATGTATAATACGATCGATGTGAAGAAGGCAAAACCCGCATATACATGAGAAGAAAACTATTAAGGCTGAAGGCTCAACTTATGTACACAATGCAGTTGAAGGTAAAAAAAACCTGAAAATATAAACAGCACAACAAACATTGCCTAGCTGCACATGAACTGCTCTATTTGCATCTTTTATGGTCACTTCTTGTCCTCCATTAAGAAACAACACATATAATCAGCAACGCAATTTTTCATAATTTACACTCACATACTGTGAGATATTTGAGTCTTCCTAATTCTCTTTCTATAGGCCATCTATGTAGCATATTTGAATTCCTCAGCAACTATAGACAATGTGGTTTGACGGGCTTCATGTTTTTCATCAGATTGACCCTTCCACAGGATACTTGTGGTGAGCATAGACATCTATACAGGGATTACATCACCAGTCTGACTTTCATCACATGTCAATACAAGGCCTTCGATATAAGTTGGGAGAAGGAATTTGGTCCACTGACAACCAGTTGATATGGGCTCTGTAGGTGGGACAATCATAAGCACATTATCATGCCGACTGACAGTTCCCATGATACTCACAGTGCTTCCTTCTTTGATGCAACTACCATAATGGAACAAACATTTGCTATCAGAATAGAATCACATAGGCAAGTAGTAAATTGGATAAAAGTTGCGGTTCCTATGCAAACATACAATCTAATGAAACATAGTTCACGAACTATCTTTCATCACTTTATTCTAGTGGAGTCCATATTTGCCAATATAGATGTTCCACCAATTTCCGTAGAAGAGGAATCTAGCTACCCACTTCCTGTACTGTAATTGACAAAGTTGAAAAATTCTATTTTTGACGAAATTTAACCAAAAAAGTAATAAACCTCGCGTAGAGAAATTGCCAATGAAATTCAACCATTATCTTAAAAAAAATTCAACCATTATATCTATTGCTGCCACATCAAAGTATTGACATAGTTTTTATGCAGTTTTTCCTCTTTTTATCTTAAATTCAAGTAATTATCACTTTAACGCATGCACGCTCATACTTATACCCGCGTGATGAACATTATACACATAAGTTTCCGTTTTCTACAAAAATGATATAAATGTCATATGTGTGACACATTTTATTCACCTTCCTACTCACTTTAGCATAATCTACAAACTCTTATCTAGAAAATCATCCGATGCAGAAGATTAAGGATAATGGTTTAGTCACCTATCTACTCCATCCATTTCCTCATCAGCTACCTCAAACAGAAATATCTCAGAGAGAGAACATTTACAAGTTTAATCAAAATGGAATATTCAAAAGTCTTGGAACTACCTATTTGTTCATGTTTCCTAAGCGAGATACTGATTTGGTGTTCTAGAGCTTTGTACATTCTTCCAGAAACAATGACAAAATGCCAAAATAACAACAATAAAAAGGAAATACATCATAAAATTGGTTGGTGCATAGATAGATTGCCTTATATCATCACTCTCAAATTCAAGTTACATCTACTCGCATAAATTATCTGTGCAGGAAGCAGAGAGTTAACACTAACAATTAGGATATGGAGTGAAAGCTGAATGGATGACTGAGAGTAATAACCTTACATGAAAAGACCAAGTGAAGTCAGAAAATTACCCTTCTTTGAGACGCATAACACGGTCGTCACTTGAGAGGCTTCGGTTGGCAAGCCAGCGCAAGAAATTTGGAGATAACTCCTTGTTACCCTTTGTTATATTAACAACTGTTGTTGGTTTGATCAAAGGAGTTACCTTAGCTCCATAGCCAGCTTTCACTAGAGCTCTTAAACCAGATTGGAAGTCCGAAATGTAAAAGTCAGCCGCATATTTCTGTTATAAGAGCAGTAAACAAGAAGGTTATAGTAGCCATAAAGCAGCAATCTCTTATCATCGCATGTTATCGCTACATCATAATTAGTATGAATGTAAATACTAAAGATGCTGTGGGAAATTTCATACATGTTTCTTGCTGTTAATTTTCAATTTACAAGATTGAGATTTTCAAACAATTACTTCCCAGATATTTGAAATGAAATAACATTTACTAACCTCTGAATGTCTACATCCCCAAGAGAAGAAACGGTGTCTAGGATTTGCAGATTTTCCACCCCATCCCCGGTATTCATACAATTCCGTTGATGTATATATACATCTACCAACCCTTTGAAAGGAAGATTCAAGAGGAGTATGCTAATATATTTCCACAGGTGACAACCTACAAACAGAAGTTACAAGACAGCTCTATAAGTTCTAAGAGAAGTAGGAACAAACATGGAATGTTATGAGTTCTAAATCTAAGAGATTCACATACTTGATGCATATCACACTTGAAAGCATATAATACAAGATTTCCACATTTGACCAAAGAAAAACTTCGGTGACACTCAGCTGACATTTGCAATTTAAACACCTTAAATCAGAAATAAAAACACATAAAGTATCTACAATAAAAGCACAGGAAAATGGAACAGATACAAAACTGACAGTATAACTCAGAAATTGTAGATGGCAATATCACCAATATCAGTGACCCTTGAGATTACTTCATGTCAATTGCATCATCAGTTAAGCCAAAGTTCAAGCTACAATTCCCAGGATCATAATTCCACCTTTCCCACAAAGCATGTTCTTTCCTTGAGCACGCACTTCAAAATTATAGATTGCAATTTCCGGTACAGACTGATAACTGAAATATTATATCTAAGTTGACATATCCAAGCTAATTCTGAGAGCGAAAAATGTGCAGTTTACCAAAACATCACTTCAACCCTCTTGTTCCGGCTCGAACAATGAGCAGCTCCCAAGGATGAATTCAGTTTCTCATGCATTTTATGATATAATTAGGGCTTCCAGTCACACTAGACTTACAAGGCTAAGTCCATATTCCATCACATGTGGGATCATGCACTTTCAGTGTAAAAGTATTCCACACAAAATAAAATTATATTCCACAAATACCATGACTCCCAGCCAAGGACATCGATTCAAAGTTTTCATCAACACTCCTACCCATTGTTTCTTTATATATCTAGTTTACTCTTGACCTACTCAGGATATTATATGTTTTTTAGTCAAACCTGTTGCAGCTTGCAGAGCATTTTTTAGGTTTCGTTTTAGATAAAACAACAGTAAATTTCATGTAGAATCTTTCGAGATAGCCAGCATTAATTTGTGGCGGAAAATTTCCCCAAGTTCTATGCTTAGCCCTTCTTCAAACAGAGGGAAAAAGAATATCTGCCAGTGACTCTATAAAAAAATTCTGCATTCGTAGAACGTTTGATGCTTGAAACAATATAACAACACAGAGTTAATAAATAATCCGATGTAGACAAAATTACCGCATTAAATAAAATCTAGGGTATGCATGATACCGAAAAGAGTTCCCTTTGGACCAAAGTAACAGCCAGAAAGTGTTTTCCAACAAATGGCAAACAGTGATAGTAGAAAGAAATCCTCTTTGCCTCTCTTTGACATTTGTAAGTATGATACTCGACTACAGCTATATCCATATTGGAAGTTCTAAGATGACTGAACTTTTGACGGCCACTCCTGACTTTAAGGCAAAAAATCTTGAGCCATCATGAGAAGCCCAACAGCTCATGCACATTTTGGCTGATCGAAAGCACCTAGAAATGCATACACAAGTAGGAGAAGAGTACAGACAAACTTTTCACATCCATATTTGTGCCAACCAACTTTTTAAACCAATCATCATCAAAAGACACATCCAATGTACATCAAACCTCAACAAATACAACATCCTAAACCCTACCACCGAAAGCGATTAGCAATCAATACAAATATTTTGCTTTACAACCTTAAATTCGACAACTTGCAAAGAAGAGAAGCTACTCATTAAATTCTTATTTCTCAAACCTACTCATTAAATATCACAAATTTGGATCCCCAACTGAAAACATCTCGTTAAAACTCCGAAACCCTCCAAAAATAACTTCCAAAATCGAAATGTTTGTAAACAGTGTCACATCATATTCTGCACTGAAACATCTGAAAACACAACCTTCAGGGTCAAAATGGTCCATAAACAAATTCATTGCCTCACCATAACCATAATTAACCATCTAAACAATAAAATAATCATTAATAATAAATTCATAAAATAAACATAAATAAATCCCTCAATTGAAAACCAAATAAAAAAAAAACCCAATTGCAATTGAATTAATCATGAAATAAATAACTGGATAAAAATTAACATATTATTCCAGGGTATAATAAATTTGCGAAATTACCCCGGTGACCTTGACGTACTGCCCATTAATGGCACCTCTAAGCTCAGCATCAGGATATCTTTTTAAATAACCCAATAATCCTTTCTTTTTATACGCAAAATTCCACAAAACGATGATGAAAACCGGAGCTAAAAACCCAGCCACCGCCACCAAAATCACCGCCTTTTTCACCGCCACCATTAAGAAAGCCCCCACCAATAAAGCCATCACAACAACTATAAAAAACACCCACAATGCCGCCCTCGAAACCCTAAACCCATACTTTCCGTCCTCGCCCAAGCTCGAGACGGCAGGACCGTACGCGGCTTTAGTTGTCGGTCCGGCAGAAGGCTCGTGCTGGCCTGACCGATCGCTGCGAGCACCGGCATTAGAGCCCCCTGGGCCAGAGGTGATGAGGCCAGTGGGCTGAATTGGGGTCATAGGCCCGGAGAAGGAGGACGATGAAGTGGTGTACCTCTTCGGCATGGTGCCTGAGTTAACCGGATTTCTGGCCCAATTGGCCGGAGTTTGGGCCTGATCTGATAGATCCATTGTTGTTCTGCTGAGAGAAAGAAGAGTGTCTCGACGAGGGTTTCAACGTAGGAGGGCCCCCGGAGGTGTGAAGGTGGTGGTGGTCCCCACTGGAAGAAGTGAATTCGATGCCATACATTTTTCCAAGCTCGCCGGAGTTCTTGACATCGCCGCCCGTGTAAGGGACGGCGCGGGAAGCCATTGTTGGTTGCCGTTCCTTCAGCTGTTCGGGTCTACCCGATACGTATAACCCGTTGCTCAGTTGGTGCGACCCGGTCCGACTACTCATTTTTTTTTCCTTTTTTTTTAAAAAAAAAATAACAGAGAAAATTAAAGAAGAGAATTCTGAAGCTTTTGGGGGTTTGGTCTAAGAGAGTTGTTTTGAAGTGTTGAGTGTGAGAGTGTGAGAGTGTGAGGTAGGGGGAGTAGCGGAAGTAATTCGATGGGTGGGGCCGGTTTTGTGAAAAGACAAATAAGGGTGGGGTTGGGATTAGTGACAATGACACGAGTGTCCTTGTCTACAATTTACTGTTATGGACCGTGGCATTAGTAATTCACTAAATCCTACAATTTATAAAAAAATTTATATTATCGGATTTAAATACAAAACACATGTATATAAATAATTCTTAAAATTTAAATAATATATATGTGTCACGTATTTAAATTTGATAATTTAAAAATTTTTATACACCAACAATACATCTAAAATTTAAACAAATTTTACAATTTCTTTTAAAAAATTATTTTCTTATTTTTAAAAATTTATGAAATACAATTATTTTTATGTAATATTATATTATATAAATATTTAAAATATAAAAAAATAATTGTCAGGGACTAGAATTTTTGAAAGATTTATTCTTAATAATTTAGCACAGCAGAAGTGTGGTGCCATTTTGGTATATCAGTTTTGCAAAAAAAATTCACAGATGTTCTTATATTGTAATTATTACAATAGAAAAATATTTATATAGATTCAGAGATTTTTGATTCTATTTGTGGATATAATGTCAAAATTAAATTTTATAGAATTTTTTTTACATCAAATGATGTTATACATTTCATAATATTTAATTTATACTATAAAATATACAAATAAAATTAAAAATCAAATCTATCTAAATATTTTTTATTATAATAAAGGGCGAGCAGTTTACCGTGGTGATACATACAAATTGCAAAGTGAAAACCGAACTTTAAACTTTTTAATAATTTTATCATTTTATTCATGGTATAAGTCAATATTTGTTAGTGTTGTCACTATGCAAGCGTCAATATGATATATATGACGTTCTTTGTTGAATATTTGTAGATACAATGTGATATATATGACGTTATTTATTCAATATTTGTAGAAACATATGAATTACGAAGTCACATGTAATTAGAAGTGTTACTCTTCTGATTGTAAGATACTGCAAAATATTTATCATCTTTTTAAAATCAAAAGTATCTTTCAATATATATATATGTATATATATATTTTAAAAATAATTGTCCTTCCCTTTTATTTTGTATATTCAAATTTTAAATTTTAATGAATAAAATCAGAAAATAACATTAATATCACAATTAAAGTAATACTATCAAAAAATTTAATTTCAATAAGTGACAACAAATGTTAAAAAAAAAAAACCTAAAAAGGCATTAAAATACATCTAACGCATTAAAATTTTAAAATACACCCAAAATTTTCCCATCTTCGAATTTTTTCTTTATTTTATTTTTAAAAAAAATAATTTTTGTGTCGGTGACAAATCGGTTTGGTGTGGTGTCAGAGATTTAAACCGCTTGGATTTGGAAGTATCCAAATGGTAATTGGGACCCATTTGCAAGTGGGGTCCTACAGCCATGGAATCCTGCGGATAATGATTGTGAAAAGAAATTCAATGGTCATGATGCTAGTTTAGATCAACCATCATTTTCATATTTCTCCAAAAAAAAAAAAAATCATCTTCATCGTGGGGAAACACTTGAACCAAATAAATAAAGTAAAACGTAGGTAGTCATTAAATTATTAAATTATTTATTTTATAAATTTGATCATTGAATTATTTTAAATATGTGTTTAAACTCATTTCGTTATAAATTTGATTACTAAATTACTTTAAATATATGTATACAGTCACTATGGAACATACAATTAAAATTAATTCAGTGATCAAATTTATAAAATAAATAATTCAATGACTCCAAATACATATTTAAAATAATTTAACGACCAAATTTATAAAATAAATAATTCAATAATTTTATGACCGTTCATCCATTTTACTCAAATAAAAATCTAATTCGTGGTTACTTTCTTCTTGTACTAGGATTTACTAGTCCACTTTGCTTGTATATGATGGATACACACTTTTTCAATTCCTAATTAAATGAGAAGTAGGTAAATTACTATAGAAGTACATATTTTTTGGGAACAAGTTGTGCTCACCTATTATTATTACATTTTGAGAAATTTTAATTACCTCTATATCCAACTCAAGTTTTTTTTTTTTTTTTTTTATGGTAATTACAATCATTTTTAGTGAGTAAATTGTTGACACCAAAATATTTTCCAAAAAAAAAAATTTGTTGACCAACTTAAGCGGAAAATCTTTTGAATTGTGCGCAGATTCCGTTAGGAGCCAACCTTTTCTGTGGGGAAGGGGAATCTGATTTCCTTCCTCTTAGGTCGGTTTTTCATTATTTATTTTAAAAAATTCAGTTTTTATTTTTTTAAAAAATGAAAATTACAAACAAATCAATTTTTTGTTCGATTGATTGATTAATTGATTTTTTCCTTTTTAGTTTAATTGATTAATTAAAATTAATTGATTAATATAAAAATAAATTAAAAAAACCAAGGGAAAAACTAATGAAACTAAAACTTTAAATTAACAAAACTAAAAATGAAAAGTTACAAATGATCAAAAAGTGTGAATTAATAAAATATCGA
Source organism: Cinchona pubescens (assembly GCA_025175665.1). NCBI lineage: Eukaryota > Viridiplantae > Streptophyta > Magnoliopsida > Gentianales > Rubiaceae > Cinchona > Cinchona pubescens. Next base: position 2,826,362 of record JANKKI010000115.1, read on the forward strand.
ATGGTAGCTACTAAAAACTAAAACTAAGAAAATGAAAACTTCAATTACTTAATTATTGTTTTTGAATAACCAAGCTATTTAAATTGTATAATCAATTTTTTTATTTGACTTAATCAAATACCAAAAAACTAAACTAATATATAATTTGGTCAACTTATTCTGTTAATCCAAAATATGAACAATAATGGCAACTTAACGACTCAATCAATAAATCATTTGTTTCAATGACTATGAGAGACCAAATCAAGAAAAGTTTAGAAAATTTTCAAGTAAATGTCATCAGTATCAAATCTAATGAAGAAGAGTGCGGTAGGTGATATTTTGCTTTCTTAAGCTTAGATTCAAAAAGTGCTCCATCCAATATTGGCACATGCCTTGGTAATTAAATTAAAACCAAAAATAATAGTATTAAACAATTGACAAATAATTAAATGTGATTATTTTATTAATTCTTTGTAATCATGTATTGAGACAAACATGTTTCAGACAGAATCAACATATAGGATTTGCGAAAATCAAGATTAGACAACAGTTTAGTCCAATCATTTGGAGGTTAATCCTCCCTGCCGTCGTACAAATGTCTCACAAATTATATAATATGTGTGCATGTGTTATATTTTTTTACATCATATGACATAAACATCAAACATTTTTTTTTTTCTAATCCTAATTTTCAAATAAGAAATCGTGTCACACTGAGAATTTTCGTTCGAAAACAAATTACTTGTAACTTAACAACCCATCTTACCTCATTTAATAATGATCCAGTATAATCTTAATTGTGACTATATTTCTCAAGTCATCAACACTCATCCCGACTTATGGCGAGACATCTCAAAGTATATGGACTCAATTTAGACACGCATTATTTAGGATATTATTTAAAATATTATTTGAAATAATTACTGTAATAACTTTTTCGAATGTGATATATGTGAGATAAAAGATAATTGAAAAATATGTATAAAGAATTATTGTAAAATATTATTTAAAAAATTTATTAAAAAAAGAATTTCAATTGAAATGAAGCCACTTATTTATCAGAGCAAACAGTCAAAAAAGTTACTATACTTTTAAAGTTTACGGGTTGTTTAGTCACTAAACTAATTTTGTGGCAAAAAATGTTACTGAACTTCTAAAAATATCGTTTTTTCCCCATTCCGTTAAATTGCACTGTTAGTTCCTCCATTAGTGCGTGTCATGTGCCTCCCGCGTGACTCAATCAGGGACAAAATTATCCAAACAAAAATAAAATGTTACTTAAAAATTCAAAATAAAAGAAAGTAAAAATATTGGGGTAAAATTAAATTATATAAAACTTTGCAACAGTTCCAACCCCTATCCTGACACAACCCATCGCCTAGCCCCACCCCTTCCCCCATCACCCTCATCTCTCTTATCCCTTCCCTCTTTTTCCTTTCGTCTACTAGATCCGCACCACCTAGTCCCTCGTCCCTTTCCCTCCACATACCAACACTCTATCCCCACTTCACGCTCTTAGTCCACCACCCCACCTCCTCCCAGCCACCACTTCCCCACCATTCTCGACCACCACCTCGCCCCCAACTTTCCTGACTACCACCTCACACACACTCCTTTCCCTACCACCTGCCTACCCTTTCTTTTGCCCTTATCACTTCCTTCCCCACCACTTCCCCATCCCTTATACCCCAGATACACTATCTTCGTAGCCCTCACTGCCATTCGCAACCTTCGCCACTAACTCCATCCTTTCCTATCCCAACTCCCCACTCCCTAATCTACCTTTCCCATATCCCATAACCCCCAATTGGCCACCTTAGACCCTTATCCAAAAATCAGCCGTCACACATCACTAGGTCTATCACCGTCATCCCTACACCTACGATCTGCCGCCCCTAACCCCTACTACCTCCAATTGGAGAAAGATGGTAAGCAAAACTAAGAGGCAAGTTTTGATGACGAATAACAACAATCCATAAGCTGTACCAAGTACCTTCAATATTGAAGTCGATGGCTATGTTGACAATTCCAAGCTTTTGAATGAGGGGTGTTAGAAAAATTGACGAAGGTCCAAGTGGGGGAAAAGTAAAGTAATAAGTTGGGGGAGGGTTTTTGCTTATGTTTTTTGGAACAATTTTGTCTTTAATTGGGTCACGTGAAAAGCACATGATACGCACTAATGAGGGAACTAATGGAACAATTTAATGGAATGGACAAAAAATGATGTTTTTAGAAGTTCAGTAATTTTTTTAGCCACAAATTAGTTTAGAGATTGAAATTCCTAAGTTTTAAAAGTATAGTGACATTTTTGACTATTTGCTCTATTTATCACCATCAATTGGTCAATTTGGTCTTTGCAACGTTACCCACAGGAATTCTTTAAAGTCTGACCACGAATTCAGGCCTAATTTAAGGGCTCAGTGCCTTGTTGGGCCTAAAACACTAAAATGTGGCCTAAAAGAGATGGATTCATCAGAGCCTCGAGCATCCAAAACTTGTGTTTGTTAGTTTTGTTATGAGTTAATATTTAGAGGAATTCTATAATTTTTTTTAAGAAATTATTATTTTTTATTTTAAAAATTCACACAAAATAAATTTTAAAATACATAATATTATATTATACAAATATTATTTATTTAAAATATAATAAAATAATTTCTTAAAAAAAATCGTAAAATTTTGCTAATATTCAAACCTCTTTAAAAAAATTATAGTTTATTTTCCTTTTAAATTATGGAGCTTATGATATACTGTTTATTTATTTAATTTTTTTTGGGTAACATTGTTGACGAAGACAATTTATGCAGGATATTTTACGACAAGTGCTTAAGATCTCCTTGCCTTTTGGGTACATGATGAAATGGAAAGTTATGATTCGCTACCCACCAACCTAAATGGTGGCCGAAAGTTGCCTGCATTTTTCATAGATTTTTCATAAACAATTAAATGACAATTTAGATAGGGCTATAAATGAATAAAAACAATTCAAACAGTTTAATATTTAAGATTGTTCATTTATTTTAACGAGCTAGAAAGTCATCTTTGTTCAGGTCTGAAATTCTAAAAATTTGCAAAAATTAGTTAAAAACCTTTGAAGATGATAACGAATATAAATAAAGATAATATAATAACAGAAGGAACAACACAGATTTATGTGATTCAATCAAAAGACCTATATCCACGAGTGAAAAGGAGAAATCCACTAAGTCAACAAGAGGATTATAATTTTGGAGAAATCTCCACAAAATCTAAAACAAAACACTTAAAAATCTAATAGAGTCATAATAAACTAAAAGTTCTAAAAGACCAAATTCACTCTTATCAAAAGGTATATACAAAGAAGACAAAATAAACTCTAGGTACTATTATAATAAAAGTACAAGAGACCCAAATAAAATAAAAAGATAGATGACCATAAAGGCTTTGAAAACCCATTAAAACTCTCTTACCTTTGGTGTACTCAAAACCTTAATTTAGGTTCTTAATTTATAATTTTGAGTGGATGAGAAAACACTCTTCTCAAATTAATATTGGACAAAATAAAAGAAACAAGACATACTCAACAAAGTTCAAGTTTGATTTGTTTATTTTTTGAGATGAACTTAGACAAGCTTTTATTGAGTTGAACTCAAATTAAGTTTGAAGAATTAATTTGAAATTTTTACATGTAACTTTGAAAATTTTAACTTATCGAATCGAATTCGAATTGAATACAAAAAATTGATAAACATTTAATTACGTTGAAACTTATCTTGATTATTGACGAACTAAATTCGAACGAAATCTTAAAAAGACGAATCCAATTCAAATATTGAATTTATAAATATAGATTACGAGTGTTTATTTTAACACGTTAATTCAAAAAACCTGATAATCAAGATTATTTCAAACGATAAAAATAAAAAATATTCGAACCAGTTATTGTGATAGGTGTTGTAGACATGATTGTTAGAAATTATGCTCTAAAAATTCCGAAGGTTCATATTCAAAATGTGATCTATACCCTGATATGTGGTACAGTAATATTTTTGTAGCACTATGTTTACAGCATTTAAAATTCTAGTGGAGTAGATATAGAAGTAATAGAACAAGTTCTCTGAAGTGTACAATTAATATTACGAGTTGATGAGCAAAATATTTCTTCCTTTATGGTTTTAAGATCTATAAGAGACAGTTGATGAAAGAAAGAGGTTTATCCCGTGGCATATTATCAGAAGCATTCCAAATCTGTAACAAAATATGGAAATATTCGAATAAAGAAATTCAAGAAATGCTAAACCCTGTGACCACTGAGCAACTTCGCGTTGAATATTGCATAAAAGAATAGCAGAAATGTTGGATTCCTTTTTTTTTTTTTAACAAAAAAAAAAAAAAAAAAAGATATGAAATCTTTCCTTCTTTTCATAACTTTATTTTTTGGAACCAATAACTCACGGGACTTTCCTGATTATTTCTGCTTTTTAGCTCATGATATAGTAACAAAAGACCATTGTTTGTTACCTCGTAATAATCTCTCTTTTTTTCCTGGAAACATTTTTCATTTTGATGGACATATTCTTCACTTCTTTCCAGTCTGTTATTTTAGCTTCAAAATGCCTTCTTGAGCTTTTTTATTTGTTAAACATTATTCTTTCCATAAACATGCAAAATCATTCAACAAGAAAAACTCTCACTGAAAATGAACCCATTATGTTTTCTTGACTAAAAAGGGTTCTTGATTAAGCCCAAAAAAAGAAATCTTGGTAAAGATTTGGTGATCATCCAATCCAATGGCTTCCTCATGTTTTAAACCATTTAAACTCATGAGAAAGTCCAACAACAAATCATTACCAATTCCCTCCTCATCCTCCAGAACTCTGTTGAATAATCTTGATATTGATGAAAACATGGATAGGAAGAGATTTGACAGTTTAGAATCATGGTCAATGATATTGGAGTCTGAGAATGTGGAGACTTGGGAAGCATCTAAGGAAGATCATCAAGAGGAATGGACAGCTGATCTTTCTCAGTTGTTTATAGGTAACAAATTTGCTTCTGGAGCACATAGTAGGATATATCGAGGGATTTATAAGCAAAGAGCAGTGGCTGTGAAGATGGTCAGAATTCCAACTCATAAAGAAGAGACTAGAGCTAAGCTTGAACAACAATTCAAGTCTGAAGTTGCCCTGCTTTCGCGCCTTTATCATACTGAATCCCAATATAGTGCAGGTTAGTTTGTACTAATGATGAATCTTTACTCAATTTTCTGTTTTGTTATTTTCTGCTCGTAATAGTTACCAGAAACGCTCCCCTCCCGTATAACCAAGTTAAAGAATATCACAAAATCTTGGAACCGATAATCCAACCATAATTACCATTTTATCAGTGGATAGTATATCATGTATGACTTTATAGGCCATCATGATGAAACTCATGATCAGATTGTCAGCTTTGTTTATTTTATGTCCTTTTATGATTAGTTTCTAATGCATCCTGAATTCGAAAGGTGCACACCATTTTGCACTCACAAAAAAGCAGAAAACAGAAGCTTATTCATTATAGTTCTTTATCTGTTTAAAGCAAATCAAAGCACTGAACGATTTCTGAAAGTGACATAGTAAATGCTTGTTCAATTTAGCTGCAAGCGCCTGATTTGGAAGCTTGCTGTGTAATTTCATAAAGAAATAAAAGTGTGTGAACCTCAGCGAGTGTGAATAAACTGTTTCTTCAAGTTTTTTAGTGCAATTCACTGAATTTTGTGGATATAGCACTAAGCCTTTGCCTTGATTGAAGGAAGTTTAGCTAGAGAAAGAATGAGTGAATTGGGATGAATTGTATTGATAGTGGTAAAAGCCACAACTAAGAGGGCTACCCTATTTATAGATTTTGATCAGGAGTTATAGGTTCAAATCCCACTGGCTCAACCTTCTAGTATTTACATATTGGCAGTTAATGAACATTATACATGTCAGTAGACATATCTGGGTATCATCAATCTCTAATTAAACTAGCATTTTCTTTGTGCAGTTCATTGCAGCTTGTAAAAAGCCTCCAGTTTACTGCATCATTACAGAATACATGTCTCAGGGTACTCTGAGGATGTATCTGAACAAGAAAGAACCATATTCACTTTCAACAGAAACCATTCTAAGATTAGCTCTTGATATATCAAGAGGAATGGAATATCTTCACTCACAAGGGGTGATCCATAGAGACCTTAAGGTGATCCAGCAACTTGCTTCTAAATGATGAGATGCGCGTTAAGGTTGCTGATTTTGGAACATCATGTCTGGAAACGCAGTGTCGCGAAGCCAAAGGAAACATGGGAACTTATCGGTGGATGGCTCCGGAGATGATCAAGGAGAAACCTTATACAAGAAAAGTTGATGTTTATAGTTTTGGAATTGTGCTTTGGGAACTTACAACAGCTTTGCTCCCTTTTCAAGGAATGACCCCTGTTCAAGCTGCATTTGCTGTGGCTGAGAAGGTAAGATTCATAAAACATGCTATCAAGTTCTTGATAGTTGATAGTACTAAGATTTGACTTGTTGAGGGCAAATTCTTGTCATAGCACAATGATCTCACAATATTAGGCCTCAAATGACGCGGCAATACGTCATAAAAGATGTGAGCCCTCTATGTGGGACTCACGTGAGATCCACTAATATTATGAGATCGCGATGCATGTATTTTAAACTACACAAGAATTTGTCTTTGTTGTGAGGTTCGAATCAATCTAATGAATAAGAAATTATGTTTTCATGCTCCATCCGTTCCATTTTAACTCATTTTGGATTGATGCACAAAAATTAAGAAATTGTTCAAAGATATTAAATTGCCTTTCTATATTAGTACTCATCTACACATAATCGTTTTCTCTATTAATATGGTATTAGGGTTAAAGTTTAGAAAAATTCATTTATTACTCTCTTAAATTTTTAAAACGACAAATAATTTAGTATAAAAGAATTTGTTTAGAGCGAAAGAAAAATTAAATGAAACGGAGAATGACTATTGTAGAATGGCCCTTGATTGTTCTGTGAATATAATGTTCCATTTTTATGCACTTTGAAGTTTTCAAATGCTCAATTGTCTTAGAGAGATTTATTTAGGAATATGAAATCTCATCTCATGTGCTAGTGTCCCTTAAATGCAGAATGAACGACCACCAATGCCAGCAAGTTGTCAACCAGCATTAGCGCACCTAATAAAGCGCTGCTGGGCTGCACGGAATCCCAATAAACGTCCAGATTTCAGTGAGATTGTATCGGCCCTTGAAAGATATGACGAGTGTGCAAAAGAGGGCCTCCCACTCACTCTTCATTCAGGACTAGCAGTCAGCAAAAATGTAATTCTTGATCGCTTGAAAGGATGTGTATCAATGAGTACTTCGTCTATACCTATACATGCCTAAAATATGCTGCCATTTTATTCACACAATTGACTCACCTTTTTTTTTTTTTTTTTTTTTGTAGATTTAGATAATTATGACTTGTACATATATAATATCTCATGTATTTGGATCCAGCATATTGGAATGATTTTAGTAAAATTGATGGGTTTTTTTTTTTTTTTTAATACATAAGAGGTGGTAATAGTAGTAAACCAAGTTGCAACATTGTTGGTATATAGCCTTTCTCATCCCTGTTGGTATGTTATGGAAAGAACTATACTGATTAGAATCTGGTCTACCAGAACTTGGGATTAGGCTTTCGTGTCTGGGGGTTTAGGCTTCTCTTACCCTTACCTTTGCATGACTCGTGACTCTGGGATTAGGTTTCCGTGTCTGGGGATTAGGTTTCTCTTTGCACATCTCGACTCAGATTAGGGATTAGATTTCTTTGCCCGATCTTTGTGTTACAGGGGAAAAAAAAAAAAAATTAAACAGTTAGCACTTAACAATGATAAGTAATTCGACTCATTCACATTCAGATCAATGTTTGGAATCCAAAATTATGTGAAGATTTAGTCATGGTTTTGATGTTAAGAGATTGAGTCGTCGTTCAATTCTGTTTTTGTCGAAAACGTTATTGTCATATGACTTTTTAGTTGATTTTACGTGATAAAAACCAGGTCAAGTATATGTTGAGTCGCTATCCTAGTTCATCCTTCATAAGATGAGATATGAAAATTTTTATATAGATCCAATCCACGATAGGTAGGTAGGATGGATTCCTCGATACACATTCATTTACATGACTCTAACTCATTAAAAATAAACTTTTTTAGATTGATGTAGATGAATATAGATCAAAAGATCCAAGTTCCATCTCACCTACCGTGAATCGAATTTATGTAAGAATTTTCCGATGAAATAAATGAAGGAGAACTATTTAGCAAAAAATACAAAAAAAAAGCCCTAAACGTTGGTTGCACGGAGCAGTGGACTTGAATGTTGACTCATTCCTACCATTCATCCATAGTGAAAATAACAAGTTCAGCCAAAGTCCACTCGTTTACAGTAAGTAATACTATAGTACTCCAATAACCAAGTCAAATTCAACACTTGGACTTCAAAAAATTCTTCTATTGTGTGGAAAATATGGGACGAAATTAATGTGATTTTTCTCATTTTCAGATTTTTTTTATGGCTAGTTTCTTTTTTTTGTGTCCCGTGTACAAGACTCTAGAATAAAGGCTATCAAATATTGGCCACAAAGTCGAGGGTCGTTTGAGAAATGAATTTTGGCATCATCACGCATTTGCTTGTCTGGGTTTGATCAGGCAATTAGGTTGGGGACCCTCCAATCTCCATCCAGCCTCCTTCAATTCGTTCCTTTACTTCACAAACCAATTACAATTAATGCAGCCACCACTTGTTACTCGCTTTGCAACATCAACAATTTTTTGACGTTTCTCTTAGTCTCTCTGCTATGATTCACGACGATGTCTCGCTCCATGACAACTTATTCAAGTCTTATTGAACGCCGTACGATTCACATTTACCCTACACAAGCCCACTTTATAGATGGTCCTGATTTTAGTTTCCAAAACGGGCGGTTTCGAGATATGATTAAATTTAAGACCAGAATCGTCGATTGTTTATTTTTTAACTATTTTAATTTTATAAGTCAATGTAATCGATCGTATTTAGTAGATTATTCCAAATGATTAGAATCAAAAACAAAGCGTACAATTAAAATATAAGAGTTAGCTTTTATTAATTTTTTAGTATTATAATTTTAAATCTTTTTGTTTAAAAAAATTTAAAATCAGCTATGCATATTGTAAATTTAGTAACCACAACTATCTCTATTTTTCTCCAAATACTAATTTTGATTCTAGATGTGTGCATCCCGAGTGCACTTGTCTTCTTGGGAATTTCCATGAAGAATCAATGAGACAAAAAGGCAAGTAAAAGTAAAACTGCCTATTCAAATTCAGATTTCTAAATCCATTTTTGAGCTAAGGTATTAGTAATATCTATCAAAATTATATTATTGTACTTTTGAGTATCTCTACGAAAAGTAATAGTAATGCAAATGATTTTATTACTGTAGAATTTACCGTTAAATTAAAGGGGTAAAAAAAATTAACTTTGACTCGACTAATGTGGCATTCTCATGCTGCATACAGTCTCTTCAATTGAGAATTCTCAATCTCAAGAAAGAAAGAATATTAATGAACTCGAAAACTCCAAAAGGAACACTAACAAAGTTTACAACAAAAGCCTAATTGCCAATATGTTAATAATAGAGCTAAAATAACAATCCCAATTTATCATAAAATGAGTTCTTCTCTACCTCATACTATTACATCTATAATACTAATATCTAGCACAAAAAATGAACAGCTAAAACAAGTAGGAGTACTAAAAATAAGAAAGGCCTAAAATTGAAACGCAAAGATTGGCTAGAAAATTTACATTGACCTTATCGGAGGAGGAAAGATTACAATTTACTAAAACCATTTAAGTACTAGCTTGTGCATATTTTACATGGCAAAAAAGGCTATCAATTTATACTACTTGGAAAAAAGACAAAACCCCCTCCCCCCCCCAAAAAAAACAAACTTATACATTTATGTTAAAAATAGATTAAAGTGGTTGATGAGATTGAACCAACCTTCTTTTTTTTTATACAAGATTTTCTTCGACACTCTTCATGTCAATCTCTTATTTCACCATCCGAATGCTTAATACTAATACTCTAATACGATTATTATATGAGAGGTCTCGAGAAACAAAGTGAAATAGAAAATGAGATAGAAGATTCGAATATTTTTTTCCTCTCTTTGAGATCAAGTCCAAACTCCCCAAATTTTGTCACCAAGATTGTATCACAAACCTCCTCACAGAGCCCTTTCCCAATTCTTCCTCCTCCTCCTCTCCGCCATCAACCGAGTCCTCCACAGAATTTTCTGACTCAGTAAACTCCCTATTACTACTCGATGCCAGCAGCTCAGTAGAGCGTTTCACCTCACCAACAACAGACCCTTTACTCTTCCTTCTTTCCTTCTTACTACTCTTGACTTTCTTGTTTTGAACCGATAACTCATCTTCGTAAGCATCGATTATCTCATGTATCATTTGACGATTAGGCGACGAATCCCACCTCACCCAGTAGCTCTTATAACACCTGAAACAGTAGCAGTTGAAGGAAGTTGGATGGTCGTTATTCGTATTACTCCGGCTCCGATTGCTGCTGCCAGAAGACGAAAAGTTGGAAGAAGAAGAAATTAGATATGCCAAGATTTGTTTGTCTTCAGGGGATAGTGCCAGTGTAAGAGTCAAGATGGTTGCTGGTAAAAATGAAAGATGGTCTGATTTTGAAGAAGGTGGTGATGGATGAACTGTGCCTTTTCTATAGAGCTTCTTCATGGTTCCCATGGAAGGCAAAAATGGGTGTTTGAGAAACAAGACAAGAATGAATTGGAGAGGAGAGGGTGAGGACTTTGAGAATACTTAACAAGGAAGAGTTGATAAAGGTCTTGTTTGGGGGAGGGAGAGAAAAAAAAAAAACAATATTCGTTCTATTCTATTTTATTTGATACGATCAAATTTATAGATAACTTATGAAAAATTGATATTTGATTGATTAGTAAAATAATTTTTTCATTTCATAGTGTTTTTCAATTAAAATTCAAAATTTGGTAATAATTGATTTTAGAATTGTAAATTTTGAATAGTTTGTGAGGGTAATTAATGTTGAAATATTAATTTAATGTTTTTCTTAGGGATTTGTGTAAAAAAGGTAAAATAGATCAAATGATCTTATAAAGTTGACTTTTTAAGAGGTGATAAATAATTTAAATAAATTAAAATAGTAAAAGCGACATGATCTTAGATTTTACTTGTAAATCTCGTGATAAGAATTAAATCTTATGAAAGATTGCGTACTTCAGTTAATTTAATTTATTTCATATAATTTAATTCATATCACAATATTTACAAGCGAAACTGAAAATTAGGTTTACTTGGTATATCCTTTCTATTTTTGGGGCTTGGTAAAATACATTGGAGATGATAAGCTACTCTCCTACTTAATAAAAAATAATTAAATAGGTTTGGTAATAGACCCTATATATAAATCTAGTAATTATAATTTAATCTTATATTAAAATTTTACTTATATCAATTTTGTCACTTATTTCGTATGACTTAAATCATATCACAAGATTTACAAAAAGCGTTAAACACTCGGTATATCCAAAAATTTTCCTACTAACGATTGAACAGTAAAGTTTAGTATGTAAAAGACGAAAAATTCTTTGTCAGGGATTCTGTGAAATCCCCGTCACAGCCACAAGATGGACTGAAAAATATGTAGACCCTTATTTTCAATTCATTGAACGGTCTAATCGGTGCAAATTAAGTAATCAAAATTTACTTCATAAAAAAGGAGGATGAGAGGAAAGAAAAAATATTTATGTAAATTTAGTTTTTAATGTTATTTATAAATTTTATTGTGTGAATTAAATATTATGAGTTTATAATATTAATATTTAATTTTAATTATAATATCTACAGTTGAGATTGAAAATAGAGTTTATGTTAATAAGTAAATACTTAGGTAGATTCGATTTTTGACTCCACTTGTAAATTTACAGTGTAGATTAAAATTTAGAAAATCTATGACATCAGCTGATATAAGAAAAATTCTTTAACATTTAATCATGACTATAGGGTCTACAAGTGAAACTAAAAATCAATTCTACCTAGATATTTTCCTATTTTAATATATTTCTACAAGAATTTGATTGGACAAATCATTGATCCGCTAATGCTGTGATTGAGTGATTGATGGAGGGACCCAACTAAATCAAGTGATGATGATCATAATCTTCCGCTTTTCAGAAATTTTCAATACGATGTCAGTGTCATTCCCCCTTTCCAAAGTCTCAAAGTTGGAGAAAGCACAAGAATTTAGGGACCTTCACATTTGAGGCCAACACTGTACTACAATTTTGAGGATGTCGAGCCTAATCGGGCTCGAGAACAATTCATCTACTAGCAAATATTCTCCCAGTTGGGCCCTTATAAGCAGCTCAAAGATTCTTCAATTACATGCAAACTACTGAATACGATACTCAAATGTTACCATAGACATCTTTTTTTGGTAAAAGACATCTGATTATAGTCAATTTAATCTTTCACTGATGCTATTTGCCTTGTAAAGACACAAGAGACAGGTAACAGGATTGTAAATTTTCTGAAGTCAACATTCAGCTTCACAAAGAACAATAGTTTATATGAGATGTTTATACATAGATTTTGCGAAAAAAAATCAAGTAACAGGCACAGAAATGCAGAGAAGGAAACTCCTCTGAAGATCAATGGCTTCTAGAAAATAGTCCTTCTCTTGTATCTTTCGTTACTTGATGCGTTGTTGGTTCACCATCTTCAGAGCACATGTTGTGATTATTATCACCCAACTTCAAACTTAATATTCATGAAACTTTTGAAAAGATATATAATGATTGAAATACTAGAATCATTATAATATTAGGCCACCATTGAAGTACTTGAGGACGTATGATTATACTCGCATGGTGACTCAAAATAGTCGAGCCTTCAGGAAGATCCCTGCAGGCGGGTTTTGATCCATGATTCCAGGTAATGTAGCTCGTCACTGCTTATTGAGTGACCAAGATCAGGATACGCCTGAAAGTCATTAATGACATTTAGGAAAATTCATATACATTAAAGATATCTCAAGAAAGGGTGAGTAAGCACCTTGAACTCGCAGCTTACTCCGGCTTTCTCAAGAAACGCCAATGTGGGCCTGCTTGTCCAGCTTCAAAAAGTACTGTTCCGTCAGACATACCATGGGACCATAATATTGGTGTCTGCATGTAATTCCACATTTCAGATCCTTATTCAAGCAAATAAGTTTCAAAATGAATATTTTGTAAACTCTCGAATAGTGCAAGTCCAATGAACTGAAGGTGTGCTTCCACTAATGGACCAAAAAACAAATTCACCCAGACCACTCGTTTCGATACGGTTCTTTTTTTCCCTTCTTAATCCAATGCTTATCCGATACAATGCAAAATTTTAAGTGCAGAATTGGTCACAGAGCCATAAACCCAATCTGCTGTCTGATTATATCTGCTCTACTATTAAAGACAATAAGTCATAAGCCTAAACCCCAATATGAGACCAACGACCTTGTTTACTTAGCAAGGTCAACCCTAGTGGCTTAGGCCTCACTTCATTACTTCTGTATCTTTCCCTAGAACAAGGCTGTAAACCACAAAATAAAATAAAATAAAAAAATCTGTCCAACACCAAATTGAACAACTTTAAGCATATTGGAGTACCCTCTTTGCAGGGGGTTTGATTTGCTCAATTATGGAAGAATTAAAAGGCACCCATCCACTGAATACAGCACCTCCTCCCAAAGTCCTTGGATACAGCAGAACACTTGCCAATGTCAAGGCACCTAGAAAATTCACAAAGATTCACATATACCAACAGAACTGACAGTATCAACAAAAATAATTCCTACATAAGTGCGTTAAATATGTGTGTGTGAGAGAGGAGAGGAGAGAGAGAGAGAGAGACCTCCTTGACTAAATCCGCATACAAAGACATTATTTGGATTTGTTCCAGCAGCAATCTCTTTGTCTATCATTGCATGAACACCTTGCACGGCTTTAAGCACACCACTTTCTTCTTTAGGAGAATCCTGAAACAAGCAAAATATGGCTCAATCTCAAAATGCATGTATTATATCGACGAAAAGTGCAATATGCTCAATGAAAGCAAATAGAATATGAGAAAGAGGAAAGAGATAGAAACAAACATAAATTCATCCTTGAAAAGCAATATGTAAACACTGTCATCTTTAGGAGAATCTTGAAACACGTATACTTCAATTTCCAAATGCATGTGATTTAGCTTGATGTAAACTACAATATCCTCAAACAAAACATTCTTAAAAAGAAGCAGACAAGAGAATTCCTACTGGAAAAGCAAAATGGTTTTAACGTACATCATGTCAACCTGAAATAGCAAGTGGACGTGCTTAGGCATCAGCTGAAACAACGAACTACTTCAAGGAAATTTGAGTACTTGTTAACTTCAACCAGTATCATACTTCAAAAATGTTCACATCCTTCTACTAGCTCTATCACAAGGATATGTAGCAAATCTAACAAATGGTGAAGCCGAATAAAAAGCAAAATTGAGACATTGGAAATAAAAGCAAAGCAAAACTTACAGCAGTCACTGGAATCTCATGAATGTCAAACCATGAAGGCATCACAGAACCATCTACGGCGTAAAAATAGGAAAAAAAAAATCAGTATATAGCACAATGATTCACATTAACAGGAGAGTGATAAACCGGGAAAATGCATGATGAAACTGTAAAGAGTAGGACCATGGCAAACTGTATTTGTACAACTATTCCCCATGACACAACTCAAATTAGTTAACTAGCCAGCAAAGACATAAACACAAAGTACAAATCAAGCATATAGGAGGCAAGTACCAACAAAATCCATTAGACATGAAAGCATTTATTCGATAGTAATTCATAAAAAGACACCACTGAATTAGTTCTTTCACATTCTACGCATACTCAATGTAATGTCCCACATCGGATAGGTAGAAGGAATGGCTTTGTATATAATATTCAAGGTCATGGGCTACTAATAACTTGACTTAAACATTTTAGCCTAGTAATTTAGGGTCAAAAGTCATTAGGTCAGCCTAGGGCCCGAGATGTTATACTCAAACTCAGAAACATACAAACTTTTACAAATCAATACATCTCAATCCTTCTTCACTTACTGTGAACAAGACTTCATTAGTCTTTTAGAAATCTCAATAGCTCATTCGACATATATCCTCAATTACAAACAAACCAAGCCTTTAATCCCACTAAATAGGGACATATATCCTCTATTATGCGGACTAATTCATTACTTGAGCAATGAATCACAAAATGGTTGATCAATAAGCACAAAACAAAAAAAAAAAAAAAATCCCTTTACTACAAAAATAATAAATATGAATAAAAAAATAAAAACATGTTCATCCATTACAAAAATTAGTCTTTTATTCTTTAAATCTATCACAAACTAGCATAGCAAATTAGCAATATGAACTGCTCAAAAGTAGTGAAAGTATGATCTTTTTTGGCATTTATGCTTGATAACACCCAAGAATCAAATCAAGAAACCAAACAAAAAAAAAAAAAAAAATTGAAAACAAAAAAGCCCAATGAACATCTGATACAATGGAATAAGTAGAGTCATTAAAACATCATGGTCAAGTAATCATATTTAAAAATGCAAAAAGCCCATTAGTAAAATTGAAAATAAATGGAAGTGAATAGTATAGCTTACAATTACAGGTGACTGGATTGGATGGAGCAGAAGGGAAAGACCATAGAGTGGTTTTGAACTCAGGAGAAGTGAAGAGGGTTTTGATGGGTTCATTTGCAGGGCCCGAATCACCCAACCCGTGAAGCCAAAGAATAAAGCTACGAGCCATCGGGCCTGATTTTGTTAGATACGGATTTGGCTGAGAAGATTGCGCCACCAAGAAAATTGCGATACCGATCGTGACTGAGAATACAAGTATTGGTTTCAACCAAACTACAGTTGTAGCCGACGACTTCATGTTTGGTGTTCCATGATAACGCTTTTAGACAAATACCGAGTGGGTAAGGAAATCGTGGTTATGGTAAGTTGTCACCCATTTATTCTACTATTAAAAAAATATTTGAATTAAAATTGAAAGATCTTGATTCAAATTCAACTAATATTATTAAATCCAAATTTGAATATGGTTAATAAATTAATAAAAATAAATTCATATTCAAATCTATTGAATCTTTTATGATTCATATTCACATACCCATCTCGGTATTATTTTTATAACTTTAAGATCCATATTTGATATATTTATTATGTAATTAAATAGATCCATGATACGTGAATGTGACTAGAGTAAAACGGGTTTAGATACTTCGAATATGGATCTAGACCAGATATATTGATCGTTGATGCTACAGCCATATTCCGTGATGAGAGAGAAAATAATGGAATGATAATCGACTTATAAGCATGAAAGAAGCGAGGCAATTAATGCATTGTCTTCTAGAATTTCCATTACCCGTGTAGATGACTGGATTCCGTTCATCATGGTAAAGGTTCATGCTGCAGAAGACTGACAAACATTCCAAGTTCTAAACTTCATAGCTTAAGAAGATACAATGTCATATGCAGCATCTAATTTTAACAATTGTTGCAGAACAGATTTCCTACCTCCATCAAAATAGAGCATTCTTATCTAGATTGAAAAATAAAGTTGCGATGTAACAAGTATAAATGGTTATGCCAATGCTGGTACTCGTTGAAGAAGCAAATACAAAATTTCACCAGCTATGAATCTGTCTGTGTCTACATAGGTATCAAGGAAGTGCCATCACCATGAGCAAATCCTCTCACTAATCTCCAATACATGCAATCAGACAAGGCAGATTACTTGTGAATGTTACAATACATCTTCAAGCTGGCCATGATATCCTTCAATTGTCTGCTTCATCTCGTCTAGTTGTGCAATGACATATTCCAGCTTCTTGCAACAGATCTCATTAGATATTCTAGATGTGTATAAGACACTTCTCAAAGGGCCGATACTCGCATGCACATTTTGATCTCTTCTCGCAGTGTCATTTGGATGTCCTGTTCAGTTGAATAGTAAAATGCCATCTTCTTAGCTGACTATTTCAATTAGCATAATAACAAAAAAAGCCACCAGGAACAACTAAAATGCCTAATGACCAAGACACGAGATCAAATCTTGAGCATATAATCTGTCAGAAGAACACATAAATTGCAGACATTTCCACAATAGATGCACATGTAGACAATTGTCACATCTGCCAGATTTTTCTGTACATTCTTTTTCAGATTTACCTGAGGAATTATATGTAACACCAGATATTCTTGCTTGTGACAAATTTCAACATAAGCATGCTCTACAAAAAGAAAATATATAACAATATATGCAGAATAAACCTGTTTTTCTTGTATCTGCAAAGACTCAGTTTATAAAACAGAAGGAAAGGGAAAAGAAAAATCTCTCTCTCAAACACGAAGGAAACACATACATTTAACCAGCCAAAAAAAAAACAGCTCAGTATGCAATAACCCCCCAACACAAGCCAAAATCATGAGAAGATGAGGGTTCATGATTTTACATTGGAAACTATGTAAAAAATCTGTCTCTTATACACATCTAGATGTGTATAAGAGACAGCCCATAAACTAGCACCAGCACTGGTGAAATTGCTTCTACCACATATATATATATATATAAATATGCAATCCAGCATGTTACCTTGTTTTCATGGTATAACTTACATATGGTAAGTCCCGAACAAACCCTGAACTTTTAGTTAAATTCATTTCATTTCTAACTCAAAAGATTTTTTTTTTTTTTTTTTTGACAGAACTCAATGCTATGAACACCATGTAACATGATTACATTCTGACTCCATAAACTGCAGTTCTGTGGCTTGTAATATGGTATTGAGGCGGCATGGTCATTACATGAGATATCACTTCTACCAGTTCTAAGATGTGGTAGGTTTGAAGACAACCTAACCTTTTAACAAAACCATAGGCACCCTATTTGTTACCCCCAGAAGTTCCCAGCTCCAGTTAAGCAACCATAATGCCAGTCACAACCAATTCTAAATAGAACAATGTCTGCATAAGAAGGGTTGCCACATTCCATTAAGCCCTCCAACTTGACAGCCATGGTGATCTTAAGTAAGGGTATTTAGGATTATTACTTAACACTACTGACGCTACAATGACGCAGTAATCAGACTAGCATAGACACTAAATGGTCCTTTCTAAAGAGTAATCATAGAAATGCCCAGAACATTCCTTCATTTCGCTTTTGTGCTGAAAATGGGAAAATTATACACATTAAGGGTGTGTTTGATTGGATTGAAAATATTTTCTAACTTGTGTTTGGTGGCACCAAAGCCCACAATCAATGTAAAACAACCTTTTAAAATTTAGTGAAATTGTTTTCCTGGAAGTAAACGTCATCAACCTTGCTTAAAAATAAATATGCTGCCAACAAATAAGCTACACAATGTTTAAATCTTATGAGCTATGAGCTCCGATGCAGGTGAATTCACCGAAACTTGCTTGTAACTGGAAATATCAATTGTGGTTTGTCATTCCCAGACGTTTCAAAAGATAAACGAGGGGAGTTCAAACTCGAGATCTCCCTTGTCTTTCCTTTCATGCACTAGCATCCAGACACAAATCCCCACCCACTAACTACGAAGGCACAAAATTGACAAAATTGAGAGAAATCTATGGAGGAAACAATTGCTTTGCACATCTTTTTCAATAATTCTTTGGATTTGTTGTGTTTGCTTGAGAAGGTAATTTGGATGTTGCAGAGGTTTTGGTATTTTCGAATGCAGTCAGCAATGTCACCAGTGCTGGCGCTGTTTGTGGGAGGTGGGGGACCTCTGCAGCAGACTTAGGTTCCAGTGCAGTAATGGGTAAAGGGAATAGTTAGTCATAGGAGGGGATATTGTGAATTTCTATGGTTACAACTTTTCAGGGAAGTTATAAACGGTAAATCAAACACTTGAAAATTATTAGAAAAACAATTATTTTCAAAACAACTATTTTTCTGGAAAACGTTTTTCCTAGAAAACATTTTCCCTAGGAAAATAATTTACATTGTACCAAACGGACCCTAATAGCTGTTTCTTTTACCAAAAATAATGTTGGAAACTCTGGGGAGATTAAATATCTCCACTTCTTCCCCTTGATTAACATCCTAATATCATGTTTTTACAAACTCGGGTCACACAATCAAATTTTACTTCAGGTTATGCAAATTGCAATGTACCTATTTATTAATAACACTGATCGCGAAGAAAGATCTTTACCTTGATTAATTGCATAAATTCGCTGCAGTGATTGTTCACAAGCTCCTTTCTTGGACCACTAGGGTTGGCCAGTTCATCCATTACGCTGCCAGCTAACTCCAATACCCTAACTATTCTCTGTGAATCCAGAATTTAACAAAATCGGCATTAAAACATTAAAAATTTGGATTGATCTAAAGAGATTTTGAGATCTATTCGTTACCTTTTCAACATTTTGAAGACGTTGCAATGAAGTATTCTGGCTCTGTGGATCCATGGCTTTTATTTAGTAAAGAAAAATCAGCCCGATACGTCTACATGACATTCAATAATTGAATTTAAGGCATTTGAATGAATTTCAAAATTTAAGAACTATACAGTAGGAAAGACATTTGGTTTTGGAAATCAAAACATCAAACGAAGCTGAGAGTAAAATAAATCAACCAACAATTTAGGCTGATATAACAAGAACCCACTAATTCACTCAGGAGATTTATCTACTCCTATATTAAGTGTAGAAATTCATAGATATTTCAATATTAACACAAATTTCCACTACTAACATCACCCAAGAAATAGTAAGAAAGATAAATGAATTTAAAAAAAATCTTTTTTTACCAATCAGCTTTTGAAGAAATATTCAGTTCACCAAATGCTTCTTCCAAATAACCAAAGCCCCAAATGGATCACTCACCACTTTTTCTAGAAATCTCAGCAAAGCCAAACCTGCACCCAACAAATCAGAAACAATTACACTAAATCTGAAGTCCCACAAATTTAATTTAATTAATTAAAAAAAAGACAACAAAGCAAAGAAAAGCTTTCCACAAAAATCCCACAAATTACTCAAAAAAAAAAACTCAAATTCGACTGAGAGACCAACAAAGTGTAGCTTAAATTTCGAAACAGCAAAAACAGTATCAAGACTTGAAGAATTGTCTAAAGCTTTAGCACCTGATATCGGGACTGTGAAGGTGGGGATGGCGGTTGAACGCCGGCAGCTGCGACTCTACCGAGGACTCGGGAAGGAAATGAAAGAAACTGGGGCGATAAACATTTTTGTAATAATGGATGTTTGGCTGTTAGGGGCATTTTTGTCCAATTAAGTAAAACCACCCCAGCTCGATATAAATTGCTTTGACAATCACGCTAACTAATAGTAAAATAAATTCTAACCTAACCAATATTCCAATCTAACTCAACTAGTTCGGTTTGGCTGTTAGGGGCATTTTTGTCCAATTAATTAAAAATGCCCCGTCTAGATATAAATTGCTTTGATAATAACGCTAGCTAATAGTAAAATGAATTGTAACCTATCCAATATTAAAAATTACATATCAAAAATTAAAGAAATAACTCAACTAGTTAGGGGCATTTTTATCCAATTAAGCTGTGGACATTAAAAATGCCCGTCTCAATACAAATGGCTTTGACAATAATGTTAACTAATAATAAAATGAATTCAAATCTATCTGAAATTCCAATCTAACTCGATTAGTTCAAACTTACTTGGTTAATTATACGTAAAAAATTTAAACTACTAGAATTAGATACGAGTTTGATTGAATAAAAATTCGTTTGAATTCAATTTGAAAGATAAACAAATTGAATATTAGAGTGTCTAATTAGTTATGTGCATTTATGCCCCTAGAGAATAGTACTATTTTATCTCAACAAGACTAGTCAAATGTTCTAATTTGTTATTTTAATGAGTTTTTTTAATATATTTAATTTTGATTTGTCTAATTTTCGTACGGAACTTGAACCGATTCAAGGAAAAAATTGCTTCCATTTCATGTTGCCAATTAAGAAAAATTAAATAACAAATAATTTATAGAATTTTTTTTTAAAAAAAATTACTTACTTTTCAAAATGACTAAACTTGTTATCTGTAACCGCTTTTTTTTAACCATACAGCACCTTAATGGTTCAATATCCAATTTTAGTACATAAAATTGAGTAATTTGCCTTGAACTTAGTTAAAATATCATAAAAACATACTTTTGTCCGTTTTATTTTATCAATCGGTTTTAGAAATATAATATTTTTTTTTCAACTTTACCTTCATAATATCTTATCTTATTATATATAAAAAGCAATCTAATAGGTGATCTCTTCTTTTAAATTCCTTCCCAATTTTAAGAATAATAAAAATTACTAAAAAAAGAACCGGTCATTAGAAGTAACTACCATTAAACTAGTAAATCACTACTAAATTCATTAATTTTTCATGTGAATTTTTTATTTTTTAATTTTCATATTTTATTATATATATATATATTATTTTATTTTACACACACATCATTTTCGCTAGTATTAATAGAACGAGATGATTGTTAATTGAAGAATATTAAGATAAAAAGATAATTTATTCATTTTGAAGTATTTTAATATAAAATTTATACAATTTAATAAGTTTGGTATTTATTACTTACACAAAACGACAATTAAAAGTAACAAATTATCAATAAAAAACAAAATATTCAATTTATGGTAAATAAGATAAATTTTTTAATTTAGATTTATTTATATAATTTTAAAAAAATTATTTTTAATAAGTTAAAATAATATAGATTAAGATTCCATCGCACAGAACGTACATGGTTATGTAAGAAGTTTCCGGCGCAGCCCCTACAAAAACTTTACCACACTAAAGTCCACCAGCACAAAAAGCCCAGTTTTCCTGACAGCGGTTCATCCTCATTCATCCAAGCTCCACAGAGAAAGAGCGAGATTTGATGGCGACTTCTAAGCTCCAGGCTCTCTGGAATCACCCGGCTGGGCCCAAAACCAGTATATTCTTTCTACTCCCTTTATCTAATAATAATATCTGTGTGGGGGTTTCATTCGCCTGGATTCAGATTTTTTCATATTTGTATTGTTCATTTCTCACTTCATATGAATTTCATCAGTGATTGTAAATGGAGCAAGTTTAGTAGTTTATTTTAGTTATTTACCTCAATTCTTGAAATGGGTTTTTTTTGTTTTTTTGTTTAATTAATTCTTTGTGGGAGAAATATTGAATTTTTGAGGAATTCTCAATTTGGATTCTGGCTTATGATTAGTTATTTTCCCTGAATTTTAAGGCTGTCAGAAGCATTCAAGGGAGTAAATTTTCAAAAAGGAAGTATTTTAAAAAAAAAAAAAAAAACTAATTTCTGTTGAAGTAAGGATTGCAACAACCACCCTGTCAGTTGGCATAAGTCCAAGCATGATTAGCGATTTCCCATCCTGCAGTTGATTCTACGGTGATGTTGTTGGGTGGATGTCCTATTATGGGGCTTTGTTTTATTATGGGAAAATAGGATTAACAGAAAAGATAATCAAAATATTATCTTTATTACATACCACAAGAAAGGGGAGGTATATTATAAAATTAAGATTGTATGGCATTGGTTAGATGAATCTATGAAACGGCAGGAAATGTTATTCACAAGCTATTATTATCAAGATGCAATATTGAAAACTTTGCACCTTAATATATTAGAAAGGCAATTAAAGAAAAGAGCCATGATCAAAGAGGTGTACGAACAAGAGCCTTTCTTGGGTTGAACATGAGTTTTATCATTCACATTTTCTCCTCTCTTTTTTTGTTTTTTTTTCCGTGTTTGAGGGACTTTGAGTGCTCTTTAACTTGAATGGGAACTAAATGTGAGGAATTTTGTTTATTTTTTAATTTGCTTTTAAATTTTGTCAACTATGCTACAAATCAAAGATTATGCATCTACATTGCATTTTGAAAAAGTGTGGTATTGCCAAAAAGTTGGAAACTGTTGATGACTCTTTTTCACTGTGATTACTATTTTTTCAGGTGTCGTGCTTAATTATGTACTTACAAGTTACAAGTTGATGATTTGTGGGTGCTGATTTGTTTGTTGTTTTAGTTCATTTCTGGGCTCCAACTTTCAAGTGGGGAATTAGTATTGCGAATATTGCTGACTTCTCATAGTAAACCACCTGAGAAACTTTCGTACCCGCAGCAGATAGGTACGTTGACCGATTTTTTCTCGTACCTCCACTAATTCACTTCACCATGTGGATCTTTTGTCATGTTCGTGGTCTCTATCTCTGTCTCAATAGAACGTGTACATACACCAATGGACATCATTTGCTTTGTCATTTGTTTGTGTGGAGTTACAGATATAAAATTTGGAAAGAGAACATGTGGCATTTTCATGTTTTCTTACACTTAGATTATAATTGTGGTCATGTCTGCAGCTGTTACGGCAACTGGACTTATCTGGTCACGCTACAGCACAGTTATCACACCAGTGAGTTCTACTGTTAATCATATATGCCCTAAATAGTGAAGCAAATGCTTAATATTTGTGTGTGTATCTGTGTTTTTTTTTTTTAATGCTTTCTGGTTAAGTTCCACTTTACTCTTGTTGCATCGTAAGACAGTTCTTTTACCGCTGATAGATCCCTGTTTCCTTTGAGGCTCATCATTGACTTTTGAGTTTTTGTTGGATTGGCCACACACTGTATATTCTTATTTTTGAGGAAGTGGTATTGGGATTGTTTGTCTACAGTTTGATTGCGTATAGGATTTCAAATTTTTTCTGAAAAAGTTAAGATTGGAGTTTACTTCATTTTCAAAACTGGTAGTGGTGCTGCCACTCTTTGTTTTCCCTTGTTTATTTATTTGCTTTGGGAGCCAGAGTTGTTTGGGAGAGAGATGAATTGTGCATCATAAGAAGATTAAGATTCTGGAAGATTTAGCTTCTAACCAATGAAAAAAGAGAACATGACAAGGTGAATTAGTTAGCTTTGCAGAATATGTTGTTTGGTTGAGCCCATTTTAAAAAGTTGACAAACAATAAATAGTCATAGTGAAATGAAGAGAAAGAGACAAGTTTTACAAGTCTATTGAGTGTGCCAATTGATTTACATTTAGTAAGCAATTTTTTTCTATTGACTATTAGGCCTACGTTGTTTCCCTATCATGAGTTATTTAACCTACTATTTATTACCCTATCATCATATGTTGGTTAGGCAAGTAAACTCACGATTGTTCTGTTTGTGCATTTGATTCTGGATTGCAGAAGAACTGGAATCTTTTCAGTGTAAATGTCGCGATGGCTTGCACTGGCATATACCAACTTTCGCGGAAGATTCGGTAGGTTTTATGTTTTTCAACTATCTATTCTCTTGAACTTGATTCTTTTGGAAATATTGAAGCTTCAACCACACCTGAATTTAAGAATTCTGGATTTCATTTGTCCCATAGGAATTGCTTAATCCGTTTGAGCATCTCCCATTGTCTCTTCCCTTGTGGAAAAAATAGGAAAACAAACGAAGGAGGGGGAAAAGGAAATTGATATTTCTTGTATTAAATGTGGTAGTTTGACATATTTATTTCTGTGGATTGGTGTGGCATTATGCAGAATATACTTCCACTAAACTAATGCTTAGTTTTTTGTATTTTTTAAGTAACTAATCCTTTACGTTTATTTACAGGCATGATTAAATTCTAACACAGAGCAAGCTGCTATAGCAAAAGAATGACCATGAAAATCGCATCTCTAATCCTTGTAATGATGGATCCAATTCCTTTTCACTTTGGGAGCTCCTGAATATATTATTCATCTGATTCTGTGCCCTCTGGATAAGGTTTTGTAATTTGCTTTTCTTGTCAAATGTGATGTTAAACATGGCTTTTGGTTTGGAATTACTGGGATCATCTTGTTCTTTTTGACACCAATAATATATGAATGTTTCTCCTGTCATGGTCATGGTCATGGAAACAAGGGAGCTTGTTGTGAGATCTTTTCCTCGAAACCTTTTGTCCCTACCATCAACTAGAGCAGACAAAACAATGACCATTGTCATTTGTAACCCACCTTGAGGGTTCACCCATTATGGATTGTGCTTGGAATCATTGCAATTTGATCTGGAAGTAAGCATCATTGTAGCCCGTAAAGTATCGCTGGACTCAAAATTCTTTAATTGTAGTGTGATTTCTTTGTTCTTAGACAATCGGATTCGGATATGCCATTAATGATGCACCATAAATTTAGTGCTACCAATAAAAAGAAAGAAACTGTGACTGCAATTTGGGAAAATTTGAAAATAACTGCTGCAGGCAGAAGTTCAATACATTCAATGGGTTAAAAAATCAACTATCTCTTGGTACATAATCGTAACAAATTGCCATCACCTCAAAACAGGGAAACCATCAATGAAACTAATGTTACAGGTATACACTTCTACAGTAGAATTGCTCTAACCAGAATAGGACAAAAGTAGTCAAAAGAGCATCTTTAAGAGGCAACAATGGGACTGGACTTTCAGGAACTATTAATATCCTTGTCTCCTTCAGTTGAAGCTTAAAAGTCCATCATCATGTACCAATGCCACTCATATTCACTCTCACCAACTGCTCATCTTTGTTCTGATCTATTTTCAAATCATAATCATTTTCTCGGTCATGAGAATTCAAGCCCAAGCTCAAGTCTAGAATGCTTTCATTACAAGACCTAGATCTTGCCGTCCAAGAGGACCATTTTCTGGAGCCTGAAATAGGAGTAAAACTTCATGATTGGCCTGTTAAATTAGTTAAATGTAGTTATCTGCCAAATTCCAAATTGAATTGTGTTGATAATAATTTTTGGAAAGAATAAATCCAGTAAGGAACCAATTACCAAGAATAATGAGAGCTGCATTATGCAAAAGAAAATCCAACTTAAATCACCTGACTTTCTTCTGCTGGGACATCATTGATATCAGGTTTCTTGTCAAAACCATCACTTTTGGAATTTAGCTGCACGCTATCTTTCTCAGTTTCCATAGGTTTAGCTTCACCGTCAACCTGTTCTAAGGCCTCATTCTTTTGCTCTTCCAGGACAGCCACCTATCTCAACCACCCAGGAGCACAGATGAGCAGACAATGAACTAATTGTTTTATATACAGTCTAAGTCAGTAACTCAACGAATAAATAAATAGATTTTCCCTAGTTTTAGAATGAATGACTCTATTGGAAATGAAGGTTAAAGATAAACATTTTAGAATCAACTTGACAAGCCCAGCAGCACATTGCAACTTGAGTGGACTAGACTGAAAAAACAAATGTTGGGAATACCAGGCTCAAGTTTGAGTACTAAAAAGAATGGAAAAGCTATCATGTTAGCAAAGGAATATAAATTATCACTACTTGATGAAATAAAATAGAGCAAAAAAGAAGGTGATACGCATATTTCAGAAATGACTGCCCTTCCATGTGAAAAACCTAGGATTAAATTTCCAGTGCCTCAACTGGTATCTCATCAAAATAGCAAAATTACAATCTTGATGTCAATTGCTACATTCTAGCACCATATGAGACCAATGCAATCAGTGCTGTGTACGCAAGGCATATAATAAAGACACATTACATTTCAAATTATCCCAAATTTAATCCAAATAAATTAAAATTACAAGTCATTAAAAAAATTACCACAACAAGCCACTTTTTCCAAGGTAGATATGACACAAGAATTTTAATTATGTGTACTTAGCCACTTCATTCTTGGATGCACATATAATTCATCTTGCTGGACAAGTTCTTGTCCAAAATATTAACGCCTTCCATGAATGTAAACACAAGAAAAGAGTAGCTAACTTTACTTCCATGTATATTCACAAGAAATCACTCAGCACAACCCTTAAATCCATCACTTGTTTAGTTCCACTCATATGGACTCTAATTCCATCTGGAGCAAATGCAAGACCCTTTTATTCCCCAAGATGCTTAAATAGTCTATCACTCATACTAGTTTCTCAGTTACTTTTATACTTTAAAAGGTTACTAGTAAGTTAAATTTCTAATCCTAATAGTGTATAAGTCAGATAGTAGAAGTAGCAGAGCACTCAAATTCTGCTTCTTTCTCAACATTGTAAGCAGAAAATGTAAAATTGAAAACGACTGATATGCACAAATTTGAGGAACTAGCCTCTTTCTGGGAGCTATTTAAATTCTATAGAGAAGATAGTGGAGGATGGATAATTGCTATATAAATGAAATAGGACAGATGATGATTACCTTTCAGAATAGTTTGAGAGTTCAACAAAAGGATGAACATGAATGTATAATCACTGCAGGAAGCCAGATGCCAGAAATACTGAGAACAGAGAGGTTAAATCATAAATTTTGGTAAAGTCTAGCTTAGTGTAAAATACTAGATTGCACCAACTCCTTTAACCACAAACTATCACCAATGTTTACGCATGTTGTTCCTCCAAATATGATAACACACATGACGCACACACCTAGCACCCCCCACACCCAGATCAACATTCAAAGTGAACTAAAATTTTAAGATTCCGGAATTTGCTATTGATGCCAAATAATACCAAAATTCATTACTTGAATTTTAGTTCCTCACTACTTAATTCAAGAAGTAAAATAACCGACGAAAAGTAAAACCGTGGAATCTTTCCCATCTTAAGGAACCATCAAAACCTGATATAAACTCAATAAATTAAACGGACAAAGAAGTGCTTCAAAGTGTAGAGCAGTTTTCTTCAAAATCTAAGGCACCCTGCTCAGGCTCTAAAAGCTTGAACAGCATTAACTTAAAACTCCTTCAATTATTATTGGATAAAATCTAACATCGGAAACTCCAACAACTTAGCGTCTTCAGAAAACCCAAAAAAGAAGCTGTTCTCGAATCCCTAATTTTTCAATTAAGTAACATATCCAAACAAATCCTAAATTCGTACACAAATTTCAGAAAACAATACTTTCCTGAGCCTAAACAAAATCACATACAACATTTATAACTAAAGTCCAGATTATTAAAAATCTTCAATTTTTTCCCTCAAGATCAAATCTTTACAAACATCCACCTCAAATTTCCAATTTTTTTAAAGTTGCCCACTTCCCCAATTTCAGTTCCAAAAAACCCTAAACCCCATTTCAACCAATTACCCAAGAAATTGATATCAAGCTCAATTCTCTACAACAATTAAAACCATAATGTACATTAAAAATCATAAATAAAATAAATCTAATTAAACATATTATGCCATTAAAAACAAAGAATTGGGAAAAAAGTGAACTTTCAGGAAAAGTACCGGAATATACTTGAATTTACGCTTGGGGAGCTCGTCGGAGGAAATGGCGTCGTCTTCACCGGAGTTATTAGAGTCGCCATTATTGTCGCCGTTACGGTTACCGTTACCGTTGTTATTGTAGTTTTGGCTGGGAGCTGTTGTCGTCCACTTGTACAGCAAGAGATGAGAGCCGTTATTGCCGTTAGCCGCCGTTTGGTGGTGGTGGTTGATACCGTGTTAGAGTTTGGCGGCGTTAAGGGGATCCATTTTTTCTTCCATTTACGGACCGGACCGGTGAAGACGATGGTCGGACCGTAACGAGTAGAGGACCGGCCGAGTCTTGCACCTACTCCCTCCATTCACGGCGCCGCGGCAGCCACTCGTCGGTGCGGTCTCTTTATTTCCGGTTGTTTTTTTCTTTAATTTTATTTTGTAAATCAATTAAAAGAAGGAAATTGCAATTTGAACACAAAGATTTTATTCTCTCTTTGCAAATAGGACTGAAATCGTGTGTATAACAAGAGATTGTCCTAGTAACTTTCCCGTTTCAAAATAATTATCACATTAAATAATTTTTTTTATTTTATATTATTTGTCATATTAAAATTAAGGGTTAAAAGCAAAATATCCCATCCAACTATTACTTTAGTTGTAAAATACCCCTAAATAATTTTAATAGGTATTTTATACCATTGACATGTGGTCAACTATTTAAAATATCATTTTTGTTGAAAATTGACCATTATACCCCCAAATACATTAGTTAAGTGAATGTCATTTTCTTTTTTTCTTTATTTATTTTCTCTCTCTTGTTTTTCATTTTATGTTTTCTAATCCTTTTTCTCATTGTTAAAAATTATATTACTTCTAATATTTTATTAATTATAACATCTAATTGTACATGCATCTTATGATTTAATTTTTAAATTACAATATATTATAATAAAATAAAGTATGGATTTAAGGGTTGTACTGAGTTTGCATTCTTGTGAATATACATAAGTATACTAATTCTTATACGAATAAAAATGTACAAAAAAAGATAGCCTAAAAAATTTAAAGAATTTATTCGAAGAATACAAATAAAAATTGTGCATGTAGAGTCATTCGGCATATTTTGGCTAAATTTATTTTACTATTAACAAGTTGTAATATTTTATTATGCTTTATTATTGTTATGCCAAAAGTAAAAAATTTTACATGAATTCTCATTCTATAATTTATGTTTACGTTAAGAGTAATTTTTTTAAAAAGTTTTTTTTCTCGACACTTTATTTTTTTGTAGTTGGTTTGTTTGTAATAGTATATCACTAATAAATACACAAACTATATATCGAAATATAAAAAGATATTGCATGTAATATAAAGTATATTTATTTTATAAATTAAATTACCTAGACACATAAAAATTAGAACTCATGCATGAATAAAATTAAAGAAGTAAATTATTTTGTAGTTGGTTTATTATAATATATTTCAATTTAAAAATTAAATAAGTAGAGCCTTGCATGTCTCATGTAAACTTAGATGTTATAATTAATAAATATAAGAAGTAATATAATTTTTTAACAATGAGAAAAAGGATTAGAAAAACTAAAATGAAAAACAAGAGAGAGAAATAAATAAAGGAAAAAAGAAAATGACATTTCACTTAACTAATGTATTGGGAGTACAATGGTCAATCTCTAGAAAAAATGATATTTTAGATAGTTGATCACATGTTTAGGGTGCAAAATGCCTATTAAAATTGTTTAGGGGTATTTTGCAACTAAGGTAATAGTTGGAGGGGGCATTTTGCTTTTAACCCTAAAATTAATGTAGTATTAAATGATATTTTTTTAATTTTATCTTTAATAGAAAGATGATTATGTAGTTCAGATATTAATACAAAAGCATAATTTGGTTATTTTGAATAATAAAATTAATGTAATTTAATAAATTCTAAAATTTGTATACACTAACCAAATGTAATAGTTATTTTAAGATGGAATGTAATAGTTATTTTAAAATGGAAGAACTCTGTTATATAAGAAACTTTCCAAAATTAGCCTTGTTCCACAATATTAGGGTTATGACCAAGAGATTTGAATCTATTACAGTGTCGAGACTTGTTTGTTCATTGCTACCTTGAATTGCTTTTAAGTTTGAATTGAATGTTTCGAATCAAATTTAAACAATCCATTATCCTTGAAATAATTAAGTATATTGAAATTTTTATATATAAATTTTAATTTTAATTAAAATCTCAAGACCGAGATTAACACTTTTGGAGAAATCTCAGGTCTTAGATATCAAAATCAATTTGATTTTAGTGTGGAGTTAGCTTGATTGTCCTTCAATCCTCAGTAAGTGATATGCCGACTCTTGAAATTTGGGTAAAATGCATTTGACCCGTTAAAGTAACCTCTAATCCCACGCTAACTCCTAAATTACTTAGTATATCAAAATTGGAATTTCCCAAAAAAAAATAAAAATAAAATAAAATAAAAATTGCATTTGTTTTTAAGAGGAAAGACTGAAAGTATACACATCAATTCTTACATCGACCCGATTTACGATAGATGGAATGTGAAATGTGAACTAAAAAGTCTATCCAATCAACCGTAGATCAGATTCATGTAAGAATTTGTTAAAAATATCGAATAGCCTCGATTTAGATTGTTATTTTTTATTATTATTTTACAATCATTTCTCATAGTATGAATTTCAAATATGGCCTTCAAAAGTCTCTACATTCTTGCAAATGGGGGAAACTTCACAACAATGTCTCTACATTGATGCATTTATCAAGCCAAATGTGGCCATCAAAAGTTGTCCATTACAAAATATGGTTAAATTAAACCATGGAATTGAGCTGACTTTTTAAGAGACCAATTTGACAAACTCTATACTAGAGACCTAAGCAATCCACCTAATTCCCTAACATCAATGCTAGGCAGACCATGAATTATCTGCTATCATTGCGTCAAAGCCAATATATTTATATTGCACAAATTGGCATCTATAATCAACTATGATAGTATACTATTATTGTCAAATTCAGAGCTGCAGCCAAGTTGCCTACTCTTAAACCTCCAATCTTGGTTGAGAAATCTTCTCTGCAAAGGAAAGAAATGGCTGGCACAGTCACAGGCACAAAACCAACTGATCTGGTCTTCCTTCTTCTCATCAACTCCTCCTCCTCCTGATCATCAGAATTATCTTCAAATCCCTTTTGAACTGCTGGAGCTGCAAATTCATTGATTATTCTCTTATAAGAGCTGAACCATTTTGCTTGCATGTACCTCAATCTTCTCCATGGTGGAACACTAATGCCCATTTTTTTCATGGATTTCTTGATTGCACTGCACATTAATCTTGTAACTTTCTTGAGCTCTTCTTGTTTTCCAACAAATATTTGCGGGAAAATGTTGAGTAAATCTGCATAGCGACCTGTTGGCCGAGCTATGATGAATTCTTTAGCTAGAGAAACTTCGACAAAGTACCGGGTTCCAGCCATATATACATCAATGTACTCGTAATCCCCCGAAGGGCAGTTGCCATTTTTTTCCCATTTTGATTTGCAAAGACCTGTAAAATTGTGGGTTCAATGAGGTAGTAAATTAATAATGTAGGTGTGACTTTCACAACCATAAAGCCTACAATATGATGCACAAAATTATACTGGTATAGGAAATTCTAAAACAGATCGTGTCTACAATATTATTAATATTACTAATAGAGTATTAATAATATTACTAATTTCGTAATACTAATGGGTTGTAAAAATCTCTGAATCTATAAATTTTTGTGTGTATCAAGATACAAATTGTGTAAATTCGTGTAAGACTCACACTTATTGTGTCTTGATATAATATACACCTTGTTGCACATAAAAATTTGCCATCCTAATCTGAAATGACACAGTGTATAGACTACGTAAAAAATAAATTTTTACTATTTTATTAGTATATTCCAACCCCCACAACCTTAGAAACAAAAAAGGAGACAATGAATGGGGACTCATTTCTGAATTAATACAACCTTGACCTAATTAAGTGAATGATAATTGTATATATCCTATATATTTAACGAATCTAAATTTCACCAAATTTCATATAAAAATGTATGACTTCCAAATCAATCCCAGTTCCATATCATCAAAGTTTAGTCATCTTAATTCTAAGCAATTGTGGATAATAGGCAGAATTAATTATAAGGGATCTAAATTAGTACTAGTAATTACCAGCGTCAAAGCCTCTATCACGCAGCCGAGCCATCAAACGCCGTTTAAAATCAATTGATGATAATGAACGACCATTATTATCAACTTCCTTGAATGCTTTTTCCACAGCTGTATGAATATTCATCTTCACCTTATAATCATCACTCTTTTGACAATCAAACAACCTCTTCAAAGTATCCTTAATCCCAGAATCAGAACTGTTCTGTCTTTCTGATGATGATGACTCGACTAATAATTTGTCTTCTGCAACATCATCATCATCATCATCATTTTCTTGATGATCAACAAAATCCTCTTCGTTTTCAAGAAAAGACATTCACAAGATCAGATAAATCAGTCAAAGTCTCGGCAGCAGCAACAGAGTGGTCGCTGCCACTGCTGCTGATGCTCTCATACAGCCTAGCCCGAGCTTCCTCATCGAAAGCTGCCGCGACCCTTTTGAATCTGACTGGTATTCTTGCCATTGCTGGGCTCTATCTATCACTCTTTTTTGATGGAGAATGATTGAAAAAGTGAAGAGAATATGAGGAAGCTTATATGGGTTTTATAGAAGAACAAGAAAGAAAATTTGTTCCGAGTTGTTTTACAACTTTTACATGAATTATGAACGGCTCGTGTTGCCATCATGTCCACATTCATAGGGAAATATGAATAATAATGGAGTTTATTGGAATAAAGAATCAAGACTATCATATAAATATGAAAAATTTTACATTTTTTTAAAAAAAATTAATTTTTTGTATTTTAAATTTTTGTATAATATAATATAATATATTTTAAAAATTTATATTGTATAAATTTTTAAAATTAAGAGAATGATATCTTTATTCAAAAATACTGTAAAATTTTCCATTAATTATAGGGTAAATGTTAGTATCACAACTTGAATTTTATCGTCACACTGAAAGAGTTGTGAAATGATGAAAGAATCCCTGTTGTTCTACTGTGTCTCTCATACATTGAGAAGGATATTTTGGTCATTTTATAATATACATGGTCATACATGAATGTGTGTACTACATAGTAGTATTTGATAACCGAGATACATGATTGAGTTGTGTCAAATAGACATATTCTATTTGATTTAAGAACATTTTGCACATCTTGGCTTCTGGGGTATAAAGAAATGTATCTGGATGCATTCTTTAACCGGGTTCACAACTTCATCCAATTCCCTTGTTTTAATGTTGGAAACATTATAGTTTTTTACTAATTATTGATTATATAAAATTTATGAATGGTCCATATGAAGTGGGCATTTATCTTATTGTCACAGCATTTATCTTGTTGTTTAAGTGACATCAATACCTTTTAAAAAGCTAATCAATCAAATTTTCACCAATTTCTCCTGGCCCCCAATATAGTATCATTTTCTTCTTTGGCACCGAAAATTCTTATATAGATCCCGTTTACGTTAGTCGGGATAAACCTTTTGATTCATATTTATTCACATAACCTTTTAAAAATTTATTTTTAATGAATTAGAGTGATGTAGATGAATATAGATCAAGGGGTCTATCACACTTATTATGAATCGGATCTATATAAATTTTTTTTCACCCTTTCCAATCCATTCCCGTCCCCTACAGCCTAATCCCTCTTGTCTTTGTTCTCTTCTTCTATCCTCAAACTCCCTTTCTTCCATGTCCTTGATCTCTCCTCAAACTCTTTCTTCGAAATGCCTTTAGAGATTTGATGATTTTGGAGGAGCTCCAATTGTAGAATAATTAGAGAAGAGAGTAGACACGATAAAAGGTTTGGAATGGAGAAGAGAGAGTAGGGTTGTAAACGGGTCGGATTTGAGTTGGATATAGCATATCCAGACCTGGATCCGATCAATATACATAACTAGATCCGGATCCGGACGGGTCTACAAAAGTAGATCCATTTCCGGATTCGTCGGGTCTTGTCGGATCCGGATCCGGGTTTTAATAATTTTTTTTAAAATTATATGCAAAACTATTACAACTTATCGAATTTTCTCTTTCTTTTTTTAATTATACAAAAGTATTGATTTCATAATTAATATTTATGCATATATTTTATATTAAATATAAATTACATGAGAAATTTACACAACATATATGTATATATACATATTAAATATTTTAATCGGATCCGAGTCTTAATCGGATCAGAACACTAAGATTCAGATTCGACCCGTTTATTATAATAACTAAACGGGTCCGGATCAGATCCGAATAATCACAATTTATGCCTAGAAGGGGGGAGGGAAGAGGAGCCGTCGATTGAACATTCACCGAAAAAATGGTGTGGGGACTCACAAGGAAAATAGATGAGAATTTTGTTCAACTTTTTGAAGGCTATTTATGTCATTAAGAAAAAAATAGCTGAAATGTGGCAATGAGATAAATGCCCTATTTGAAGTGTCCAAGGGTTGTTACGCTGGCTTTTCTTGTGGTGCGTCATAAATGACTCGCGAGTGAAGTTTTCACACTAGTGATCTGAGTCAGCAAGGCCACTAGGATTTGGAAATGGTATGTGTGATTATTAGGGTTAAGGATTTTTTATATTATATTCTGTGTTATTTTTTATTATAATAATTAATGAACTGTTAAAATTATTTTATTAAAATTATATTACTTAATTTTGATAGTTCATTAATTAGTGCGATAGGGAGTGGTACAGAATATAGAATACAAGATCTTGTACCGACTATTAGCTATTCATTAATTTCATTTTGAGTCTTTAAATTAACTAAAATTTTCAATTTAGCACTTGAAAGTGAAAAAGGTTTTAAATTGGCCTTTCAAACAATAAATTTGGTTCAAATTTGACTCTCATTTTCAATTTTATTAAAGCATGTTTAACATACAATTAATATATATGTATTTCACATGCATACATCTTAAAAAGTCCTCGGTGAAGTGAAAATTATAATATGTCGAGGAACTTTACATCATTATTTTCACGACTCATATAGCAAGGTGTGAGATGGATGAAAAAAATTACTTATAACATTAAACTATACTTAGAAATTATGTAATTTTTTTTTTTAATTTTTTCTTCCTGACATTAAGGCAGGAAAATAGTACATGAACTTAGTAAAATGGTCTTAAGGAAAAAAAAGGGTATTCAAATTTGTTAGAACTCGAGTCATTCTAATTTGTTTAAGATGTTAACTATTGACGAAAGTGGTATCTACTATATATATCTAAGTTAAAACTATTTTTTTGGAGGGCTAAATTGGAATTTATTCACTTTAAAGAGCTCAATAGGAATTTCTACTTATTTAGAGTGCCATTAACCATTATCCATTTTGGCCATGCGAATCTTATACAAATTTTGCACGTGGGTGGCTGCGTACGGGATGAGTCGAAACGTAGTGCCGCACGCTTGCAATTTATTGTTTTTCCTTCTTTACCCCCCCTCTTTATTGAGCTATTTGCAGAGGGGGGGAAAATGCAACAATAAACATATACTACTTTCTGAGTCTAATAATTGAAGATGTGGAGAATTGAAGCCGTGAAGGATAGCCAGATTCATTGGACCTAGAATTTGTCTAGATTCATTGAATCTGCCCAAGGCTAGTGTAGTTCCATTATATTGAATCGTATATGCTTCATTTGGTATTGGCTTATTGAGAAGGTTCATCCACTCTTAAGCTAGAAATGGAAGTGCAATAATTATGATTTTTATGGGTTCGATTGGAGTTTTATTAAGAGTAAAATGGAATCTGCTATTTGTATTCCAAACCAATTGGCTTATACATTTGATCCTTGAACCCTTTATTTACATAGTAAAAGCCGATTATTTTGAAACAAAAGAGGTAATACATTAGTATTGAATTAGTGAGAAGGTTCATTAATTTTCGATACAATATACATATTAGTTAAAAATTAGTGAATTTTGATTTCTCAGTATTTTTATGAAAACTAGTAATTTAATGCCGATGCATGAACAAAAACATTTAAGTACCAAATATAAATTACAAATATTAAAGAATTTTCACCATAAAAATAGCAAAAAAATTTAGGGTCAATTACATTTTATCCCTTGT
Source organism: Cinchona pubescens (assembly GCA_025175665.1). Classification (NCBI taxonomy): domain Eukaryota; kingdom Viridiplantae; phylum Streptophyta; class Magnoliopsida; order Gentianales; family Rubiaceae; genus Cinchona; species Cinchona pubescens. The sequence continues at coordinate 2,862,964 of JANKKI010000115.1, forward strand.
AAAATTGCCCAAAGTCTCAACTTGTAAAAAAATTTTATATTCATTTAACCCCTCTGACTAACGGTCAAGACTAACCGTTGGTCAAAGCGCTAGTAAGTGGCATAAAATCATTGAAGTTCTCTCTTATAAATTTAGGTTTAATTGCACTTTACCCTTATAATGGCAGAAAATTATACTTTACCCTCAATTTAGAAAATATATTTATTTAATTATAAACAACACCGTTTTAAGGAGTTCATAAGATGATTTCATTGGTAGATTTTGTCGAACGTGCCTTCTTGTCATAGCCAAAAAAAAATTTTGATGACCAAATATGGAGTCGAAATTTCACTAGGATTATAGCTGTAGCAACAAACTAGTTAAAATTATAATAGAAGGCCGTCAAATAGAGAGACTCATGACACGCTTTCCGCTTATACATACTTAGCACATGAATAAATCCTGCACAAAATTTTATTAATATGATACCTATGGATTATATATAGCACAAAAATAAAATTACAACATAACCAACAAAATTATATATATATATATGTATATATATATATATATATATATATATATATATATATATACACGTCAATCAAACAAAATCTACCTACTATAATGCCTTAATTACATTAATTTTAGTCCTAAAATTTTTAACGATCCATCAAAAATCATCAAAAGGATGATAACAAATAAATTAACATATCAATTAATCGGTAAAACTCCAAAGATCCATCGACTTAAAAATTACTTCCCCATATTTTATCTAATTTTGCAATGTGAAAAAGAACATAGAACTTTTAGGGGGTAAAATATTATTTTATTATACAGGGGCTAAACTAAAATTAACCCTAAAATTGTATGAGGGCAATTTATTAAATTTCTACCCACTCTATAACGCTTTGACTAACGATTACCCTTGACCGTTAGTTAAAAGGGACTAAACGTATATAAATTTTTTTCAGAGATCAAGTAGAGACATAGTCAATTTTACAAATGACAAAGTATAATTAATAGTCAATTTTACAAAGGGCAAAACATAATTAACCCAAAACGTTATTAATTTTCAATTGATTTGAACAAGGTGCCAAAAACTATAGTCAAAGATACTAAAGTACTAAAATTGATAGTATGAGGGATAAAGTGTAAATGAGTAATAGTTTAAGGGTAAATATTTCAATTAATCATAAATATTTAACTAAATAAATATAAACAAATCTAATAAGGAAGGGCAATGATATTACCACAGCAAATATCTTATTGCCACAACACATTTTTATAAAATGACATAATTGGCCTCCAGCGCCTATCCCCTCGTGTCTCAATTGGCAACTATGAGACATGGCCTTAAATGCCAAATTTCTGATCAAATTGTTATCAAGTACTGCCACGGATAAAAATTAAAAACCTAGAAATTAGTCCATTTAAAATGGTTACAATAGTTCAAAGCTCAGGTTAATTATGATGAGGCAGGGCTTGGTTTTGGTGCGGTGGTGGGTTTTCCGGTTTTACTTATCCAAGTGGGAATAGTATGAGGGTAGTTATGTCAATTAATGAAAATGTGATGTGGTAATAAGATATTTGGTGTGGCAATATCATTGCCCAAAAAAGAAGACTGATCTTCTTCATCATCATTACCCTGGCCTCGATAACCGAAAAAGGGAGGACAGAAGAAGATTGGGTTCTCTTCTTTCTCTTCATTCCCTTCATTCATTCATCATCCAAGGTTTTCTTTTTTTTCTCTTGAACGTACGAAACCCAATTCACATTTGCTTTCTTTTTCCATTTTTATTGCTACAAAGGTTAGTTTTCACCGCATCTATTTTCCTTGCTTTTAATGCCTTTTGTCACATGTTTTTTTTTTTTTTGTTTTTGTTTTTGTTTTATTGGGATTTTTAGAGACCTAAATTTCTTGCAAAAATTGAATCTTTTTGGCTGTAATTATGGAATTAAACTGGTTCCTTTGTGTTCCTGCATCCAGAATTTATGATGATCTATTCTTTTTTCCTTTTTTTTTTTTTTTTTGGGTAGAGGATGGTCTATTCTTGATCTTGCTATAGCAATGGATTCTTGATTCATATGGTGAAAATGGAAATCTGGGCTGTGATATTTTTCATTGATTTCCATGCATTAAGTTTAGTAGTACTTAGATGCTTTTCATTTGTATTGATTTGGAAATATGGGCTGTAATCTTGGTTATTGCGGTGTAGGCATTATAAAGGACATTAATTTACTCCATTTTCCCATCAAAACCTTCATTTTTCTTTATAGAATGATGCATATAAGAATACTGCACATTAGTTCCCCTTGAAGCCTTTTGATGTTTGTGAATCAAGGACACGTGTAAGACGAAACCATTTATGCTTTGACCTATAGGAGTATGAATAATTGGACCATTTTGATCCGACTAAGGATCTGAGTTACTGTGATCTTATACTAAGGCGTAAGACAGGGTTAGTCTGCATCTAGGAATTCATGCATTTTGGAAAATCTCAGTATGATTTTGTTATATAACTTTAAGCTCATCTTGCAATTTGTAATGTGGTTGATTTCCATATTAATGTAGCTACCTTTTGAAGGTATAAGAGATCAGTTATTGTTCTTCACCGTGTTTAATATTTATGTGGTTGTCTAAGCTTTCAGAAGTTTTTTTAATTACCTAAGAACTCGGGCGTTTGTCTGTTTGCTAGAAGCTGTATAATTTATGATTGTGTCCTATCATGAGGGATTATGTATTTGGTATTTCAAGTTTCTAATGTTTTGGAGAATACATAGATCATTTTGTTTTCTTTTGTTCCCCTGAGATACAAACTTTGACCAGTCCTCTGATCCTTGCAGCATTCTAGCATGGGAGGGCAGTAAATCTAGTACATAGCTTGTTTACATACCCGTAAATCAATGGCTGATGTGTAATGTCAAGCTTTTCGGGTCGAGTCACATCCACCACCGAGTGGTGTGAGAAGAATTATGTGTACTCTCCTTATATTGCTGAATTCTTCAATACTTTATCAAACATCCCATGCATACTTTTGGCACTCATCGGCCTTGTGAATTCCTTAAGGCAACGGTTGGAGAGGAGATTCAGTGTTCTTCATGTGTCAAACATGGTACTTGCAATTTGGAACATATTATACCATGCTACATTGAATCGTGTGTAAGTATAGACAGTACAGATTTCAAGATTTTTTTTTGAGCAGATTTCAGATATCAAGATTTTTACTTGTGCATTCTTTTTAATAATGCCCCATTCTTGAAATTTTAGAGATGTTACCACTGTAGAATCTCTGAGTGAATAGGCAACTATAGTTAGTAAATCATGCTGCCATTTTACGGGTGTTTCAATCTTGAACGACAATTTTGTTTACCTTATATTTTTTCATCTGGCTTCATCATCATTTTTCCCCTTCAATTGTTCATTTAGTCATTTGCCACTCCTGCAGAGTGCTTATATTCACAAGGTTTAACTAAAATGTTAGCAATTCAGTGTCAGATTTTCATAATCTTGACTCTTTTAAGTTTTCAACTTAATGACAGATTGCATAAGTATAACTATCTTGAACATTTCCAGACCACTAGCCGATAATGGAATTAAGGAACTATTACGAAATAGAGTCTCGAATTGGAAAAATTTTTACTGGCTGACTTTAGAATTATGTTAGACTAATTAGACAGAAAGCCTGTGCAAAATCAAAACAAGTAGCCTAGATGAATACTTTGGACCGCTCACCCTTCTAGAATACGAAAATCCTGGGATGACATATCCCTGCTGCTTAGTGGATTATACTATACGGATCTTAGCTTAAAGTTAATAGAATTACCTTTGGATCACTTCCATGTAAGGCTTCAGATATGCCTTCATTTGTTAGTAAATGCGTCCTTTGTTTCCCTTATTGACAAGTCAGTGATTATCCAATAAAGCAAAACAAGAAAGATATCATGATCTATAAGTCATGCATTGGAAGTGTTTTAACTTGGAATATGTTAGATATCAATTAAACGCTCAGAAACCCGTACCGTGTTGTATAGCTGAAAAGTACTTTATCCATATCTGTTTGATATTTCATGGTTGCCAGCTTGATCCTAGACTTTTTGTGCCTGCAATTGAGTAGTATTATTTCTTTTTTACTTGATAACCTTACTGCAATTTTCTCATTCTTGTAATTGTTCTCGATACTTCAGGCTACAGCAAAGTGACGAAACTCCAGTGATATGGGAAACACTCCTCTACATCTATGTCTTATACTCACCAGACTGGCATTACCGTAGAACAATGCCAACTTTCCTGGTCCTGTATGGAGCTATTTTCGCAATAGTCCATTGGCATTTGCAATCGGGCATTTGCTTCAAGGTTCATTTTGTGATTCTTTGTCTTCTGTGCATTCCTCGGATGTACAAGTATTATTTATACACAGAGGATCTCTATGCTAACACGGGTTGCAAAGTTATATGCAGTTACCCTAGTTGTTGGTACTTTATGTTGGCTGTTTGATCGTGTTCTCTGCAAGGATAGTTGGCTTGTAAATCCACAAGGGCACGCAATGTGGCACATTTTCATTGGTTTTAATTCTTACTTTGCCAACACATTTTTGATGTTTTGGCGTGCTCAGCAACGTGGATGGGCCCCAAGGATTCTACATTACATGGGCATTCTGCCCTATGTGAAAATCCGAAAACCCAAAGCCCAATGACTCAAGGGATAACAAATGGCAAAAAGTGCATCCTTGTAATGGTAAGTACATCTTTGAGCACTGAGAAAAGAAGCTGATACTTGGTCATCTTCGTCACATTTTTGATCATATAACTGATTGTCATTGGTCATTTTCTTGATGAACAGTTAGTTTTAGAAGGCAAATGTTGTTGAAATGTGCCATACTGGTACGAGTTTTTGGATAACTAGATTGGTTAACTTTTTTTAGGATAGTTCTATTGTACATAGATTAAGGAACAAATGAGATGGACAAATGATTGCTTTTTTACATTTCAATGCTAATTAATTCAAGATTCATGTGTTCAACATGGCTTCTTATTATTTTTATGTTTAAATTCATTTTGTAAACTGATTAGAACTTTTCTCCTGCAACCAACTCTCCTCTAGAATGGATGACTGAGCTCAAAACGACCTCTTGTTTTTTCATCTTTTCTTAGTCTGCTTTGAGCTTGTGCTGCAACTATTAGCAATTTTGGTTTCTGGGCCTTGTGGCAAAGATTGTCAGTGAGACTTTGAATAGTATTGCATGGTTGAACGGAAGGCCCAATATAAAGTTTCCTTTGGGATCATTTAGAACTTCAAGGCTCTGATTTTTTAAGCTCGAATTGGATTATTATAAGTTAAAATCCCACCAAAAACATCAAATCAGATTTCAATATTAACTTCTAACAGAATCCCACTCCATTCAAATTAAGCCATTCTTTTAAGTTTTAATAATTATGCAGGTTACTATGATCAGTTGTTTATGGAGATTAATTAAATACACTGTTTAAGGACTTACATATAATGCATGACAAATAGTGAAGCAAATAAAAGATCTCCTCACTTAGGTAGGTAGAATCGATGGCTAATATACTATTATGACTTGGCTAGTCACCAGCCAAGTTATCAAGAAGAAAATATTTAAAATCGTAGTATCACAAATAAATTATCTACTTGTCGAGTAAATTTTAACTACTTACCCTTTAATACGGAGTACATATTAAACATCGTTGAAATTATTAAAAAATAAAAAAATATATTATTTTTTTAATCATTCAACGATCTATAATAACAAAATACATAATAAAGAATTTTTCCTTCCCACATTTCCTTGTTAATAAATGACACCAGTAATGAACAAAGTGGAGAAGTACTAGGAGGGCCAGCTTTCCATGAAATAGACATGATGCTAAAATGTTCAAAATGATTTCTTGCTGCATACTTAAAGTTGAAGTACTACATTTTTACAGAGATTCCTCTAGTGATGATCGACCTTTTGTCCTTTTGAATGGAAATTAATTAAGGAGAGTTAGGTTCCAACTACTCACCAATTGGAGGAAATGAATTTGAACACTTCTTGCATGTCATGATTGAGTAGAACTGCATTTGATACTGATTTGAACACTTTGCTTTTGGGGATCACGGGAACGAGAATGCTCGGATTCTTCAAGAGTGTACGTCTTAGAAGCCAGGAAAAGTTAAAGCCCCCCCTTTGCTTTTGTCACCAACACTATGGTATAAAAATTCTTTGCTTGTACTCTATAATATAAAGTGACTAGTAATAATTATGAGATCATTCATAAATTAAAGAAACTATCTACCTTTTAGATGATTCTCTATTTTATAACTGATTTAACGACTGTATTAGTCACTTTACAATACGACTGTGCTAGTTACTTTGCATTGTAGAGTGATTAGTAATGAATTACTCGGCTAGGTTAATATATTCATACTTTTCAGTGGGGTTTCTTTCTTCTTTTTTTTTGGTAGCATAATCTTTTTGAGAAAAGTTTAGAAGGGTAGATTTTCTATAGTTAGAGCATGCTACTCGCATATATTCAGCGTCTGATATTTATAAATCGCTCATCAAATATACGATTGAGTATAACGAGAAATTAATAATTGAATTTTGATTATTTTGATAAAAAAAAATTTACATAGACTTTATCCACAATAGGTGAGATAGACCCCTTTTCATATTCGTCCACATCAGTGTGATTGCACTGCTTAACGCTTAAGCAAACCCTGTTAACAGTGGCCAATTATGATCTTGAAGAAGCCAAAAGATGTTGTCCCCTATCCAAAAAAAAAAAAAAAAAAATTTAAAAAATACTACTAAAGGATCAATATCAGATGTGTGAACCAAGAACACATTTCTATCAGGATGACTGAAATTTTCATTACATCAAATCACTAGATTAACATTGAAAATAACAAGGCCATTATAGGATCCAAAAACCGTCTTCCTCAATCTAGGACTCTTCGTAATAAATCATAATTTCTACAGTTTATTATCCAGTCTACAATAAGTACAAACTACAAATCCAATCCATTTCTCAATTACTTGAATATTCATTTATAGAAAAATATATGGTCATATTCTTGCAGGATAATACTTGTTGCTGAATATATTCGATTCTATGGGGGAAATAATCTGTTGTATGAGCCAGCCAGCCAGCCAACCACTGAGGAAGAACAACAGCCAAAGAAAGTTATTAGTCCAAATGTCCATCTGGGATCATTAATTAGTCAAAAACGACTGCAAATCGTCTGATAATAACATGTTTAGAAAGGTGGATTACAAGACTCTTGAAGATTAATTGTGTCTTGGACTCTTCAAACTTAAATGCTCATCCACGTATTAAGCACTTGTCTAAGAAAGGTTTATCCATCTTTTTGAATTCTCCTGATATCACTCAAGAATTTTACAACACAAGAAGGAGATTCTCAGCAAAGAAATTAGAGAGAATTGATGAAATATACTATCAACAAGAAAAGGATGACTTGTATCAATGAGTAGAAATATTGGATGTACAAAGATTAAAAGAAAAAGTGACATTTAGGTTGCCTCAAGCTGACATATGGTTTTCAATAGAGTTCAAAAATTACTTGTGTTGTATGCAAATTAATAGTTTGAGGTAATTAGAACTCTCTTCTTTTTTAAAATGACCATATGATATGACCTCATGGGGAATGATTAATGGCTATGAACCCTAATAAGGGTGGTTTGGATAGTGAATAAGGCGATCATACCATTAAAAGGTTTAATTAAGATTCGACTTTCGTTACTCTCAATTCTCTATTTGATAAGTGATATGTAAAAATCATAATAAGCCACTGAAATATAAATAATAATAATAATAAAAAAAGCTATGAACATCTTATTTGATAAAAAATATATATAATAATAAAATAAAAAGCTATGAACATCTCATTTGATAAAAAGCAATCAGATTATGGAATTAATTAGGTACATCAAACCAGGCATCTCGTGATGTTCAATTCCCATATATGAAGAATGGTACCAATAATTGCATTAATAGATGTACATCCTAAAATTAGTTATTTGACGGTGTTATACATATATTTTGTAACGCAAAATAACTTTACTCGATAATATTTACACGTGTTACATGATGTACATGACTACATCGGTATATATAATCCTCTCTTTATCCAAAATACTATGAAGAAATTCTTTGCCCTTAAAATTATCACAAAAAATCTTTGCATAAAAAGCACCGAATTATGATGCTCTCGTTAATTATGATTTTATATGTTTCTTTCAACCCTGTAAATAAACAAGGAATAGAGATTCTTTTCTTATTTTCGAGGAAACCACTGGACATTTTGTTGCTTTGATGTGTACGAGTCAAAACGCAAATTGATGATGACTGATGACCCGTGAACCTCGTGGAGTCAAAAAGGACACAGGGTTGTTAGCTATTGAACGATAAAGATCCATCCGGCTTTTGCCTTGTATTCTAACGATCTTTTTCCCATGTACTTGGCAATCTTATAAGAATTCTTTCTATTGGTGGAGTTTGAGATTTAGAAAGAAAAGAAGAGAGAGGGACAAAGTTAACGATTTTTTTTTAGAAAAATTTTATAGTTGAGAAAATTATTCTGTTATATTTTAAATATTTATGTAATATAATAGTATGTGTTTTAAAAAATTATATTATATAAATTTTTAAAACTAACAGAATGGTTCTCTTAATAGGATTGTATAATTTTTCTTTCTTTTGTTTGGGAGGTTTGAGTGGGAAGAAAAAGAAAGATTTGGAGGGAAATAGGAGAATTAAAAGTTTAAAAAATTTTCCTTCCAAATATAGAGTGAAATAGAAGGAAAATAAGTTTTGTTCTACAAAACTTCTTGTAATGCCACTTTTACCCTCTAAATCCATATCAAAATATTTAAGGGATAATTCATAAACCTCCCTTAAGGTTTAAACTAATTTCACTTAGCACCAGGGTAATTTTAAAAAAATCACTTACCTCTCCTAAGAGGTTTTTCTTGTAATTAACATTGTTAGCCGAATAGACCTTAAAAAATTAACTTAAGGACAGTAAAACTGATTTTTTACCAACTTTACCCCTAGTACAAATTTTAGTTGATTAAAGTGGTTTGAAAAAAGGAAAAGAAAATTGAGTGATGTAAATATAGTTACTTGAAAATAGTATTGGGTTATAATTTTTCATGTCCTTTACCAATTAATGAAGAAAAATATTTTTTGATTTTTTTAGTTTGCAAGTATGTGAATATATGTGTTTTAATGTTCAAACAAATACATACAAGCATATTATGGGCAAATAAATATTTGTATAAACTTGACAAAAAAGTTTTCAAAAAAAATGATTTATTTTTCTTTTAGTTTATAAATTTGTAATTTTTCAAACAAAATATGAATCATATTATTATTAGAATATATATTGGCATTTTATGTGTTCCAAATTTTTATTTAGATTGACACACAAGCACCTTACGTGTGCATATATTTTCATAATTGAATTTGTAAAAGGATTTATTGATATATATATATATATATATATCTATAAGTTTGTGATTTTTCAAATAAAATATTTATCAAATATTACACAGTATGTTTTTACGTATTATAAATTTTTATTTAAATCAATACACTTAAACACATTAACATGCATACTTAGCTGACCAAAAAATTATCGAGAAAATACATTTTAATATTTTAGTTTAGGAGTTTGTGATTCTCCCAATAAAATATGGATAATTTATCTAATTGTAATATGTGGTATTTCTAAATGTTCAAATTTCCATTTAAATATATAGATGCAAACAAATTAATGTGTGAAAATATTTTTGTAAATAAGCTGACAAAAAAAAATGTTAAAAACCTAAAGAGTTCAAAGTAAAATTATCAAAATTTTCTGGAAAGGTTTGTGAAATTATCTTTTTAGCAAGATGGCTAAAGAACTAAGGGTATAGGTGTCATTTCACATATTTTAATACTTATTCTGGGACCTACTAACAAGAGAAGAGAGATAAGTGATATTTTTAATGTTTAGAGGTACTAAGTGAAGTATTAGCCTAAACCTCATGGGAGGTTTATAAAATTATCTCAATATTTAAACAAAAGGATAAATTTGTAAAAGTCATATATTAGTATATTACTAATATTTTTTTCTCCCAAACTCTGAAACAACAAAGAAGGATTATAATCGTCTTTTCCCTTATTTTCATTTCTAACTTATACTTTCTCTTCTTTTCTTTTCTAAAATCAATCTTAATGTTGTATTTGGATTAAAGGATTTGGTGAATTTAAAATTTAAGGAATTTAGTCGCGGGGATTTGAAATCCACTAAACTCAATCCTAAACTTAGGAGGGTTTAGTTTATAGGTATGAGAGGGGAATAAAAATCAAAGTTAATGATACCTATAGATGTTGTTTGGTTGAGTACTATGAGAATCATTCTATGGGAATGAAAGTGTTAGAAAATGCTTACTTTCATTCTCCACTTGTAACATAGGTTTCAAATTGAATAACTTATTAATATAATGAAATCCATTCCTATGTTAAACCAAACAAGTAATTTGAGGAATGATATAAACTCATGCCAATAGTGAGATTTATGATTCTCATTTTGATTCCGATTTTCGAATGTGAACCAAACACTTCCTTAATGTTATTCAACAAATTAAAGGGATTTAGTCGGGGATTTGAAATTCACTAACGAATATTTTTTTTTTAATAATTAAATGAGTAAAATTTAAATTTATCTAAATTTCGTGTCAATTGAAATTCATCTAATTCAAATATTTTTTACAATTCAAATCCTCCCATTCAAATGCAGCGTAATATAATGGTATAAGAGGACCACATAGATTAATTCTAAATCGGTCGAGAGCTAATGATAGTATCTGATATGGAAATTAAGGTATTTTCCCTGCGAACTAATTCAACAAAGAATTTGTGTCATTTTGAGATTGCTTTGCTATCTATTAAATAGTAACCTCAATCCAACAAGGAAAAACAAAAGAACCCTTTCAATATGCTTTTTTAAAAAATCTTAAACAAATTTGTTCTGACAATAATAAAATTGCATGGATGATAAAATTTCGTTTTCCTAAGAGTGTGTTACATGTTGATTCATGAATCTTATCCGTGTGAAATGATAGTCATCTCATGTAAATATTTCCTAAAAAATAATTTTTAATAATTTTCAAAAACACTTTTATTCTACACATATCGTATTTCAAAAGTTATTATAATAATTATTTCTCATAATATTATAAATAATTAATACATATATATCACGATTGATGATATGTTGTCTATCCTTCCATGATTCCATCTCATGTAAATTGTTGTTACTTCCCATACGTAATCTCACATTCTTCCCAAGATATGTCACTGCATACTTTTTATGACTTCTGATTAATTATATTTGAGGAGAAACTGTTAGTAGTTAGGAATGTGAAACCAAAACTAGATATGCATAAACGATGAATAAGATGGTGTTACAATTTTAAGTTTTACTGTTCTTAATCTTTTATTACTGACGAAACACGTGTAAGGGACGAGTGAGGCGATAAATATATTGTGTTTGAATCGATAGATTTGAGAAAAAATTTAAAATTTACTAATTTATTTTAGGAATTTGTAAAGTCAAAATGCATGAATCTTAAATTCATTTAAATTATAAAATAGAAAGTAATTTGAAATTCTTTATTTCACACATTTTAATTTAGATAAATTTAAAATTTATTCATTTCACTCTTATAAATCCTCTAAAAAATAGATGAATTTTAAATTATTCTTTAAATCCATCAATCTAAACACAACGTATAAGTATGGTTGTTAAAATCGCGATATTGAATCGTAGGATCGTAGGATTCTACGGTCTTAGAATGCCAAAATGACTAGAATCGTTACTAGAATCAAAAATTTTGTAGACTCGGGTAGGATCATAAGATCGTATGGTAGGATCGTAAGATCGTATGATCCTACCCGATCCCACGATTCTACAAAATAAACTTTTTGAGTCTTCTAACCTTTTGGGTTTTATTTGTGTCGTGTTCTAAAAGGGATAAATTTATTTTGTGACCCATTTTTTATATTAGCTCAACTACCCAATTCCTTTTCCAAAGTCCAAACTCCAAACACTATACTTGTCAAAATTGTGAAATTTTCTTAGCAAAATGGTAATTATCCAATTATATCTTCATAAAATTTAATAAATATTTTATCCTTGCAAATGGATGGATATAATATATAATATGATATTGTGTAAAATTAACAAAACTACGACTCAATTAAACTCAACATCTATTTAAGAAAATCTTTTAAAAAGTTAATATTGAAATATTTTTTAAGATGTGACGCATATAAAATGTAAAAAATTTAAAATTTAAACATAATTAGAGAACGTAATTAAGAAATCTACTCTATAAATTTTTTTATAAAATTATGTATTAGTATATTAGTTAGTGCTACTGGTTATTTTAATTTATTTTTTGGACTTTTATCTTCTTATGCTTAATATTTCTTTTTTTTTTAAGGAAAAAAAAGTAAATTCTTATTAATTTTGCAAAATTTTTACATTAGACCATTTAGAGGCAATAATTACCCATACGAGAAGATCTAATTCAATTCATTTTTTCAACTTCATTACTTCTATTTTCTTATATGTACGTTTCATAAAATATGTCCAAATAATATATTTTTATACTTAATTTATAAATTATAAATTTTTTATCATGATTGTTGTTATTTATTAGTTTAAAAATAATTTATTTTATTATTTTAAATATTTTTAATAAAATATTAAAATTTTACGATATAGTCTTACTATCTGATTTTGACAAAAACAACTCGATCCTACCTAAAATTATGATTCTACAAACTATGTCTATAAGTCGCGAAATGTGACGGTGGCGTGGCTCTAAGCCAAAGGATAATCTAAGAGATAATCTGTCATCCTTAAATTCCAAACTTTTTATTTCCAAAAAGACAAATAAAAATGTCGTTGTTTGAAATTTGTCCCAACCAATATTACACACCATAGCAACGCTATCAGTTTGTAGAATCCATATCAATTTCTTCGCCTTGGAAAAAACGAGCAACTAACACGGTACACGTATCCAGTACAGAGAAAATTTTTACATTCAATCCGATTTACGATAAGTGAGATGAATTTTTTAGTCCATATTTATTTACATCCTTTTAACTCATTAAAAATAAATTTTTTCAAAATAATATAAATAAATATAAATTAAAAAATCTATTACACGTACGATAAATTGAGTCCATATAAAATTTTTTTCCAATAAATGGAATCCATATATAAATTTTACACAATAATAAAAACATGTATGTACTACAAAACCAGGACACTTTAATAATTTCTTTTCTTTTCTTTGGCAGTGGGCGGGTAAGGCTATTCACTTTCTTTCCGTAAAAGTGAAAAGGACCCCCCCCTTCTAGTGGACCAACTTCACTGTCCTACTATTTTGATGCATTACGTAGGCCTAGTTTGGATGAAAAATTTTATTTTGGTCATTAACAATTACTGGATTAATTTTTCATTTGAAATAAAATGTCTATTTTTCTGAATAAGATGACTCCTTATTTTTTAGAAATTGAGCTGTTTGGGATTCTAAAGAGAAAAGACAAAAGAAAGTTCGACCATCTGGACAATCATTATTTATAATATTATTCAAACAATTATTTGAAATAAATAATATAGTAAATTTTTGTTTTGAAAAAATTAACGTTATTTTTAAAATCATTCAGCAGTTGCTTTTTGAAATATTTTTTTTCCTTTGATTTCAAATGAATTACTTATAACTTATTTTAAATTGTTTGAGTACAAACTTCTTAGAACTTTTGTTAACTCTTTCTGTTCTACACCACGAAATAATAGTAGGTATAAGACTTAATTGGCTTTTCTTTTTCTCCATTCTTAAACCTTTTGGGTTTTCTCCATTTATCTGTCTCCCAAACAAAGCTTTACAACCTAGGCGGGAATATGTGAACTGTGAGTGATACGTCCAAGTCCAACTACCACGTCAGGGTAGACGTGTGCATAAAAGATCTTTAAATTTGTTTTTTGTTTTGTTTTTTGTTTTTCTTGATCATGTTTACATTGGTCTTTAAGTTGACTACTTTGAGATTTTTTTTTTATTGAATCGGTAATATTTTAATTTAATTTAATATTTAAAGAAAAAATTTAATTGAACACTATTAAAAGACTAAAAAGACCCTCTAGAGGAGATAATAATGTTTTGACACTTATCTAAATTTTTACAATATTTAATATTTAAATCCCAGACTTTACGGAAGAAAATGCTTTGTTAAGTATTTTTTGGCCAACTTCATTAAATGGAATTGATTGACTACTTTGATATTCTCATTTCTTGAAATTCTCATTTCTTGAAATTCTCATTACCTTTATCAATTTCTTTAGTTTTGTGGTGCACCCTAGTTCCAATTTCTATCCAGATTGTCAATGTCATAATGTAATTTTTTTTTATACAGAAAATGAGTGTATTAAGGTTTAGTCATTAACGATAAATTGATGGTCAGATAATAAGAAAAAATATGTAGTTTTGCCCTTTGTCCTTAGATTGATTTATATAGTTAAGTTGCATATTGTTTGTTTTCCTAAGAGAATAATTTTTATTTTTTTTGGCGTTTTAAGCTAATGTGATACTGATCGATTATTCCTTCATGGAGAGGTTATCAAGAGAAAATTTTTTGGAACTAAACTTATTTGTTTTAAACATTAAGGACTAATAATGTAGACTATATAACATAAAGTTTTTGAAGATATTATATTAACTTGTCCTTGAAAGATATGAGCTAGCGTAAGTAAAACGCACATACAAAGATGGCAATTAAAAAATTTTAACACAGGAATTAAGATTAATATTAAATAATCAAGTATCTAATTAAAATTAATTCTGTAGTAATAAATTAAAAAAATTCGTACATTAATTCTCTATTCTTTACACTTTCTCACGTTCTTTCATCTTTAGTAATTAATGGCATTAGAAAGACATAAAAACAAAATTAATTTCAAAAAATTAATATTGTATTAAATTTTTAAAGTGATATTTAAAATGAAATAAATAAATATTTTTTTAAATTAACACTTAAAAACCGATAAGAGAACAAATAGAGTAATATAAATATTTGACGAGTCACTATTTAGAATAATATTCAAAATATTTTTTTGGAATAATTACAATAGCTACTTTTGAGATATAACATAAGCTCCGTTTCAGATTGCGACGATGAATTATTACAAAACATTTTATCGAGTAATATTTTTTTAAAAAAATTACTTAATTTATTTTAGAGTAATTTTAATATTTTATTTAATAATGTAATAAAAAATAAAATAAAATATGAGTTAAAAAATTCTTACAGCTAAATAAATCATAAATTTTCATACTATATAGTACGTGTTAGATTTTACAAGATTGGATATAGTACGTGGCAAAGTAGCTTAGCTTTGAACCAAGTAAATTCACAAAGTACAATGAAAAAAATAATACTACTATAATAAAATTGTAGATTTCAATGCGCAACAGATTCAATTTCACCTACTCGTTCACAAGTCCCATGCGGGCTTATATGAATGGCAAACTAGCCATTTGGCAGATTAAAAAAGTGCATCGGAAACCCTCTGTGTTTTTTTCAAAGCAAAAAATTCCACCCACCACTTTCTTCCTACAGTACTTTCTTGCTAGTTACTTTTTCTTTTCTTTTCTTTTTTTCCTTTGCTAGCTAGCTGCTCATGGCAAACATGGCTGGTGGATTAAAGGTGTTAACGACTCTTCTGGCTTTGGTTATTTTCTCTTTGGACTTTGGAGGGAAAAGGGTTGTTGCTGAAGTTCACCATGTTGTTGGAGATGAGAAGGGATGGTCACCATCTACTGATGTTGTTTCTTGGTTTACAGGCAGAGTCTTCAGGGTTGGTGACAAAATCTGTAAGAAACCTCGGCTGCTTAATTTTTACTCCCACACAGACTCATCCCCAACCCACCACCACCCTTCTATAAAATCTTTATGATTATGTTGATTATGGTTGTCTCTTTCTGTACTATTTTTATGTTTCCAAGCAAGATTATATCGAAGTCACAAACACTAGTTATATATTTATGAATGAGAAAAAAAACATAACGTTTTTATTTTAACGGTTGAGTATCTATCTAAAACGACAGTAATAGAAAGTGCTTCATACTTGAAGGTCGAGATGGGATGAGAGAGAAGGATTTATAAGAATATGTAAATTATTGATTATGAGGTTACAGACGGTAATTTTCTTATTTTTCTTACATAAAAACATTTTATATGGTAGTATTCCTCTGTGAAGTATTTATTTATTTGATTAGTTATTTTAGTTGGCTCTAGTATGCTTTCTTGCTCTTATTTTTTTATTTAGTAATTAATTACTAATAGTTTACAGATGCTTTCTCACCCTATCTACATGCATTCTAATTGAACTTGGAGGTGATTAACATGTTGGTTTGTTAATTAATCCAAAGATGAAACTACATATTTGTGCATATATGATACTAATAAGATTATTTGAGAATAAGTGGCCATATGAGAGAGATGGTCTGGTATACTCTCTACCCTCCACCTAGGCTAAAGTAATAAACGGCCGCAGTCCTACTGTTAAATTTCGAGGGGAACTGAAAAATATACACTACTTGGGTCTATGGCCCAATTCTAGGTCTCGTGGTTAGGGGTGTTAAAAAAAATCTTATGAATTGAAACATAGATGAAATCGGTACATTCTTGACACTGGTATTTCGGAGATGTTTGGATATCTAATAGACCTGTTCGGATAATGGTTCATATTTTTTTTTGAATCCGGGTTCACGTGGAGGGGTATCTTTGAAATTTTATAAAATGGGGCTAATGTCAAGGTATTTTTATATAATTTTTCATTAATTTCTTTGTTCTACTTCCATCCAGGAGATTTATGGAATTAGTAGTTAAATTTTTTTCATTTATTAAAAAATTAATGAAGAAAATAACTACAAAATTGCAGATTCGTATAGACACGATTTTGAACCGATTTTAGTGAACCAATTACTCTATTAATATAGACTAGATTTGGTTTCTTGAATCTGTTCAAATAACTTTACGGGCATAACCGACCCATAAACACTTCTACTCGTGGAATAGGTTTAATCTCGTGAAATTAGGAACATCAAAGAGATTAAACCTAAATTGCCTTACCGCAGTTAAGGTTGTGTACTAGATTCAGGTAAGGTTTTTTTTCCGAGTTTGAGAGCTGTAGGAGTCTACATCCTAATCCATATGGATAAGCAAATTGCACCATCAACCATACGTCAAAGTTCTGTTCTAACAAATTGAAAATATATACTAGCTAGCATGTTGATAAGAATTTAATTGGATCATTTATATTTGAAGAACCAAGAGTTTTTATTCTCTGAATCCATGGTACATGTTCACTGCATTAATTGTATACACTACACAGGGTTTGCCTACTCTGCAACCGATGACAGCATCATGGAGCTACAAACTGCCGAAGAATTCCATTCTTGCAATCTAACAAATCCCATCAGGATGTATACCAGCGGCTTAGACAGGGTATCTCTTGATAATGAGGGCACCAGGTACTTCGCTAGTGGGAACCTGGACAGCTGCAAAAATGGATTGTAGAAGCTACCCATCAATGTGAATTCCTTTCCTTTTGATTCTCCTCCTCCACCCGAAATACCCTTTCCAATCTTTCATTCTCCACCTCCACCCACACCAACCTTTTTCACTCCGCCTCCACCCGAAATACCCTTTCCAGTCTTTCCTTCTCCACCTCCACCCACACCAACGTTTTTCACTCCACCTCCACCCGAAATACCCTTTCCAGTCTTTCCTTCTCCACCTCCACCCACACCAACCTTTCACGCTCCGCCTCCACCTGATCTACCCTTTCCAGTCTTTCCTCCTCCGCCTCCACCCACACCACCCTTTCACGCTCCCCCTCCACCCCCGCACCCCAAACCCTCTGCTTCGGCACACTTCACCGGGCTGTCCTTCACATTGTTTGTTGGATTTGTGCTTTGCTACATGAGCATGTAGAGTAGTATGCATCTAGGTTGCTTCTACTGTCTTAGAGCTGCCATATTTTAATTTCTCCTTTTCCATTCTACCAGCACTTATTTTAGTCCAGGAATGCTTCCTCGAGTCTATCCTTGTTTTTACTTTGGTTATGTTGGCTTGTGAAGCATATTCTATTATCGTTGTTGTACTGAAGATTATGGTGTTTTGTGATTTCTAATGACTCGATTATTATGAAACTTGTATGACAGTAAGAATTTATTATGAATTGGCTGGCTCTACAGCATTTTCGCTAAAGAACTGTTCGAGGCTTCACTGAAAATCATTGTTTGGAAACAGAATGAATATAAGGCCATGCCACCATTAACCATGGGAACGACTCGGAATGAACTAAAATAAAACTTTGGAAAACAACTGTAATAGTTTATCGCATTTCACTTTTGTACTTTTTTAATTATTTACGTTTAAAATGATATATTTAGTCTTTCATAAATTAAAATGTGTTATTTTTATCTTTGGACACAATTACGGGTATATTTAGCCTGAAATATTTACATGTGTATTAAATGTTATAGTTTTTATGGGTAAAATTGTTAACACAAATTTTATAATGTTAAACGATACTTCTTAAAATTTTTTCCACTACCACCATCCTAAAATTCGTCACCACTTCTATTTTCTTCCCTCATCGCTTTTCCTCTCACTTTAAAAACTCCAATTCTCTTTTTTTTTTTTTTTTAGATAATTTAGCATTTAAAATTATGTATTATCAATTTTGCACTCAAATATGTTATATTCGATACACATGTGAGTATTTTATGTTAAATATGTCTATATTTGTATCAAGAGATTAAAATAGTACGTTTTACATTTGTGAGGGATTAAAATATATTATTTTAAATGTAAGATATTAAAAAAAATACAATACAAAATGTGAAGAATTATTAAGTTCATTTTCCCTAAAACTTCTCCACCAGACACTATCAATATAAATCATTCTATCTATATAGTCATAAAACAAATATTTGAGTTGCCTGAACTGTATTTCTTTTCATTTTCTTTCGGTGGTGAAGTGATTTAAGAAAAAGTTGTTGTGCTACAATCAGCTGTTACAGAAAAAAATTCGCAGCCAAAGCAAATATTACCAGACGCCACTGAGTCCATGGACTCGGAGACGAATTCTCTTATGAAGACATCTAGCAATGAAGTAACAATTTTTTCCACGTTCAAAAATTCCTGCGAACTTATTACAAAGAAGAGAAGAGAAAAGGTAAAAAAGATAGCACGTCAAGATCACAAGTAAAAGCATGGCCGTTGAATGAGACCGCATCACTTCTCACATTGGACGGAACTTCACATCAAAATCTCAGTCAAAAAGCAGCATTTACCCTGTTTTGAGGTGAAATCGCAGATGGACAAGAATTTCAAACACAATCTTGAAACGCAAGATAAAATCTGAGTATAGAGAAGGACCTCCTGTATTACATGCCCTCCATGTTTCATGAAAACATTAGTAAACTAGAAATTTACATAATATAGTTCAAAAAGTCCATGGTAAGGCACTGAAGTCACAGTTCAATCTCGACTTGGCATACTTTTTTAAGGGCAGACCGGCAGAATAAAGTATGAAATCTTGCCAAATTAGGATCAACCCAAGGGAATAAGAAAAAAAAAAGAAGAAGCAAAAGAACCAAATATCAACAAAGTTACAAGCCCTTTCAATCTCAACATTTGCCAATTGTCTTCCTTTCAGACGGACTTTTTTCTGAGTTTCTTTTCTTCTCATCTTCCCACATAAAAGGAAATCCTCCAACTATGGGGTTATTGAACACGTGGATAAAAGGGAAAATTTTCAAGAAATCACCTATCCCTCAGTACTACATAGTTCGACCCACTAGTCTTCTGTATCTTGGAAATCCTCCTTAATATAGCTGCAAAAGCATCCTTGTCCTGCATCATAGGAATTTGTCACGAGTATTATGACTTATGAAAACAATTTAGCATCACAGAAAGATTGAGAGAATTCTTGCTCCTTCGGTTAGTGTTTCACATCTCCTACATTGTACTATTACATTCCCCATCCCTCACTTGCCCCCAGATAAAATCTAACATGCCAAACCTACAACATTCCTCCAACTATATCCAAAAGATTCTCTTCATCTTAAAAAAAAAAAAAAAAAAAAAAACACTCAGATTCCAAAATATCTGAAAAACACTTCACAATTGATGTTTTGCACACTGCAATACAAACTAATACATCAGCCAGAAAAAAACTGTATTAGAAAATGAGCCTTCAGCAAGGCATATACTAATATTTGGGAAGCTTCATGAAAAACCTCCAAGTAGTATGCTATAGCAAATCCCTTGAAATAAATGTCTCGTAAAAGACAACTACTTTGACTCCAGAGGTACTTACAATTTTCTGTCTTCTAGTCATAGAAAACACCTCCATAACACCTAACGATAGGGCAGGCTAGCTTATCCATTTAATTCTATCAACAGTTACAGGGTAACAAACCATCAAAAGAAGATTCATTTTAATCTCTGTTAATTGTCTAAAATTCTCAAAGTAATCTGCTTGTTCCTTTTCTGTAATTTATCTCCATCTTCTGTCTATTCTCTTAAATTTCTTAAATGATGAACTCTCTTACTTTGCAATATAGCCCATCCATGAAATATAATATATTGAGAGGACGACTAAAGTTGTGGCTTAATAGCAAACTTGTAGACTGGACAGGTAAGAACTTTGCAGGACAATAAATACAGTACCTCTTTAGATTTGAGTCTAGATTTAAACTTGGCAACAAGATCCTGTGTTGTAACTGGCCCTTTCTGCAATAAAACAGCCCTAATCTCGTCTTCTGTGACTGGACCAGTAGGGGGTGTTGATCCAGTTTTTGAAGATGATTGCTGTTGTGATGCAACTTTAGGAGTCGCAGTACTCTTTGTGACAGAGGTACTCTCATTTTTGACAGGCTTTACTTCCTGAAAGCAAAAACAATATATTTATTAGTAACTAAAAGGTATTTGAAAACAATGTCTTCAACAGATAAATTTACACAGATTCGAATTACAAAAATAGAACATGAAAACCAAAGGATGCATTATATACATTCTCAGATTTGACTTTTTTAAGAGGTGTCTCCCATTTGCCGATTTTGCTTCTTCACCGTTATTTTTTCTTTTTCCCTTTGCTGACTTTGACGAAGGAGGGGTTCCCCGAGCAGATCCAGAAGCAGCAGATTTTTGTGGAGTGATGTTTTCAGTTGGTTCTTCTTTAAGAGCTTCCTTCTGCTTAGGAGCTAGCACGGGAGAAATATCATCTCCCATCTGGAAAAACCAAAACAAAAGGACTTTTACTATTATCATGTTCATTGGAAGAAAAAGGCAAAACTCAGGAACAAATTACCAGTCCATGATCAGGAGAAAAATACAACACCACAGCATAAGAGACCATTAAGCAAGAGAATATCAGAAAGGACCCTCGGGATTTTCAACAAGTTTCCTATAAAATACAAACCAATCCCATAAAAGGGATGAAATTTTACTGAAAATTAATTGCATTGGTGTTGTTTGGACAGTCATTAATCTTGAAATTTTTTTTCTAAAAATACTGTAGCAACTTTTGGATGAGATGTATGTGAGAGTTTTAAAAAGATAGTTGAAAAACATGTTATTTAGAAAAAAGTAAAAAATTTTTGCTGTCCAAACAGCACCATTCCTTTTCATAAATGTTGTAAATATGGCAAGTAAATATATTTACTTAATTGTAGGATTTGATTGTAGGCTAATTGATTTACCTGTGATTGTAGGCTAATTGATTTACCCGATTGTAGGATTTAGATAGCTTGATTTTAGGATGTAAGGATGTAAATTGATTAGCTTAATTTTAGGATCTAGATTATTCTACACTTGTATATATATAGATCTTATGTACTCTTGATAGAATAGTGAGAATAAACAAGATATTTTTCTCTCTATAACATGGTATCAGAGCTTTAGGCTTTGTTATTTTTTTCGTGACCCTGTTGAGTCAATTTTCAATCTCTAGTTTGGTACATTAAAATTCCTACACTGAGTTGTAATGGCAAACAACACAGTGGGTAATAGCAGAGAGATGAAGGCAGTTATCTCTGATGTTATTCCTTTGACTACATCAAAATCACAGAACACAAACTCAATGGCAGGAATTATTTGGATTGGAGTAAAACTGTGCGAGTGTATCTCCGTAGTATTGATAAAGATGATCATCTTATTGATGACCCACCATCAGATGATGCTTTTAGGCTTGGTTAAGAGAAGATGCAAGAATATTCATGCAGATTTAACTTCTATCTCTTATACACATCTAGATGTGTATAAGAGACAGACTATACTTTTGTTGCAAGTCCCCATGCAAAAATGCATTACTTGACTTTCTTGTATTCTGGTAAGGATAATCTCAAAGATGTATGCCATTGATGTTTGTGTTCTGTGATTTTTGTAGTCCAGGAATAACAGGAAAGATC
This sequence comes from Cinchona pubescens, assembly GCA_025175665.1. Lineage (NCBI taxonomy): Eukaryota > Viridiplantae > Streptophyta > Magnoliopsida > Gentianales > Rubiaceae > Cinchona > Cinchona pubescens. The sequence goes on from JANKKI010000115.1 coordinate 2,885,508, forward strand.
TCTTACCGAGTATTTTATGGATTTTAAACATCTGTATCTTAGTTGAATACTCTTCTTCCTTTGAGTGCTGATGTGAAAACTCAACAGTCTCACCGTGAGCAAATGGCTGTTATGAGTTTCCTTGTCTCATATACACATCTAGATGTGTATCAGAGACAGTGTACAGATTCTTTGTGACCAGATCTTTTGACATTGTCTACTCCGTGACACCTTCACTCGAGTGTTACGAGTTGAGGGATCTAGACATTCTCTTCCTAGTGTTACTAGTGCCCTCGTGAGCCGAGGTACTTTGAATGAGGCTAGTCGAGGAAAAAGCAATGGTAGTCGAAATGGACATGGTTTTCAAGGTGGAGGGAATGCTAGTTATGGACTGTCATGACCACACATCAAGTGTCTGTTATCATTGTCAAAAACCTGGTCACACAAAGCGTACATGTTAAGTACTTATATTTACTTGCTATCTAGATGTGTATAATAGACAGCCGCCGCACACAAATCTTCCAAGTGTTACTTTGGCTGATGGGTCAATGACTTCTATTGTGGGTTCTGGAATAGCCAATCCCACAACATCTATCTCGCTGTCATCTGTTTTGTGTTTGCCTAATTTTTCGTTCAACCTACTTTCGATCAGTAAAATTACTCGTGCTCTCAATTGTTTTGTCTCATTTTCCCTGATTATTGTGTGTTTCAGAATCTTATGACGAGGAAGATTATTGGTACAGGACGTGAGTCTGCGGTCTTTATTTACTCGAAACTCTTTCAATAAGACAATTGCATGTTCAAGCACTTTGACACCTCTTGAAGTTCACTATCGATTAGGGCATCCTCCTTTGTCGATTTTGAAGAAGTTGTTTCCAAATTTTCAAAATTTATCCTATTTAGATTGTGAGACGTGTCAATTTGCTAAACATCATCGTGTCTCTTATTTGCCTAGAGTCAATAAACGGGTAATAAATGCGTCCCTTTTGAATTAGTTCATTCTGATGTTTGGGGTCCTTGTCTAGTGATTTCTGAGTCTGGTTTTAGGTATTTTGTCACCTTTGTGGATGACTATTCTCGTGTTACTTGGTTATATTTAATGAAAAATAGATCAGAATTATTCAACATCTTTTGTTCCTTTTGTGCTGAAATAAAAACACAATTTAATATCTCCGTGCGCACTCTAAAAAGTGATAATGCAAAAGAGTACTTTTCTCATCCTTTTGATTCCTACATGTCAGAAAATGAAATTCTTCACCAATCTTCATGTGTTGACACACCACCCCAAAATGGTGTTGCCGAGAGGAAAAATAGACACTTACTAGAAGTTGCTAGAGCTCTCATTTTTCAAATGAAGGTCCCAAAGCAATTTTGGGCGGATGCTATTTCAACAGCTTGTTTCTTAATTAATCGCATGCCATCATCTGTACTTGCTGGTGAGATTCCTTACTCGACTTTGTTTCCTTCTCGACCCTTATATAACATGTCCCGATTGAACCACGTATTTTTGGGAGTACTTGTTTTGTTCGTGATGTTCGCCCTCAAGACACATCTTCCTGAGGCTTTGGCTCATTCTGGTGGGCGAGCTGCTATGGAAGAAGAGATGATGGCTTTAGACAACAATGGTACACCGCAAAGGAGACAAATGTTCCTGTCTCTTATACACATCTAGATGTGTATAAGAGACAGACAGGTGTTAAAGTTAACCCTGATGGGTCTGTTGCACGGCTAAAAGCTCGTCTTGTAGCAAAAGGGTATGCTCAGACATATGGGGTAGATTATTCTGATACTTTCTCTCCTATGACAAAACTTGCTTCTGTCCGTTTGTTTATTTCCCTTGCTGCTACTAATGATTGGCCTTTGCACCAGTTAGATGTCAAAAATGCATTTTTGCATGGGGACTTGCAAGAAGAAGTATATATGGAGCAACCACCTGAGTTTGTTGCTCAACTCGTAAGGTTTGTAGACTTCGAAAGTCATTATATGGTTTAAAACAAAGTCCTCGTGCTTGGTTTGGACGATTTAGTGAGGTTGTTCAAGAGTTTGGCATGAAGAAGAAGAACCCACAACAGAAGTCATTGACCCAGAGCCATGGTTACTCACTTGAGAAGATTTGCAATCTAGATCGAAGATTAGTTGGAAAATTGAATTATCTTACGGTGACTCGTCCTGACATTGCATATCCTGTCAGCATTGTGAGCCAGTTTATGTCTTCACCAAGAACCACTCATTGGGCAGCTTTAGAGCAGATCTTGTGTTATCTCAAGGAGTTCGGGACTAGATGTCTACTATACACCGTACGGTAATCATGGTCATTCTCGTATTGAGTGTTTTTCAGACGCAAGATTGGGCAGGTTCTAAAATTGATAGGAGATCCACCACAGGGTATTGTGTTTTTGTTGGAGGTAATTTGGTATCATGGAAAAGCAAGAAGCAAAATGTAGTGTCTCGATCTAGTGCAATCAGAATATAGAGCCATGGCACAATCAACTTGTGAGCTGATATAGATACACCAATTGTTAAGTGAGATTGGTCTAGAAAGTTCATTGCCTATGAAGTTATGGTGTGACAATCAAGCTGCTATCCATATTGCATCAAATCCGGTTTTTCATGAGAGGACCAAACATATTGAAGCTGATTGTCACTTTATCCGTGAGAAGATTCAGCAAAATTTTATCTCTACCAATCATGTAAAAACTGGAGAACAGTTAGCTGACTTTTTCACCAAGGCTTTGAGTGGTCCGAGGATTGATTATATTTGTAACAAGATGGGCATGATTAACATCTATGCTCCATCTTGAGGGGGAGTGTTGTATAATATGGCACGTAAATATATTTACTTAATTGTAGGATTTGATTGTAGGCTAATTGATTTACCTTGATTGTAGGCTAATTGATTTACCTGATTGTAGGATTTAGATAGCTTGATTTTAGGATGTAAGGATGTAAATTGATTAGCTTAATTTTAGGATCTAGATTATTCTACACTTGTATATATATAGATCTTATGTACTCTTGACAGAATAGTGAGAATAAACAAGATATTTTTCTCTCTATAACAATAAATAAAAGTTCAAACAACTAGAAACAGTAACAACCTAGATATCATCAGATAAAAACTTACATCATCATCATCGTCATCATCGTCGTCATCATCCTCTGCATCTGAATCATTCAGCCCATTAGCTCGCCCAAGCAATTTCTTCAACTCTTTCCCAGATTTGCTTAGTCCTCCTTCCTCTTCTTCTTCACCTTCCTCCTCGTCTTCATCATCCTGCAGCACGCAATAATCAAAAAATCCATCTAGAAGAAGGGCAAAAAAAAAAAAAAAAAAACTACAAAAAGAAGCATGTTGAACGCAAAAAGTCAAAAGATCAAGCCTCCAAAAAGCACAATACACGAGAGTGCAGGTCATGCACAAAATGGGTACCAAGATCTGCAATGCCACTACCACTTAAAAGAGTAATTATGCTAAAAGACTTGTCAATGTGGACCCCCAGTGATATCATACTCACTAAGTCCCTATACATAGAGTCTTTACCAACATATGCTCCAAGTTAATTAATAGTCCTTTCCTATGCTTTCCTAGACCAAAAATTGTTGGTGCATCCCTTCTAACTGCGGCAATTTCCGAGAACACTTGATAAATATAAAACATCAATCCCTACGGACTGTGGTCCTTGCACAGGATGCATAGGTGAGGAGCACAAGATATTCTTCAGCATCACAACTAGACCATTCAAAAGCAAATGTAAAAAATGACAAACCTGCTTAATTTCAGGGGGAGCAGGAATTTCAGGGGCCAAATATATCCTTCACGATCCTCAGGTTGATTAGCAACAGCTTCATCATCATCAGTAAATATTTCTTCGTGTTCCCAATCATCACCTAGGGAAGATATATACAGATGTATATGCGAAAATTTAAGGCAAAGCATTAGCACAAATTCATATATCCCCTGGAGAAGTTTAGAGCAAAAAGTCAGTTAATGGAAAAAACAGCGGCAACAAAAATAAAACCGTACTTATAAAATACAACATTGTGACCTCAAATACTCAGGAACTGCAGATATGCAGAGGTAATAATATTTCATGTCAATGGCTTAAATTTCCAATGAAGGCAACATAGGAAATTTGAGGTGAATTAATAGTGCATCATCAGGAAGCCTTCTGGTTGATAATTCTCGGTAAGAAGATATTATAGACATTGTTAGGCATTCAAAACTAGAATATATATGAAGAAGAGGCACACAAAGAATAGCACCATTTGTGAAAACGTCCGGGAAGCAAAATTATAGAACTTCTCTATAAATTATAGTCTAGCCTGAACAAACTCATCCTGAGATCCTTGAAAGTATAATGAGACAGAAAGTAACCAAGAAAGAACTCAGGGTCTAGCAATAGTCAGATGTCAGAACGCAATGCAATTCACTATATCAAGGAAATAAAAGCTCACCCTTTTCAATATCATCATCATCAAGATCAAGATCACCTCCTCTTGGACCTTCTTCATCATCATCACCTCCTTTACTGTTCAGTCCCAGTCTATTTTTTCTTGTTGCCTCTTCCTCTTCATCTTCCTCACCCCTATCTGATACATTGGCTTCTTCGTCATCACCTCCAGTTTTCTTGCGTCCTCTACTACCACCAGCTCCAACTTCCTTGTCATCAAACTTTTCAACTTCACCAAATGCAGCTGGTCCATTATTTGCCACTTTCATCATCCACCGCTGGTACCCATCTGCAGTTTTCCTTCTGTTTTTCATCTTCTCTTCTGCTTCTTCTAGAGTAAGTTGCTTATATTGCGCAACTTTATTGAAGTACTGTACCTAAGATCGAGGGCATTATGGAATTAAAAAGTAGGGATACAGGAATCAGTAGTATGATGACATATTAGAAACATAGTTATAGAGACCATAACATTGTGCACATACCATGAACCCGCAGGAATAGCAACAAATTCCCTTCCTTGAAGCATCAGGAGATAATATGTAGTTGATTGTGCACCCGCACCCTCCAGTTGACCATGGTACTGAGTGCCTGTTTCATCCTCCAGCAGCCAAGGTTTATTCTTGTACCTCTCCTGCAGAGAAAGTACAAAATAGTATGCCAGTTTAACAACTAAATGTTCAACAGGCAAGCAGCACAAAAGCTAGTCTTGCTGAGGACTAAAAACACAACGAGACATGCTGCAGCAAAGTGCCTTGGAGAAAACCTCAAAAACCAAAATGGAGTCCCACCCCAAAAAAAAAAAAAAAAAAGCCTTTGGTAGCTATTTACTCTTTTGGACCAGCATTTTAACTTCTCAAACAACTTCCCTCATTCTTTCTCCTAGAAGAAAATAGGGGATGATCACGGAGCACCCAATGGATTCTTTGCTGACTTCCCAACCCAAAAAACAAGAAATGAGTGCATGGGCACAAAAACAAGAATTCAAGTAAAAAGTATCACCCCCACAAATGCTAACACACTCTCAAAAAAGGAACAAAAAAATGAAAAATAGTTGAGGAAATTTGACATCTGGAAAACTACAGAATAAAGATACATATTTAATGAATCCAAACTCTAGCAGCAGATCTCAACAACAGAGATTCAGGAGACATGCACCACATTTTATGATTTTACATAGACAATAAAAATCTCCCTGAATTTCCGATGGCAGTGGATCACAACATAATGCAAGCTTAACTTTTATGTCACAGAATAGGGAAATCAGAAACAGAAGCAAGGAGGTCAAAAAGAGCAAGAGAGAAAGAAAGATGCTTTTATTCAGATATCACCAATACCCGCAAGGTATCAGTAACTTGGCGCCCCTGCAAGCCTTCTTTCTGGCAAAGACCATTTATTCTCACTCTTCTTCTTGGAAAAGTTTGGTAAACCTGTTACAAATCTGCCGATGAAGTAGTTCTTGTCACTACTAGAACAAGCCCGAACATTATATTCCTGAAAAAGACAAAATCGGTACCAAGAAATTTAACCTCAACAAGTTCCAGAAAAAAACATTATAAGAAAAGGAAAGAAGCTCTTTAACAATAAAAAGGTCATTCATGTACTTCGTAGTGACAAGAAACTTTTCTTCACACCAAACTGTGATCAAGAAAAGACAATGATGATTAACTCAAAATGATGCAAACTGGAGCAATTAAAGACCCTAACTAATGCATTAATTAACCATGAGCTCAGACCTTTACTCCTACTTTCCTAATAGAAGTCTCAGAACACAGAATGTACAGTTGACTTAAAAGCAAAGCAATAATGAATAAAATTTCAGTACATCTTTAAAACTTCTTTCTATCAACGCCGGTGATACCTGTTCCATAATCATATCTTTTGAGACAGATCCCCTACTTATATCACTGCACTACGCTATGTTGTCTTACTTTAAGCAAAATAGGAACTGATATTCCAGATTTCATTGGATAGCAGCAACTCAAGAAAAAATAGTTGAAATACTCATTTCTACAGCAACCAATATGCTCCCGTATTCTTATAGCTAGAAAACTGAAATCGCTGACAGTAATCTGAATAGTATCTATCAAACTAATGACAAATTAAACCACCAAACAAATCAAGAACTCAAATAAACATGAAATTTTCTAGACACCATACTATGGTTAAGAGAAGACAATGATGATGCAAAATGGGAAAATTAGAGACTCCACACAATTTACTAATTACTATTTTAAATAGCCACAAGCTCCCTTGCAGTTCCGTTCAGACCTTTACTACTACTTTCATACTAAAAGTCTCAGAATATCGAATTTACAGTTGATTTCAAATGCAAAATGAATGCTAAATAAAATTTCACTAGACTTTTACATCTCTTTCTATCGCCTTCAAAAGCTGACACTATATCTACCTTAAGCAAAACAGAAACTGATTCGGAAAACTCTACTGACCCTTTAGGAAACTATTCCGTTCAGCTTTAAATGCTTATACAATACAATTTACAAATGGTTCTGATGTTCCAGATTTCATAGGACTGTAAAAAGAGACAAAAAAAAATAGTGAGTTTATACTCATTTCAACCGGAAACAACTGGGAACCTGAAATCACTGAAAAGGAAACAATTTGGATATTACTCATCAAATTCGGAAAAATAACAAAAGTACCATATTCCTCATTAATTATCAAGACCCTTTTTTTTTTGGGGGTGGGGGGGGATTTAAAAGAAGACATACGCGGATCAAGCGAGTGATGGGGGTGCCGCACTCGTAGCACTTGGCACGATTCTCCGCCATGGTCTTCCCACAGGTGATGCAGAGGGTCAAGTGCTTGCAAGTGCTACCGTACAGCTCCGCCGTAGACCCGCAGCCGTGTGCACGACGGCTTCAGTATCAAATCAATTGACTAATCTTCTCTCACCTTTTTTTCTTTCTTTTCCCTCTCCTAAATTTAACTAAATTACACCAAAAACATCAATTATTTTGTGGAATTTCGTTAAATTATTAGGATCAATTTCGGAAATTGCTAAAAGAGAGAAACTTTAGGGTTTCGAATTGCATGTGATTTGGTAGAAACTTGATCAAAGGTATTTAAATCTTTTAACGGTTGTTTTCAAATTTGATTTTTTTTTTTTTTTTTTTTTTCTTTCTGATCGAAGGTTTTCTACGATCGATTTGAGAGATTTGGATGAGACTTTGGGGGGTGGTGGGTGTTTATATAGTGGGGAGACGTGGCTGAGCGGGTAGGCGGGCGCGGGTATATGGACTATGGAGCGATTTCATTTGAAGCCAAATGGATCCAAACCGTTGAATTTTCTAATGTGTCCCTCCAAATTAAAAATCTTAATTAGGCCTTTCAAACAAAAATAAATTCCTTTATGATAGTCCGTTTCAATTTTTTATGGATATATTTATTTAAAATTATTTTCATAACCTTAATTATTTCAAATGATAAAAATTAATAACATTTTTATTAATAAAAATATCAAAATCTCTATTTCTTATTTATAAAAAAATACTTAAATACTTATTTTCTTTACATATATTTTTAAAAATAGAGGGAAAAAAGCTTATGCGTAAAAATAAAGAGATAGATGGATTTTTTTATAAATGAAAGAAGGAAAATGATATTTATACACTCTAAAAATATTATTGCACACATGTATTACATATTTAAAATAAAAAGACTATGTTAGAATAATTTTTCAATTAAAGGGGCAAATTCAGATTCTTTTAATTTGAAGAGTCATATTTAAATGTTTAAAGTTTGGAGAGCCAAACTAAAAATAGTAGGTTAAAAAACGTATTTAAATAACAATTATAAAATATTATTTTGTTAATAACGAATTATGGAACAATCCAATCAGATTGTGTATTGTTGCATGTTCGGTCCTTTTCACCAAAAAACATATTATTTGAAATACTTATGTCCCATCCATTTAAGATAATTATTACTCATAATATTATTGAAATAATTATTGTAGTAATTTTTTTAAACCTGATGTAAGTGACATAATAAGGCGTTGGAAAAAAAAATTTATTATAAAATAATTGTAAAATATAATTAAAAAAAATTAATTGCATTTACTGTCCTTGAATTTTGGCCAAACTACCAAATCGATCTTGTAATTTGTCAAAATTACAGTCAATCACCTTAAATGTTTAAACGTTTAATAGTTAGCCCTTTACCGTTACACTCCATTAGATATTGCACTGACATTAACAAAAAAATAATATGCGAGTCCTAAAAAGTCCTTATAGAGCCAACACAAAACACCCTTCCTCACGCCCAATCTCTTCCATTACCGCTAATGATTGGTCATCCAAATATCAAGCAAAGCAGTGCCTGTCGGCCCTAGTCATATTCTTCAAGCTCACACAAAATCCAATATTAGTTCAAAAATCATCATTAATCCCAAGCCTCTGAAAGATATCAAGGAATCAATGAAATCATACATATTTTGCCCATTTCATAATTTTCCCTAATTTCTTTACTTCAGATATGTTGTTTCAAAATTTCACAAATATGAGAATAGAAGTAGTGATGGGTAGGTGGCATATTTGAGGAAAAGGGACAGATCTAAGGTAGTAAGTCACAGGTGGTATAAAGGGTTAAGCGGAGGAGACATATTGAAGGAAGAGGGTATATATCAGAGCTATGTTTCTGTGGCACCAATGGAGGAGTACGTTGATGGGAGACGAGTGGTTAGGAAAACAAGAAGGGAGTGGCAGGGGAAAAATGGAGCTATACCAGGGAAAGAGGGAAAAGAAGTGGTTACTGTGAATAAATAGAGAAGAGGTGGTGGTGGCGGCTTGGAGAAGAGGGGATGGCAAGGTTGGGAGGGGAGAGATTGGGCGTAGGTGGCGGTTGGTTGAAGGAAAGTTAGATTTTTCACGGAATGGGTTTGAACTTTGAAGAGATTAGAGGAGGAAAGAAGAAAAAGGGTCGCATCCAAGATGGGTATTTGGTCATTTCACGCATTTTGTTAGTTCGATTTAATGTTTAAATCCATCAAGGAGGATATTTGTAATTTAGCCAAATTACAAAGTTGATTTGGTAGTTTGGCTAAACTTTAAGGGAAGTAAATGTAATTAAACCTTAAAAGAATAATAAAAAATTATTTGGTCTAAACAGAATTGGAGTGTGAAGATAAAGGAAGAGGAAAAAAGCCAAAAGAGATTGCCATCACATAAAGCGGTGGGGCTCGCAAGTAACGGACGGAACTCTTTGGAAGACCAAACCAAAATAGGGGTAGCCTCCTAAATCATTCAAGCAACAAACCAACGTCCCTTTTGTCCAGATTGTCGTCCGGACTTCGCTTTATTTGATCTCTCTGTTTTCAGCGACCATTGCTTTGCTGCTATGAAGTCATCATCTCGAAGAAACCGAGCTGGGTTTTTCTCTTCTTCATCAATTTCTAGTAGCACAGTCACTTACACTACTTTCCACAATGAGGAGCAATTACATCCCACACCGACAAGTCACAGTTACCGAAATTCCCATAGACAAAGTCACCCCAGATGAACAGAAATATCCCTCTGCAGCAGCTGAATCCCATTCCCAACAAGAAAACTCAGCAGCTGCTGTTAAGATACAGTCAGCTTATCGGTCTCATATGGTCCGGAATCTTGTCAAGAAAATATCATCCGTTAATTCAGAAGCAAATTATTGGGAAAGACTTATCCAGCGCCAGGTATCTCGATGTTTTTTATCATAAATATGCTGTTGAAGAATTCTTGATGGGATGCTTGAATCTCTTGATTATTGCACTGTTAAGTAACCTTAAAGTTGGAAGAAATTGTATTGGTAGATCAAAAGCATTGTTTTGTACTTGAATGAAACCAATTGGAAAGAAAAGGGCATAAAGAGAAGCAAATTAATGTGGGTGGGGTTGGATCATAGAGTAATTTTCTGGTGAAGGGAAGAAATATCTAAAGAAAGTTATGTTGAAATGCAATTCTTTGAAGAAAGCATGAGTTTTATGCTATATTTTGTGACAGGGATATTCTTATTTCTTCCAAGTTTACATTTTTCTTGTTCTTCGATCTCATCTGTTTGTCTGATATCAGGAAACTGTTGATGCTGTGAGGACTAGTGAGCGTGAGAGGATTAAGATCAATGAAGCACTAATGGGCTTGTTACTGAGATTGGACTCGGTGCCTGGGGTTGATCCGAGTGTGAGGGAGCTTAGGAGGCACGTGAGCCATAGAATTGTGGGTTTGCAAGAGATTCTGGATGCTGTTTCAGACACTAGAATTGAGAATTGGGATTTCTTTTTGAGGGACTGGGATGATGTTATTGCTAGGATGGAAAAAGAAGTTTGTGAAGAGAGAGGCGGAGGGTGTGAAATGGAGAGGTTTTGTGCTGAACATCTTGGATTTCGCTGCCTACAGAGGTTTCTTCGTGATCAATGACCCTATGCTCATTGGAAAGGTTTCTTGCCTTCTTCTTTGACTAAAAAATATCACTCTCTGGTACTTCTGATATGCGATTATGTATAATCTGATCTGTAAATCATAGTCTCAACTTTATAATTTTCTGATGCCGTGAGTATGGTATACAAGTGAAATTTCTGATATTAGGCACAACGTACTTTTGGAGCTTCAATGAAGCATGTAAAATGTTACCTTCTCGAAAGATTTATAGCATGCTTGAGCAGCTAATCTATGGAGAATAGCTTACCGCATATTTTCAAATATTATTGCAGCTTTTTTACAATGTTTAATAGTACATCCTTCATTACTGCATATAGAGCTTCCAAATGTTCAATCCTCTGCATGTGTGTTAAATTAGGATCATTTTGTCACAACTAAAATGATTTTGATACAATTTTCCAAGTGGAGATTTTATTTAAGTGTAGTAAGTAATTGTTCTGCATTTCCCTAGATTAGTTGGCTCTTTAAAGGAATGGACGAGAAATTAGTTGGGTTAATTAGCTGACCTGACTTCAGTAACTCTATCAAGTTATGCAAGAATCTCAGTACATGATTTTGCATCTAACTTGTTCCTTAACAATGGAGGGAAAAACAGCCAGAAACTGCTAGATAACACAAAAGCCAGTGTTAATGGCCTTGATGAAGTACCAGGAAGTGAAAACCTTCCATAGAGGATTCTTTTGATTCCAATTTCTGCAGCCAAAAGGCTGCATTAAGCAGAAAGAAGCATGTAACTTCTCCTGTTGGTTTCAGTCTTGTAACACTGTAGATAATCAGCTCATGCATCAGGCCGGACACCAGAAACGTTACCAACACTGCTGGGAGCTGAGACACTGGTTCTCAGAATATTTGATACCACTAGGTTCCATCTTTTGCCCCAGAAATCGGAAGAGAAGTAACCAGATAAGGCTTGTCACACTGCGATTCCAGCAATAATTACACCAGAATTCTTATATGGTTTATGGCCATTTGATGACTTCTCTCACTTTGAAGTAAATGAGGAATATTCTTGATAGCAGCCTTGAATTTGATGAGGTAGGTAAGCAAGCCAAGGCAATGAATCTAGGCAATGGGATAGGTGGATTGGATGACAAAAGGACCTTGCTCAAAAATGAAGAGAATAAGCTTAAAGTTAGCCAGCCATGCTATGAAAAAAGAGGTGCTGCCACCGAGAAAAAGGGTGGTGAGATTGAGAGGAAGTAGGAAATATAGGCAGACCACTGGAAATATTGCTAGGGGTCTAAGAATGGTGCCACTGTGGAAGTACTTTCCCACCATGTCACAATAACATAGAGAAGTTAAGACAATCATCCATACTATAATGGAGTTTGTTATTTCATTCTTACCTCCCATTTTCTGAGTCAACTCTAAAATATTCTCTGAATGTAACAAAAGAGGGAGTATGACTTGCTATTTAAAGTAAGTGAGGGGATTTTATATATGTGCGGGCCGGCTAACAAGGCCTATTGGCTGTCACGGCCTCCGTGCTAAACAACCTCAAAACTCCTGGATTGTCCTTGGCCGACTACTAATTAGTGATCAATGTTTGTAGTTCTGTCCTAATTTTGCAGGTTAGTTTATTCGATCTGGCTTCTTGTCTAAATCCAAAAACTAAATCTTAGAAAAAGAAGGCGACTGATTAAACAAAATCTGAATTACTTCATTACATGGTTGGTCATGACGCTGGCATGATTATAGACGTCAAGGCAGGAAACACAAGTCGTAGACGGTTACAAAGGGAAGTTGTAGAGTCCCATTATGGAATCATTCTGTTGTCATTTTAGGCATTATTTTACTGTATAGACCGTTAAAAGCACGAGTGAATTTTCTAGATACGAGTTACAGACTGGAGTGGAAGCAATAATAGAGGCTACTTTGGATACATGAACGACTAGATTTCCAATTGCAGAACAGAAAATGCGTCAGTGGAAACCAGAATTCTAGAACTAGGCTACCAGATTCACTGCTAGCAACATCTAAGAAGAGCAGCTGCATTCGCATCTTGATAGGCACCTTTTGCAATCAACTAACCTTGGATAATCTTCGAATTGCAGTCGCATTTCTTGATACACTTAGTACGCGAAGCACCACCCCACAAACACTTGGCCATGCAACGCATGATTGAAATACATCCAGGGCAGTTGAACTTGAACCGATTAGTGATGCACTTGCTACAATTTCTAGTATCCGAAGCACAAGCTAGTGAAGGCAAAACCACCTCCGAAAGAATCAGCAGCAGCAGCAACAAGCACCCTGCAGTGTTAATTCTGGAGACCTTTCCCCCCTTGATTTCCATTTTACTACAACAAATTCGCTTGTTTGCTTTTGCCTTTGTTATATAATAGTCCTGTCTTGCTGCAGATTATGTGATGACATCAATGAATTGCGCAGCTAGACTGCATCCGAGTGTTCACTCTTGACCACAAAGGCCCCTGAATCTATGCAAAATTTAATGAGAATCTGAAACTAGCCTTGTCTTGGATTGCTCAATAGTAAATATATCATCTCAACGCTTTATGTCAGTATAATTAATTTTACTTGGTCAGTCAGGTATTACAATGCATGCATGTCTTCTTTGATGTTAAAACGAGTGACAGGTGCGTGCCTGCTGGCAAAGTTCATGTAATACAACGCAAAGTAGTTAAACGGTCCTCTATAGTTCAAAGTCGTGGTATCGGTCGTGATAGCAGTGATTATTGTTCCACATCGATTGCGGATCGGTATCGGACATAAATTTATTCAAAATCATAAAAATCAATATGAAAACCATAAATAGTTATTCATTGAATAATTTTAAAACATTAACTAATCAAAAATGAGTTTTGTAATATAATTTTAATTCAAATTTTATAATATATTTAGATCGAAATAAAGTATCAGTGTAAGATCGGGAAAGACAGTTCCAAATGCAATTTAATCTAGTCAACTCAGATACGACCGAATCTTTCAACCACGACATCCTCTGGTTTCGGATGTTTATGGTACCATACTCTGGTGAAGTGTCTTATTCGGGATCTGAGGGGTCAATGGTCTATCGAGATGACAAAAAAAACTAGCATTTGAGTTGTGATAAAATCAAATACAAAGACGACTGTATTATGTTTGAAATAATTAGTATTGGAAAGGTGACGGGGATATATATATTTAGGATATATATATCCATTTATATTGAATTGCGGATACAGAAATGATAAAATCATATTAGATTGGACCAAATAGGGGTCTCCTATAGAAGACAGGTAAGAAAAGAAAATACTTTTTCGACATAGGAATCGGTATCTAATGAATTCAACGATTTCTAAAACAACAATTGATTGAGAAACTGGATACATTCCTTGATTCCTCACGATTCCTTCTGATTAATTATCACTTTCTTGGAACATATAAATAAATTCCTATTCAAAAAAAGGACAAGAGAAATCATTTGGGCTAATTAGCCTACCAGACTTGAAAAACTCTATGATAGCAAGAGTCTCTCTGCATCCTTGTACATCAGCTTTGGCCCTTAATAGTGGACTAAAAAACAACCAGAAACTAGTGCACACCACAAACGTTAATGTCGTAATGAGAACGACCTCGACAAAATCTTAGGAAGCAAAAACCAGCCATTTAGGATGTTCTTGATGCCAATTTCCACAGCCAAAGACAACCCATTAACCAAAAAGAAGCATGTAATTTCTCCCGTGGGTTTATGCCGTAAATAATTGTAGAAAATCAGTTCGTGCATTAGACCAGATACCAAAAATGTTACCAAAACTGCTGGAATTGAAGCCCATTTTTCACCTGCCACCCTCGTGCAAAATGAGCGGACAGGTTGGTATATAGTCGGCCGCATAATATTTGATACCATAAGGTTCCATCTCCTACCCCAAAAATCTTGAAGTGATGTAGCCAGGTAGGGTTCATCGAACTGGGGCTCGAGCTCAACTTTCATTACAGCCCGAGCCAGGGCTGCAACAATTGCTAGCAACAACTCTAATGAAATGTAAAGGTGGACACAAAGGATCAACCATATTAATGTTGGATCAATAAATCGATTATAACGATATAACTGTATGCATACGAGTAAAACAACCACAATTTTCGCGACATGATTTTGGATGGATTTTTTACTTTTGTGGCCATTTTTTTCGACAAAATAAAATCGTCTTTGTGACACCAATTTTTTTGAGGGATATTTTCGGTCAGTAGCCTTGATAGGTAAACAAGCTAAAGCTACGAAACGTGAAAGTGGAAGGGGTGGATTGGACGATAAAGGGCCTTGCTCGAAAGCAAAGAGGATGAGCTTGAAATTAGCTAGCCATGCTATAAAAAATGATGTGGTGCCACCAAGATAGCTGGTTGTGAGATTGAGAGGAATAATGAAAAATAGGCAAATCACGGGAAGAATGGCAAGAGGCCTTAATATGCTATTGCCATTGGGTAAATAGCAGCCTATTTTGTGACAATGGCATAGAGATATCAAGACTATATATCCATACCACAATAAAATTGTTTATCTCACCTTCCATTTTTCTGCAAAATTTTTAGTTTTTTTATTTTAATTTGCCACGTACAATAGTTGAATATATATATACTGGTCCTACAATTATTTCAAAGTTTGATTGTGAAAATGGGACACTTATTTTGAACTCTAGTTCAATGTTCATTTTTTTTCCCAATTTGGCAGCTTTTCCAAGTTGGTTAAAATGCCAGACTTTGGAAAGACACAAATTGTTGTATTAGCCATTGCGAATCAGCTAGGATGGCCCAATAGCTTTGTTCTTCCAGAAGCACCAAAGTATTCTGGGGTCTGTATTTTGTGCGGTCAATGCTAAGAATTTTTGGTCTTACATCTTGTCTACTAGATAAATTACTGGATAAAAAAAAATTTACAAAGTACCAAAGAAAAAAAAAATCATACTAGATAAATTACTTTTTAGGATCTTGAATTTTGTCAGAATAGATGTCATATACAATTTCTTGAACTTTTAATTTGTCCATTTTTTTTAAGTGCCCAACTAATTCAATCATTAAACCTTCTTTCAGAAATATTGGATTAATATATATTAATTATGATTTAACTCTTGTCTTTTGTTAGAATTGTAGATAAGAGACTACTTCATAATTAACTATAAAGAGGATAATCTGTTCAAGAATTGGAAACACAAGAGAATAATTTTTTAAAAAAATTGTAAAATTTTCCAGAAAGAGACACGGATTGATCACCACTTGTCGAGACCAACAATATTTCCACCTAAATAGGACTAAAAAATGTGGCTCGATATCCTATTTTTATGATCAAGGGTTGAAAAAAAAAATGATCACTAAAATTTCTGAAAATTTAGTGCATTACAATATGTAGAAGGTCTAATTCAAAATTGAATATATATGTTAGCATAAAAAATATATAACGGAAGATAAATTTATTCAACACATATAAAAATATATGGAAGAAGAGGAAAAATTACAAAATAACGTATATGTAGACTCTCATATTGGTATCCGCATAGGTTCCATGCATTAGGTTAAAATTTCTCTATTTTAGACTCTTTTAACTCAACTCGTCTCAACTGAATAAACTAAATAATTCCTCTATTTATAGGGTAACAAACTTGACTACCAAGAATACTTAATTAGAATAGAAAATTATTAAATAGCACTCAATACCTAAAACAATTAAATTACCAAAATCTAACAATAACATATTTTCTAATTGTTAAGAAGTTTGGTTTAATTATGCCATCAATGTTTTTCTTAAACTCTCCAAACTCTCCAAACTCTCCATGAAGGTAAATCCATGTCATGCACGATCAAGATGATCAAAAAATTTTATTTAATTTTTTCTACCACAATTTAGCATCGTCAATTTGATTTAATCTTCATCTTCAAATTTTTTTAAACGATCCACATATCTGAATTGATAAATATTCATCATACACTTTCTTTCAATTTATCAATCTCCATAAATTTCATAATAACTGGTATCAAAATTCTCAATTTTTGTAAGTCAATCACAATATATTTGGTAGGATTTTTTTTCTTCCATCACTGTCCAACACCAACAAAAATAATCACGACAAGATCTCTCTTTTTATAATTAGGACCAATTTCGTTACACCCTAATTGACAAAACAAATACTCCAAGACCAACCTCACGTGGTCTAATTTTCCGATGTTGAAATATTCCAACAAAAAACTTTTTTCTAATTTTTTACAAACACCTCAAAATCAAATTTTTGAATCTAGAGCTCTGATATCAATTGTTTGCATAAAAAATACGCAATAGAAGATAAATTTATTTAACACATAAAAATATGTGAAAAAACAGAAGGAATTACAAAATAACGCACATTGAATTCTCATATTGAGACCCGCATAAACTCATGACATAATAGTCTTTTTTATTCTGCTAAAATCTTTCTATTCTAGACTCTCTCAAATAACTATTCGTAACTGAATAAACTAAACAATCCCTTTATTTATAGGATAACAAACTTATCTATAAAAAAATTAATTAGAATAGAAAATTACTAAATAACACTCAATATCTTAAACAACTAAATTACTAAAATCTAACACTAATATATTTCCTAATTGTTAAGAAATTTGGTTTAATTATACAATCAATATATCAATCTTTGTAGTGCTCCTTATAAGGTTGAGAAACCAAATTAATTAATTCATCTAGCAACATTTAAGGACTTTTTGATAATTCTTCTGACCAGTTTTCCTTTCAATTTGAACTATATATAAATGCATCCTAAACCAACAAAAAGAGGAAAAATTTACAGTTTTGTTGAGAGAATCATTTTCTGGGATTTAAAGACTTGTACAATATAAATTTTCAAAACACATAGTATTGTACTATACAAATCCTTAAAATACAAAGATTATATAATTTTCTCAAAAAATATCTGGATATTTTTTGGCAAGGAGATTCATGCATGTAGAAGTAGAATGTAGACATAAACTGTGCTGCAGCAATTGGATCCAAAGGACCTATGGTGGGAAGGTAAATATTTAAGTAGATTCGATTTTTGATCCCACTTGTAGAATCTGTAGTTAAAATTAAATTTTAAAAAATTTTACTTATATCAACTAATGTCATAGATTCTTTAAAATTTAATCCACATTACAGGATTTATAAGTGAGATTAAAGATCGTTACAATCTTCTTAAATATTTGACCAGATGGAAAATGGGAAATGTCATCAAGCAAAACTAAGCAAATAGTATGATCTAGTATTAGTGACAGTCGGTTTTTGTTGTTTTTTAATTGGAGAAATTTGGCAGAAGCCACCATTACGTAAAATTAATCACCAATCACGCACATAAATCAAGGAAGTTAAAAGCCTCCATAAACGCCTTCCCATTATAATAATCGAAGATTGGAAAAATGTAGAATCTTTCAAACTCAACATTCCTTCTTGTCAAACTTTCATCATCCCCCACAGCCACAAATTCTGAGGGACTTGGCGAGGGAGATGTATTTAACGGTATAAATCAAACTCAAGTATTTCGATATTCGATTTTAGTTTGATAAGAATTCATTCAAACTTAGTTTGTTAATGATTAAGTCAAATTTTAATAAAATTTAACGTTACTTACTTTTTATATTTTACTCAAAATTAGTTTTATAAACTAAAAATTTTAAATTTATATGTATAAATTAATTTAAACTGTTTGATTTCAGACCAAAATAAAAATTTCCGCATTCAAACGATTTTCTTGAGTCATTACAATTACTCTGGGCTCCACCATTTAGCTGGCGGGCCTGGACTTCAATTGATTAGATACTAACCCATTAGGCCATTAATAGCAAAGTAGTTGTTGCCAGGGCACAGCATTAATTTGAGTAGCTACCCATCGGCCGTCACTGAGAATAAATTCTAACAGAAATAAATTCCATCACAATAAAAATAAAAATAAAAACTAAAGACCAATAAATACATTACTTTGACCACTTGAATTTTTGAAAAACAAAATAATTTGATCCCTTATTTTTAGTATGGTGATAAATTTGGTTCTTTGTCTAACAAAAAAGACTAATTTAGTCTTTCACCATTAAAAAAAATTAATTAATTTAATATTTGTGGATAAATTAATAAAGTCGTTCACAACACATCTACTATATATTAACAGTCATTTAATTATCTCATAACTTGATATATTAATTTGTCGATAATTTTTATTATAAGTCTTAAATTAGTTATTTTTAAAAAATAAAGATCAAATTAATTTATTGTGATAAATAAAAAATTAAATAGATTGATACATAAAGATAAAGAACTACATTAATCTTTTTTCCTAAATTTCTTAAATAGATGATCATTAACTGCACTCCACCTACAACCGCCCTTCATGATTATGATGATATGTCGACTAACATCTATTTATAGAAGGAAGAAAATTTCACAGACATAAAATATGAGAAGGAAAATGGTTTCTAAATTCACAAATTTAATATTACCTTTCAAAATCACTTTACGCGATAAGAATTTATTGAATTACAAATTATTGATTTTAGAAATTTGATTAAATTTTATTCTTTTTTTTTATATTTCATGACACCTCAATAAATCTGTTATTTTTTCACTTTGTATAGATGCACTAATACAAAAATATTACAGTTTAATGTTCCAATTAAAAGAAAACCAAAATGTAAAAGTTCCATGTAACTTCTTAACGTTGTACATGTGAATTTAGGTTGGTTTCCTGGCAAGCTCTCTCTTGATCCTACGTATGTAAATAGCCTAGTACCATTATTATACACTAGTGTATACAATTAGTCTCCGGCCCAAAAAAAAAAATATATCAAAGAATTATTTTATTATATTTTAAATTTTGTATAATATAAATTTTTAAAATATAAAATATTATAGTATATAAATTTTTAAAATAGTACAACACAATGATTCCGACCTATATACAAAAATGGAGTACCTTAATTAGAGGAATGGACAGGTAAAATTATTGGGGCTAATTAGGTGCCGATGCTTTACAAACTCAATGAAAGCAAGGGACTCAGTGCAACCTTTCCAGTCCGCCCTGCCCCGTAAAAACGGCGGAAAAAACAGCCAAAAACTGGTGTAGATCACAAACACTAGCGTTAACGGACCCGAAACAATTCCAGGCACCCGAATCTTCCCATTTAAGGCTCTTTTCAGTGCAATTTCAACAGCCATAAGCCACCCCATGAAGTAGAAAAAAGCAAATAACTTCCCCTGTTGGCTTCACTCTTCCAATGTTGTAAAAAACCAGCTCGTGCATTAGTCCAGAAACCAAGAAAACTGCCACAACTGCCGGAAGTACTGACCATTTTCTCCCAATCAAGATTGTGAAAATCGAACGGACAGGATCGTAAATTGTTGGTCGTAGAATATTTGACACCATTAGATTCCACCTTCTCCCCCAAAAATCTTGAAGTGATGTGGTTAAATATGGATCGTCGAACTGTGGCTCCAATTCGACTCCAATTAGTCCTCGGGCTAGTGAAGCTACTAAAGCTAAAATAAGCTCTAGTGCAAAATATATGTGTAGGCAATAAAAAAACCATATGATTTTTTCTGGGATGGTTTCTCTATATGAATAGACTTTTATTAACAAGGCTAAGAGGATTATTTTGATGACATAGTTGAGGGCTGATTTTTTTTTGGGTTTTTTGGTGAATTCTTCTTCTTGTTGGAATTTGATACTTAAATAGGTAAACAAGCCAAGGGAATGAAACGGGATAAAGGGATTGATTTGGAGGTGGATAAAGGGCCTTTGTTGAAGGCAAATAAAATGATCTTGAAGCTAGCTAGCCATGCTATGAAGAAACAAGTTGTTCCACCTAAGTGGATGGTGGTGAGATTGAGTGGGAGATAGATGAAAAGACATGCTATTGGTAGTATTGCAAGGTGTCTTGTGAGCCCTTGTGGGAAGATTTTGTCTACTGTGTAACAGTAGCAGAGAGATGAGAAAACTGTAGCCCATACCATGATGAAGTTGTTGATCTCTCCTTCCATTATTGTCCTTCCTTTTTCTCTAGCTATGGCCAAGATGATGTAGAAGTTGCTCAAGTATTGGTGAATGGTAGATGAAGCTTGGAAATGCACACCAAATTATGTATGGTAAACTTGCTAATTATAATTGACTGGTGCACCATTCATTAGATACGGGTGATCAATCTATTAATAACGTTTTAGATTTGAACTATCATTTATATGCTTTTAATCATCCGTTTGGTTGGCATGAGTATCATTGTAAGTTGTCACTCTCTCCTTTCCTTTTTTAAGTATTTTTTAAGGAAAAAAAATTTGTTCTTTTTTAAGTATTACTTTATAAATCTAACGAAATATTAATTTTTTTTCTTTATCTTATTCTAATTCTATTAATTATTGAAAATGAAAGGACACGAGATTAGAAGAGAGAAAAAGTATGAGAAAGAGAATTAATTAATATTGAGAGTTTTTTAATATATTACTCCTAAAAAAAATAATTTAATTATATATACTTAATTTTATTTAAAAATTTAAATTATTTAATAATAATATTAATCTCCAAACCATAATATTAAATGATACTTGGTAAAACAAAAAGAATAAAATATATATCGATAATTTATTTTAATTTTAGAAAAAGAGGGTAACTATTCCAATACACGTGATGTATAATTTTTTAAAATTTGGACAGGTTTGGTCCCTTTAATAAAGTTCCAACTTTCATAAAGTTGGCAAGGTGGACGAAAAATTAAAAAAAAAAATAATATGGATGGTTGGCGTGTTATCGTCTCTTAACAAAGATTTACTTGCTTAATTAATTGTCGAATGTCGACATTCTAGACCCTTTTTTTTAATTTTTTTTTTTTTTTTTTGGGAGGAAGTCAACAGTCTTTAACATTAATTTTATGATAGAAATTTTGGTGAAGTTGGTCAATGAATTGGATCGGAATGTGTCTACTAGACCAATAGATTTACTACACAAATAATCTAATTATAATTCTGAATGTAGAATATAAGAGACAGTATAGTCACTATATATATATATATATATATATTAAATATTTATATTGTATAAATTTTTAAATTTTAAAAATAATTTTTTAAAAAAATTATAAAATTCTCCATACATATATATGTATATATGATGGATTAATCTATCAAAGCCTAAATCTAAGTTTTAATTTAAGGCCTAAACTTTAATGAGGATATTTGGATTGCAATTTTAATATTATTATTATTTTCACTAGTAAATTAGCCCAAGGTATACTTTCTGAACTAAAAATACATGCAATTCACCACGTTGAAAAGTAATAGTTCTTTCTTAAATGTCGAAACCAGTTAATTTAATTTTAAAGTGACAAAGTCACTTCGAGTATAAAAAATAAGAAATTAAAAATTAATAATTTAAAATGATCTTACTACGTAAATAAATTAAATATATAATTTTACATTTGTGATTTTGTAAATTAAAAATACAAATCCTGTACTGGCGGCTGGACCAAATAGCACAAAACCATAACACATAATAGTAGTAGTTTTAGTTGAGTATTGGGTGGTGTGACTTTGTGTATTATAGTCAAAGTAATCAAGAATTGATAAGCATTGAACGAGCCTTTAATTTTTTTTTAAATTATTTTTTTTGGTGAACATTAAGCATTAGCAATTAGCATTAGGATTAATTATTAAAAAACCATACATCCCAATATATTGCCCCTGATAAACTGAAAACAACGTTTAGTTGACTTTAGCTATCGCACCCAATTATTTATTATTTCTTTCATTTTAAAATAACTGTCATTTTTTATTAATATTTATGAATTAAGTAAATTGTTAAATTACATGAATTTTATAAAAAAAAATAAATCAAAACTACTAAATTATTTTTTTGTATTAATATTACGAGACAACGTAAAGTGCTCTGGCATTGACGATTTACTATACTCGACTACTTCTTCTGGTAACACCAACGACATTAACGTGAGGATTGTAAATTGGCAACTGTAATGAGCTGGGCCAATTGCCGTTTTGTACTAAAGTTCTTCTTTAAATGCATGAATTGGGAAGAACAATGTGCTTTTGAACCATTTTTTTTATGTTACTTTTTCGTTTTAAAATAACTGTTATTTTATACATATAATTTATTTTGTATCGTATTATTTGTTATTTTAAAAAATTAAATAAGTATTAAATAATATTTTTTGTAATTTTTACTCTTACCCCACGTTTGGTACGCAAGAATGACTTAGAATAAAAAGGTCATTCCAAGCAAAGAATGCCTTTCAATCCGAAATAAGTAAGAATGTTCATTCCCGTTACATATTTGGTGACTAAAGGCAGAATAGAATGATTATCTTTTTTTTTAGTGTTTGGTATAATGATTTTTAGAACTCAAAATGGAAAGAAATTTATATTAATTTGACTTATATACCCCTAATTTATAAATATATATAAAAAAATTTTGTTTTGGTGTTTAATTCATGTTATTAACAAATTCAAGTATTTTTGTTTTGAATGACCTAGAAACTTTAAATATTTTGTGTTAAAAGATATAAATTTTTTAAAAAATTGCATAGAATTTTTTCATTCAATTATAAATTTTATTAAAATTTTAGATGTGTTGAATAATACTATATTTATTATAATGAGATAGCAATGCAAAAAAATAAAATAAAATTATTGATCACATATAGAATCTAAATTGTGTTTTAGTTGTATTTATTTGTTTAATTTACATGTAATTATATTTACTTCTTGATATTATATTTGACTTCAAATCTTTTTTTAAAATAGGAGGATAAACTTCACATCACATAATTTTTTTTTTTCAACTTGGAGTTGGAATGAGCGTTCCTCAAGTTTTTTAGAGGAATGGTGTTTTTAGGATTTAGTTGGAATGACAATTTCTGGTGGAATGAGCTTTCCAACTTATAAGTGCCATACCAAACGAAAAATGGAAAAGATAAGTTGGAAAGACCTTTCCATTGTAGTTCATTTCAACATACCAAACGTGGGGTTAGTACAACAGTAATGAAGTTTAAATCTAAGTTTCAATTAAAGTCTAAATGAGAGATTGATGATTTATTATGATTTTATTATGTGCAATAAATTATGCAAATAATTTTAAATTTGTAAATTAAAAATACAAATTTTATACTGGTGGCTGGACCAAATTAGCACAAAACCATAAAACATAATAATTAGTAGTTTTACCTGAGTATTTGGTGGTGTGACTTTGTGATTATAGTCAGAGTAATCAAGAATTGATGAGCATTGAACGAGCTTTTTATTTTTTTTATGGACGTTATCACATTAAGCACTTTCATTAGGATTAATTATTAAAAAAACCATAATCACAATATTTTGACCCTGATATACTGAAAACTACGTTTAGTGAACTTGAGCTATCATTATTTAAACTAGTAATTTATTAAGGAAGGACAAGTTGTTGTTAAACTTATTCCCTTTTCAATTAATAATCTTATCTCCATTTCATAACTAACTAACCCGTTACCAAATAATTGAAGAACTTTCCATCCCAAGTCTTTTACGAATTTGACCTAAGGCAGTAAGGGGTGTTTATGAATTGAATTTTCGGATTCGAATTTTAAGATTTTGGGTCAAAAAGTTAAAATTTAACTCAATATAACTGATATATCAATTCACATAAAATCAATCCAAGTATTAATCTGACTAGTTTTTTCAAATTTTTGGGTTATTTGGGTTAAAAATTCAAATTAATAAATTTTTTTTTAAAAATCTATGATTGTATGATTAGGAAAAGAGACCAATTTTTGATCCCTTACTTTTAGGATATCGGCCAATTTAATCCCTTCTCTATCAAAAAAGCCAATTTAGTCTCTCATTGCTATAAAAATTAACTAATTTAGAACATATGACAGATATTGTGAACAAACTAACAGTGTCTTTAACAACATACCTATGGCATGTTAATAAGTACATGATTATCATGTATCTTAATTTATTAATTTGTCTATAATTTTCGTTATAGATCCTAGATTATTAATTTTTTTTTTAAAAATAAGGTGCAAAATTGGTCTGTTGTGATAGATAAATGACCAAATTGGTCTACCTTCCAAAGATAAGAGACTAAAATGGTCTTTTTTCTTATATGATTATCCATAAAAATTTATATGTTTAGTTAAAAATAAAATGATTAGATCAAGATTTAAAAAGAAAAAATATACAATATGATAAATTAGATGTTATTTCAAGAATGAAAAGAAAAAAATATAAATTAGATGAAATATTTTAGACAAAAATAAAATAAAAAATATATCTATATAATTAAATTTTATTGAATTATTGTGTTGGGTTAGATTTTAAAAAATAAAATCTAATCCAACCCCATCAAACTCGGTTAATCCAACATAAATAATTAAAAATTCAATAACCTAATTTATCTAATTCTAAATTTATTTAAATTGAATTAGATTTTAATTTAAACACCTAAAAGCTGCGTAAAGCCGTAAAGTGCCCTGGCATTCTGGTGACACCAGCCCCAATAGCGTGAGGATAGTGCTTTTGAGCCACATTTTTTGCACATTATTTGGTACGGTAGCCAAAAAAAGAAAGCTAAAATAAAATGCATTACAGTTTATATATTAAAATAGTTTGTTTTACTTATTTCGTAACGTGAGATACATATTTTAATCATTAATATTACAAAAAAATAAATAATTTTTATTTTTTATTAATTATTTAATAATTTAATATACTAATTATGTAAAATAATCCAAAACCGAAATCCAATCTTCACAACAGAGTATAGAGCATTTTGGCCGGCTTGTTTGCATGGTAACAAGAAGGATAGTGCTTGATTTTCGCACATTTACCAAAATTCTTTCACGAGTATAGATTATTTCGTTCGTCATTCATGTTTTATTTCAAAATAATCTAACAATATGACTCTCCAAATAATATGCGGATTATTTTTTGTCCAAATAATTATTCCAAATAATTTTTCGTGTTCTTCATTGCCCAGATATTTAGGTGGAAAATTATTTGCCAAATTTATTCAAATTTAATTATTTGACTTGTTAATGGCTCGATTAGTATACTATAAAACAATACATATTGGGCCTATATATATTACATTATTTAGAGTATTATGGTGTATTATTCGAAGCGTTATTTGAGTTATTTGATAAATAATAAAAAATTTGAATAAGTATATACATTGTGAATAATGCAAATAACTTTTTACAAATAAGTGTTTGGGTAGTGTTTTTTTGCATTAAAAGATAAAAAAATACGCTAAAGTCAAACAAAATTACTAATATTAAAATGTATATAATCTCGTTTACTTTTTTTTTGCTACACTATCAAATCAATGACTAAAAATCTCACACAAAAATAATTATCTTTTCGTCGTTTAAAATTTAAATCTCAAAAACGAGATACGCTCGTATGTATACACTAAATATGTATTTATTTAATAAAAAATAAAAATATATATATATAATTTAAAATTTACACAATGTTTGGCTAGTATTTTTTCAGACTAAAAGATAAAATATGTACACTAAAGTTGATGAAAGCTGGGTGTTGGGGCTGGAATTTGGTCAAAAAAAAATTCAATTATTACTATTATTAAAAAAAAATTTATTTATACAGATCGAGTTTATATAATATATAATATAGTGTGATAGACTTTTTAATCTATATTAAGAAACATCACTATTTAATGTGATATAAAATAAAATAAAATAAAATAGTATATCATTAATCAAAAAATCTTTAATACTGTACCATGAAATTAATCTATAAAAAAATTTTCCCTACTACCATGTCTATGGTGAAGAAAGTTGTTTATGGTTGCCGTGTCGTCTCTCGACAAAGATTTACTTGCATAATTAATAGTCGACATTCAAGACTTTTCCTTATTGATTTTTTTTATTTTTTTAGGAAGTTCAACAGTCTTATTCTTTTAAAAAAAAATAAAAAATTAAGTCACTTGAATTTTTGGAGTAAATCTTGGTGGAATTGGTCATTGTCATGGAATGGGCTGGACCGGGTCTATTAGACCTTTCTGGTATTAATTTCAACCGATCATCTAGTCTACAAGTGTATTTACTAGACAAATATTCTTTCAAAAATATTTAGGTAAATTTGATTTATGATCCTACTTATAAATTCTGTAATATAAATTAAATATTATAAATTTTATGATATCATCTGATATAAATAAAATTTTATAAAATTATAGGTAAAACACAGGATTGGATTTATATTATTATTTTTCATACTCTAATTTTATTCTCAAACTAGTCAAAGTTAAAAAGGCAGTGTCACCGTATACATACATGATGGATTTTAATATATGGGAAAAAATTTGAGTAGATTCGATTTTTGACCCCATTTGTAAACCTTATAATCAGGATTAAATTTTAAGAAATCTTGCCTACATCAGTTGATATTATAGATTCTTTAAAGTTTAATTTACTCCACAAGATCTATAAGTAGGGTCAAAGATCGAATCTATCTAAATCTTTGCTTTAATCTATCAAAGCCTAAATTTAAGATTTAATGACGAAATTTGGATGTGACATTTAAGCAATAATTTTATTCATATCGTAACACGGGATGAATATTATAATTGTTGATATTACTAAAAAAAAAATAGTAAATTTTATTATTTATCAATTAATTAGTAGCTTAGAATATCAATCCTGTAAAGCTAGATAATTGGGAAATTTTACAATCACTTTTAAAAAATTATTTTCTTGTATTTTAAATACTTGTACAGTACAACATCATGTGTTTTAAATGCTTGTACTATACAAGTTTTTAAAGTTAAGAAAATTGTTCCCTCAAAGGAATTAAGTAGAATTTCACAATCTTTTATAGTTTTGGGGAATTTACAGTCCCGTTGAGAGAACCATTATCTTAACTTTAATGACTTATATAGTACAAATTTTTAAAGCACATATTATTGTATTATACAATCTCTTAAAATATAAGAAAATAGTTCCTTAGAAAGAATTATAGAATTTCCCTATAATTTTATATGTTTTTTAAATTTAGCGGAAATTGTATCTATGTAAATTGTATCTATGTAACCCACCAAGCATACGTCAGAACCCCTGTCCAAAGGTAATATTTACAATTTTCAACTGTTGGAAACCTACTTTGAATGCAACTCATTTGTGGAAATAATCCAAAATTCAAATCCAATCTTGACAAAGAGTATAGAGCGTTTTGGACAGCTTGTTTGCATAGAAACAAGAGGGATTTTCACACGATTTACCAAAAACTCTACTACAAGTATAAAATATTTCTGTCGTTATTCATATTTTACTTCAAAATAATCTAATAATATGACTCTCCAAAAAACATTGCACATTATTTTTTGTCCAAATAATTATTCCAATTAATTTTCCGTTCTCTTCGTTGCCCAAATAGTTATGTAGAAAATTATTTGCCAAATTTGTTCAAATTTTATTATTTGGCCCATTATTGGCTCGATTAATATACTACAAAATAATAATAGAAAATTCTACAGTTCCTGAATTGGAGTACTTGACATTTTAGGCCAATGTGCATTAATTCCGCCCGTTAATAGGAAAAACTTTGCGTGACTGATTTTTTTTTCTTTCAATTAATTTTGTGTCGTATAAATAAATTATTTAGGGAAGCCCAATACTATCGGACTCTATTTTGGAATGGAACACCCTCATGATACAAATAAAATAAGGGATAATTTCATAAAGCTCTCTTGAGGTTTAAACTAATTTCACTTAATACTTTTGAACTTTAAAAAATATTAATTACTACTCTTATTTCGAACTTTTTGTAACATTTTTAACTCATTCTTTTAAAAAATTAATTTAAGTGGAGAGAAGACTATTTTTCTTCCAATTTTACCCGTAGTTCAAAGATTTCATTGATTAAATTGGTTGGAAGAAAAGGAAAAAATGTATAAAATAATTATTAATAAATAACAATAGGTTGTAACTTTTCATATCCTTCACCTATTAATGTCAAAAAATATTTTTAATTATTTTTTATTTTACAAGTTAATGATTTCTAAAATAAAATCCTAAAAATATTTTTATTGTTATATATTATGTATACTTACATATTCTAAATGCCAAGGAATTTCATGTTATTAGCTATCGCACATTAAAGTCGACGTTGAAAAGATAAAGACTTAAATGATTAAGTAAAATTTTTATTGGGACGTAGTCTAATCTTATTAAGAGTATCAACTAGAATTTTCGAATTAATTTACATAAAGAATCAGCCCATATTTGTATTTGACATTTGATTTGAGCACATCATTCACCCCGTTTTTGATGGGGAACATTGTACTCGGAAACTTTGTTTAGTTGAGCTTTGGCAAATCATCACTTGTTTGAGCTAAAACGTGTCATGAACAGTTCCAACAAGGTATCAAGATATTAAGTAGTATTACAGTACCAGTGAGTTATTAATGGATATTTCTCAAAAATGTTTCACTCTTCGCCATTACCCATCAAGCTAAAGCTTGCAAAAAGATGTCTAAATCTTTTTTTTTCTATTTTGATGAGATATGAATTTTTTTGTTTTTTCTAGTTGGGTAAGAATCATGCATGATGGACTCTCTTACCAAAGATTTGTCATCTCTTGATTGGTAAGGTAAAAATTAAGCAATTCTTTCTACCAACTTTTAAGTCAATTAGAGACCTCGCAAGTGGAGACCTAGCAAACCATGGAATATATCAAGAGGTGCACAATGCTTTTCATTGTCTGCGTATAGTTGGAGAGACTATATCTTGCCACCTAAGTATCAGAATAAATTTTTATTTGGTTTTTTCATCAATTTCTGAAAATTTAATGCTTTAAGTGTTTGTCAGCAAGGACTCTCATAGAATATAACAAACTGGGTTTGAATTTGAATTCCCAACTTTAGAGATCTTATATATTTTGTCATTTCACAATCTCTCCTAAACTTTTGGTAAATTTTAACCAAATTCTAAAACTTGAAATCCTAGATGTGTACATGTAATTCTAGTTCTAATACTTGTCATTTCATGCATAAATGTTACAACATCAAACCAATTAATACTTTTTTTTTTTCCTTTTTACAAATAGCAACATCCATCGTACTCCTAACCTATACTAGTCAGGCATTCTTGCTGCATTCATAGAAACACAATATAAAGATACTAAGATGTGTTGGGCATCTATGCTATGAAGTCGATATCAAGAGTCATGTGTACCGATTAAGGCGTTCACGCTCCCACAACTAGAGTAGTGAAAAGCACTTATTGATCTTCTCATGAGTCATGAACTAGGTAAAATATCACATTACAAGAATTTCCAGCAGCAGATGCTAGAATTCAACCGATATAAGGATACCACGATCAAGTTCCCAAAAAAGCATGGATCCAAGGTATGCTAGCAATTTTTTTATATATTCATAACATAACTGCTAACATGGAATGTGGTTGACCGAACAAGTGGTCCTGCTTGGAGATTAAGTCAAAACATACCTTGGCGTGGTTCGGTTCAAGTGATCCCATCATATGCACAAACAGCTGTAGTGTGGAGCAGATCAGGAAGGATAACAAATCAAACCGCCAAGCTGTATTCAATGTGCAAATATTCAATGCTGCACAACTGTACATTAAGAGCTTTTGTTGTTGAGGTGGATGCAGCAGCAACAAAATTTTCTTTCCCATCCAGTATCAAAACTCTTCTGCCAAAAGTGTAACCATAACAAATGCATCCAACAATATTCTTAACACCAAGAATCAGATTCAGGAAATCCAGGCAACCAAAATTGGTATAGGCTGCAGCTGGTTTGCTATAACAACGAACCTAAACCATAGAATATGCAATCTGCAATTCAAGACAGAATTAACAGCGCAGTGCAGCCAGCACATTACAACAAATTACGTGAGTGAATAGGCACATTAAAAATGCTCAACCATCAACATCTTGCCAAGTTAGTAACATCCAGAAATGTCACAAAATATCCTAGAAATTTGAGATATCGAAATTTGCTTTCACAAAAAGATGCTACATAATATCATTAGCAACTTTCAGTCCAAAGCAACTTTTCTCTTTCGATGTCCATATAAAACAATATTTTTAAGTGATCCAGAATCCCAAAATTGTCCAAAATGGTTATGATATTAAATTCCATTACATGCATCCATTAAAAGAAAAAAGACCTTCATTGAAACTACTGCTGCTGCTCATATATCTGCATGTATGCTTCTGAGAGTGCAACCATCTGAGGAAGAGTTTCTGAGACGTGAAGGTCCTGCATTTCATACCTGGGAACAAGGAACAGTACGAATTCCAATTAACCACATGACCTCCAAAAGAACTAAAATTTTATATTGCATGTGAATCACCTCTATTATCAAAAGTAGCAACTAAATAACAGGAGTAACAAAAATTACCATACATTCTTCTGACTTCCGCTGTACAAAAACCCGATACAATCCTTCACCTGGTTTACCATCATGAACTATATTGGCAATCAAATCATACTTGGAACGTAGTCTTTCATTCTCTTTCGGAGCTGGAAGTGGAATGTAGTCTTTGAGCTCTAGATTCTTCACAGGGAAATTGACTGAGAAAAATAAGTGAATTTTGTTAAAGGAAATGGTAACCAACAAGTACCCAGCATGAACAGCTTACATTGTTACTAATCACTCGGTAAGACTATTCTAAAGGACTATGTGAATAAACAGATATTCAAAACCCCAGCAATCAGATTCTATCCTTCCCTCCCCCCTCCCCCCCAAAAAAAAAATAAAAAAATAAATAAATAATAATAATAATAATAATAATAAATAAATAAATAAACACCCCCTTTCCCTGAACACATGAATAAACAAAAAATGAAAAAGAAAAGGCAGTGCCAGATATACAAGCTTACCCAAAGAGTAGGATTTTTCTCCACAAAGAAATTATTCTTTGTAAATCGTCGCATATGGAGAATTAGGTACTGTGGCAATTTAGTAACCCGATACCTCATCCTTGCCATCCTTGGTCGCACAACTTCAGTCACCATCTCACCATCAAACTTCTTCAGAATGTTGAAAAGTGGAACCTGTGAGCATCAAAGACAATGAACATGTGAACGAGATTGGAAGCAAGATTTGCCACAATTCCAGGAGGGAGGAGTCAAAGTGCAGCATGGGCATACAACATTTGGACATCAAGAAAAGCACATTAAGAAGCTAAGCCCACGTAATGGTATGGTGTTACTAATTGATTAGTAACATTCCTTGGTACAATCACATAAGAGATACATAGAACAGGTAGACTGTGCCATGGATGTAATCAATATCATAGCAGCAAAAAAGAAACATACACATTAAACTAACTTGAGTGACACACAAAGCTGTCGTCACCAAGCATGTGACAATGAAAAATATAACCCAATAATCACATCTGCATATAAGTTGGGTTTCAGTGACTATCTTGACACCATTAATGGCACCATTTTTAACTTTATATCAAGACCACACCTGTTCAGCTAAACAATGGCCAAAAGCAATCCACAAAATTTCTTGCTCTCGTCGACCCTATGGTTGTATTTCGTGCATGCATGAGTGCTTGAAGGAAATTAAATGCCCATCGCTAACCCCATGCAATTACGACAAAGATCATTTTGAAACCCACTCATTCAGGGTCACATAAAAGAGACATAATAACCATGTGAAATCAGACATCAACAAAAATCATTATTGAGTAGATCTCTAAAGTCTTTAGCATCTAACTTTGACAATCTAAAAATCCTAGCACCTAAATATTCCAGCTGAAACAATAATGATTCTAACACCTTTGGGTGCGATCCCTACTGTACTATAAGCACCTCTTTAAAAATGGTTCAAGAGCAACACCTAGAGTTAGGACTCTCACCCACATCCAGGTCCTCGTCAAATCCAAGTGTTTTTTAGTGGTTTAACCCCTTCAGGGTCAACTGTCGTGATTAGTAGACCTCCTAAAGGACTTATTCACCTCATGCTACTACAATCAAGTTGTCCAGGAAGGGATCACTATTCAAGAAGTTCCCTCTTAAATGGTGTCCAATATTGGTTCTTTATGTACTTAAACCATTGGATACTATCACCTTAAGTCAAATCTAGGCGGCTCCAAGAAATCAATTCAATTCATCCCCAAGGAAGAAGATCAGCACAGAAAGGCTATGAACCTCCCAATTTCAAACCTCATTGCACTGCCATACATATCGTAAGGGATGTTTGATCAAGAGATCTATATTTCATATTATCCACATAAAGAACTCCCACAACAAGGAAAATATCCTTCCACTTACAGTCCAACCTCCTTGTTCACCACTATCATCATCTTCATAGTGCAGCTAAAGTTACTAATATGTCCAGGTTTCTCCTCCAATAATCATTCAAAGCTCAGGCCCACAATAATCAGTTCCTACAATCACCAGGGATACCAAGTGACTGAGCCTAGCTGCTAATCTCCAAAAATCTGAAACGTCTTCACCCATTATCAGAACATGAGGTTATCGGCCCACATAAAAGAAAAGGCACTTCCAAATATTTCAAAAAGATAAAAGTACAGTCGAGCAGTGAAACTAACATGTAATATTTTTTTGTGTTCTGCTTATCAATTTGCACAAGGAAGAATTGGAAAAGGTGACATCATTCCAACAAAAGAGGCAGAAGAATTCGAACAAGGCAAATGCACAAGCTTCATAGAAAATTAATTCTAAGAGTAACAACATGTAAACTATGAAAGTGACAACAAAAGTACCAGCATTAGAGAATGTGAATAACCTGAGGGATGATATTTTTCTCCATAACATCTTTGAAGAGTGGTGGAGGCGGCAAATCTAGACCTAGCATTAAGAAGGGCATTCTGGTACTTTCTGTAAAAGAATTTTGCACCTCGGATCCAGTATCTCCCCATTTCCATTAGTCAATGCATCTGCATTTTCTTGTTTCTGAATAATGGGTCTGCCATGACTCTCTTTTATTACCTCCAATTCTCCCTAGAAGACATCATAGACAACAAGAATGTAAAATTCTTTCTTAAATAACAAGCAAGAGAAAATTCCTTCAACAATAACAAGCAAGAAAGTAAAAGTAACAGTTCTATTGGACAAAACCTGAAAGCACTGGTGGATAATGCTGCTACGTTTCTTTGAACTCCTTAGATCTGTATGCAGTGTGTTAAGAAGCCATGACATAAACTCTACTGGGTCAGACTGCGCACCAATTCGAAAACGTTTCTTACTAGCTTTCATAACCGCTTGTAAGAACTCATGTGGACTAACCTGCAAAATCACAGAAGTATAAAATGAAAACCATGAACAAGAAACAAATCCTTCCAAGGTCAGTGCCAGTCCAAACCTGTCCCTTGAAGTTCCTTGCATGCCAAATTTTTCGTGTGAGCTCTCCAAACCATCGATGAACAAGTGGAGATTTGCTGTGTTGATAGTTCTCAGGGATAAGAAAAAAGTTCCTCAGAGGAGTAACCCGCATTAAGGACTGAATAGTGACATTAACAAAATCAGTCTCCTTTATGTTATTCAGGCCCACCTAAAAAAGAGTTCCAGAACCAAAAAATAAATAAAAATAAAAATAATAAAAAAATCAATATGGAACTAGAAAAAAGCTACATAATTTCTCAAGTATTAAAGAAGGAAAATTAACAAACCATTCCAGGAAGATAATCTGATCCATCAAGTGCCCTAGACCATTGCTTATTCTTGTCAAGGTGCTCAACTTGTTCCTTAGTGAACCTATGATACAATGCCAAAACAGAGTGGGAACCTCAAGTCAGCAATGCATAGACAACAAGCGGAGGGTAGGCAAACCTAGGATGAGAAGATAAAAAGTTTGCATTCTAAACTACAGTTGGTAATGGATTATTATAAATTACATCCATGTCCAATCAAAACATGATCTCGTGTTTGACTCTAAACTAGAGTACCATAGGAAAAGGGCAATAAGAGAGAATAAAAAATATCCGCAACCAAGACAATTTGAGAAACCTTGAGTTGAGAACATGTCGAATGTCATCCAGTGAAGGATCAATAATTTCATATCCATCAGGGAGGCAATAAACTTTCTCTGTTCGAAGATTGATGTATACATGGTGTCCTGCTTCGAGACTGTGAGTATAAGCATGAGATTTTTGGCCTCTTCCTTGATAATACTTCCCACAAACTAAACATGCATAAACATTCAAGTTGGAGAGGGAAACAGAGCAGAATTTCTCAAAGTCAAAGTCCAAAACCTGAAAACAAGAAAATAGACCAATTATGACTTGTTGAGCCACAACACATTAGCAGCTCTTGTAATGAACTGCATAACAGAGATTGCAATCATTTGCTGTAGACCCATAAAAGGACATTCATAATGAATAGAACTTCAAACGCAACTATAAGATGTTGAACTAAATGGGTCTCGATCTGGGAAGAAAACACACAACAAACAAATACAAAACTAAATTCTGGAACCTTGAAGCAGCTAAGGCCACTACTGGTCCATTTCACGGGCTTCAAATAAATATACATAAATAATAACCTTCTTCCGTCGTCTAGAGTTAAACAACTGAATAAATGATTCTCACGGCATTCATTCAGTTCCGTTAAGATGTGAAGAGCCATAATTTCCGTTGACTGAAATATTATCATTTCTTAAATACAGCAAATGCAGGAATAACGACTACGAACAGCAGATACAAGACATTACATTCCAAAAATGTAGAACCACCAGAACCATTAGTTAAGCACAAAGTAAATCAATAAATTAACAAAACATTACTCTCATTAAAAATAAAGGGATTAATTATTCAAATACCTGTCGATTAACTGTATCGAGATAAGGGCAGTCCCTTCTAACTCCAATGGAACGATTATGCTTCCCTAGACTTCCTACCAGATCACGACCCTCATCTTCGTCCTCATCATCATCAAACCTCTTCACTGTACTTAGGGCCATTAGGCTCTGTTTTTCTCTCCTCACTTGAAACCCTATTCCCATCCTCTTCTCTCCTAACATCCTCATCATCGTCGTCGTCGTACGAAGCTAGGGGAAGTAAAGGATTCTCAAATGCAAGCTTAGGCGGCGAAGCAGAAGCAGAATCTTGCTCAACTACCTTCTGCTTCTTCGAACTCGAATTCTCTACCATCGGAAAAACTAGAAAATGTATTAAAAAAAAAAAAAAATCAAACCTAAATCAGAAACTACATAAAAGCAAAATCATCTAACGATTTTCCAGGACTTGAATTTCTTCCAACAACATATATGGAATAAATTGAAAATATGCCAAAAAAAAAAAAAATGAATAACAAATCTCCAAAAAATTATGATTTACTACAAATTATAGATTATCATGCAAATTATTTGGGGAAATTTTCATAAATTTCACATAAAATGCTGCAGAAAAAAAAAAAAAAAAAAGTTTTCAGAAACTTACAGCTGATTGATACAGAACAGGAGAACTGTGAAGCCCAAAAGAGTATGTGTCTCGGATGCAAATTGCTGAGATGTTGGGGTTTTAGTAGATTTCAATCTTTTGAATCAATTCAGAGGAAATTTGGATTAATTGCAAAATGGCCCCCCTAAGAATATAGAGCATAATAATTTAAGAATATAGAGCATAATAATTTTTCATTGTTTTGTCAGTAATAAAATTATATTTAAATTATTTTGGGAAATAACATTATTATATGAATAGTTTTTGGCTAATTAGAAATATTTTTGGTATTGTAACTTTAAGCAAATAATTTAACAATGTGTTTAGATCGACGAATTTAGTGAAAAATTTTAAATTTATCAATTTGATGGACAATTTGTAAGGTTAAAATAAATGAATTTTATACTAACAATGTGTTTGGATGGAGAAATTTGAGTAGATTTGATTTGAAATTCTAATCTATAGTAAATTATCTAAACAATTTAGTTGTGGATTTGATATCCACCAACAAGTGCAAATATCTGATTTTAATAGTTAAATAAATAGATTTAAAATTTACTTAAATTTTATGTTATTTCAAATTCAATCATTTTAAATACTTCATTCAATTCAAAGTAACCCCATCCAAGCACAATATAAAATTAAAAAATATAAAATGAAAAATTTCAAATAACTTTATAATTTATGTAAATTTGAAATTTATACATTTTGATCTTATGGGTGCTATTTTGAAATTCATACATTTTGTAACGAAAACGCAACACTTTTTTCTCTCTCAATTGTGAGGGTTTCCCTTTCTCAATGTAGGAGGCAAATTACCCCCAAAAGTAAACCTGTTTCAAATTTCAAACTTTCATAACCACCATTTTCTAGGCTACAATTTCCTAAATATCAACAACACTTTTGTTGTAATCTGCCCCGGATCCCATTTGTGTTCAGTTGCAAACTATTTTCCCTCGAGTTGGGAGCTGCACTTTGGGAGTTGGGAGATGACTTTGAATTGCTGAGATATAAATGCTTGATACTTCCATATTTAAACCTAGCTGAGCTTATTCTACTTTACTTCTATCTTTTCCCTTTCCTTTTACAATAGTTTTTTTTTTAAGGATATTATAAATTCAAAAAATGATGAAAGAATTTTTAAAATTCCTGTTAGTCTTCAGGCAGTCCTTTTATATCTATTCCTTGTTAATCTCTTCACACCTTGTCACAAGCTTGGAAGAGAGTCGTCATTTGAGTGGTACTGCTTCCCCAAGTATCTCAAGGAACCAGATGGCAGAAGATCTAGCTGAAATTTTGCCAAAGTTTGAGCTGTCTGAAAAAAGAAATTGGTGGAACGGCCATAGATCTACAAGATTTCCAAGGAGTGGATGAATGCAAAGAAAGCTTACTGGGAAAAGTGCTTGGGGATAAAGTTCTCAACTTCATCGAAGTAAAGAACTTCACATCGCAGGCGTGGGGGTACCTTGAGAATTTTAGGATGATAGAGATAGGTCCAAATCTCTTTCAATTCTATTTCAAGAAAGAGGCAAAAAAAGTCAAAGCCTTACGAGGAGGGCCACGGATGATTGATGGACAAATTCTTGTCCTAAAAAACTGGTGGGATAATTTTGAATCAGATGAAATAGCCTTTGATCTAGTTCCCATATGGATCCAAATATGGAATTTCCCTCTTCACTGGAACACAAAAGAAGTTGGAAAGAAGATTGGCAGAAGTTTCCCAGAATTTCATGATGTTCTAGTACCCCACACTAGCAGCAAAGAAGCGAAACACATCAAGATCCAGGTATCTGTGGACACATCTCTACCCCTTATGAGAGGAACAAAAGTTAAGTGTAATGGAACATTGAGATGGGTTAATTTCAAATATGAGAGGTGTCCAGACTTTTGCTACAATTGCGGAATCATTGGGCATAGTGAAAAAGGTTGTTATTCTTATGGAAAAACACAACCAGTATGCCAAAGATAACCAATTTGGTCATTGGTTAAGAGTAGGTGCAAACAAACAAATGCATGACAACAAAGAGGAGAAAAAGCAAGGATATGATGAGGGAAAGAGAGAGGCTACAAGCAGTGAGATACTAAACAAAGAACCAAATAGGGAAGCTGAACAATCTCCAGTATGTGAGGGAATCATAGAAGAAAGAGTAAGGTTAGCTATTGGCACAACTGGTGGTACTGGGGAGACAGAGGACGAAAGACATGTTAATCAGGATACAGGGTTAATGATCATTGAAGCCATTGGGGAAGAGTTTAAAGGACTACATGAAGAAGGTCTAAAAAATCCTAAGTCAATGAATCCTATGCTGCCCATGAGGACAAAAAACAATAATGATGTAGCAACTCAATATGAAAATAGAATGCTCATTGATGTGGTCCCTACAAAAGAGATAGATGTCCTAGGGAGAAAGAATGGTAGGAAAGTAAAAATTGTTAACAGGAATAATAGAACCCCTATGAAAGAAATGAAGACCAACATAAAAGCGAACTTGAGTGGAGAAAAGAGAAAAATGATGCAACAAGACAGAGACATGAAGTTAGATAGAGAAGAGGATGGGAACATTTACAAAAAGATGAAGGAAGACGTCCTCAGCAACATTGGAGTGGTGATCCTGTTCTGGAGAGGCAGCCTTAAATGGCCTTCCAAGGCTCAATGAAAGTTGTGGTGTGGAACTGCCAAGGTGCTGGGAGCCCCTTGACAATTCCCCAACTGAAGGAGGCAAACAGACTCCTCCCCCCTAATTTAACATTCCTAAGTGAAATAAAAAACAAGTATAAGTATATGGATAAGATTAGGAAAATTCTGCATTTTGATAAGGCAATTATTATTGATTCTTTTAATAAATCTGGTGGTATGGCCTTATTTTGGAATTCTAGTATAAATATTTTGTATGTATATGAGTCTGCTTTTTTGATTGAGGTGCTTATTGAAGATAAAGAGCAAAAAGAAAAATGGTGACTAAACTATATGTATATGAGCTGT
The DNA here is from genome assembly GCA_025175665.1 of Cinchona pubescens. NCBI lineage: Eukaryota > Viridiplantae > Streptophyta > Magnoliopsida > Gentianales > Rubiaceae > Cinchona > Cinchona pubescens. Next base: position 2,924,739 of record JANKKI010000115.1, read on the forward strand.
AATGATAACATTAGGAGATAGTGGAAAGTGATAGCTAACAAGAAAAAGTTGTGAGGGGAACATAGGATCATTAATTGGTGACTTTAATGATATAAGGTCTAATGAGGAGAAATGGGGTGGCAGAATAAGGAGTGAAAACAGTTTCAAAGATTTCAACAGTTTTATCAGAGATAATCAGTTAGTTGATATTGGCTTTGAAGGTACCCCTTGGACTTGGAGCAATAACTGGAAAGAGGAAAGGAATGTGAAGCAAAGATTGGATAGAGGTCTTGCCAGCACAAAGTGGTTCCAAACCTTTGAGAGAGCTAGGTGCAAACACATTGACACTGAAGAATCAAATCATAATAGTCTATTTTAGATACTTGGCCTGAGGTGAAAAAGAAAAGACAGAGGTTTCATTTTGATAAGAGGTGGATAAAGAACGAAGAAGCAAACGAAGTCATTGAGGAAGCCTGGAAGGAGGAAACAATGGGCTCTAGATGCTTTAGGGTCACTAAAAAAATTAAGGCTTGTAGGGTAGCTTTGCAAAGGTGGAATAGAGATATCAAAGTCAATGTTGGAAAGGAAATTATTATTGGTCTCAAAAGACAGATTCAAGAAGCCAAAGAAGCTAACAAAGAGAATAGCAGAAGTGTTATTGTTGAACTCAAAAGGAAATTGTGTCAGGCTTATAAAGAGGATGAGAGCTTTTGGAGCCAAAAAGCAAGAATACACTGGCTCAAGGAGGTGATAAGAACAGTGCCTTTTTTCATGCTTGTGTGAGGGATAGGAAGAAGAAGAACAGAATACTCAGAATTCATAGAGACAATGGAGACTAGTGTGAAAGTGATGAGGATATTGGGAAAGAGATTGCTAGATACTATAGAGACCTCTTCTCTACTTCTGGCCCTCAAGGCATCCAGGAGATACTTGATAGGATTCCTCAAACAATAACACCTCAGATGAATGAAGCTCTAACCAAACCTGTGGATGAAGATGAGATCAGGTTAGCTTTCTTCTCCATGAATCCTGATAAGGTCCTCGGACCTAACGGTATGTCTCCTTTATTCTTTCAAACTTATTAGCATATCATTCATAAGTTGGATGTTGTGGATGCTATCCAAAGTTGTTTCCACTCTGGCTTTTTGCTAAAATCTATCAATGAAACACTCGTCACTCTTATTCCTAAGTGTGACATCCCCACCAATCTAACTCATTATGGACCCATCAGTTTATGTAATGCCCTGTATAAGGCTATATCCAAAATTCTAGTTAATAGGTTAAAACCTTTTCCTGATGCATGCATTAGCAAGAACCAAGTTGCTTTTGTGCCTGGTAGACAAATTTTTGACAATGTTATCATTTCCCATGAATATTTGCATTTTCTAAAAAATAAAAGACTTGGTAAGGTTGGTCATATGGCATTAAAGCTCGACATGTCAAAAGCTTATGACAGGGTAGAATGGACTTTCCTCATTGAAATTATGAGAAAAATGGGTTTTTGTGAAAAATAGATTAATTGGATTATGATGTGCATTACTTCTACTTCCTACTCTTTTAATATTAATGGTGATAAAAAAGAATATGTGATTCCTTCAAGAGGTATCAGACAATGTGCTCTCTTATCACCCTATCTATTCCTTCTTTGTTTTGAAGGTTTATCTAACTTGTTAAAGCAGGCTACTACAGAGAAGAGAATTTGAGGTCTCAAAATCAGCAGACATTTCTAATCTATTTTTTTGCTGATGACACCCTAATTTTTTGCAAAGCTGACCCCATGGAAGCTTATGCACATCCTGAAGGTTTATGAGGCAGCATCGGGTCAAATGATTAATTTGAACAAGAGCTCAATTTTCTTCAGCAAAAATGTTCATCTAGAGGAGGTTACCAGAACCTGCAGCAAGTTAGGAAGCATTAAGGTAGTAAACCAAGGTAAATACCTTGGTTTACCAATGGTTGTCACAAAATCAAAAGAGCAAGTGTTTGGATACATCAAAGAGTGTTTGGGAAAAAGAATTCAGAATTGGAAAAATGGATTGTTAAGTCCTACTGGGAAAGAAATCGTATTAAAATTAGTTGCTATAGCTCTCCCAACCTACACGATGTCCATCTTCATAGGCTCTGTCAAAGAAATTATGCAAGGAGATGAGCAGGATGATGGCGAATTTTTGGTGGAGCTCACCTGGAAAAGAGAATTCTATGCCTTGGATGGCTAGGAACAAGATGACTGGTGCCAAAAAGGAGGGTGGAATGGGATTTAGAGATATATATTACTTCAACACTGCCCTGCTTGCCAAACAATTATGGAGACTCAAAACCTTCCCTAATCTTTTGGTTAGCAAGGTGTTGAAAGCAAAATATTGGTACAAGGATGACATCTTCAAAACTAAGGTCCCTAATTCAGCATCTTGGTTTTGGCAAAGTATTATGTCTGTTAGGGAAATTCTATCTGTCTCTTATTGGGACATCTACCATCAACATAAAGGGAGGATAGATGGATACCCAACAATTGAGGATGGAAGATTGAAGACAAAGATGCCAGATAATTTCCAAGTGAAGCTTGGGAATCAATTCATCAGGAACTTCAGATGGAACAAGGAGCTCCTATTTCAGACATTTTGTAGAGAAGATATGCTGAAAATATTCTCTGTTACCAATAAACTTGGCTGGTAGAAATGACAAGCTGTTCTGGAAGTATTTAGCTAATGGATATTACACTCTACAATCAAGCTATTGGAGAGCTAAAGAAGAACAAAAATTGTCTCAACAAAGACCACATCAGGAGGGTGGACCCAACAATTGCTCACATGGAGGGAATATTTGGAAGTCTATCTAGAGTCTAAAAATAAAAAACAAGCTCAAACATTTTTTGTGGAAGTGCACTCAGCAAATCCTTCCTGTTAATGCAACCATCTTTAGAAGAACAGGCAAAGGATCACCAATGTGTTCTGGATGTGGGGAGGAAGAGGAATCTGTGGAGCATTGCCTCTTCCTATGTAGGCTTACAAAAGAGATTTCGAAGCATGCACCAGTTCAATGGGATGGATTAAATCACTTTGCAGGGAATTTTAGAAGTTGGTTTGGTAAACTCATGTAAGCCATTAAAAGAAAGGATGGCATTGAGCACATTACATTGACCAATTATACATAAGCATTCTCTGGCAAATCTGGAAAAATAGGAACCACAGACAGTTTGAAGGGCAACATACAAATGGCTTCAATGTCATACAAAAGGCAATGTTTGAGTGGACAGAATTTGAAGATGGAATGGTAACTAGAAGGAACCAAACAAGAGGACACAAGGAAACATTGAACTAGTAAAATGGTCTACCCCCCCAACTGGATGTATCAAGTTCAATACTGTAGTTGTCCTGGATTGGGGAAGATACAAGACAGGTTTAGGGATTGTAGGGAGGGATGATAATGGGAGAATTCTTGCTGCTTCTGCTTTCAAGGAAAGGAAATTAGGACAACAGAATATTGAAGATGCTGAAATCATTAAGATGGTGTTGATAAAAGTTAAGGAAGAAGGATGGTCAAGAATTAATATCGAATCCCAAAACAAGGATCTGGTGAGAAGAATCAACTCCCTATACTGCATGAATAATTCCCTTACAACAATTTTGGAAGACATTCTCATCCTTAGTTATTTGTTTTCAATGGAGTTGCTCCTTCTCTTTTGTAAACAAGATAGGAAATGATGTTAGTACTAAAATTGCTCAATATGCATTGACTTGTGATCAAGATATAGTTTGGAAGGATAACTTCCCTCTCTGGTTATTAAAAGTTGCACAACTTGACTTGAGGCATTTGCCTTAGATACTGTAACTATTCTCTTTTGGTTATATAATAGTAAATTGACTTTTTGGCAAAAAAAAAAAAAAAGATCTTATAAATCACTTGAATAAATGAGTGAATTTTAAATTATTTTCTAGGTCCATCAATCCAAACACATCTAAAAAATTAATAAATGGCAAGAAAGTAATGATAGTCTCTTTTTCAAATTTAAAGAGAAACAATCAAATATTACATCAAACACAGAGGCTACCAGATCCATTAGAATTCTATAATTAAATTTACACATAGTATAAAACACAGATAAATAAGCGTAAAATTGAGTTTTTTCTTCAGTTATTCATTGTGAGTTGATTTGAGAAATGTATAGCATCATGATTAGAATAGCTAGATCAAATTTGATTTGCTAAGATGGAGCCATTATGACTAAAATTTAGTATCTATTAAAATTTAAATTCTGTTTGATCCAAAGATATATAATTAAAAATTTGAGTGTACTTATACATAGTAATGCACAAAAATTATTGATGTATCATTAAATTTGAAAAAAAAAATCGATTAAAGATTTAAAATCAAAAAGTTGAACATTCAATATGATTTTAACAAGCGAACTGATTTTAAAATGTGATTTTATAAGGGTTAAATCATAGTTATCAAAATCGCGATCCTGTATCGTAGGATCGTACGATCCTACGATCCCACAGCCCCAAGCGATCCGGATCGTATTAAGAATAAAAAATCTGATAAGATCGTAGTAGGATCGTAGGATTGGATCGTAGGATCGGACGATCCTAAGAGATCCTACGATCCTACCAAAGCAGCCATTTTTTTTTGGACCTTCAATTTGTTTTGGGCTTCTCTACCGTTCGACTTCCTCTCAAAGTCCAAAAAACTCCTAGTCCTCCTGTCCTGACTCCTAACTCCTAAGTTAACCAAACTCCAAAGTCCAAAACTCCAAGTCCAAAACTCCAAGTCCAAACTCCAAGCCCAAAGTAAACTCCAAAGACTCCAAAGCCACTCCAAAGCCAAACCAAAATACATCAAAACATATCAGAGAGAGACGGGCAGCGGCGGCGATGGAAATCCCTCGAGCCTCGACGCCACCGACGCGACGCCGCTCCGATTCACACCGATTCAGGTAATGGAAATCACCTCCTCCTCACTGATATCTCTACTGCTGTGAATATTTGAATCTCACCCTTCATGCATAAAAGTTTATTTTTCTCATAATTTTAAAAGGAATAAACAAATTGGAGAACCAACACATTTTATTTATTTTATTTTGTTTATGTATTTGTTTCGAGGGAGAAGTAGCCAGGTAATTTATACTACAGGTGATAAAATGACTCAAGGGTAAGTTTCCTCTAGAATTTTCTTTCAAAAATTACTGAAATTTCTATGTTATGTTAACTATCTCTTTATTGTTGGTTTCTTTCATATATTCTGTCTGTGTTGAGAAGTATGTCATATCAGAGAAAGCATGTGGAGGAGCTTTGATATGGAGAAGTGGATTGCAAATTAAATTCACCACAATGTGTTAGGAAGTCATAGTATTTAGTTTGTTGAGCTTCATTTTGTCAATCTTTGTTTTGTGATTTTGTGCTGTAACAAGAGTCAAATAATAAGGTTGTTGTGTTTTTGTGCTGGTTTTAGGTCATTGGCATTAAGATTTGAACTTTTACAAGAAACGAATGTTTGTGAAATGATTTTGAGTTACAATTTATTAAATGATTTAGCAACAATTTTGTCCCAACTTTTTTTTTTTTTAATGTGTCTTTATATGCTTGTGTGGTTGATGGAGACCTATGCTCCCTCATCTCCAACTACTTGCAATTGAAACTCGTTAATTCTTTATTCTTGTGTTGGAGAATAACCAAGTTATCCTTGTCATTCTTTATCATTAAATACTAGCTGAAAAAAAAAATGAAGCCAACATTAAGAAGTAACAAGTTGAATTATCTATAGTGTGAAGCTAAATTAAGATATTAAAAATGGTTTGCTTATATAATCCAGTGAAAAGCTTTCTTTAGCTTTGAATTTGTAGGTTTTCTTTGCAATTTCAGTGTATTTGTTATCCTATAGTGAGTCCAGCGATGATCAATGAATATAGGCAAATGATATTGCCATGGCACATATCTTAATATTATTGATTCAGTTTGAATTTCATTGGATAAATTTAAAACTTGAAATTATTCTAACTCAAGTAAATAAGAATTTGTTTGAATTTAATTTGAAAGATAAATAAATCAAGATTGAATACATTTATAGTCTAATTAAATAAATTTAAACAATGAAATATTCGACTTATTTCGATTCATTTAGATTGCTTAGATTTGGGGATGAATGAGTCACAAGTTCAAGAAATTTTCATATTCTGTTTCCTAATTTGTCTACACATCTCTGTCAAAGTAATAGTTTGTTTATAATTCTTTTTTTTCTCTTCTTCAATGCAAATAACTAGATGAGATTGGGAGATTTGAAAGTCCAAGTCAAAAGGGTTTGAATCCCAAGCTAGTATAGTATCCCCCTCCCTCCTCTATCACAATGTCGGCTTCAAAAAGAGGGAAAGACAACAAGAAAAATGCAAGTGGTAGTCGGACTGATCCTGGATGGGTTCACGGGCTGGATATTGATCCTATTTTCAAGAAAGTGCAATGTAAGTATTGCAAAGTCATTCGATCGGGTGGTATTTTTAGGCTTAAACACCATTTAGCTTGCACCCACCAAAATGTTGAACCATGCCCTCAAGTTCCTGATGATGTTAGGCAAGAAATGTTTGACTTACTTAGTGCCAATTCTGAAGAATCAAGGAAAAAGAAGAAAAAATTCTATGATGTAGGGGATGTTTCACAAGAACATGAAAAAGAAGTTGAGCAAATGTTTGACATGAGAAAAGGGTCAATGGATGAATTTGTTGTTAGAGTAGAGTAGGGGGCAAGGGTCAAGACAAACTACTATAAATGAAAAGTGGAGGAAACAAGAAAGGGATCAAATTTGTCAACTTATGGCCCGTTGGTTTTACACAAGTGTACTTCCTTTTAATGCAGTAAATAACCCTTTATTTTCCCTAGTTATTAAAAAGATGGGAGAATTTGGAAAAGGATTGAAGCCACCTTCTTACCATGAAATGAGAGTGACATTTTTGAAAAAGGAAGTGCAAGAGACATTAAACATTCTTCAGAAATACAAAGAACAATGGAAAAAGACTGGTTGTAGTATTATGTCAGATGGGTGGACGGATAAAAGGAAGCGATCGATGGCTAATTTTCTTGTAAATAGTCCAGCGGGAGCTGTATTTCTACACTCTGTTGATACTACTGATGTTTCTAAAACTGCTAAACATTTATTTGAATTGTTGGATGATGTTGTGGATAAAGTTGGTGAGGATAATGTCGTCCAAATTGTTACTGACAATGCTTCAAATTATAAAGCCCAGTCTGGAAAATTGTTGATGGAAAAAAGAAAAAAATTGTTTTGGACCCCTTGTGCTGCACATTGCATAGACTTGATATTAGAAGACTTAGAGAAGAATGATGTGATCCATAAAGTTACAATAGCCAAAGCAAGGAAGGTTGTTTCTTACATATATTCATGGGATACAGTTGTTAATTGGATGAAACAGTTCACAAAGGGTAAGGAACTTATTCGACCAGGAGTTACACGATTTGCCACTGCATACTTGACTATGAGAAGGCTTAGTGAGCAAAGAGGTGCCTTATATAACTTTTTCACATCTGATAAGTGGAAAGAAAGTGTGTATGCAAGAAGAAAAAAGGGAAAGAGATTTATGATATTGTTTTTGACAATCAAGGGTTTTGGGCAAACTTGGATATGTGTTTAAAGGTTGCTTCACCTCTTATAAAAGTGCTTAGAATGGTGGATTCTGACGACAAACCTGCAATGGCTTTTCTTTACAAGGCAATAGACCAAGCTAAGGAGCTATAAAAGAAATTAAAGTGAATGTGGATAATGTCCAAAGAAGGTAGTTTTTTTACTACATTTTTTTCAATCATAGTTAGAGTTGTGATTATTTTTATCTTCTTGTGTATATGCTATATATGCTTATGATTTACCAGTTATATTTATGCAACTCATTGTGATTGTTGTTGTAGATATGAGAAAGTATTTGAAATCATAGACAAAAGATGGGAAGATCAACTTGGTCAACCTTTACATGCTGCGGGTTACTTTTTGACATCTAGATTTCAAGATAGTCCAGACTTCCAATCAGATGTTAATGTCAAACGTGGACTCTATGATTGCACAGATCGAATGGTTGCAGATTCACATCCAGAAGAGCTACAAGTTGAATGCAGATAGATTACTTTAGAGATGCTAAAGGATTGTTTGGCATTCAAAATGCTATCCTGACAAGAAATAAGAAGGCTCCAGGTTTGATTAGTACTTGTTTTGCTTCATTTGTAGAAGATTTTTTTTTCCTTTTAAAGTCATGTCAAAATAACTTGTCTATTTTATTTTTATTATAGCTGATTGGTGGGAATCTTACGGGGATGAATGCCCAGAGCTGAAAAGATTTGCTATTAGGATCTTGAGTTTAACTTGTAGCTCTTCTGGATGTGAACGTAATTGGAGTGCATTTGAATTGGTTAGATCTTTTTTCCTTATCTTTCATATGTTCATTATCATTTTAAGTAGTTTGAGATTTTTTAGATTATGGTTTTCTAACTCAATCACAATAACTTTGCATTGGTCTTTTAATATTCAATAGGTGCATTCGAAAAGAAGAAATCGTTTGGCACAAAAAATGATGAATGATCTAGTTTTTGTCATGTATAACTTGAAATTGCAAGAGCGACAAAGACAAAGGCAAAGGCAAAGTATTTGTGATGAAGTTCCTTTTGAAGACTTGCCTTCGGATGATGAATGGATAACGGAAAGAGAAATCCAGCCCTTCCACAAGGGAATAATTGGCTAAAGATTTTAGAGGACAATCCAGGAAATAGTCAAGATACTTCAGATGAAGAGCAAAACGAAAATGAAGTTGAAGTTATTACAAGGAATCTAAAAAGAGCTCGTAAGTTAATTTTTATTTGTTAAAATAATGTATGTAAGAAAAATAGTAGTTTTGGATATGCATATTTCCTTGGCCCTTTTTCTTTTGCAAAAAAAGAAAATATATTGAAAATATCACAATTCACAGCTACTTATTTATGATTATGTAGTTGATCATGATCGTCATGAGTCCCGTGGCCACAAGAGACTGTAGACACCTATTTTTTGTCCCGTAAGTTCTCCCCTATTTTTCATTTAATTTGACTCTCAATTTTCTTTTTAATTTCCCTCTTAATTTTTTTTTTTTTCTTCAGAATTGGCACTAAGTTTTGATTTCCTCTTAATTTGTCCTTTAATTCTCTCTTAATTTGTCTTATGGTGTTTAATTATTATGTGTTTTATGTATTTTTTAAATACAAAGAATGATTTTTAATATTATTTAAGTTTTTATATTTTTCAAAAAAAAAAAAAAAAATTCTGATGGTCTTAGAGAGCTGGCCATACTCTCCACATGACAAGGAATGGTCCTTGACCATTTTTACACTCAATCCCATTCGTTAAAAGCACAAAAAATCAGTCTAAAGGGGGGGAGAAAAATTTTCTGGAGAAAAAATTTTCTGAAGCAAAAGAATGAGCAAAAACCCACTTTGAGCCAAAAATAGGACATGCGATCTCCCTTTCATTAGACTAAGCTCAAAGAACAAAAGTTGTATAAGGTCCCTAGAAATTCAATTTCTATTTTGAAACCCAAAGCAAAATCTTCCATTTCGAGGGCCAAAAATGTGGTAGAAAAAGCTGTTGGTCCAGAGAATTTTCCAGAAATTTTCTAAGTCTGAAAAATTTTCCAGACCACCAACTTTGAGCAAAGATCCCTTCTTCAAGCGATGGAAGAGGAAATGGATTAAACTCAAAGAATCAAAGTTGTAGACCGTTCCTCAACCTTCAACTTTTCTTTTCTACCCCGAAGCAAAATCGTTCATATTCTGGGTCAAAATCGTGGTGGAAAAAGGCTGGTAGTCCACCATCTAGATGTGTATAAGAGACAGGGTTGAGCCACGTCACAGATGACGTGGCGCAATCTGGTTGAGCCACGTCACAGATGACATTTAGGCCCTTATGATAGGGCCTGGTTGTGCCACGTCATCGATGACGTGGCACCCCAGATCTGGGTCATCCGTGACGTGGCACCACCGATTGAGCCACGTCATCGATGACGTGGCACGTCCCAGCTTCCGCCACGTCATCTGTGACGTGGCTCAACCAGATTGCGCCACGTCATCTGTGACGTGGCTCAACCAGATTTCGCCACGTCATCTGTGACGTGGCTCAACCAGATTTCGCCACGTCATCTGTGACGTGGCTCAACCAGATTGCGCCACGTCATCTGTGACGTGGCTCAACCAGATTGCGCCACGTCATCTGTGACGTGGCTCCACCAGAGTGCGCCACGTCATCTGTGACGTGGCTCCACCAGAGTGCGCCACGTCATCGATGACGTGGCATTTTTAAATAAAAAAATGCAAAATTTCAGAAAAAATTTTATTTACTTTTGGCCCTCCAGATTTCGGATTTCTGCATTTTTATCCCTCAAATAATTTTTTAAATTACATTTAGGCCCTTAAGGACTTTTCTTTAATATTCTTGTTTTTTTCATCAACATATACAGTAGCAAATTCTGATCCTTTTCTTTTATAAACGCACATGGATAAATGCTGTCTCTTATACACATCTACGTTTTAATTACCCTTGATTGTGAAATTCTTGTTATATATTGATTGTCAAAGTATGTGTATAAAAATAGGATCTTTGCACATATTTTCGATTAATTGCTTTTGTGATGATAAATATTTATTTTAATGTAAGTTGGTCTCAATATAATATTTATATCTTGTATAAGAGACAAGCTATAGTGCCTTTACTCTTTTGCTAGATGTTTAGTAATTTATTGCACAACTTTACGGAATTGAATTTGATTCAAATACTTAACGTCTAGACTTAATAATTGTATCAATAATATAAAATTGGGCTAGAAATAAACTCCGCGTGCATGATAAATGACTATTTGCCCTTGGGAGTTAAAAGGCACTACAAGCTCAATGTGTGCAACTTTTAATTGGCCCCGGGCTAAATCTACCTGTCAATGTTAATATTTACCACTTATTTTCGTTTCCTCATTAACATGTACATATTTTATTACTTTTAAACTATCTCAAAGCACACGTATGCTACAAAGCCGGCAATAATGAATACTAAAATTGAAAAGCAAAACGCGATAAAATCACGCAACCGGTCCAACGCCGTAAAGTGGGTGCGAGGAAATTCAAATCAATCCCAAACCTTCCCATTTTACAACAGGATTCCCGAACTCATTTTCTTGAGTTACGTGGACCAGAGTCAATCTAAACTAGGGTTTATTTTCTTTTAAATTTTGATGTATTTTTGTGTCCGGCGCACCAACACAGGTGGCGACTCAGTCTTGTTTTCCCTAGTTTAGATTGTTTTTAGATGTGTATAAGAGACAGGACCGTGACTAATTTACTATTACATCTGTCTCTTATACACATCTTTATTTGTAATAGTAAGTAGGTAATTTATGTTTGTAAATTGTAAGTAGGATTTTTGCATTCAATCACCTATTTCACGAGCACCACACGTTGGCGACGGTGCCGGTCCCACCGGTGCCGGCCAGACTCCAGGTCGGGGGGCGCGACAGCGTGGCCACTCCACTGGGGACTTTGAGAATCCGGGCACACGATTTTAACGCTTTTCTCTCAATTTTACCCCGTTCATTATAAACCGGCTAGCTTTTACCCATTTTTGTTGCTATGTTACCGGCTCTATATCTCGTTTTACGTGCCATATCCTGTCTACTTATGGTGCTGATTTGTTCTTGCTTTATTGTACATGTTTTAATATATCTTGCTATTATACCTATTTGTGGTTAATTTGAGGGAAATTTTTGGGGTGTTGGGGTGCATCAAACCTTTAGAGCCAAACGCGCTAAAATGTGTGAATCTTACCGCCTCCAAGTGAACACGATAGATGTGTATAAGAGAAAAATGGGTCCTATTTTTGTGGAAAACGTTCCCACATTCCCTGTAGGAATTAAGATGATCTACCCAGATATGCGGTCGTGACACAATGTGCACGTAACGGTATCTGGGGATGGCGTGCACCCAACCACCGACGATAAGGCTCATTGGGTAGACGATCTTAATTTTTACAGCCCAATGTCTCTAAGGAACTGACACGTATACCTATCTAGATTGTATAAGAGAGCCTAGCCTCATGCTCATATAGCTTAAACCATAGGGCAGAACTGTGTGGACCTTGTTTAAGACACTAGACACGAGGCGGTAAGACCCACCCATTTATCTGGCTTGTAATAGTTCAATACGAATGTTTCAAAGGACCCTTATCCCTTGTGTGCATGTAGGCTAACCCCACCGATGTAGGGCCACCGTAGGCTACTTATTGCATATCACTAGCCGTAGAAGGGATACCTTATCGGATACCCGTACATAGAATTGCATACCTATCCCTAGGTACATAACCTACAATGGGATTTGCAGGATTGCGTGTTCATTTTATAAAGGCTCTGAAGGGGTACAAGCCTCAGGTAAGGCTAACATGTATTTCATGCAGATGAGTTCCGCTCGAGTAATTGAAAGGGCGACCAAAGTGCCCTATTTGCTACAGGAGTGGGAACGAGAGATAGCTCTAGATAAGCACAGGCAAGCTTACAAAAGATTTCAAGAACAACAATCCTGTATTCGAGAGCAGGAATACAACCGAAAGAGGGCATCCACCGAGATGGCCGATGATCTGGGACGCCTAATCCACAATGGGGCTGCTAAATCAGCACGTAGCAAGCTTCTGCGGTACGAGGAGCAAATGATGAAGATACGAGACCATCTAAAGGAGCTCGCCGAATAAGTTCAAACGGGCTTCGTCCCCTTTAGAGTTTTTTTTTGCTTTCAGGGTTCCTGGGGAAGGAACCACGTTTTATGCTGTAAATTTATGATTATGTTTGTTTATATATCTGAATTTTTCTTTTCTTTTTATTATGTTTTAATATGAAGGTACTAAGTATCAAAATAGCTGCCCAACGCAGCCCTATTTATACAGCTCATGCAATGTCTTTATTTGATCTAGACAGTATGAGAGACCGCACAAAGAAAAGATGTGGAAGGGACCAGTGGGGATCAAAACCCGAGAGACTGTTTATGTCAATGACGCCCTATTGAAAAAGATGGAGCGATTCGATAGTTTCATGAAGCAGCAACAGGGGACAGATAAATTTGGAGCTATCGACTACCAAGATCTATGTCTATTCCCCGAGGTGCAATTGCCGCCAAAATTTAAAATCCCAGAATTTCCAAAGTACAATGGCACTGGGGATCCGGTAGCTCACCTTAAAATGTTCTGCAACTTGCTGGGGAATCCGACACAAGTGACCCTCGGATAGCGATGAGGGTATTTGCCAGAAGCCTGGAGGGAGATGCGTTATCATGGTCTCTTATGCACATCTAGAACTGCATAAGAGACAGGACTTGGCAAATACTTTTGTGAAACAGGACATCTGTTGAAATAGAGCGACTGCTTTGCTCGATGAACTTAAAGAAGAAGCTCTCGGAGGAGTACCGTGAGTATGTGAAAAGATGGAGGCGTTAGCCGCAGAGTGAGCCCACCTATGACGAGGCCGAGATGGTCAAACTTTTATTGATGCACAAGAACCTCCTTATCAAGCATTAAATACCATGATAACGCCTCTCTGTCTCTTATACACATCTAGATGTGTATAAGAGACAGCGCCTGCTCTTGCATAATTACCCCGGTAAACAATTCGGCTATCCCTTGGATAAGGTCCTCCATGCGGGAAGCACGTCTGTAGCTAAGAAACCCCTGAGCAAGAAGCTTGACAAGAAGGAAGAGGAAGTGACTTTTATGCTTTTTTAACCAACCCAACCGCCAACCACCACGCAATTTCCATCAATACCAAAGACCTAACCCACAACCCTTTTATGCACCACCTCCACTACCACCTCAGACTATCCTCAACCCGTATACCAAACACAAGTAAGAGTGCCCGTGCCTAATCCACACTCCCATATTATAATCCAAGACCACCACCCTCAAACAGTCAAAGACCCAATCAGCCAAATAACTTCTCTCCCAAACCCCAACCAAGCCAGACCACATGATAGACCACCCCGCAATTTCACCAACTTGGGACGGCCCATCGAGCAACTATATGAGCAGGTTGAGATCGGCGGGAGGTTGAATCCTATAGCTCCTCCTCGCATCCGAGGAGTTCGGATAGGTTTGACGCCAACGCCCGCCGTGCCTATCATTCGGAGCTTGCACCTTATTCTTCAACGGCCAACTATTGCACGTGGAATGTCTCTAGACCTGCACTCTGATACACATCTAGATGATAATCTCTCGAACATACCGAATCACTGTCTGACAACAGTTTTGAGGTCTTGACAATCCAACAAAGGTAAAGAGCCTATGCATCCTAATGCTGTAACAGACAAAGATGTGGAGGACTTTCTAAGATTGATCAGAAAAAATGAATATTCAGTAGTGGAGCAGATATAAGATGCCCTCACATATTTCTATGCTCAATTAAGGGCATCTTATTCGAGCTATATCTGTCTCGTATGAAGATTTTGAGTGAGGCCCATGTGTCTCGTGACATTCCCACTGACAAACTTGCTGGGTTAGTGGGCAGTGTGCTGGCATCAAATCAAATTTGTTTTTCTGATGATGACTTAACTTCTGAAGGGAACAACCACAACAAGGCTCTATTCATCTCGGTTAGATGTGTAGGGGCGGCATTTGCCTAGGGTCATGGTTGATAATGGGTCTGCTTTAAATATTTGTCCTTTGAAGACATTGGATAAGCTCGGAATCTCTCATGACTGGTCAAGAATTCATCCATGGTGATCCGAGGTTTTGATGGGGCTCAAGACAAGCCACCGGAGAGATAAACCTTGTTTTGGAAGTCGGTCCATCTGCTCATCGATCACTTGCCGAGTTCTTCCAATTGTTGGGGTATATAATTTGCTTTGTTGGGACGCCCTGGATCCATTCTCTGGGCTATTCCGTCATCTTTGCATCAAAGGGTTAAATAACATTTTAAGGTGAGCTACCGGATCCCCAGTGCCATTGTACTTTGGAAATTCTGGGATTTTACCGGTCCCAAGTTGGGGATTAAGGCGAGTGTAATGATTGCAAAGGAAATGCTGCGTGGAGGATATCGCATCGGCCAAGGTTTGGGGATGAATTCTGTCAAGGCATAACACACCCTATTGATCTACCTGTCACAGATGAATACATTTGGGCTCGGTTTTCGCCCGAATGCCAGGCAGTTGAGGTATATTAGACAGCTCTAGACTGTGTAAAAGGAAGGTCGAGCATTGCCTATTGCCATTCCACCTCTTAAGATTACCTTTCACGTTCTGCCGCCATTCTGGCCCCTGATGCAGATGAGGCTGAAAAGGAGGACCTTATCCAAGGGATAGCCGAATTATTTGCGGGGGTAATTATTCAAGAACAGGCGATCGGAGGTGGATGACACTGAGCTGCCATTTGCTGAGATCGACCAACTGCACAATTGGACATCTGATGATCTCCCTAGTCATATGGAGTTTCGATGGCCCAAAATCAATGCTTTTCATCCTTTGGATACTACCGTTTATGAGGCCGATCAGTGCAATTTCGATATCACACCCGACCCTGATTTTACACAGTCTAAGAGTGATGAGGATCTCTTGTGATATTGATGTGAATTCGGGCGACACGAGAAAAAACCAAAGCCTAACTTGGAAGTATCTCAGAAACGGTAAACATTGGAACAGACACGGACATAAGAGATGTTAAAATCAGCATATATTTGACTAGAGGACAGAGGAAAGAGATGATAGAATTTTTGATTTTGTTCCAAGACGTCTTTGCTTGGTCTTATGATGATATGCCTGGCATTTCTACGATGTCGTGGTTCACAAACTCCCACCGATCATAAATGCCCGCCTGAAAACGAAGCCAAGGAAGTTTAAGCCAGAAATGAGATTAAAGATCAAAGAACATCATTTGCCGCTTTGAGATCCCGAATACATTGGTTACCGACAATGCCAAGAATCTGAACAATGACATGGTAGATGGTCTTTGTGCCCAATTCAAGATTAAGCATCGAATTGGTTTGATCTATTAAAAAAATGAATGGGGCAGTCGAAGCAGCCAACAAGAATCTTAAGAGAATTATTCGAAAGATGGTTGACAGTCAGCGTGATTGGCATGAAAAGCTGCCATATGCACTGTTGGGTTATCGGACTTCCATCAGGACATCTACTGGGGCAACGCCTTACTCCCTCATGTACGGAATGGAAGCTGTTTTGCCAGCGGAAGTAGAGATCCCTTCTCTACGTATTCTTATGGAGGCTGAGTTAGAGGATGCAGAATGGGTAAGGCTCAGACATGAACAGCTTGCACTCATTGATGAAAGACGGCTAACAGCTGTGTGTCATGGCCAATGTTATCAACGGAGGATGGCCCGAGCTTACAACAAGAAAGTCAAGCCCAGACTTGATTTTCAGGCTGGCGATCTAGTTTTGAAACGTATATTGCCAATGCAGGACGAAGCAAAGGGCAAGTTTGCTCCTAACTGGCAGGGTCCATTCATTGTACACAAAGTATTATCAGGAGGAGCTCTTATCCTTACGGAGATGGACAAAAAAAAAAAAAAAAAAAAAGGTTTGAGAGGCTGACCAAAACAAATGCCCAACAAAACTCAGTTTGTTATAATAAAATTGGGGCAATTTTTTTCAAATCTATTTTCCCAATTCAATCAGTTGCCTCAAGTAAGACTCTCAGCCCAAAACTGAGGTAATTCTTTAGATAAGGGACATAACCAGTTTTTCTTCATATCACAAACCCGCTCTTCCATCCCTTGTAGCTATATTCTTTCCAACCAAAGCGCCCATCTTAAACTGGGGCAAGTTTTTGGCGATGGTCCCAATCTTCGGCAATCACACGACTTAACCCATTTTGACCCTAACTATCCCAAGTTCTGCATAGGCTTAAAGGGAGCAGTTTGTACGGTCTCGGCAGTTGATGTTAACATGTCTATTTTTTTAAAACAAAGGTGTCCTTTGATGCCGAAAAACTTTGAAAACTAAAGTTCGCATGCATTGGAAAAGGCGATTACTTAGCCAGACGTCTTCCGTTTACTCCCATGGAACGTCTGGGAAAGTGTTCAATCGAAATTTGTTGATGAAGTTAGGCTTATTGGTTGCCTCTATGTCGTTCTCTCAACACAGTCATTGGCCTTTAAGAGGCACGTATCCGATGGATCCAAAGCATTGCCTGATCGGGTCCAAATAACTTAGAATGAAAGGCAAAGCGGTGTTAATACGGTGATGGCACAATTTTTACTAAGATTGCTCCCATGTGCATGTATTATTTATTCATGTACGCGTGCTTCGATAAAGTATATTGCCATTTAAAAAGAACTTGATTCGATATCCTTCATAAATAACAAGGGACACACCAATCCTGAGAACTGTCTTGATACCCAACATCTTTCTTTGCATTTTGAAAGGGGTGATTCACGCCAACCCCTAATGAAGCAATCAACCTCACAGGTAATCACCACTTGGGAGATGGTGCACTAATTCCCAGGGGGATGAAAATGCAAACATGAAATTCGTTTTCATTTTCATCAACCTGATAAACGAATTTCAGGTTTGCATTTTCATCCCGATAAACAAATTTCGGGTTCTCATTTTCATTTTCTTCAACCTGATAAACGAATTTCAGGTTTGCATTTTCATCCCCGATAAACGAATTTCGGGTTCTCATTTTCATTTATCGGGTGATAAATGCATTTAAGGTTTGTATTTTCATCCCCGATAAACGAATTTCGGGTTCTCATTTTCATTTTCATCGACCTGATAAACGAATTTCAGGTTTGCATCTCATCCCCGATAAACGACAATTTCGGGTTCTCATTTTCATTTTCATCAACCTGATAAACGAATTTCAGGTTTGCATTTTCATCCCCGATAAACGAATTTCGGGTTCTCATTTTCATTTAACCTGATAAACGAATTTCAGGTTTGTATTTTCATCCCCGATAAACGAATTTCGGGTTCTCATTTTCATTTTCATCAATCTGATAAACGAATTTCAGATTTGCATCTCATCCCCGATAAACGAATTTCGGGTTCTCATTTTCATCAACCTGAAATTCGTTTATCAGGTTTGCAGATGCAATTTTTGATAAACGAATTTCGGGTTCTCATTTTCATTTTCATCAACCTGATAAACGAATTTCAGGTTTGCATTTTCATCCCCGATAAACGAATTTCGGGTTCTCATTTTCATTTAACCTGATAAACGAATTTCAGGTTTGTATTTTCATCCCGATAAACGAGTTTGGGTTCTCATTTTCATTTTCATCGACACGATAAACGAATTTCAGTTTGCATCTCATCCCGTGAGAACCCGAAATTCGTTTATCGGGGATGAAAATGCAAATCTGAAATTCAGGTTTGCATTTTCATCCCCAATAAACGAATTTCGGGTTCTCATTTTCATTTTCATCAACCTGATAAACGAATTTCAGGTTTGCATTTTCATCCCGATAAACGAATTTCAGATTTTTATTTTCATCAACCTGATAAACGAATTTCAGGTTTGCATTTTGATCCCCGATAAACGAATTTCGGGTTCTCATTTTCATTTAACCTGATAAATGAGATCTAGATGTGTATAAGAGACAGTCCCGATGAACGAATTTGGTTCTCATTTTCATTTTCATCGACTGATAAACGAATTTGAAAATGAAAACCCGATAAACGAATTTCGGGTTTTCATTTTCATCAACCTGATAAACGAATTTCAGGTTTGCATTTTTCTCCCGATGAACGAATTTCGGGTTCTCATTTTCATCAACCTGATAAACGAATTTCAGGTTTGCATTTTCATCCCCGATAAACGAAGAAGTTTTTCGGGTTCTCATTTTCATTTTTATTTAACCTGATAAACGAATTTCAGGTTTGCATTTTATCCGATAAACAATTTTTGGCTTTCATTTCAAGTTTACATTACCCGACAAACTCACCGTTTGGGTTTTCATTTCACTCTTGTTACCTCGATGACACAGAGTCGGGTTTTCATTTTAATTTATATGTCTTTCCCCGATGACATAAAGTCGGGTTTTCATTCGTATTTACATACTCTTGCCTTGATGATACAAAGTCGAGCTTTTAATTCATATTGCTTGTTGAGTTTCATTACCAGTGGCGTTTGCATGTTATGTCAAGTTAGTTTTCTTTGTCATTCACAGCTACGTTTCATTCGAAATCCTGACTCGATAAACATGCAGATCGGGATTTCAATCTTGTTTTCAAGTTTCATTTATGTCTCTTATGGTTCATTTCACTGGGAGTCTTTTTATTCATTTCTTTCCCCCGATAAGGAACTTTCCGCTCTGGATGAATAGATAGATAACCTAATCTCCCCAGTGTGTTTGTCAAGATGGTGAATTTTTCCTTCCATGACCTCATGAGCTTAAGGTTGACATGTGGCAAATTTTGTTGCACGATTGGAATCATCCAGTCATGCGGTGTCTACAATCTTTGCCTAGAGTTTCTTCGATCCTCTTCGACACTCTGGCAAAGAGGGGCAAGCTGTAGACACCTATTTTTTGTCCCGTAAGTTCTCCCTATTTTTCATTTAATTTGACTCTCAATTTTCTTTTTAATTTCCCTCTTAATTTTTTTTTTTTTTTAAACCTACTTTTGATTTCCTCTTAATTTGTCCTATAACTCTCTCTTATATTTGAGACATGGTGTTTAATTACCATGTTTGTCATGTATTTTTGAAATTCAAAGAATGATAAACTATGCTGAGATAATATTAAAAATTCATCAAAAAAAGCAAAAAAAAAAACAGCCTGATGTTTTAGGACGCATGACGAATGGGATTGAGTGTAAAAATGGTCAAGGACCAAAAGAAATCTGTGGAGAAACAGCCCACTTTGAGCCAAAATTCCATGCGATCAGAGAAAAATTCTTATACACGTCAAAGAACAAAAGTTGTATAGGGTCCCTAGAACTTCAATTTCTATTTTGAAACCCAAAGCAAAATCTTCCATTTCGAGGGCCAAAAACGTGGTAGAAAAAGCTGTTGGTCCAGAGAATTTTCCAGAAAATTTCTAAGTCTGAAAAATTTTCCAGACCACCAACTTTGAGCAAAGATTTCAAGCGATGGAAGAGGAACTGGATTAAACTCAAAGAATCAAAGTTGTAGACCGTTCCTCAACCTTCAACTTTTCTTTTCTACCCCGAAGCAAAATCGTTCATATTCTGGGTCAAAATCGTGGTGGAAAAAGGCTGGTAGTCCACCAAAATCTGCAAAAAAAAAGAAAGGTTAGAAAAGTTTTTTTTCATTTTACTCCCCATATTTCAGTTTTCTTTTAGTTTAGCCCGAGAATATTTTTTTAAATTACATTTAGGCCCTTCTGATAGGGCCCACTTGGTGCCACGTCATCGATGACGTGGCACCCCCAGATTGCGCCACGTCATCCGTGACGTGGCACCACCGGATTGAGCCACGTCATCGATGACGTGGCACGTCCCAGCTTCCGCCACGTCATCTGTGACGTGGCTCAACCAGATTGCGCCACGTCATCTGTGACGTGGCTCAACCAGATTTCGCCACGTCATCTGTGACGTGGCTCAACCAGATTTCGCCACGTCATCTGTGACGTGGCTCAACCAGATTTCGCCACGTCATCTGTGACGTGGCTCAACCAGATTGCGCCACGTCATCTGTGACAATCTTCCATCCAATTTCGGATGTCTGCATTTACATCCCTCAAGATAATTTTTTTTAAATTACATTTAGGCCCTTAAGGACTTTTCTTTAATATCTGTAAAAATTTTTTTTTTTCTTCAAATTTCTTCCAAATTACATGTTTTATGTCAATAATCACCAAGTTTTTACTTTGATTTTTGTTTGGCATTTTAATACGTTTTAATTACCCTTGATTGTGAAATTACTGTTTTGCCCTTATGAGTCTTAAATTGTGAATAGACTTTGATCTTTGCACATATTTTCGATTAATTGCTTTTGTGATGATTTGTGCTTTATTTTAATGTTCGTTGGTCTCAATATAATATTTATGTCTTCAGGTTAAACTATGTGAATACACTCTTTTGCCCTCAGATGAATTCTACCTGTCAATGTTAATATTTACCACTTATTTTCGTTTCCTCATTAACATGTACATATTTTATTACTTTTAAACTGTCTCAAAGCACACGTATGCTACAAAGCCGGCAATAATGAATACTAAAATTGAAAAGCGAAACGCGATAAAATCACGCAACCGGTCCAACGCGGGTAAAGTGGGTGCCGAGGAAATTCAAATCAATCCCAAACCTTCCCATTTTACAACAGGATTCCCGAACTCATTTTCTTGAGTTACGTGGACCAGAGTCAATCTAAACTAGGGTTTATTTTCTTTTAAATTTTGATGTCTGTCTCTTATACACATCTAGATGTGTATAAGAGACAGATCTATGTAGACTCAATTATATTGTTAGAGAAAGAAAATTTTTGCATTCTTTTCACCTATTTCACGAGCACCACACGTTGGCTACGGTGCCGGTCCCACCAGTGCCGGCCAGACTCCAGGTCGGGGGGCGCGACAGAGACAAGCCAATCAAATGAACGAAGTTCATGCTGTTGATGATGATGAAGATGAAGGCTCTCCGAGAGAATTTCATCGTGGTGATGATGATTACCATGATATGGTTCCTGAAGATTCTACCCAAGGAAGAACTAATATAAGTGATGAAAATGATGTCCAAGAGGAATCTTACGAGAATGAGATTGATTATAATAGTTATAGATCAAATTGGGGTTATGAGTCTTATGACATGGAAACACCAATATCAATAACAATGATTTGGATATGGAGAATCTTGGTTATGGTGATGATGAGTATGATGAAGATGAAGATGATTATTGAACAAGTTCTTTAATTTCTTTTACTATTGTTGTTGCTGACTTTTCTTACCTGTTTACTTCCTTGTGATGCTTGCTGCTAATGTTGTAATATCTGGAGAAGTAATGTTACTCCTTGTGGGCCGTGGCTAATAGGCAGTATCACATGTTAGCTTGTGATATTTGTGTATTTCAACTTGTATTGGGTGTGTGATCTTTGTGAATTGGAGCTTGTTACAAGTGGTGTTATGCTGATGTTATATAATTTCATTACTTCTATGTTCTTTCTTCTCCATATCGCAAAGTAGATTAACAAAATATATAATTTTTATACTTATTTCATATGCAGTATAGTTTTAAATCTTGATTTTGTGACTTATTAATTTAAAAATTATTGATTTATTTATTTTAGATATTTTTAGTAGGATCTTACGATCCTACGCAATCCGATCCTGATAACCTAAAAACGATCCTATCTAGGATCCCGATCCTGAAAACTATGGGTTAAATGCAAAAAATCCCCTGAACTTACATTCTAGTTGAACTTTGCCCTCCTCAATTTATTTAATAAGCACATACACCATTTTTTATGTTTTGAGACAAAATTACCCATATTATTTTAATTATTATTGTTTTTCTTTTTTTCTTCTTTTTTTTCATTATTTTCTCTTGCTACTACTAAATAATTACTTTACTTTTAATAATTAATTAATTAAAGTTCTAAATTTTCAAACGTGTCTAAATAATTTAATTTATAGATTAATCATCCTTTAATGCAATGAATATAATACAATAAATATACCTCGTTGCAATATAAAGTTTGTGATTAACTATTAATAGTAAGATTAATAAATAAAAAATAAATTTTTGAGTTAGAGGAAATTAAAAATTTATAGTATACAAATAAAATTATAGAATGAAAAAATATGTACAATATTTCATTTATGGTGTAAATATCGAAAAAAATATAGTAAGAAAGTATTATGTCTACCTAATATAAGGGATTTTGGAATTACGGTTTATTAATCTTACTATTAATAGTTAATCACAAACTTTATATCTGTACTCTTATATATATATATATATATATATATATATATATATATTTTGAAAAATTATTTTATCTTTTTTTAGTTTGTTTATTTGTTAATTGTAGCATCTGTAAAACTCATAAAATCTATATTATACTATTTAATATATGTGATTGTATTAAAAAAACTTATTTAATCTATAAATTATTTATAAATATGTAAAAAAATAAGAGCTTTTAAGTAACTAATTACTTTTAGTATAATAATTTAACAGTGGCAAGAAAGAATGGATAAAAAGATAAAAGGAAAAGTATGAGAGAGAAAATAAATAAATTGGTAAGAAGAGAAAAAATGAAAAAATATTAAAATAGTAAGGGCAATTTTGTCTCAAAACATAAATAAGTAAGGGATAGGTGGTAAAGTGTTTATTAAATAAGTTGAGGGGGGCAAAGTGAAACTGAAGTATAAGTTCAGAGTTTTTTTTTACATTTAACCCATTTTATAAAGTATTTTCTTAAAATTTTGTATGTAAAGCACTCTCTACCTCCACATAACTTTTTTGGGGCGGGGGTCACTCGATCTCGATTCGGATCCGCCTTAGTGAAAGGCCCATTGAACTTGACAAATTTATTTATTTGCATTAAAATAAATACTAAATAAGATGTATTTAGCGTTTTTGTGATTTCAAACTCCATTACAGAAGGGTTAAAATTAGGTCAATGATTTTAGCATTCTATTAAAAGATTTAGTCATTCCACAATAATTTTTTCTTAACTGATTTGACAGTATTACCTTAAGCTAGATTAAGTTAATGATTTTAACATCATATTTGCTCTAAATTTATATTAAATTAAGTAACTAATTTTTTTTATAATAAAAACTCTAATTATACTATAATTTAGATACTTATATTAGCTTTAATCTCTAATAGATACAAATTCATTTTACACATAATAAACAAAATCTAGATGTGTATATCTTGACAGTATATATATTTAAATGAATATATATCTATATATATATATATATATGTGTATGAACAACTGAGTACAAGACGTAATAGGGTTCATACTATTAAAAATATGTAAAGAATTTAACATAAAATTTTACTATAAGTCATATAAGGAGAAATTTTCATCTTATACCGTATAATTTCTTATATATAATTAGAGTTTATAGTAAAGCATTTTTTTCACTCATTTTCATGACATTTAGGAGATCTTTGATATAAGAAAATATTTTATTATTTGGATAAAATTTAAGGCAAAAAAAGGTGAAGGGCTTTATATAAGTTAACATTAAAAAAATAAAAGAAATAAACTAGTAGAGACAATGTGAACATTTTGAATTTGATAAGTTTCTATTTGCCGAATAATTAATAAAAGAAGACATAAATATTTGTAAATAAGGATTAGAAAGAAAAAAAAAAAAAGACAAAATAAAAGGAAAAGAATTGTTTTTTTTCTTTCTCTAACGTTAAATATAGCAATATAAGGTTAGCATGTATTACTGGTTCTAGTATAGAGTCCATGGGTATTTTTGTCAAATTAGTTAAAAAAGAGTAAATATGAAGTGTCTAAAACTTTTAGTGAAGTGTCAAAATTATTGGCCTAAAACAAGTAAATTCCAAAATGTAAGAGAGAGATATATATCAACATCAATATTCGAAATTCGAAGAATATATCATATTTCTTTGTAAAGCTTCTTAGAAAATTAAATATACAACAAACAATGTTGAATATATGCATGCTGTTTGTAAGTTGTATAAAAGAAAATCTAAATCCTAATTCCACTTTTTTCATTTAGAAAATAGTTTATGCTTATTGGCTTAGTGTACACTAGTAATGTGCATAATTTGTTTACTTAAATAAGGCAGTAGTATACTAACAAATAATCACAAAATGATGTGTTCACTATCCCTGTTTTTCAGTAAAATATACAGTATTTCAATAATTTATTCAAGAATTGAAATGTAAAAGATGTTAATGTTGATTTTTTTAAGAAAAATTCTTTGCTACGGGGTGAATATTACAGGTTGCATGATTGAAAAGCAGGAGGTCTCACTACTATTTTAATAATTTCAACGACGGTTATACCCATTATACATTACGGAGTGAGTAGTCAAAACTTACTCTTTGTCAAGTGGTGTCACCCATGAAGTGAGAGTGCTAAAGAACTGCTTGGTAAAGAAATGACAAAGAGGCTGGCATAAGAGGGAGGAAACAAAACTCTATAAGAATGTAACAGGCCAAGCTCAAGTTTATTGTGAATAACACTTGACAAAACAATAACCTCACTTGTACCAACAATCTCAGAAATAGTAATAATCTAGCAGCTAAACACTTTGATAATCATTCATGGCAGAATACTTCCTCTCTCATGCTATAGGATGCTTGTTTTTTGGTCTCCTCTCTCCTGGAGAAAGTTTGAAGAAAGACTGACATAACTAATACTTAAAAAGCTCATTATTTTATACTTATCTTATTGCTAATGTCAGTTATTGTCAGCATCAATTAATGTCCCATTAGATATATTGGATTTAGAAAAGACAATAACATGGCATCAAATTGACATTTTGAAGTAGCTGTCCCAAAGCCATAAATTCAATTCTCAGAGCATTGAATTCAAAAGATAGGGACAATGCAATGACAGAAGATGGTCCCCTAATATTCAGATGAGTAATTCTACCATGTGCAATAGCTGATCCAACTGATGTTCATCCATCAATCCAGACAAAAATACACCAGAAAGTCAATTTCTTTTCTGAAAAACAGTTCACCAGAGAGCAATCTTAATAAGCTCTACAACTAATTGAAAGCCCGGGATCAGATGGGGATCATGTGCTTATTGATAAGTAAATAAGTATACTCTGAGCTTGTCATCTTGGAGTTGAGCAATGTTCTTGACAAAAGCATAGGAGTTCTTTGAGGGACAAGTTAGTCTACCCATTAGACCGTTACGAGCTATTTTTGCTTGACCAGAATGAAGAAAATGTGAAGTCTAAGAAAATGGAGACTGGTCGTTGGATACTCACCTTTGTTCGAGCCGAGTATGATCCTCTTGCAAACATGCCAGAAGGGGTAGTCTCTTCTGGCATCTCATGTGTGTAAGGCTCTGCCTGTGGACTGAAGGTTCCAATCATTTGTTTTGTGCTGTCCACTGAAATAAGATCCACCAAAGCACAAGATTCAATTGATACAAAAGCTACAAATGCCGCAATTTTTTGCGGTGTACCTTTAGTACCAGATGGAGAAAGGGTAACAGGGAGTGTACCTTTAATGCCAGTTTTCCAAACTGTGTTTGTGTACCTGAGGCCTGATACTATGTTATTGTTGACCCGGAAAGTGAACTTTAGGCTGTAACGGCTCCCTTCTTTCAAGGTAAACCATGGAGCTTTTGGATTTCCATCCTCAGGGATCGGAAGAAAAATATCAGGCCTCCCAGGAGATATAATTGCAAGACTCAAGATTCTGACTTCTGGATCCAGAGTTTCTGTAATATCAAGGTCATGAGAAAAGACGAAACTTAAGAATCACATTCAACCTGCATGGTCTGTTGAATAACAAAAAGTATATACATTGCTTATATATACTTTCACGAACCCTATTCCGTAACCCCTCTACAGATACGGAAAAAGGTTTCTCCACATGCTGCTGAAATTACTTACGTTAATAACAAAACATGATGCCAAACAAACAGATCAAGAAACCATTTTTATTTTGAAACCTATTCTATGGGACTTTTTTTTTTCTCATCAGAAGACAATTCAAATGATGTAAAGCAGCAAAATTCAAGCTTTACAAAAGTGAAAGTGATGTCACTTTAGTTGGTATGTTAAAAATCTAATCCTTATTTACAAATATTTAAGATGTGTATAAGAGACAGTATTTATTCCGAAAAAGAGTGGTAAAGCCTGTTGATTGAAATGATGTAATATTTAAACTTTTGCGTCAAAACAATACCAGATCAACATGACTCGACCATCTACATATCAGTCTCAAATGACAAACTTTCTCCAGGAGAGAGGCTGTCTCTTGTATAAGAGAGCAGTTCATTTTTAGTTTTTACCCCGTAAAAAATCCCTCATTGCTTTAAGTTTATCTTTCTAAGGTTCCTTCAAGAATACAGCTACAAAAGATGTATTACAGAGAAATCATAATTAGGTTTCAATGTTCACAAATTTATGATATATCAAAATATTGATTCATATAAAAATCTGGTCATCACAAAGGACCAGAGGCCAAATTTATCTAAATTTTGCTGGCAGATTCAAATTCTCTGATTATATCTATAGACAATGAAAAGATTAAATCAAGAAAAATATATACCTCCAACAGAATTGATATCGACACTTCCAAGAAGTTGTTCCTTCCACCTTCTCAAACTCTCATCATCCTAACATTTGCATACAAACACATACACAAGGGATTAAAGAAAACTCCCAATTTATGCATATACCACGATTTTTTTTATTTTTTGTGTAGATTAATAAAAAGATATGAACTTAAAAACAAAAAACCTTATCTTTCTCCTGAAGTTCTTTGAGAGTGAATTGAGGGCCTAATTGTATATTGGCCTCAGAATCTTCTTCCTCCTCATCCTCAGTAGTATACATAGAACTCTCACTCATCTGCCTGTTAATCTTTTCAACAGATTCTTGTTCAATCTCAGGGTCTGCTGCTGATTCTGCTGCTCCTGTTTTATTAGTTCCCTACTTTCTTCTCATCCTCATTGTTATCATCGAAACCCATGTTACTACTTTTGGAACTTGAAACAACCCCAACAGCCAAAGACATTAACAACAACAAATCATTCAAAAAATTCAATACAAACTGAAGCCTCAGATATCAAAAGAAACAAAAAAAAAAAAGAAAAAGAAAAAGAAAAAGAAGGCCACCCCTTCGCTCCCGGAATTGTAATATACTAACTAACAACAACAAGAATCCAAAAAGAAAGTTCCCCAATGAAAACAACAAAATTATGTTGCAAAGATTCCAAGAAAAGGGAAAAAAGAAAGAGCCCAGAAAAGGATAACAGGATAAGAAGGGTTGGTAAATGGTATCAAGAAATTCAAGAAAAGACGGGAGGAAAAAGATATATGTGAAAGTGAGGAAAAGAAGAAGCAGGGGAGGAAATGGTCATGTGGTGATCCGTGATTGTGAATAAACGACACAAAAATGAATACAAGAAAGAGAGAGAGAAAGGTGGTGAGATCGTGATGAGGTCACTTAGTGGCACTAGCTTCCATGAAGACCACGATTCCAGGGGGGGTTTCTACAGTGGAAACAGCCTAGGATTGGGTGGACGATGGTTACTCCTTTGACCTCTTCTCATTGGACAATTATAGGACGATTCAAAACTCCTCCCCTGCTCTTATAAAAACTCCCTTTTATTGAACATTTTGGATTTTTTTTTTTTTTTTGGATAGAAAAAAATTGAAGAGGGAAAAAAAAAAAAGTTATGGTGATTTTTATTAGGGGTATTTATAAGTCGGGTATTTGGTCTATAAAGTCATTATTCAATTCGATTTAATCCTATTATATCGGGTCAAGAAAAAAGTAATATCATATCTAATCCATATACCTAGGGTACCCGATCAAATTGGGTCAGACGACCAGGTACCCGATCCTATTTAATATTATATTTTTAGTGTCAAAATTTTAAAAAATATATATATAATTGACTATTAATTACACATATACCCCTATGAATGGGAAAAGAAAAGAAAAAATCATTAATATTAATATAGTCATAATATGTAAATTACAGAATTACCCATGTATATGGATTGAGTTGGGTATCCGTCATGTCGCAAATTTTCGACCCAGTAATACCTTCTCAATTTTATTAATCGGTTTAAATACTTTATTATTATAATTTAAAATGGACTGATTCAATCAATTTTTTGAATCAACTGATCAAATTAACACCTCTAATTTTTTACCTATTGCTTAAGAATGAGACACTGATGTAAGAATTTGAAGTCAAACTCGAGGTTATCTTTTATTAGCCGTGTAATTTACTCCAACCCTATTTTTGATCTATTTGACAACCTATCTTAAGATAGGGTTTTGGCATTAAAAAAATTAAAATCTATGTTCAATCAAGAGCTTTCTATTCTTACTTTTTTGTTAAACTTGTCTAAAATCCTAGTATTTCACAAAAGTTAAGTAGCAAATTAGCCTTTCAGTTCAATTCATATCCTGGTGATTTATGTTGTTTCGTAGCTAGTTTCACTAGTAGTTTAGTCCCAGAGAGATTGAAAAGGATTACTTTTTCCCCGATTAATAAAATTGAGTAAGGCTGCCAAGTAGATATGGAATAGTTATCTCAAATACTGATGTACTGATATGGTGTACTGACTTTAGAATCATCATTATGCTATTATCGTTAACTAACTTATTTTAAGTGGTTGACCAGAAGTAATTTATTTGGATTTAAGGTTGAAGGTTCAGATTTTTGTTTTACATTCTTAAATATAGAGGTTAGTTTTTTCCTTTATTTTTTAGTAATAGATATAGTTAAATATGATTAGATTAGATTATTGTTGTTAGGAAAAAAATATACTTTTATCTTTACTGAAAAAAAAAGTTCAATTCATATCCAAATATTACGTCTATTAATGTCATAATAATCAGACTCCAGTTTAGGTACCAAAAAACTCAAATTCTCGTCTCATATCACATATTTTTTTTAAAAAAAATACAGATATCCAAAAATAGCTGCTAGTGGCCATTGCTTTCGGTTCACATTGATGACGCATATTTTTTCTCACCGCAGAGGGCCATGGTGGTTTACTTATTCAACGGCGTAACTGTTGCTCCACTCAATGCTGTTACTCCGGCATACAAGCAGAGAGAGTTGGAGAAAATGACTTTTGTCAATTAATATGACTTGCTTAGTCCATAATCAATTAGCCTTTTAAATGGTAGATCAAATGATAAAATTATACTTTCAGTCTTTTCCAATAATGGTAAACTTAATATCTTGCTTAGTCCATAATCAATTAGTCATTCAAATGGTAGTTTAAATAGCGTGACTATACTCGGGCATGACTATGGTTCTAGAATCGTCGATTCTAGTTCGAGCTGGAACTGACGGTGTCGATCAATTTACTGGTATCGTGTTGTTCCGGTCATGGTTCTGATTATATTTTGGATAATACTAAAAAAATCAATAAAAGTTAAGATGAGAAACAAAAAATTACATTTTATTTATATTTCAATTACAAACTTTATTTTTGGAAAAAAAAGTACGCTATTACATTATTTGTGTCGAACCATTAAAAATTAAAGTATACATTTTAGATAAACCATACTAAAAAATAATCTAAAGAAAAATTAAATGTATCAATTATATTGGCATATATATATATATTTAAATAATTAATAAAAGCTAATACGAGAAACAAAAATTTACATTTTATTTATATTTTAATTATAGACTTTGTTTTTGGAAAAAAAAAAAGTACACTATTACATCATTTATTGAACCATTAAAATTTAAAATAAAGATAGATTTAGATAATCCATACTGAAAGATAATCTAAAGAAAAATTAAAGGTATCAAATAAATTGACATATGAGAAACAAAAAATTGAATTTTATTTATATACACATCTAGATTTTGTTTTTGAAAAAAAAGTACACTATTACATCATTTATTAAACTATTAAAATTTAAAGTAAAGATATATTTTAGATAATCCATATCGAAAGATAATCTAAAAATAATCTAAAGAAAAATTAA
This sequence comes from Cinchona pubescens, assembly GCA_025175665.1. Classification (NCBI taxonomy): domain Eukaryota; kingdom Viridiplantae; phylum Streptophyta; class Magnoliopsida; order Gentianales; family Rubiaceae; genus Cinchona; species Cinchona pubescens. The sequence continues at coordinate 2,955,325 of JANKKI010000115.1, forward strand.
ATGTATCAAATACATTGACACACACATATATAGTATATATATAATATGTTTTTCCCGGTTTTGGTTCGCTAGTTTCTAATTCCGGTTCCAAAAAATAGAGAACCAGGCCCTTGTCCACGGCTTCGAATTCGGTTCTGGAAACCGTCAACGACGATTCTGATTCTGATTCCGATTCCAGAATCGTGGCCACCCCTAACTATACTTCTAGCCTTTTCCAATGATTTAAGTAATAAAAATTCAAATCACTAAATAATTGATAAAAATATATTGTAGATCATCTTCAAAAAAATATATATTTTGCATTAATAATTTATCTTTTTTTACGCTGCAATAAAGGTGTTGCAAAATTTATGCACTTCGGAATTTTTTGTTTACCTTAGTGACATTGTTAACCCGGTACCAAGAACCAATAGTTATTCGCCCTCTTGTCAATAATTAATACTCCATCCGTTCTTTTATCTGTGCTTTAGAGATTTCGTTCTGTTTTTAAATAATAAAGAAATTTGACAGAAAGTATTATTTTATTACTTTAAAAGTTTGTATATTATAAAATTTTAAAATATATAATATTATAAGTATTTAAAATATAATAAAATAGTTCAGACTGTAAAATTTTCTTAAATTATATGTCGCTTCAAGAATTTAAAAATTATTGTATTGATCTTTTTGCTAACTTTACCCTTGGTTCTATATTTATGAGGATGAAGGATTATATAATTGGGAAATTTAATATAGAAGTATAATTTATTCGCTTAAAACTATATTTTTGTAAATTTGATGTAATTTAATAGGAACTTTTTTAATTTATATATACTAACTCAAAATGACAGTTAAAATAGAATTGAGAAATTAAGGTTGTGTTTGGATGGGTGGATTGAAATTGAAAGAAGAATTTGAAATGAATGAATTTGAATTGTGTGAATTTAAGAAACGTGAAATTTAACATTGTGTTTGGATGGAGGGATTTTGGGTGAATTTGATTTGAAATTCAAATCTATAATAAGTTATCAAAACAAAGTAATTGATTTAGTTATAGATTTGAATTCCCTATATCTACTAACAAATGGGAGTATGGTTTTAATGGTTAAATAAGTAGATTTAAAATTCACCCAAATTTCATGTCATTTTAAATTCACCCAATTCAAATTCATGCATTTCAAATGCTTCCTTCAAATCAAAATCCACCTATCCAAACACAATGTAAGACTGTGTTTGGATAGGTAGATTTGAATTAAAGGAAGCATTTGAAATGCATGAATTTGAATTGGGTGGATTTGAAATGACATGAAATTTGTATGAATTTTAAATCCACTCATCCAACTATTAAAATCACACTCTTGGGATTTCAAATTTATAACTAAATCAAATAACTTGTTTGGATAATTTATTGCAAATTAGGATTTCAAATCAAATTCAATCAAATCTCTGCATCCAAACACAACGTAAGTGGATTTTAAATCCACTCATTTTACCATTAAAATTACACTCTCACTTATTAGTAAATTTCTAATCTACAACTAATCAATTGACTTATTTATATAATTTATTACATAATTTAAGATTTCAAATTTAAATCTATCCAAATTTTTCTGTCCAAACGCAATGTAATACATTGATTTTGGTTTAGCATTAGTAAATAATATATAGTATCAAGTTCCAACAACCTTGGCGACGCATAAAACTGGGGAAAAAACTATTAATTGAATTATGATTTATGAGTAGGGGAGGTAACTTCAATGATTTATTTGGCGTTTATTGCAGTTGTGATCTACTCATTCTTCGCCAGTAAAATTTTTAAAGCTTTTAACTCGAGAAAAGGCACAATCATTTATACACCATGTGTCTAAATGAAAATAATTTATTATATTATAAATTTATAATTATTTATCAAAATTAATTCACTTAATAAAATTATATTAAACACCAAAATCTAATTTCAAATACTTGATTAAATTTTATTTATTATTTTACGAATTTAGAAAGACGTCAATGATCTTGTAAATCTGTCACTTTTTTTATAGACGTATAGATGTCTAAACTTATCGGCAAAAAATGACTTTGTAGAATGGCAATATAGCCAAAGAAAAACAGGACATTTGTACAAAGTTACATTTTTCTAGGAGGACATAAGTACAAAGTTACCTCAATCTTTGCATGACCGAAGAAAAAGAAAGTCTTCCATTATGAAGGAGAAAATTGACATAATTAATCGGTCCCATATGATTTATATTTATGTACAACTGCTTGTAGACATGGTAGGTTAGTTAATTCGATGCCTAATTGATTAAATGCTCCAACGGTTGTTGTGTAGCTGAAGGTGTATTAGTTATAACTTCTGTTGCATGATGATTTTAAACCTTGATTCATAATTTTTATTTCCCCATGCATAATAATCAAGACCTGATATCTTACCTAATTGCAATCAATTATTCAACAAGAGGAAAATTCAGTGTTAAGCTAGCTTGTTCATAAAGTTCTAATGAATTGTTCACCAAGGCTGGTTAGGGGTGTAAATGAGTCATGAATAGTGTTCAATTTGAGTTTGAACTCAAAATTTTTATCTCGTGAGGTTCAAAATCGAGTTCGAGCTCAAACTAACTTTAAAAATAGAGTTTCAGTTCGAATCCGAAAAAATTTAATGAAACTCGAATTTGATTCGATCTCGTTTGAAAATAAGTAAAACAATCTCGAATTCGAGATCGAACTCAAATAGTTTGAATTTTTCAAAGGTAAATATGCAAATTTTTTAAAGAATATTAATATTTTTAGTAATTTTACATATAATAAAAATTTTAAAAAAAATTATACATTTGCTCAAAAAGCTTGACTAATACTCGAATTTGAGATCGACACGCCAAATTATTCGAATTCGAGTTTGAGTCAAATTTTTGACCGACCTGATGCTTATCAGTTTAAATAGCCAGAACCCTTATAGAACAAATCAAAATATTACGATTCCATTGAGTATTTGAGGGGGAAGGTCTGAAAAGAAATGCATCCGTTCTTAGAGAAATTCTATCTCAAGTTGTCTTGCGAATAATGACCTCTCCATTTAAATTATGCAATATTGTGTGGCACTAGGCGCTCCGCAAATAGTCCTTAGATTAGCTAAAATTAAAATGACTCGATTATTTTTATCACTCCGCGATATAAAGTGCGAATTGACCAGCACAAAACTTGTGTTGTGAATATCCTCTGAACTTTGCGCTATGAGAGAAGTTGTCTGTCTTGGGGTTTACGACAACTTGAATTCACAGCTAGATGGAATAGGGGACATTGACAAAAGGAGTAATACCTAGTTTTACTCGACATTCTGTTAGATTGACTATAAAATAGGGAATTCCAGGATCCCCATTTTGTAGTAAATCCTGCGGCCAGCATAAGGGACTCTACAATGCTGACAAAAGACAATGGATAACGCATATTTTTATGCTATGAGTCCATTAACTAGACTGAAAATAACAGCCTCGGCCTTTGAAAGAGAATCACACACACTATAAATGAAGGTGTGAAACGATCTAAAAAGCTTTTCTTGATTTTCAAACCAGATCCCCTTAAAAGTTATAGAGCCTCCAGTTTAAAAGGAAATCTGCATCATCCAATCACTGAATATCATTGAGGATTGACCTATTCCAGTATATGGATGATCACTAGAAAGCATTTTCGAATTTGAAACATTTGGTTACTACACCAACAACATCAACAGCACAAACAAATAATTTGAACCAGATGCACATTAATTTGCTCTGCAGCATCACACATTTTTCATGTCCCCAATCCATAAATGCATGAGCTGATTCGTTTGCTTTTTCGTATCACAGACCTTCAAGGGTAGAGGCAAATACAGGTTCATTTCAAATTCAAATAATAATAACAATATCTAACAGATATTCACATTTTATAAAGTTTAATGCACCAAAATTTGTTCTTGCACTTGGAGCAAGTAATCAATCACTTCCCCATTTCTTCACTACAATGTCTCTGGAAGAAAAATGGGCAGAAATTTGTTCATGTGGGATTGAACTAAAATTGGCATTGCTAGCTAGATTTAACTTTTCTGTAGCTAGTGATGTTGGGAAAAGAAGGTAAGCCCATTCCTTGTTCCTCTCAGAACAAACAACAAAGGATTCAGAACAACAGCAAGCATCATATCACCCTTTGCAAAAATCAGAAACTGTAAAGACATGTATAACAGTGAATTAGAGACATCAGGTGCAGATAGAATAACCTTATTAGTCTAGGAGCAATGCATAAAGAACAAAATCAAGTCCTTACCATGGCAATAATACATAAAATTGTGAGGCTTGTCTGCTGCCAGAAATGGTCACCATTAGACCCACCAAACCATCTAAACCAACCTCCATCGCTAGAATCACCACCTCCACCTGCCTCTTCTTTGTCCCATTTCTCAAACTCAGTCTTCTTCCCACCAAGAGCACTTTCTAAAGCTCTTCTAGCCTTCTCCTGCAGATGAAAAGCAAGATGCAAGTCAATCAAAAACAAAATCATTATACAAAACAGAAAATCTTCTATAGGAGCCGATTATCTTCTATTAAATGGTTGTCTAATTTTCTGATATACCAACTTTGACATGATGGCAGCAAGCCGCAATGCTTCATATACCCACCAAATCAGTATACAAGTAAGTAACATATGCATTATCAAACTAAGAATACAACACAGCTGACAAACATTGCTGAAATACATTCAAAACATTCAGCATTGCAACTCTAATTCACCCGATCAGTGCATCACACTTTGACGTCTGAAGTGAATGAACAAGCAAGCAAAAATGCATTGACAAATGCAATTCCTGACCACATTGATTAATGGCGAATGGTTCACCTCCAAAAGCCTCGACTTTTCTTATTTTAAACGCATCAAAATCGAGTCTTTTGCACATTCGCTGCCATCAGTAAGTACTAAAACCCAATTTTTCATATAAGCCAAGAATAATTGGCGTTGCATTTGAGGGTTTGTTGAAGAGATGACCAGCTGCTGATGTGGTTGACTGGTGCTGACTGAGTTAGTGTGATGGATGTGTTGACTACGAGTTGGGTCGGCAATGGACCTGAACCTGTGAACCTGTGTACTATGTTTTAAGCATTCTGTACAAGTTCGTATAGTTTTACCAGCAAAACGATGTCCTAACAACTCCAATCATATTGTATTATAGTACTAATTATTTTACTAATGTTTAATCGTAATTTGCACATAAACTTAGAGTTTATACAAGCAATAATAACGAGAAGTGATTTTGGCACATTTTGTGTCTCATTTAAAAAAAAATATTATGAATATAACTTTAATTAAATAATTTATTATTGTTAAATTAGAAAGATTTTTTTAAAATAATTTAAGAGATAATTTTTTTATAAGTAAAGAATTAGTAATTTTTTGTAAGTAATTAAAGAATTGAATAGTTGTAACCTCTCTTTTTTTTTTTTTAGTTACTTGATGGTAGTTTTTTTTTTTTAAAACTTGATGGTGGTTATTTTTTAAAATTTAAAATTAACTAATTAGGAATCGAGAGATCACTATACCGTTCTCTCTTTATATATAGTAAGATACATTGATACGAGAAATTCTTATATATATAACCTGTGCCATAGGCCCTTTAGTCTATATGAAATCATATCATCCAACATCATTTCAACATTACCCTGTTGATTGATGTGACTTGATATGTACAAAGATTTTATGACATTATGTCATGAATTCGATGCATGTAAGAATTTTCTCATTTATACAAGATTACCTCACAAGACCTAAAAAAAACAAGACCATCCACTGTGCTAAAAAAAACAAGATCATTCATATATCACTATATTTTTAAAATTACATTGATTTATCACTATATTTCTAAAATTACTTGCAAGACTACTGACGTGCCACTAGATCTGCGATTGCAGGAAAAAAAAAATAATTTTGACAAATAATTTCGATTATGATCTTATAAATTATTAAAAATATTATATCATTCTTCTACCCAAAAAATTAAATAGGAGTATTATTCAATACTGTGTTCACTACAAATCACATTCTTCTTTCTCTATATTGAATTTTTTTGGTTAAGATTGTAGATCATTTGTTTGTTTAGAAGGAAGGTGAATGGTTGGGGAAGAACAATTGACAATCCCAAAACAAGTTTCCTAATTTACCCCTAAAAAAAAAGAAGAAAAAGAAAAAGTACTAAAAATTACTACTCCTTTGTTGGCCATTGGACTAAATTGACAATCCCAAAATAAGTTGCTCTAGTTGTTGACCTAACCAGCTAAAACCATTCATTAGCCAAACCCAAAAGTCTCTCCTAAATTACAATGTGTATTATTGACAGGACAAAGAGAGAAAAATGCCATAACCACATTATTGATAAAAAAATCTTCTTTGTTCTTTATCCTTTACAGTTTATCTTTATCCTTTATTTTTCAAAAAAAGATCTTATCCCCCATCATTATCAGAATTCCAAATTTGCCCATCTCATTTCCAAGTCATCTAATACACAATCTAGATCAGACAAATACTAAATTATACAAGGGTAACATCGTCTTTTAGATGACTATATAGAAAGAGAAGGGCACAGAGACAAGAGTGAAAGGGAGGATAAGGAGAGAGAATGGAAGAAGACAGGGAGAAGGAGAGAGAGAGAGCAGAAGATAGAGATAGTTAGCCGTTTGATTTTCCGTTAATTTGCCGTTAATTTTTATGAATGAAAGCAAAAGCAGCAAAACCCCAAGTATGGTGTCGGACTTGGAGATAGCGAAAGGCGTAGAGAGTGTGCTCCGTCAGTCGGACCCTAACGCCGTTACGTCTTTAAACGGTGTCGTTCAGCAGCTTGAAGCGAAGCTAGGGTTGGATTTATCTCACAAGGCTGGCTTCATCAGGGACCAGATTAGCTTCCTTCTTCAATCCAACCCTCAACCTCAGCCTCAAAATGACCGTTTTGTCCTCCACAATTTCCAACAATTCCCAAACACCCACCCCGATTTCATACACCAACAACAGCAACCTCAGTTTCATCCCCATTTTGCCCTTGACCAGCAACCCTACCACCACCAGCAACAGCCGCCGCCTCTTTCTCCGGCGCCGCCGCAGAGGCCTCGAGTGCGGCCGCCCCCGGTGGTGAAAGTTTTTGAGCTGAATTCTCCCAATGCTGGGAATGCCTCCGAACCGCAGAAAGGAAGGTCTTTCTCTTTTACCCTTTTCTTTTATTAGGTTAAAGCTGAGATTTTTTTTTGGGATTTTCTTTTAATTTGATGTTGAATTAGGGTAATTATTGAATTAGGGCTAAGGTTAAAGATTCTAATTTTGATTGGAAACTGCTTTAGGAAGTAGTAATCTTGCTTTAATTTGCATTTTTTTTGGGGATTTTGATACATAATTTGACTGTATTTAATTTATTATTTTGGGGTTCCAATTAAAGGGACTTTCTTCATTTGATTGAGTTTTTGTTGCGGTTTATGAATAGTAAAGCTTGTGATTGCTGATGAGTGTTTGGGTAGCTTGCTGTTGCAATGAATAAGATGTAGTAGTATGTATTTTTTTTTTTTCCGCAATGGCCAGTGTAATTTACGGTGGGATATTTTAGTCTAGCAAAACAAATGTTGTATATTTGTTGAGATGATGATTTGGTAGATGTACAGAGGTAAACTGCAGGCTCTTGCGGGACTAACACCGCATGTAGAAATCAGTAATAGTTGGTTGCTTCTGCGACTATAGTTGGGTCCCATATAGGGTTCTACTCTGTGAAGTTTAAAACAAGCCAGTTTATGTTTGGCTGTTTTTAAAGCAATTTTTCTTTGATTGGGGGTTTATGATTTTGTGGCAGTAGTCAATCTGGAACCAAGAGAAGAGGTGGATCAGGGGGTTTGAACAAGGTCTGTGGTGTTTCACCTGAACTTCAGGCCGTGGTCGGTGAGCCAGCATTGCCAAGGACTGAGGTTGGCGACTTAGTCTCCAAATTACTTGAATTTTAAATTTCTAGGATCTAGATAAATTGCTGATCTGTTTATCGTTGAGTTACCCTTATCGCATTGGAAGATGATCTCAACGTGTAATCTGTTTCAGATTGTGAAGCAACTGTGGGTATACATAAGGAAACACAACCTTCAAGATCCAGGTAACAAGAGAAGGATAATCTGTGATGATGCTTTGAGGTTGGTCTTTGAAACGGACTGCACAGACATGTTCAAGATGAATACAAGCTGCTTGCAAAACATATTAACATAGATGTGATCCTACAAGTATGTGAGATGGATATGTTACGTACAAATGCTACATGCTGTTCTGTAATTACTGTATCTTAATCACTCATTTCCCTAATGTTTGTAGAACAATCTGGTGAAGCTAAGAAATTGAAGGTTGAAGCCAAGCCTACAACAGAAACTTCTGAACTTAATCCGCCTCCTTTGGTAATTTCAGATGCCCTTGCCAATTTTTTTGGAACAGGAGAAAAAGAGATGCTTCAATCAGAGGCCCTGAGGCGAGTCTGGGAGTATATAAAGGTTAACAATCTGGAGGTACGTGTCCTATTGTCCGTCAGACTGTATGTTGGTAATTGTGCCTGTCTCTCTGGACCTGCAAATATTATGTTTCTGAGGAAAATTGGTTAGATTGTGTAGTCAAGAAATTTTCATAGGCCACAATTAACGTATAAATAGTTTTCTTCCTTTGTGAAAATAAAAGAAAATGCTTCTTTTGATGCCAATTGATGATTAGAAACTTATTTCTATTTTTCAGTTAAATTCCTTTATCAAGTATGGTTTTAATGCCATTTGAGAATTTCTTAATAATTGTCTTATACTATTGTAAATGCTTTAACTTGCACTAATTTCCTTGATTTTAGTTGGCTTCCGTATATGCCTTTTAGTATGTTTATTGGAATCTTACTTTGATCTTTATTCTTGCATACAGGATCCTCTAAATTCAATGGTGATTCTATGTGATGCAAAGCTTCAGGAGCTCTTGGGATGTGAAAGCATTTCTGCTTTGGGGATAAATGAGATGTTGGCACTGTCTCATTTATTCAGGCCGTAATGATTTCATCCTGTGCAGAATGGTCTGTATCATATGCCTTGGGACAATTTTTGTCTCATTACAATAAAGAAAATTAGGAGTGATCTACCTGAATATTGTCATACAATCTTCATATATGAACAAATTACCCAATAATGTGGTTATGGCATTTTTCTCTCTTTGTCTCGCATGCGTCTAATTCCCAGCATGTAGATGCATGTGCACAGAAAAAAGGAAATGCACAGATCATTAACACTCATGCATCCTCAACCTTGGGCTCAAAGAGAGTGGTGATGGGTTTTGGGAAGCGAGGCAAATGCAGATGTTGCACTGTCAAGTGTCCCCCTTTTTTTTTTTCTGAAGCGGGGGGGAAGGAGGGGCAGTGGGTTTTGTGTCTACATCATGTAGACTCTGATAGTACTGTTATTGATGCCCTACTATGTTGTATGCTGAAGATGCTGTTTTGTATTTCTGCAGGTGTTTCTAGGTGGTAGCAGCCTAATTGTATGTGACAAGAATGATAAAGCGTCACATGTAATTCTATTTAGTTTGTAGTTTCTTTAGCTTGTTAACAAGGTTAGGTGTGTCTTATTACCTTTGGCTTGTGAATGAAGATTTGAATGAATGTTTGGTCTGGGCGTATGGCAAACAATTATTTGTAATTATGCCATGTCCTTGGTTTAGGTTTTATTTGCTCTTATTGGGTTTGCTTGCACTGCCGCATATTATGATTTCACTATATCAGAAGAGTTATCAATGGATGGTAGGTAGTTCTAGGATATTGCAACTAAGGCTGTACATGTCTCTTGTTGCATATGAGGATTGCCTTAGTGTTCTTGTTAACTTGTAATGATATTAGCTTTTATTGCCCTTGTAGTCCATAGTTAATGTTGTTTCTGAAAGGTGTATGAACTTCACAATTCCTTGCGGGAGGAATTTTGGAGTTCTGATTTATTTTGGGCTCGATTGCTCATTTGTTGAACAAAATAAAATAAAAATCCTATTTTTTTTTTTCTGAAAATCTTCTTGATTGTTAACACTTCGAAAACTTAAAACAGTTCCAGATTGGGAAGCCTTTCAAATCCTATTTAAAATTGGAGGGCGAAATGAAAGCTTTGAGTGTGAAGTGCATGGACTTGGTACTCTTGTTAATCGCAAAATTAAATTTGCTACCTTCACATCTTTGAAAGTAATTTGGTGGTGAACAAGTACGTTTTTTGTCGTAATATTGGCAACTAGACCTCACCATACAATAATTTGGGCTTTTACTCAAGTCCAGTTAAAAATAAAATATACCCAACAAATCTGACTATCAGAAGCCCAATATATCGAAGGTTTTGAAACCCTGCATGGAATGTAGTCAATCAGAACTGGCTAATTTTCTAATCAAGAGTTCTTTTGGACAGTGGATACTTGCATGATATTTCGTCAGAAAATTGCGTACAAATCTTTTTCTTTTTGTTGGTTCTTTGTCAGCATATTTGGACGGAAAAATGTATCGATAAATTGGCCAAGCCAAGATGACATGTTTGGCCTAATCTATTGTTCTAGATGTGTATAATTCGTTTGTAGTAAATATTTTTTGTTACTCACTTTACATAGAATGAAATATAAGGGAGGGATCTGCTTTTTTCAATCCGTTTATAGTTGTGGCAGAGAAACAATGTCTCATAAGGTATTTTTTATTATAAAATATAGGGTTTAAACTCTAAATTTTGCAAAAATACAAGTAGGTGTCAAAACACCCTTTCTTCGTCTAGAGAATTTTCTCTCCCTCTAATCCCTTAATAGTACCTAATTGAGTTTTCATTTATAGAGTAAGTTACGAAAAAATATTACCGATTTGACCAAAAATAAATACAGTTATAACAGAAAATGCAGAGTCCCTAGTGAAGAATTTTTCTCATACCATGGTCGTTGATGTGGTAATTATTCAGCAGGTGTACAACCATTTTGTTTTAAGACGCGTGGGATGTATTCACATTGTAAATGGTAATTTTCACAAGAAATTGGAAATGATTAATGAAAATGGTCAGCATAGTACGGAGGCAGGGGACAAAATTCTCTTTGTTTTCTTCCTTTGCCTTTATTAAAACTTTATCTTTGCCGAAACTTTATCTTCGTTTTCTTTGCCGTGCGATGGTCATTATGCTACCTTGAAACTTGAACATGCCATAATTTTAGGTGAAGAACGTATCAGATACGAACAAAAATAGTTCTAAAAAGATGCCAAACGTACCATCTATAAACATGGAAGTGTGAACTTTGAGACTCGATTATTCATCACCATTAACTGGATGTCTACACCATTAGATAGTAGTACTTCTTTAGGGATAGGTGAAAGCTTTGATTAATGGTCCTTAATTTGGAACAGTTTTAAGAATTAAAGGTACAGCCAACCAATATATTTATATAAAATGATAAAACGACAAAGGTTACAAATTTGTCATCTAGACTTAAAAAACAAGTAATGAAATTTAGTCGAATATCTAAATTTAGGAGTTGTTGATTAATTATAATTTTGTTACATGAAATGATTTTGATAAGTAATCTTAAAATTGTGATTTTGTAAATCATTTTTCACAATCGAAATACCAACAGGATTAGCTCAAATCGTAAGTAGAACAATCAAAGCATCAAATTAAATGTCTAAAGTTTGACTCTTACAAATTTTCTGTACTCAACCCCGTAAATATGCGTTAAAGTTTGACTCTTGCTGCGCTAAATCTCCTAAATATGCGTAGATAGTTTGCTTTGTACCTAAAGAAAGAGAGATAACTTATCATTTTCCTAAATTTTTTCTTCCAAATACATATATATATATATATATATATATATATAGAGAGAGAGAGAGAGTAGTAGTAACTGAATGAAACTGAATTAATCCTCGAAACAGTTAAAGCTTTTTGTGGCAGAAACTAAGGATTCAAATAGAACCTTTTGATTGCTAAAGCTAAGAGACATGAGACAAGCCCTCTTGAATTGGACCAGGTAAGTTGCCCAAAGTGAATATAATGTATAGAAAAAAAGAAACAACTGCTTTCACGGTTAAGGTTTGCTTTTGAAGTTGCGCAATTATCGGGGCTGGAGAGAACAACATGGCCTTATGAGCTTAATAACATATTAAGATGTCCCAGCAAAGGAATGCAAATTAATTACAAGCAGGATCGAAGTGGGTATAGAATTGAGAAATACCAAGACTTTTATTCATGTCGGGACTGACTTTTAAGGATTTGATTATGCTGATCTTTAATCTAAACATCCATGATTTTAAAAGATTATGGCGGTGAACAATCTTTTGATTTTATATTATGTTTTTTGGCATTTATCGAGCTAGCAGAAAATCAGAAAGAATAAATGTGACAAGAAATGTTGACTGTTGTTGATATTAGAGTAAGTAATAGTTTTGATAAGGAAAATAGGAAGGTTGCATATATGTAAAATTGATTATTATTAATATTTGTTTCTCGTTCTTAAATTTTATATATGATTCCGTATTTAATTTTTATACGTTTTGAGTGTTCACATACAAATTCCGATAAAGTTATACTATTTAATATATGTGATTTTAAATATCACAATGAACTGTGATGCTATTACTAATCTTTTGGTAAATATCTCGTTGGCCCACCAAATTAAAGAAATAACAGTACTAACCAAGAACAGGAACAAAATGACATGCAAGGACTTGGATTTTATTTTATCTGATTGGAACAAAACGAAACATTTCACCATCATCAAACGTCAACAACTTCAATAAAAGAAGTGTTTCCAATTCCTTTTTCTTTTCCATTGAAAATGCTACCTAGATGAACCATGATGTAACAACTATAGTCTCTAGGAGTTGTATGAATCAACAAGTTTATCAACCCTTAATTAATTACCTTCTTGAATTCATTTTTTTTTTGTTCTTTATACCTCATGAATTCAATTTTTATAGTCGAAGTCATCCTCCTATGTATCAACTTTGTAAAACTACGAATTTAGCTGTAGGAAAGTGATATTTCCCGTGCTGCTAATATAGTAGTTTTTGCTATGTATGATGACTCACAATTGATGCAACACTAGAGAGACTATATTTGATCAGAACACGCATCAATTAATGGTTTAAAAAGACCTGTTTAAATAATTATTATTTAAAATAATAATTATAACAAATTTTTTAATATGTAAAATAAAAAGATAAATCAAGAAAACGTGTTACAAAATAGTTGTTAGATATTATTTAAAAATGGAAATAATGGATACCGCCAAACGAAAGTATTGCAACTAGAATTATATTACAGTTGCATATCAAGTCAGATTTATCTAGTGTACCATCAACCTTGCCTCCACTCTATTTAATAACTGGCATGGCAATCTCTAACCAGTTAATTTTCGAGGGGGGAAAAAAAAAATTACTCCTACCATACACAAACAAGAAATAGAATAATTCTACAATTTTATTACTCAGAAGTTTGTAAAAGTTTATAATTTAACATTTAATTTATAAAATACAAGTTTATACGAATCTAACCGTACTATATTATTATATTTTAAAATAAAATCTATTTGAGAGAATGCCATCTTTCAATTGGTTGTCCAAAATCAAAGCATAAAATCATAGACTTGATAGAAGAATTCCCATGAAATTAAAGCAAGAGTAGATATGTATGGCCTTATTTGGATCTCACAACGTCCATCGGAAGCTCGATGTATCAAATCAAATGATCAGATCTTAATAATGATATAAGACGAGAACAAATTAAACCAAATCAAACGGAAGAACCAAAACACTCCGTCGTCCTATGTTTCAAAGACACACACGTGGCGTGCTCCCACTTGCTCGAGCCACGGTCAACAGAAACCATCCTAGTGGACGGTGGGGCCCCAAATGCACCGCCCAGCTCTCAATTCCAATCGAACTTTTTGCCTTTTTTTTCATCTTTACAATTGCTAGGAAAAGAGAAGGGAATATACACCTAGAGCAGACTGGGTGATTTACACACATCCGGCTGTTTGGACAAGAATCCTCAGTATCACTTCTTGCTTCACACTTTTATTGCTAATGATAGTTATTAAAGTTTAAATATTCAATTAGTTAAAATTTTTTGAATTAATTAATAATATTTATGGATTATTTTATTTATCATCAATAGATTTTAAGATAAAAATTTAAATTTTTTAACATAATATCAGAACTAACATCAAGTATTTTACTACATTCACAAATGACTTGGACTCTTCTGCGTATTGCATTTAGTTTCGTGGGTTTCTGCCAAAGCAATGCTTTCTTAGTTGGGTTTGATTTCATGGGTATCGATCATGTCAATATCTCTGTTCACTGGTTTGGATTAGGCTTCCAGTTTTTCTCCAGTTTTCTTGTTTCAACCCAAGTCATGGGCAAGAGGGGTGTTAAAATTCAAATATCTCACATAGACTAATCAAGAAATACTGGACTAATTAAGAAGGTTTATGGATCACCTCACTTATTACTAATTAATTTTAAAATAAGAACCCATATTTTAAAATAAACTAGTTTAGGAAAAATCTTACTTATTCTTGATCTTTAAGAGGCTAGGATCAAAGGGTCGATGACACGTACCAAAGATTCTGTCCAAACATGATTATTATTATTTTTTTGTTTTTGTAATTTAGTATGGAAAAGAAACTTAGGTAGAATTAGTATTTGATTTCATTTGTAGAATTTGTGGTATGAATTACTTAATATTATGTAATTTATAACATTAATTGATGTAAGTAAAATTTTATAAAATTTAATTTTAATCACAAACTCTGTAGGTGGAGTCTAATATCGAATTTATGTTAGTATTTTTCAATTTTAACAATTTGATAAATGCTTCCGGTGTTGTAGTGGATGGATTTAATAAATCAGAGGCAATAATGTTAGGAAGACAGTTTTACTACGTAAACTTTCTCTTAAATACAGAACTGCCTATTTTAGTATGTACGGAAATTAAGTGCATTACAGGTTAATTAACTCTTTTTTAAAATAAAAAAAATTAAAAGCAAGTGTATAAGCACCATTTGGATAATTATTATTTAAGATATTATTCAAAATAATTAAATAATAACTTTTTGAAATGTGATATATCAATATATGCGAGATAAAATATTATTAGAAACGTGCTTATAAAATAATTTTAAAAAAAAACCAAGTACTCCCGTGGTTGCCTTGATAACAAAAAAAAAAAATCAATATCATCCTTGGACCTAAAAATTAATACTAGTAAATGAAATTATTACAACCGACTAAAATAAATAAAATCATAGGGACCGTATTTAATTTAATTTAATTTAATCTGATTAAAAAAAAAAAAGAAGTTGTTTTCTTCTTTTCCATATAGTATTTTTTTTTTCCCCGTCATTTTTAAATGTTTACTAGTACTAGTGAGAGGGAGGCATGATTACATGAGATTCAGAGACTCAGTGCTGATGAGTCTGATCCAGCGTGGCAATTCAGGCGGCACGCAAGTGGGTCCCGGTTCACGAGTGTACTACCCTGGAAAGCAGCTACATGATGGGACCCATTCAGGTTGGGATCCATAAAACTTTAGAATCCCCGGTTTCCAAAGCAGGGGAAATTTTTCTACGTAAATAATATAGTGTAAATAATATAGTGTTGTAAATTTTTTAATTTATATTATTTTATTATAAATAAGTGATGTGTAATTTGATTATGTTATTATGTTATCAATTTGATTTATATAAGATTTTTTTTTAAAATTGAAGTTCGACACAAAAATTTACACAAACCCGAACTACAATTATTTCTCTAAATTATGTAATTAGATTAAAATTTATAAATATTTGTTGATATAATTAAATTTCACAATATTAAATATCACAAATCTAGAAAATACATTGACTGAATTTATATAAATATTTTTTCATAATGAAAATTAGGTTGGGAATGGCTAGTAAAACAAATAAGTTTTTACTACCTCAATATGTAACGTAGAGTATGTATTCTAATTTCTAAATTGCTGAATAATTAAAAAAAGAAATCTTTTATCAAAGGTTCGTAGAATCGAGATCTTATGTAGGATCGTTTTCAAGTTGCAGGATTCGGATTCTACCAAAAAAATACAGAAGTATAACTTTTATTTATTTTTAAACTTATATAAATAAACATAAAAATTTAATATTTATCACAAAATAAGTTTTTTTAACTTAAATTTATAACATTTGATATTACATACTCGTCCTATATTAATTATTATATTAATCCTACGTAATTTTAATGACTTAATTATTATTTACTGTATAATAGAGATCAATCTACCTTTAAAATTGAAATTAAATTTATATATTTAATTCATAAGATAAAATTAAGATTCGAACAATTGTAACTTTATTTTTTAATCATTTCAATAATAACCTTACTAAAGAAAAAGAGTCGCGGCTTGCCACATCATTAATTATTTTTGATGAAATTTGATTCCTTTGGGCTCTTTCCCCATTGGATGCTAATGATTTAAGCTGGTGAAATGGGTCCCATTTGGGGTCATTGTCCCCCATCTGTTGGCTTTTGGCTCATGTCCACGCATCAACTGCTAGATTTCCCAATGGTTAAAAACGTAGTACTGTACTACTTACTAAAATATTCAATTTTTTGCCATTAATAGTAAAATGGTATATTCAATTTTAGGGTTTCATCATAGTATTTATATTATTGGGTTCGAGCTAATAAATCTACAAAATAAAAATCTACAAAGTCCAGTAATACACATCTTTTTTATAATAAAAGTTGTAAAATTTTTAAATAAAACTGACATCCAAAATTACACTTGATGTGTAATTAATCAATCCAATTTAGCTACTAATATATTAGTTATTGATAAAAAAAATTATTTTACTATCAGTTTAAGACACTTGAGAAAATCAAAGAAAGTTTTACAATGATCCAAATTAAGATGGAACAGCTATAGTTGAAGAAAAAGATTGTTGGTCCTCTAGCCTTTCTTGATAATTTAAATTAGAGTTCTTTTTTTCTCTACGGAAGCATTTTCGACGTGGCCCACGGATTTTTGCAATTTAGAGAAAAGCTGTCTCTTATACACATCTAGATGTGTATAAGAGACAGATACACAAGTAGATCAACAAATTATAAAGACTCCAAGGGATATGGATAAAAGTCCTGAAAAAAATAAATGTTTTGAAAATCTTATAATCAATTTTTTTGTCTCTTATACACTCTATTATTGATTTTTAATCCTTCGGTATTCAAATATATTAGAGTCCTAAAAATAAAGATATTTTTATAATTTGTTGAACTACTTTGTCCAGTTCCTAGTAGATTTATTCTTAGAATTTCCAGTAATTAATTGAGAAGGGAATATGCACTTAAGCTTGATATTGCAATAATCAAATGTATGCTTATTGGCCAACTCTAATATGCATTGAATCACTGTGCTGAAAAGGTTTATGAAATTTTTATAGCATAATACTAGTAGTATCATTCAATTTTTTCAAGAAAACTGATGAGCGGATCCTTTTTTTTTTTTTTTATTTTAAAATATTTAAATTTTGATACATCCAATGGAAGTAAAAAGGTCAAAGAAAACAAATCCAACAAGCTTCAAATCCACACATACATTATAAATGAGATGCTTAACGTTCATAATTTTTTATTATATTATCTGCGATAACTATAACACGTTTTATTATTCAAATGTTTATTACGTGAACTCTAATTAATAACTTATTTATTATGTTATAGTATATGTGACGAACATGCAATGAAAAAAATAAGATAAAGTGAAATTATTAATTCAGATTAACCTCTTATTGTCTTTTATTATATGAAATAAATACTACAAGTTGATAATATTAATATTGTTAGAAGTATAATTAGATTTAGTTGAACATGAAAGCATGATAGTCCCAGTCACGTACGTAGCCTGCTGCACAAAACACAGATTGAGCCACTCAAGAAAAGTCATGATGGAGAGTGATAAAATGGCCTCCACTCCACCATGTGGTATTGCTAAGCCACAAAGAAAAGGGTTATCTAACAATTAATTAATAATTCACAAATCCTAATCAAGAATTAGTATTAGTTTAATTTAATTCTCTAAAAGTAAAAACATTTACAACTAGACATCTTAATATCCTTACTGTCACAGGTGTGATGCCATCAGAGATGTCCGTTTGCTAATAGATTCTTTTTATTATAGTGCTCCAATTCCTCTCTATACCATTATTTCTAAAAGAAAAAAAAATTACCATTATTTTTAATTAAATAGGACTCTTTTACTTCCTATAAATACCTCTCACATTCCTCATTCTCATCACCTCTTCACTCACTCACTCACTCACTCACTACTTTCTTTTTTCTTCCAATCCTATTCCATCTTTTACACTTTGATTTTCAAAGTTCACCAATTTGCTTTAATTATTTGCAATGTCCACCGTTGAGGTATATGTATTACTTTTCCCTTTTTATTTTAGATTGTCTAGTAGTCATCATCTTGTGCATATATATTTGAATTTCGATCTTCAAAGTGATCAGAATTTCAATATATAGCACAACAATCTAGTACAAGGAACCATGTTACATGCATATACTACAAATTAAGTGGTGAAATATTTTATTTACATTATTGATGTAAATTAAGATATTTTATTATTATAAACTGAAATTATATTGTCTTCGGATTGAGTGGATTTGGAGTAAGATTTGAAATCCATCTATTTGTTAGAAAGATTTGTTAAAATAGATGAATTTTAAATTTATTTAAATTCAAATTATAAAATGAAAAATTTTAAACAATTTTTTAATTTTGATAAATTTGAAATATATATATTTTTATCTTACAAATACCTCTAATAAATATATAAATTTCAAATTATTTTTCAAATTTATCGATCCAGATATAATATAACTCTTGATCCATATCTCTGCTCGCCTAAAGGAACTAGTATTTCTATTTCCCTTATAAATACATGCATGTACATATATCATTGGATCATTGTGATCCGTTCATCAATTAAACGGTTACTCCTTTTTTTTTATTTTTTTTATTCATCAAATGTTACTTTGTGTTGAAATACAAGTAACATTGGTTTACTAACCTAAATTATGGTAGGATCAAGTAGATCATTAAAAAAAAATAAAAATGAATGAGGGTTTCTTCAAAATTTTCCTAAATATATTCTCTTAGCCATAAAAAAAAAAAAAAAAATCATCACATTAAACTCTAACACATAAAATCACATCCTATTACAACTTTCTAATGCGGTTGCTAAATGTTATTAACAATCGATGAAGTTTTAATTATTTATTTTATAATATTTACAGATTAAGTGAGTATGATAATTATTAAAATAATAAAATATAAAAATATTTTATTTTTTTAATTATTTAACAATTTGTTAGTGTTGAGAAAATAAAAAGAATTTTTCCTAGTAAGCAAACAAGCCCATCAAATTAATGTTATAATTATATTGTTGCATGTTTTCAGGTTGAATCAGTTCCAGCAGCTCTAGTTGCAACTGTGGTGGAAACCCCCACCCCAGCAAAGCCAGCCAAGGAAGAGCCTGTAGTAGCCGAGCCACCAGCCCCTGAGCCAGCAGCTGCAGAAGAGGCCACTGAGGCCCCAGCAGCAACTGAGGCTCCAGCTAAAGTAGAGCCAGACCCTGAACCTGTTGAAATTGAAACTAAGGAAGTTGTGGAGGGGAGGCAGAAGGAACCATCCAAAGCCGAAGAGCCTGTTGTAGAGGAGAAAACAGAAGAGCCAGCTGCTGCACCTGAAAAGGTTGAAGAAACACCAGCTGCTGAAGAAGTAGCAGCTCCAGCTGCTGATCCAGTTACTGAACAAGAAGAATAAGCAGCAGCTCCTCCTGCTACTGAAGAAGCTCCAGTTGTTGCGAAGGAAGAAGCAGCCAGCACAGAAGTTCCAGTGGAGAAGGGTGAAGAGTAAAAGGGAATCTTTCTTGCATGCAGAAGTGAAGTTTGGTTTACTAATTAATTAGCTTGTTTAATTTGTATTTTTAAGTACTTTTTATTTGGTTTATGCTTATGATTATGAGGTGAGGCTTATTTTGTATGGGTTTTAAGAGAGCTAGAGATTATATTCTAATTATCTACTGGGGACTGGGTGACCTTAATTACCATTCAGAAGGGCAACATGGAGAGATTATTCTTATTCAAATGGTGGCGTGGGGTTGGAGGTCATATTGTGAATACTAATGAATTGAATGGGGGCATGGGATTTGTTGGCCACAGAGGGTTAAGTTTACTTGTCTACCATGGATGATTAGATGTATCTCACAGCTAGATGTGTAATAAGAGACAGTTTGTTGATTTTGCTTGCTTACTTTCTGTACCATCGAGACTAATACCTAATGTTCCATCTTATTATTATTCTTTTTTTTTTAAATTTATTTTGAATCGTCATACTTAGAGCACTCGAATCCATTACCTAAGTTGTAAATCTTTTATTTATTGTTTTTTTTTTTAAAAAAAAAATTATTGTGTATATCTCCACTTAAATGACTCGAATCCAATACCTAAATTGTAAAAGAAGAGCAGCGCAATTGCATCACACTTCATTCCATGTTACCTTATGTTACATATTCTTCAAGGGTTTTTTTTTTTATTAAATTTACATTTTGAATTCGGGAGAAGTGTATTTTCCACTCAAGAAAAGGTAAATATTTCCAAAATATGGTAAGTAATAGGGCATCTTCTCAGGGCCTTTCAATTGGCTTCTTGAACAATTTCAGCATTGCCATACCAATGTAATAGACATATCCTTCTAGTGATCTGCCTATATGTGAATAAGCAAACGAAAATCTGACATTGACTCAAATTTGAGAACTGAAATTCCTTAATTTAGGTTGCTAGTCTTTGCAACTTCTTCCCACCA
This sequence comes from Cinchona pubescens, assembly GCA_025175665.1. Classification (NCBI taxonomy): domain Eukaryota; kingdom Viridiplantae; phylum Streptophyta; class Magnoliopsida; order Gentianales; family Rubiaceae; genus Cinchona; species Cinchona pubescens. The sequence goes on from JANKKI010000115.1 coordinate 2,976,213, forward strand.
CCACTACTACAATTCCTACTCAAGTTCGACATAATTTCTGAATTTGATATCAATGAGGAAAACTCAAAGGTAGCAGCAATATCTTGCAACTCTTTTTAAGCTACATTTTTATATCACATAAATCACATATCAAAAAGTTGCTAAAAATATTCTACTAATATCCTGAATAACAACTATTTAATCTAAGCATATAACTCGCAAATGACAAGCTTCATTCTACAACCAGAGGGCAAAAGAGAAACCACTGAAGAAAATTTGCAACCTGAAGCTTTCTACCTTCACCATACTATGGGAAAATAGTTATCAACACCTGAAGAATACGTTTCTGAGGTTTTACAATTGACAGAAAAATGAAACCATTGCCATAAAACCGTTGGCCTTTGGATTGGCTTTCTCCAGAGGGACTAACAAAGTTCTGTGGTACAATTTGTGTGTCTATTGTACATATATATTTACGGTATTTATATATATATATATATATACAATCCAAGTTGTAGTCTAGGCAACTCTTCAAATGATATGGAGCTAAAATAATTAAGATACGAAAGAACTTGCCGAACAAAGTAATTTTCTTCAAACCACCAGTTTATCTCCAACTCCACCCTTGCAAGTAAGGAAGCTTTCATTTAGCCACAAATGAAAAGAAATCCCAGACTTTTATTTAAGAAATTGGGAAGAGCACTATTTAAAAAGTGTGAAAACCCCAACTTGAAAAATAAAGAAGAAAATTAGAAAGCAAATAACAGAAATTGCTAATGACCCCTAGGTCCATAAAACAAGGAAGAAAGCTCAGACAGGGCAAACCAAAATGCAGTCTCAAATTTTATCCTTTAATACAGTTCATATTTTATCCTTTCTGCCATGACTATTTATGATTACTATACCAATATAATCAATTGATGGAGGAGACCAACAAAATACAACCATTCTCAGACAGACTGAAATGAAGTATTTCTATATTCTGTACCGGATGACCAAATCTTTATGTGAAGTTCAAAGTCCTGGCATTTCCAATTATCAGCAAGTACCAAAGCTGCAACCTACATGCTCTCGAGTGATAAGGAAAAGTCGATCCTGCATAACAGACATAGAGGGATATGGTGGAAAACATAACTGGTAGAAGCAGGTGTGAGAGGAAGGCAGGCGATCATTAGATTCATGAGACCTATAAATGTATAGCTTAGAAGCCAAACCACCGAAACCTTCTACAGGTAAATGTTTAATTGAGGTCCAAAAGAAGAGAAGAATCTTTTTCTGCTCTGCTGACATTCGTCCAACAATCTGAAAGAAATTACAATTAATAGATCAAGAATTGATTTTAACATTTAACTTGAAGGCAATCTCTATGATCATACTGCAAACGCAAGCACAACAAGCTGAGTGAAAATTCACATAGAGAGTACCATATGCAACATGAACTAGACTAATTTATTTTTGTCATTTGCATTGTTGTTATCACCACTATACAACCTCCCAGGTCTGTCAAACAAGAATTGCCACTGCAAAACATATTTACATGGATTTGCAGTGACTTGTCATAATGCCCCAAGGAAAGATACCCATATGCACCAGATAATTGTCACCAAGTTGCATACTTAAATGCTTTGGATGCAAAACCTTATGAAAACTTGCTAAAAGCATATAATGCCACTTCCGAGAAGATTGCACAGGGAGGGCAGCAATCTTGCTTTGCAAGTAATAGAGTAATGAATGGAAGAAAGTAGCCATCTTGTGTGTGCGTGTGAGAGGAAAGAGGCACTTTATGATGGCATTTGTGATACATTGAATACATAACCAAATAAACTTCAAAGAGCTGGAACAAAAAAAAAAATTGTTCTAGTTCTCATCCACCCTCATATACTTTGTGATCTTTATATTTCCTTTTCACCTTTTCCAATCATCTCTAAATTTATGTGGATTGTTCCACACAAATAAACACCAAGCCCAATAAGAAAAGGTTTGCACCACCTTTGAAAATGAAGCCTTAGTAGTAGTAGCAGACGAGTGCAATTTTATGGAATTTTGAATGTCAATGTTTCATACATCATAATAATAGGGGAAAAAAACTAAACATACGACATAAATACAGAATGAAGTGAGAATGAAGATAGACAACGAATCAAATCAAAATATCATTCTCAAAACCTTTCACTCCAAAACGAGAACAAGAAAAAGAGAATAAAATGGAGACGAGCGAAAGCAATACTAACGAATATGTTCAAATAATGAAAGATATAGATAACAAAGGAGAAATCAAGCAAGTGCTACCTTCCAGAACCAAAATATCTGAGGATCGGTGTCTTTGTAGCCACTAAATTCGGTGTGTGCCATCCAGTCGGAAGAATTCCACAGAAATGGCACTTTCACTCCCATGTAGTATCCAGTCAAGATCTTCGGGCTCCAGGTTTTCGAAAAAGGGATTCTGAATGTTTGAGTCATTCACAATGGCTGAAAAACCTTCAGCAAATCTGATTATCTGCTCACGAACTGAAGTAACAAAACGGTGCTCTATTAGACGATCAACATAGTGCTTCCTATTTTTGCTCTTAACAACAATGCTTTGCCCATTAGGACAAGAGCTCAACAATCTTCCTGGATCCCAACTCTTCAACTTCTCGATCAAATGTCAGACCAAGAACATCTTGATCCACAGCCTCAGGATCCATCTCCAGTATCTGCTTGCAGCTGCTGTACAAGTATGGATCTGCATCCTGTATGTCCTCTAATGAAACACTCTTTCCCGCTAATTGCAGGAAAAATGCACGATCTAAGACTACACCCACTTGTATTTTATGCATCAAGGCCAAGGCTATCAATCTGCCACAGAACTTAAAGTAATCCAGGTGCAGCATAGGGTTCACCTTAGATGCTGCAAAGAAAATATAATATAAATGCCAAGCATTATTTACTTTGCAATGAGAATGACCTTGTAATAGTATTATCTTTCAAATGTGATAAATGCATAGAGGAAGTATAACTTCAATCAACCATCTATCGGAAAGTTGTAACTTCAGTGAAGGATGCATGTCACAAGTTGTGTAAAATGCAAGCACAACAATGAAAAGTTTAGCATAGCCAAGAAACACAAACAGAGACAGTTAATTGTTGACGAACCTCAAAGTTGGTCTGGTGTTGCACTAACTGCAAACTAAACTCTCATAACTGCCTTGAGTCCAAAGAGGTGACCTTTTATTTGCAGAAAGAGAGTCTTCTACGGCATTGTTTGTCCGAGAAGGTACTATCACACCATTATCCAATTTAGGAATTTCTTATTCATTAATTTTCATTATTTCTATCTTTTTTTTTTTTTTTTTTTTTGAATACTTAAATTCTAACCATTCAATAACATCACCCTTGGCAAGATACTAATTAGAACATCAGGCCAAACTCTAAGCCCTCAATATCTTCAGATTTTTCGGACAATTCAAGAGTTACACACTACTTCCTAGTCTACTAAGCCAGCTAATTCTATACCACACATGTTGCGGCAGTAAATTTTTCATTCCATTGTATGGATTTCCCAGTATAGACAGGTTCTCAGCTTGATTTTTCAAAACCTCAACCACCAGCTTTGCACCACTCTTAAAGTAATGTTTTGCCATTTTTTCTATTGCAAATTCCATGGTCAATTTCATGACCACAAACTCAACTCTGCCAAAATCAGCTTCTCAATTTTTCTCCGCAAAAACCATGGCTTCCCCTAACTATTGCTGAAAACCAATATAGTCACAAGGCAAATATACCACCAGAAATAAAGTTGAACCGATATTTAACTTTCACTCACTTCCAAAGGGGCTGTTCATATTGTCTTGGTAATGGCTCCTCAACGGATAACTTCGAATTTTCATCGCTAATGTCAGTGTTCAGCCTCTCTCTGCTTATAACTCACATCGTGTATGTGGCACCACCAGAAAACCTTGATCATTTTATGCCATATCTACAATGTCATACTCTGGTGGGTGGAAATGGGACATAGTGTTCAGTTGAAGTGTCTGGGCTACTGCCTTAAATCCTTGCAACCCGAGGAAGTCAGTTCTCTTTCTCATCACAGGCACTATCCATGAAACTCCAAAATGTCTCACCCATTTTCCAACCCACAATAGTTGGCAAGACTAGGCACATATCATGAGCCTCTTGAATTTCAAGAATTTGTGTGATCAGGCTTATATCAGCAATTGAAATTTTTTCATTAAGCTAATAAACCCTTCATGACAATAAGAAGATCTGGATGTGTATAAGCAACTTCAAGTTTGCAAGAAACTCTCTTCTCTATACAGGGGGAAGAGAAGAGAGAAAATGGCGACTTGCTAAGTACTCTTCCAGTCATTGTAAAGCAGATAGACGATGAAGTAAATGAGTCCTTATATATCGAAGGAGCAGCTTGCAAGAACTCGATCCAATTTGTAACATTCTGTATAATCTTTAGATTAACAATTACGACTGTTTCTGCAGAACAAGTTCATTTTAGACAATAATGATCTCTCTGATGCCATGTCACTACGGCCTTTTACCCTCTGAAAAGGGATAAACAAAATGATCAACTGAGTTCCAACCACCTCAACCCGACAAGGTCTATTCCTTCTATATGGGTTAAGTACTCAAGAGCTAAACAAAAAACCAAATGGGTATCACAACTGAAAACCATTGTTATTGGACAAAACCATGGCTGCAGCACCTGCAGTTATAACCTAAATTTGATAAGAAAAAGACTTGTTAATACAAGGCGGCATCTGTAAGATGCACACAAACCCTTAAAATTTTGCAATAAACATGGGGATACATCAACAAATTATCAATGTTCATTATGTCAGCTTAGAATACTTCACAGTACTGATCCAATATCTGAAGCGACGTCAACAAACTTTTGGGCAGCAGCTTTGTCCTAATGGGCTAAGCACTACTGAATGTCTCTAATACACAGCTAGATGTTGACTATAAGATGTAAATGAACTTAGTAGACATCACATGAAATGCACAAAGATCTGTAGATCTTTTTAAATTCCAAATACAAACTACTTGAGTGCACAAAATATAGTGGAAGCTACCTGGATTTGGGAAGAACCTTCTGCGATCGTTTATTAAGAGAGAAAAGTGCATTTTGAGGATTGAAAATTTCTTCAATCCTCAGAAATGCACTTTTCATGGCTTGTCCAAACTATAGCATCATAAGGTGAACCCCATAAATAAGCCAGCACGCAATGAGTCAGGCTTTGCTTTGGCAATGTACTCAAATGATTCCGCTAATAACTGCGACCGATCAATGAGCATCTCATGCAGCCCCTCATATTGATCCTTTACCTCAGGCAACAACATCATTGCCAGATGTCTCCTCACCTCAAAGGTAGTCACTTCCTTGTGCTCAATAATTACCACTTATTATCCTCATTCCTCTTTGCAAATTTGAGAATGAGATAACAAAAAGCAACTTTTCTCTGTCTCATACGCATCCTAAATGCATCCTTAGCACCCTTATAGAATTTTGATAAGCTGTTCAATTCTTTCAAAATAGTAAAATACTGGCAGCAACCAAGTACAGGATGCTCTCGTTTCCCTTTCTCAACTGCAGCCAAATGCTCCTCCAGTTTCTTTAAACAAAGGTTCATCTTCCCTAACAAATCATAAAAAATTAAATGCAAAGACTTTATCTCATCCACATAATGCTGCACATTATTCTCCCTCTGCAGCTGGTGCTGCCACCATACACCACTACACTTATTAGGCAATGCCAGTGCAATCCAATCACGAAGGCCCAATGAAAGTCTTATAGGACGTGAAAAGGCAACAAAATCATGCACAACACCTAAAGTTGGTCCAACAAATATGTTCGACTCCACACTTGATGCCAATTCCTGTGATAGCTTAGTGGCTCGTATCAAACTCACATCTAGAAATGGAAAAATCTCAGTGACATCAAAACCCTTGGACATTTTAGTTTCAGTGAATAAAATCCCAAGATATTCCATAAGAACCTAAGCAACTACGACAAATATTGTACAAAGGGTCCCCAATCCCGACTCCTCTGCTCAATAACTTACAAAACTCTAAAACTATATGTGCTAATTCCCCAGAAACTACTGGCCTCTTCGAAAAAGTCTTACAATTATCGATAAAATGCTTAATGCAATCAAAAGCACAATCTCTACTACTCTTAACAGGTGACGAGTAGAGCATTACCAGAGCTGCAGTCGCAGAAGATGAAGCGAATATCTGGATGTACGCCTTGGATGATTCCTCGTTATCTTGGGGAATTTCAGTGAGGTATTCGACCAACATAGACTTCAAGGTCTCCACAGCAGGAGAGGCCAGGCCGCATTTGTAAATATGTAAAGCATTGGAGATGATGCCGTCAACGTAATTCCAAGCTTTCGGATGGGTCGTTTGTACTCCGCATGCGGCTCACTAATTGCAAACTTGCGTCTTTTTGGACGTCGCAGTCGGCCAACGACTGGTCGCACTGAAGCTGCTTACCCCGATAAATTAGCCGCTGTTCTTCGATCGGAATTCCGGTGACGGAGTGAATTTTTCCGAGAACTGTTTTGACAGAGTCGGAAGGATCGGCATGGATAACAAGCGTCTTGCTGCTAGAGAGCATCCGGACGAAGAACTGAAGAGCAGGAATCACGCAGGAGGAGAGACCGCTGCAATGGAAGAATCCCCGACTGCCGCGGAGGTTACCGATGACGTCGACGATCGGGAGCTTTGAGCGGAACGGTCATGAGTCGGACCTCGTCGGGGAGATGATGCGGTGGAGAAGGCAGGGGCAAAATTGTCTCGGCCCATTCTGGCGAAGTAGGTGCGTAACGAAGAATCTCTCAGCGGGAAAACGTCATCATCAGAGTCGGAGTGAAAATCATCAAGCTTCCGCTTGGCGACGGCGGCGGCGGAAGAATTCCGGCGGAGGGTTTCTGGACGAGACGACATTGATCGAAGGGAAAAGAAAGGGGTTTTATGGGAAATTCTTACCGTAGACCCTCACCCAGGGAATAATCTTAGCCGAATTGTTGTGAATTGAAGAGAATCTGTAATTAGTGAGCGAGTAGTGTGTGAGTGTGTGTACATGAAATGAAAATGATCAAAAGAAAGCATATTTTGGGGGAAAGAGGCGGTGCGGTGACTGGTGAGTCATCAGGGAGTTGAGTAGGCGAGTATATATATATATACGCTACTTGTCGGTTTTTGCTGAGTAGGCTTATTTTGTTTCCATTTAAAAAAGGATTAATTATGTTTACATCCAAAACTTTGGTCATATTAACAAACAAACCTTATAATTTGGTTAAATAACAAATATCCTTTGAATATTGAAATGTTTTAACAAGTCTTTCCTTAGGTAAATCGTCATATTAGTAAATAAATCTTGTGATTTGGTTAAATAAAAGACTGTACGTCCTTGAATGTCTAAATATTATTTGAAATACTTATTTGACATTAGATGTGTATAATTATTAAATATGATCACATGTGAAATTTGATCAAAAAATTCCAGAGTTTTAGATGTGTATTATTGAATTTATTTTTGAATAATGGATACTTTATTGGGCTAGAACAATTTTTTCTTATCTAATTTCACATGTGATCATATAGTGTATAAACAATTTTCTCTCTTAATAAGATAAAAATGCATTTTGTATTAAGACTTTGAAGAAAGGTATATGCTATTTTGCCAAACCAGAAATTATTCGGTAATATGGTCTATAATAACTCGAATTTTAAGTATTTAGACTCAAATAAGGGTATTTTAACTATTTATTATTATTTGGACAAATCATAAGATTTGTTTAGTAATATGGCCAAAATCTCTGATGATATTTCTATAACATTTGGACATCTATGAGGTATTTATTATTTAGCCAAATCGCATGGTTTGTTTGATAATATGTCTAATAGATATAAACCTCATAGGTGAATTTGTTAAATATTTTGACATTTAATGTTATTGATTATTCAGCTGAACTACAAATTTGTTTGGTAGTTCAGTTAAATCTCAAGAAATGTAATATATCTGACACTTTTTTTAATTTTTTTTTTAAAATTTTTGTAATCTCAACAATGTATATCTTCGATTGACATTTAATATTTTATTTTTTCCCATTAATGGATAGTTGTAGTAGTATTAATATACACCGTTAAACCTCATACGTGAATTTGCTAAAACATTTGACATCTAGTGGTATTGATTATTCAGTCCTTATTTGACAATATAGACAAAGTTCAAGAAAGGTAAATATATCTGACATATTTTTTTGTAATCTCAACTATGCATATCTTCAACTGACAATTAATATTTTAATTTTTTTCCATAGATGGATAGTACTAGTAATATTAAGGGTAACATTTAGGTAGATCTGATCTATAACTCTACTTGTAGATTCTGTGACATAAATTAAATGTTATGATACTGCAGATTCATGATAGTAGTTGATATAAACAAGATTTTTTAAAATTTAATTTTAACCGCAGAATTTTAAACTGAATTTATGATAATATTTGTCATAGTATTAATATATACTTTTAAACCTCATAGGTGAATTTGTTAAAATATTTTGACATGTATTGGTATTGATTATTCAGCCGAACTATAAATTTGTTTGACAATATAATCAAACCTCAAGAAAGGAAATATATCTTACACATTTTTTTGTGTAATCTCAATGATGCATATCGTTGACTGACAATTAATATTTTAATTTTTTTCCATAGATGCATAGGTGAATCTGTTAAAACAATTTGATATTTATTGATATTGATTATTCACTCAAACTACAAATTTATTTGGCAGTATAGACAAACCTCAAGAACAGTAAATAGGCAAAGATTTAGGTAGATTCGATTTTTGACCCCACTTGTAGATTCTGTGGTGTGGATTAAACTTTAGAAAATCTATGATATTAGTTGATGTAAGCAAGTTCTTTTAAGATTTAATCCTGACCACAGAGTCTAAAGGTGGGGTCAAAGACCTAGTCTACCTAAGTATTTTCCCAGTAAATATATCTGACGTATTTTTTCGTAATCTCAACTATGCATATCCTGATGGCATAATTAAATCAAATTCCTTATCAATTAAGAAATATGTTATTGTTAGGTTTTGGTAATTTACTTATTTAAGTAATTTAGTTTCCTAATACAATTATGTTTAGAGTTATTATTTTCTATTCTAATTAGGTTTCTAGGTTTCTTGATAGTTAATTTGTTACCCTAAAAATAGAGGGTTTGTTTAGGTTCTTCAATTGAGAAGAGTTGAATTGAGAGAGTCTAGAATAGAGAGATTCCAGCCTAATGGTAAGGCTATTATGCCGGGAGTCTCAATATGAGAGTTTGATATGCGTTATTTTGTAACTGCCCATCTTCTCCTACTTATTTTTTATGTGTTGAATAAATTTATCTTCCGTTGCATGTTTTTTATGCTAACAAGTGGTATCCGAGCACTAGGTTCAAGAGTTTGATCCTGAAATATTTGTCCAAAATTGGAGAAAAAGTTTTTGTTGGAGTACTCGAACATCAAAAAATTAGATCTCGTGAGGTTGGTCTTGGGGTACTCGTTTGACAATTAAGGTGTAATAAAATTGGATCTAATTGGACAGAGATCTAAAAAGAGAGATTCTGTTGTGATTATTTTTATTGATGTTGAGCAGTGATGGAGGAAAAAAATTCTACCAAGTAGATTGTGATTGATTTACAAAAATTGAGAATTTTGATACTAATTATCATGAAATTCATGGAGGTTGATAAATTGAAGAAAAGTGTACAACGAAAATTTATCAATCCAGATACATGGATCGTTTGTAGAATTTTGAAGATGAAGATTAAATCAAATTAACGATACCAAATTGAGGTAGAAAAAAATTGCATGGAATTTTTTGATCACCTTTATCGTGCATGGTATGGATTTACTCTCATGGAGAGTTTGGAGAGTTTGGTTTAAGCTCAAGGAGGCATTGATGGCATAATTAAACCAAACTCCTTATCAATTAGGAAATATGTTATTGTTAGGTTTTGGTAATTTAGTTATTTAAGTAATTTAGTTTCCTAATACAATTATATTTAGAGTTGTTATTTCCTATTCTAATTAGGTTTCTAGGTTTCTTGGTAGTTAAATTTGTTACCCTATAAATAGAAGGTTTGTTTAGTTTATTCAATGGAGAAGAGTTGAGTTGAGAGAGTTTAGGATAGAGAGATTCTAACCTGATGGTAAGGCTATTATGCCGTGGGTTTATGCGGGTCTCAATATGAGAGTCCGATGTGCGTTATTTTGTAACTCCTCCTATTCTCCCACATATTTTTTATGTGTTGAATAAATTTATCTTCCGTTGCATATTTTTTATGTTAACATCGACTGATAATTAATATTTTAAATTTTTTCCATAGCTGGATAATACTAGTTTTTAATATTCATCTTTAAACTTCATAGGTGAATTTGTCAAAACATTTTGTGCACATTTATTGGTATTGATTATTCAGTCAAATTACGAATTTCTTTGGTAGTATAGTGAAATCTTAAGAAAAATAAATATATCTGGCACTTTTTCTTTGGGTAATCTCAATGATGCATATCTTCCACCGACAATTAATATTTTAATTTTTTTCCCCATAAACGGATAGTACTAGTAGGTAAAAGACTAATTTGGTTCCTTTATCGACTAGTCTGATTCCTTGTATATCATAACATATCAATTTGTTTCTTTGTCTTTAAAAAAATTAATCAATCTAAAACTTATGACGAAAATTATGGTACAAATTAATGGACTAAGTTTCGTGATAATCACGTGATCATTAACATGCAGTAGACGTGTTAACAACGATTTCGTTAGTTTGTCTATAATTTGTGTCACAAGCCTTAAATTGGTTAATATTTTTAAAGATGAGGGATCAAATTAGTATTTTTGATAAATAAAGAACTAAATTAATCAATATTTTAAAAATTAGGGGTAAAATTGATTTTTTTCCTTACTAGTAGCATTAATATACACTCTTGGAGAAAATTTTTGCATGGACCGGATTCATGACGCCTTGATCCATGTAAAAATTTTTCTACTTTGGGGCGAGTTAAATGAATGTACAAACTAAACTTTGCACCCATTTGATATAAAAAAAAAAAAAAAAACTTTGCACCGATTTTATTTATAATCGATTTTTATCTTACATGCTTAATTTTATTTTTGGTGGCTTTGTTAATTTTTGTAGCAGTTTTAAAAATTAAATTTAAATTAAATGGATATAAGAGTTGGTATGCAATATATCTAATATTGAAATTTAAAGTATAAATTGAGAGTTCGGTATAAATTCAAGGTTGCGCAATGGAGTTACGCCTAAATGGATTTTCGAAATTGATGTTTTTATTGAAGAAAAATTTATAAATTCGAACCAATGACCATATTCGCTTAAGCATTCCTTAATCAAAAAATATATAGTTATGTTTGGATGAGTGGATTTAAAATGAGCAAATTCGAATAAAGTTGAATTGGATAGATTTGAAATGCTATGAAATTTAGGTGAATTTAAAATTCAATCGTTTAACTTTTAAAATTACACTCTCACTTATTGGTGGATTCTTGGCCAAAAAAAAAAAAAAAAAAGAAACTTATTTGTAGATTTCAAATTCATAACTAAATCATTTAATTTGTTTGAATAAATTATGGTAGATTTGGATTTCAAAATTCAAATCCAAATCCTCTCAAATCCTTCCATTCAAACGCAATATACATTGTGCTTGGATGGAGGAATTTGGGTGGATTTTATATGGAATAAATTCCATAATAATTTATCCAAAAAAGTTAATTGATTTAGTTGTGAATTTGAAATCTATCAATAATTGAGAGTGTGATTTTAATTGTTAAATGAAAGAATTTGAAATTTACTTAAATTTCATGTCATTTTAAATTCATCGATTCAAATCCTTTCGTTTCAAATACTTCCATCAATTCAAATCCACCAATAATTTATTTGTATTGCTAGCAGTACTTTATCATATTAGTAATAGCTAAAATGCAATTGCATGCTGTCTTAACTGTTGAACTGCCCTCCATGTGAGGATAAGTAAAGCGGTTTGTTATAGGCTCCGTTTGGATAATAATATTTATTATTTTACAAATAATATTTTATAATCATCACTTAAATATAATTTTTTATTACATTTTATCTCACATATATTATTAAAAAAAATTGTTGACTTGTTGATAACTTTTCCAACCTATCAAAAGAACTATGTAATGAAAGATTGGTACACAAATGATAAGGATTAATTAAGTAATGATCGATGAATCTCAATATATATCACCTTAAAACGAGACCTTGTTTGGCACAAAACCAAGTTATCAAGAATTGCGAGCTTTTGGTATATTTATTTTTTTTTGGGAGCATTTTGTTCACTTTGTTATTCAAGGTTAAAACCTTATTCTTAAAGTAAATTGTAATCTATCATCCTCAAATAAGTCGTATGTTTTTTCTCACATACTCATGCGGTCTTTGATGAACAGGTTTTTTCGTTAACAATTTTATCACTTTATATAAATACACTGCAATAATTATCTATACATGAAAAAAAAAAAAATTAAGGAAATTCGATCTCTGCAAACTCGAAACGAAAATAGTTCGTACGTGCATGCATGTTTTATTTATTTTAAAGGTGCATTCTGTTGGTACAAATATATTGCATCTTGAAGATGCAATGCACACTGGAAATGCATCCATGCATGATGCATGCTTAATTAATACTTAAACACACACACTCTCTAGATAATTTAATACTTAGTTAGATGATTACATTATTTAATACATCCACGCAAGGGTGAGTTCTGAATTAGAAGGTTGAAACTAATGGGACTTTAACCCAATAAAGGAGTTTCTTGATCCCAAATGGAGCATCAACAACCAATGCTCCATAGACTTCTGTTTTCTGGCCATCGTTTGCTCGAATAAGAAGTGCATAAAAAATTGAGAAACTAAAAATTCGACTTTAAACCGTTACCCACTTCGCCACATACACCAGATTGGTCCCGGCCGCCGTGCATATTTTCCGACTTCGATCACATCTAGATCTTTCGGGTCCACGATGATAAAATTCTAATCATTTACTTTCACTTGCTGTAATTAATCCAAAAACATAAAACTTTTAAATTATACCTCATAACCATATCAAAATTAGTTCAATTACGTATATATAGAAACTTTAGGAAAACATAACAAATTAACGGAAGAAATAGCTACGAGATTAGATAAATTAAATTTTGATTAAAAAAAAAGAATGTCAACAAGAAATATCCACAAATTGACATCCTCACACAAAATATAATTTATCAGAATATGAAATCGATGATACTTATTTGAAGTTTTAATTCTAAGCTCTTGCCAAAGCCAATTCTCAGTGATATATGTTTTGGAAAATTTCTACAATTCCTTTATGGAACTATTCTCTTATATTTTAAAAAATTGTACATTATAATATAATGTGATTTTAAAACTTGTATTGTTTAAATAGTATTTAAAATTAGGAGAACAGTTGCCTCAATTATATTTTTGGTACTAACACGAAAATTTAAAATTTGTGTAAGCTAGTGAAAGAAAGAAAAAAGGAAAAAAAAGAAAAAAAAAAAAGGGTATGATTCACCTGTCCATGAGCTAAAGCATTTTGGGACTTCAAATTGGTCATTTGTTTCCATAGCGTTATCCTCCCTAGCTAAATTCAATATAGAATCCATTTCTGCTGATGAGAGTCCCTCCACTAATTCCATCAAGAAAATAGTAGTATAAATAAGTATTTTTTTTTCTATAAATATATAGATTTAAACATGCATGCAGAAATAATTAATAGATGAATGTTTAGGGGTCGAATAGAAGATTGCTACTTAGAGCAGTTGGCTGGGACTCGAGTCATTGTGTAACTTGTAAGTCATATTGTAGTTGGCTGCGACTGCAGACATTTTTTTTTTATACCTGTGGAAACAAGTAACATATAACCTATCTTATGACAAGGTTGATGTATGTTACTAAGAATACACATAAAACAGACTTATAGAATTTATAGGCCATGCGCTTTATACTCTTGATGATATTGGAGATTGAAATAAAATTGCTTCATTTGAATAACTATTGTTCTGGTTATTCTTTAGAATATTATTGGGTTGTTAAAAAAAAAAAAAAAAAAAAAATTCGGTTCTTTGGTAAACATCATTCTCATGTATCCTCCTTGATAAAATATTCAAGACCCCGTTGAATTGTTTTTTTAAACAATTTTTTACCACTTTTTATTTTACTATTTATATTTTTATGAAATATTTGTTTGGTTAGCTAATATTTTTTTGGTCAACTTTTTTTAGTTTTTTTTTCCAAAATACTATTCATTATTTACACAATTTAGATTTCAATTTCACTATTCACATCTTACAAATATAAAATTTTATTCACTATTAATTATTATTCAGTCAATTATTTTACTATTTGTATAATATGCGTATTATGCTATTCACATATTAGCATTAAATTTTTAATACTATCCATTACTATTCTATTAGTCTGAATTTTTTTCGGGCAAAGAAAAAATGGAAATGTAAGTTCGGACTTTTGAACTTAGGTTCGGGAGTCCGAAGTATAGGCGAAAAAATAGAGTTTAAAATGGTACATAAGGTTCGGACTTTCGAATTTATGTTGGAAAATCCAAATTATGGGTAGAAAAGTGTAAATTTTAAATTATATTTTTATTTTGTATTAAATAAATACATATTTAACATACGCATACGGACACATTTCGTTTTTCAAGATTCAGATTTCAAATGACAAGCAGGTAACTACTTTTGCATGTGGTTTTTAATAATTGATTTGATAGTATAAAAAAGAAAGTGAACGAAATTATGTATTTTGATATTAATAATTTTATTCAAATTTTGTGTATGTATTTTGTCTTTTAGTATAAAAAATACTACAGTATTTTTTAAATTATATTTTTTATTTTACATTAAATAAATACGTGTTTAGCATACATGTACAAGCATATCTCATTTTCTGAGATTCAAATTTCAAAGCTACGAGAAGGCAACTACGTTTGTGTGTGATTTTTAGTACTTGATTTGATGGTACGAAAAAGAAAGTGAACAGGATTATATATTTTGATATTAGTAATTTTGTTCGACTTTCGTGTACGTTTTTTATGTTTTAGTGCGATTATCCAAACACTTATTTACAAAAAATTATTTGCACTATTCACAATCCAAACACTTGCTAAAATTATTCACATTTTTTTGTTATTTGCCACATCATTTTAATAATTTTTCAAATAATATGTCAAAATAATATTCCAAATAATGTAATCCATATGTGCCATAGCTAGCTTTGGTGAGCCTAGTATTTTCCTTTTGTACAGTGAAAAAAATGAAGCCAGAACAAAAATACATTTGAATAGTTAAAAAAGAAAAAAAACAAAAAAAAGAACTTCTTAAACTAAATTGCTAGGATGAAGTAGTGTTAATGCCAATGAATGTTTTAAGTAGTTTGGAATCGTCCACGTCGTCTTAGGTCCCTTGCTAGCTTAGATAGTAAGCAAGAAGCCCTTTTGCGAAACAGACAAATATCACTTGGGAATCATATGCTAAGATGAGTGGTATATGGCAACATGCGGGCTTTATCTAGTTTTTCAGTCATGTTCATGGCATATCCTGTTGATGAAATGTCCTCTCAATTGACCTGAAAGAGGAAATGGATAATTTGTAGGTGTTTGAGTGGTAAAAAGTATTGTTATTTACTTCATAATGCGGTGTGATGTGAGTATCAGATGTTAGAATATTAGTTTTAGTATATTTTTTGACCATTTGACATTTCAATATTGTTATTTTTCTTTTATTTTTTCACATTTAATTGTAGGACAAGATTACCATATAAATAATTGGATAAATATAAATATATGATATATTAATCTAGAAGAAAATAAGAACTCCATCTAATATTATTGGAATAAATAAGTCTTAAGTTTATGTCTATCACTGAAGAGTTTAAACGGTTAAACAATCTTTCCTATTTATTAGATTCTATGATAGGAGGATTAGTCCTATAATGCCTCTATATATAACTCTTGGTCCCTCTCTCTACTGTAACGTAATGTGTAGTTTCACCCATCACTAAATACACAGTATAAAGGAATACGGTACAAGAATAAAGGAATACGGTACTTCATCTTGTTTAAAACGACATTTTTTATTGTATCACGATGGCACAAGATACGTTTTTTTCTTGATAATACTTGTATTTACAAATCATAAATACAGATCCTATACAATTTATGTCTAACATGTGGTATCAGAGTACGATTTTAGTTTATGATTTGTAAATCCTTGAGATTATATGTTTCTTGATTTGTTTATCATTCAAGGTATTAAAGTAAATTTGGTGAAATGAATAACTAAATAAAGATGCCGTGTGTTAGGACTTAAGGATTAATAATAATAAAAAAAAACTATAGTTAAAAGTTTTGTCAGATGCTTTTTTCAGTCTAATATCATGATTGAAAACCTAACCTTTATGTATGCTGTTTTCGATTTACCATTGCACCAACAAGATCGATGTTTATTGGCTATTATGTTCTGGTTAGTATAATATTATCTTATAATATTATATAATGATTGTTGCTTTCATTATAGTAGCAGTATAATCAAACATATAGCCCTTATATATTTTGCTTGCCAAATTATTATTATTTTTTAAAAAAAGTCAATGCTAAATCACGTTTGAAATTTTTGGATTCGGCCAATTTGCTTCGTTGAATCTTTTCGACTTACTAGGCCAGATTCCAATATCTTTGTTAATATACCTTATTATTGGAATCATTGTATCATATTGCTATAATGATATTGATTTGAAATAGGCTTGATCGGGATTGTTAATTCAATGCTTAGTCAACCATTAGTATTGTTGTATTTACATGAATCAATTTTGTTACCTTGATTCTGTATATTATCATTCTTAATATCCATATAGTTTTGAATTTTGTATTAACGGAGTGATTAGGTGATTAACCGTCCTTTGTGCTTAGTTCTTCTGTTGCACTTCATATATTGTTATAACAAGCCATTTAATTGTTAACATAAAGCTATACAATTTGACATTTTGACTTGAAAATTTATTTAAGGCATCTATTAGTGTTTTGGAGCTTGTGTATGTATATTGTTATAGTAACTAGTAAGCTCTATTTGTGAATTACGATGCCTGTAATTTATCTTGGATTATTATGTAATCTTATGAATATGATCCAAAATCAAAGAAAATTTTCAATTTGATGTTTTGATAAAATATCTGTCATATTTCTTTCAAATAATTGATATGTCATCTTTTGTGCCATTATATGTTGCTGGTAGATCAATTAATGATATATGTGTTTCAGATAATTGTAATACTTAAAATTATAATGGACTTATTAGTTGCTCAAATTATTGTCCATTGAGCATAATTGTATTTTGGGCAATTTAAAGATAAATAACCTATAAAACATTAAAGAATGATTAATTAGTTATCACCAAAGTGACTTAATTAAAGATAAAGTTTGTATGATAGTTATTTATGCTTATGCTAGATGATATAATTATAGATTTTTTAAAATTTGCCCAAAGATATTTTATGTCTATATTCATGTAAGAGTTATTACATTACCCAAAGGAATATAACATCTCTATTAAAGTTATAAATATATAAGTGAAATAATTATCTCTTCACTTATGGGGTGAATCGTTAGCAGGTCATTATTCTTATCCAAAGGAAGAATATGATGATGCATTCAGAAATGCTCACAGAATATAATCTCATGACTTGGTATGATATATTTTCAGCTATTACTCCGGCAACTCTTTCATAATTGCATCCAGCATTTTGGAGTTGAATGGGTCTAATTACTTTGATTGGCGTGAACAAGTGCTGATCATACTGGGATGTTTGGATTTAGACTTATGACAAACCTGTGCTTCCTACTCCTAAAAGCACACAATCTGAGTGGACTATCTATGAAAATTGGGAGCATTCCAACCACTTGAGTTTGATGACCATCAAAACTAAAATTGCAAAACACGTAAGGAAATCAATTCCTGAATCACTGAATTTTTTATGTGAATTTTTGCCTTTAATTGAGTAGCAATTTCAAGAAGCTAATAAAGTTTTGGCAGGTAATTTTATGGCTATTTTGACTACTAAGAAATATGATGGAGTAAGTGGCATTCGTGAACACATTATGGAATTGAATAATATTGCTGAAAAACTTAAATCTATAGATAGTTCTATTTCTGAACCATTTTTAGTGCAAGTTATTCTCAACTCTCTTCCTCAACAATTCAGCCCATTCAAAATTAGTTATAACACTCAAAAGAATAAGTGGACAATTAGTCAACTTATCTCTATATGTGTTCAAGAGGAAGAGAGGATGAAAAGGAAAGGATTGCAAACTGTTCATTTGGTATCACAAGGTCATAATGCAAATAGACCTAAAAAGACTAGAAGAAGGGTTCAAGGACACCAAATAAAGGGGCATCCATCCATAATGGTTTTGGTGGAAAATGCCATTTTGCAAAAAGAAAGGACACATGCTGAAAGATTGCCTGAAATCTCAAGGCATGGTTTTAATGAGAGGTAATTTCCTTCCATTTATATGCTTTGAAACTAATTTAATTGATATTCTTTTTAATACTTGATGGCTTGATTGTGGTGAAACTATTCACATTTCTAATAATATGCATAGATACCTTACAATCCGCCAACCACTGATAAAGGAAAGGACAATACTAATGGGGGAATAAAACAGGAGCAAAGTTGAAGCAATTGTGACATATAGTCTAGTTCTTAAATTTGGCATTTCATTATATCTCCTCAATACCTGTTATGTCCCTTCCTTTTTTAGGAATTTAATTTTCGTGTCTCGTCTGGATTTAGATGGTTACAAATTTTGGGAACCAATCTTTTACTATGCCTGAAAATAGTATTTTTATTGGTAGTGGTATTTTGATTGATGGATTATATAAGGTGGATCATGATTTTAATTTTTCACAATCTCTCATTTCCTTGCATGTGAATGTTAATGTTTGCACCAAACGTAGTCGTGATAATGAAACTTAGTCATCATTGTTATGGCATAAGCGCTTAAGTCATATCTCCAAAGAAAGACTTGAGCGACTTGTAAAAGATGGACTTTTGCCAACTCTTGATTTTACAAATTTTGGTACTTGTATAGATTGTATTAAAGGCAAGCAATCTAGATGTGTATAAGAAAAATGCCATTAGAAAGTCAGAACTACTTGACGTGATACACACAGATATTTGTGGACCATTCCTCCTTGTATAACTGGTGAAAATATTTTATCACCTTTATTGATGATTTCTCACGTTACGAAAAATATCTATCTAATTAAGGAAAAATTTGATGCTTTAAATAAATTTCAAATTTTTAAGGCAGAGTTTGAAATCAATTAGATAGAAAAATTAAAGTTGTGAGATCTGGTAGAGGTGGTGAGTATTATGAAAAATATGATGAAACGGGTCGTAATTTAGGTCCATTTGCTAGATTTTTTCAAGATAATGAAATTATAGCTCAGTATACAATGCCGAGAACGCCGCAACAGAAATAGTGTAGCTAAACGGCGTAATCAAACCCTATTGGATATGGTTCGAAGCATGATTGTGACAGTACTCTACCTGAATTTTTGTGGAGTAAACTATTAAGACAGCTATGTATATTTTAAATAGAGTTCCAACTAAAGAAGTGGCTAAAATCCCTTATGAATTATGGGTTGGTAGAAAATCAAGTTTAAATCATATACATATTTGGAGTTATCTTGCTGAAGTAAGGCTTTACAATCCACATCAAAGAAAATTGGATCCTAGGGCTATTAGTTGTTATTTTATTGGTTATCCAGAAAGATCCAAGGGATATCAATTTTATTGTCCTAATCATTATAATCGAATAATGGAATCTAATAATGCTAATTTTCTTGAAAATGGGGAGTTATGATAAAAGAGAAGTTGTATTGATTCTAAATGTAGAAGAATCAATTGAAATGAATAACTCACCCATTACTGCATCTACATGAGTGGAAAACATTTCTAATATTTCACTTCTTGATAAAGGAACATGATTCCATTACACCCATTGATACACATATTAATGATCATCCAAATAATTTGTGAAGGTCAAAAAGAGTTAAGACAAATGCAATTTCGGATGATTATCTGGTGTATTTACAAGAACATAGCGATACCGGCATTGATGATGATCCATTGAGGTAATTCAAGTAAAAATTAGTAACTTGAATCCAATCATTGGATGCATGCTATAAAAGATGAAATGGCATCAATCAAGGGTAACCAAGTTTGGGAATTGGTTGAATTACCTGAAGGGCTCGTACCTATTCAATGGAAATGGATATTTAAAACTAAATGAGATTTTAAAGGTAATATTTACCGTTATAAAGCCCAACTAGTAGCTAAAGGATTTACTCAAAGAGATGTTGTTGACTACAATGAGAATTTTTCTCCTGTATCTAAGAAAGACTCCTTCTGAATTATTATGGCTTTGGTAGCTTATTTTGATTTAGAACTACATCAAATGGATGTAAAAATGGCATTCTTGAATGGAAGAAATCTAGATGAAGAAATTTATATGAGACAACCTAAAGGTTTTGAGGAGGAAGGAAAGGGAAACTTAGTACGCAAGTTTAAGAGGCCAATTTTTGGATTTAAACAAGTTTCCCGCCAATAGTATCTTAAGTTTCATAATGCCATAAAAACTTTTGGATTTCTAGAAAATAAAACTTGATGATTGTATATATCTAAAGGTTAGTGGGAGTAAGTTCATATTTTTGATATCAATATATTGATGATATATTGCTTGCTACTAATGATATACACATGTTACATGATTCAAAAAATTTGTTTCTAAGAGTTTTGAGATGAAATATATGAATGATGCATCTTTCGTACTTGGCATTGAGATCCACAGAGATAGATTTAAGAGAATTCTTGGTTTATCTCAAAGGTCTTATATAAACAAAGTTTTTGAAAGACATCAAATGCAAAATTGTTCAGCAACTTCATCACCAATTGTTAAAGGTTTAAATTTAGTCAAAGTCAATATCCTCAAAAAGGTAAAATTGAGACCAAATAGAAAATGTACCATATGCCTCAGTTGTAGAAAGTTTAATGTATACTCAAACTTGCATGCGACCTAATATTAGCTTTGTAATTGGAATGCTCGGGAGGGTTTAGAGTAATCCAGGATATGATCACTGAATATCTGCTAAAAAGGTGATGCGTTATCTTCAAGGTACCAAAGATTTAATGCTCACATATAAGCACAGTGATCATCTTGAAATTGTTAGATACACTAACTCAGATTTTATGGATTGTGTGGATAGTATGAAATCCACTTTTGGATATATTTTTATGCTTGCTAGTGGTACTGTATCATGGAAAAGTATCAAACAATCTATAACTGTTTCTTCCACAATGGAAGCAGCATTTATAGCATGTCATGAGCCTACTTCTCAAGCTATTTGGTTGCGGAATTTCATTGAAGGACTCAAGATTGTGGATTCTATATCTAAAGGCATAAAACTGTATTGTGATAATTCTGCAGCTGTTTTCTTCTCTTATAAACTTTAATAATAAGTGCTCTAGTAAATCTAAGCATATTGAATTGAAATATCATGTTGTTTGAGAAAGAATCCAGCAACAAAAGGCGTCCATAGAGCATATAAAAATTGACAAAATGCTTGCAGACCCACTAACAAAAGCATTGGCGCCAAAGAAATTTTTGGAACACGTTAGTTCCAAAGGTCTTGATAAATTTTGAATATATGCTTATTTATTGTTTGGACACATATTTGACATTATTATTTCCTATTTTGTGCACATTATTGATTTATAAAATTTCATTCGGGATGTAATATTTTGGACCATTGATAGACATTACAGATTTGATTGTCTATTTTCTTGCTCATTTAGTTTTTATGTATAGTTGTTGAATTTTTTATACATGGAAGAAAATATATTCGTTATGTGATATATAACCGCTATGATCCATTTCAACAATTGCGTGGGATAGACATAGATTAATATTTGTGGTCACTTTATTAATCCATATTAATAATATTTATGTGGTCATTTGTCTAAGTGGGAGAATGTTAGAATATTAACTTTAGTAGACTTCTTGACCACTTGATATTCTAATATTGTTATTTTTTTATTTTCTCACATTTAATAGTAGGACAAAAGTACTATGTAAATAATTGGATAAATATAAATATATGATATATTAATCTATAAGGAAATAGGAGCTTCATCTGATATCATTGGGATAAATAAGTTTTACGATTACCTCTATCACTGAAGAGTTTAATCGGTTAAACAGTCTTCGCTATTTGTTGGACTCTGTGATAGGAAGAGTCCTATAATGCCTCTATATATAGCTCTCGGTCCCTCTCCCTACTGTAACGTAATGTGTAGTTCCACCCATTACTAAATACGCAGTATAAACAGACTGTGAGGAGAGAGAAGGCTAAAGGAATACGATACTTCATCTTATTTAAAACGACATTTTTCATTGTCTAACGATGGCACAAGTTATGTTTTTCTAGATAATACTACTTTTATTTACAAAGCATAAATATAGAGATCCTGTTCAGTTTGTGTCTAACATCATAAATCGTTGGATAATTAAAAAACAATGTCTAAGGATAGTCATTTCGCATTATAGAATGAATAGCACAAATTTATTCAACAAAACTAACACCTTATTTGCTTTTTGCAAGTAAAGAAATTTCTTCCTAATCGTTATTTCTTTAGCTTTTGAAATCTTTGATTGTGATATGTGCATCATTCACTGCTCATCGTGATTGTAAAATCTTTGAAATTGTAACATCATTTACACATCCCAATGTGATTCCAAATTGTAACATTATTCACACAACTCAATGCAATTGTAAAATTTCCCCTATTGTAACACTATTAAACTCATTTATCTTTTGTACATGTGGTTAATTAATGTAAGAAAGTTAACTCTTGTTCGAAGCTTTTTTATTGCAATGGAATTTTGGATCTTTTTAGACCAAATCATGTGATTAGGTCGGTTCAAAATCACAAACGAAAATCACACAATTTTCACAATCCAAATATCTTTCTGTAATTTTAAGAAAGAGAGATTGGAGAGAGAGCTTAAAACTCATCATTTTCTAAGAGCTCCTCAAGTTCTATTGATAGAGATTTCAATCTCTATCCATGGGGAGATTTTTTAGAGATGGCTAGTTGAAGGATGAGGTATTGAAAATAAGAGCAATCTATATGCTCAGATACTATCTCATGATATCACACTTCTACTTAGTTATCATCTAACATCTTCAATGAGGTGTTAATTGGAACCTTGAGATGTTGAATACCTCTTCCAAGCTTCTAAGGAATCGTCACCCTATTCTTTTTTGTTTTTTTGTTTAATTAGAAACCTGGTTGGGTCAACCCATCATGGATGACCCACCCATTTGTTTCTATATTCTATCACTCGCACATGATGGGCAAACCCATCAAATATCTTATCAATCTGTTTAAAAAGTAGCTACTTTCATTCAAGAAAATGAGTCGTGAAACCTACGAGTACACATGGACTTGGGAGCTCAAACTATGCACTTGTAGCTCTTATACATAGGGATAATATAGTGGTTTCAACCCATAAAGAAAATTTATCGTGTCTCGTTGTGCCCAAACTCATTTTGTTACACCAATCAAAGTATACTCAATCTCTCAAAGGTCATACTTGATTCCTCAATTCACCATGCATTCACAATTATGTTTCAATCCAAAGGTACATGTGAAGGTTGTAATCAAAATAGTCTTGTCTTTGCATACATATTACTCAGTAATGAATAAATTGCCTATAAATCATACCCGGAAGGTTGAATCAATCATGACCATAAGGAATATGTTAAAATAACAAACATTTACTCACCACCTTGTATCATAGTCAAAAGTCACAAAGGGCACAATCAAAGGGACTTATACAAGTGATGTGGTAGAGATTTATATAAAGAAACTCACTCACTTCCCTTTTTTGATCGTTTATAGCATGTGGTATGAATCACATGCTATGGTGGAAAAAGTCTATACATAAGAGCGTATGTTAATTAGCATATATACCATCATACATGACAGATCTTAGCTCAGTCGCGACATCATATCTAATGTGCGCCTAGCCCGAGTTTTAACAAGAGACTATTAGAAGTGCCTCGTTGAGATTTTGCATCCATCACCCAAGCTCACATGGTTGTGGGATATCATATTCGGTCTATACAACATTTAGCCTCATCTTGACCTAGTCAAGGTGACAATTTTCATGTTAGACACCAATCATCACCTAATTTAGGCTAGTTGTCATTTCTCAATAGTGTGTTTAGTCTCATTTTAGCTCGCTCTCAAAGTGCCTAAGGTGGTCATTCGTATGAGAGAGTCGACCTATATTTGGTGACACATT
Organism: Cinchona pubescens; assembly: GCA_025175665.1. Classification (NCBI taxonomy): domain Eukaryota; kingdom Viridiplantae; phylum Streptophyta; class Magnoliopsida; order Gentianales; family Rubiaceae; genus Cinchona; species Cinchona pubescens. Next base: position 3,000,685 of record JANKKI010000115.1, read on the forward strand.
TATCATAATGTACATCAATACTTAGCAAATAAACATGTAAATAACAAATACCATTTGTATTCATTGCAAACATGGTTTATTTACATTGTGACTTAAAAACATAATACAACATACGCAATCCTAGAATTTTAGCATGATACAAAAATACATCTCTAGGAATTGGTTTAGTAAGAGGATCTGTCTCAGCCATCTTATGCATAGAGATATGTTGTAACGTCACTTTTTTTTATTCCACAATATCTCTAATAAAATAATATTTTGTGTCTATATCTTTTGTCCTACCATGATATTTTGGATCTCTAGTATAGTCAATAGCTGATTGACTATCATAGTTGATCAATGTAGGCATAGAGGCATCGACGATAATTTTCAGATTTTATAAAAATCTCTTAAGAGAGATAGCCTCTTGTATAGTTGCTGCACATGCTACAAACTCAGCCTTCATTGTGAACAATGCAATGCATGTTTGTTTCTTGCTATTCCAAGATATGGCGCCATTATTTAGCATGAATACATATCCTGAAGTGGATTTTCGTTCATCCAGGTCCTCACTCCAATCTACATTAGAGTAACCTACCAGTTGTATATCACTTCCCTAATAGCACAAGGCATAATTAGAGGTACGTTTGAGATATCGTATTATCTTTTTCACTACTCGCTAGTGAGCCAGTTCAGGATTTGATTGATATTTGAAATCGATTTATGATATTGACCGCATAGCAAATGTCAGGGCGAGTGTAATTCATGGCATACATTAAACTTTCTATGGTACTTGAATATGGAATTCTTTGCATATTTTTTTATTTTTTCTAGAGTTTTAGGGCACATTTCTTTACTAAGGGGATCATTTTTCACATTGGTGTGTCAATTGGTTTGTAGTCTTGCATATAAAATCGTTCAGGAATTTTCAAAATATAAGCCTCCTATGAAAGATCAAGAATCTTCTTTGAACAATCTCTTTCGATTTTCACTTTAAGAATATCTGCCGCTTCGCTCATATCCTTCATTTTAGAATTTGAAGATAACCATTCTTTAATGGCAATAACAATACCTATGTTGTTTCCAGCCAATAAAATATCATCTACATAAAGTGACAATATTGCAAAGTTATCTTCAAATTGCTTTATATATACACACTGGTCTTCTTCGATCATCGTAAATCTATAAGAAGTTATGGCTCGATGAAATCGAAAATACCATAGATAAATGGATGATTTTATAATGCCATAAATAAATTTCTAAAACTTGCAAACTTTGCGCTTTTGATCTTTAACAATGAAACCTACAGGTTGTTACATATAGATTTTTTCATCCAGTTCTCTATTGAGAAAAGTAGTTTTGATATCCATTTGGTGCAATTCTATATCCAAATGGGCAACGATATCTAGGACAAGGTGAATTGAAGCAAACCTCACATTAGGCAAAAAAAGTTGCTTCATAATCTATACCTTTTTGTTGGGTATAGCTCTTAGCTACTAAACGTGCATTGAATCTTTCAATAGATCAATCTGCCTTCCTTTTAATTTAGAGAACCTATTTATTCTTACTAGCATCTAGCATTGGAGGTAGATTAACCAAATCCCAAATATGATTTGTTTTCATCGACTCAATTTCCTCTTCCATTGCCCTTTTCTATTCTTCTTTATTTGTTGATGAAAGTGCCTCTTCAAGCGTTTTAGGTTCGCTTTCATCTAGTAGAACTATCATAAAAAGTTTCTCTCTCAATCTCAAAACGGTGACGAGGATAGATGTTATGATTGCTTCTATGCAACTGAATTTCCAGCAAAATTGAGTTATCTAATGGTATTTCACTCCTACTTGGTTCAAGATATTGAGGAATTTCGTCTTGTCTCACAATTGAACTACTTGGGGTACTAAACTCATCAGAATCTTGCATTTCACACAAGAGAAAATCTTTATCAATTTCTCCCTTCAATGGAAATTCATTTTAATAGGAGATACCATCATTGACCTAACCATATCCAATAAAGTTCTATTCCTTCTTTCAACACCACCATTTTGTTGTGGAGTATTAGGAATAGTCAATTCCTTCTTTATTCTTTTTTCATCACATGGATCCTTAAATTGATCTGACAGATACTCACGTCCCCGATCTGTCCCTAATGATTTACCTATTTTGTCCAATTGATTCTCAATCATATTCAAATATAGTCTAAAGCAATCTAATGCTTCTAACTTGTGGGAGATCAAATCTAAATATGACCAAGACGCATAAAATCATTAGTAAAAATGATGAAATATGAGGCTCCATGCTTGCCTTTACATTCATTAAACCAAATATATCAGAATGGATTATTTGCAATAGAAGTTTTGCTCTGATTCCCTTACAAAATGGTTTTTTCTCTGCTTTTTCAGCTAGACAATGCGTACATATTGGCAAGTCCACTTTTGAGACATTACCCAAAAGTTCGGCTTTGGCTAGTATGTTCTTTCTTTCTTGCCCAATATGGCTAAGTCTAGCATGCCATACATTTGCACCCATATGATTGCTACTAGAAGACGCAATCAAAGAAAAGCAAGCACCATTATAATTTTCATCATTTTGTACTACACCTAGTACAAGGAAATTATCCAAAAGATGGGGAAAACCAATAAATTTAGTGCCATGATAAATATTTACATCACTACTATAAAGATACATATCAAAACCGAAACGTAAAAGGACAGTAACTGATACTAAATTACGCTGAGTATCTGGTGATGCATACAGCACATCATGTAGGAATAAGGTGTGACCACCTTTCAAAACAAGTTTACAAGTGCTAATATCTTTGACTTCAACTCTAGCATTATTTCATACATATATCCACTTTGAATTAGTAAGGATTCGGTGATATTCTAAAATCTCCTCTGTTTCTAGCTATATAGTCCGTGGCTCCTGAGTCAAGAATCCATAAAGGATTCGATTCAGCAAGCATGATAGTGTTAGAAATAAAACTGTAACACAGAGAAGAGAGCAATATCTTTTTGCCTCAGTGCATTCATGAGCATAGTGGCTTAGTTTGCCACAATTATAACATGATTGATTTCTCTTGTCCTTTTTTTCTGACCACCATGCATACTTCTCTTACGGTGAAAAGTTTGAGTCTTTTTGAACTCAAGAATAGCTTTTTTGAAGAACTTCTTGTTCTTATTTCTTTTGAAGTTTGGAGGTTTACTTGAGCCGGATTCAATAACATAAGTTTGACCGAAAGATTGAGTTGCCTCTAGGTTGGTGTTCATCTTCCAACTTAACATGATGCCTTATATCTTGAAAGGTTTTGATGCTAGGATTGTGAGTCATGTTGATTTCATAAGTTTCCAACTTTGGGGAAGCGACCTAGACTGTTTGTACTTGAAGCTCATCAATCATATAATATCCTACTGACTTCAACTCACCAATCGTGTTTAATATTTCTCTCAGATGCTGTTTCATTAAGTCATGTTGCTTTTTCACATTTGTGTCAAATTTGATTGTCAACTGTCTAAGGTTAGTAAATGAAGTTACTCCAAACTTGGCTTTCAAAGCAACCAATAGTTCATGAGTAATTTTGTACACTTCATACTCAATCATTAGATCATCTTGCATATTGCTCAACAACGTAATGCAAGTATTGCTATTTTTTTTTCCAAACTTGATAGGCCCCTTGATCTCTCTGATGTTGAGAAGTGTCACCATGCTCTGGTTCTTCCATGGTATGATAGAGAGTTTCCAACTATTCTTGTTCTTCAAGAATATATGTTTCAAACACGACGATGCCAAATATAGTAATTATCACCATTTAGTTTCTTTCTCTTGTTTAATTCAGCCACAATGTTCTTTGTAGTAACAATCATTTTATTGCAAACTACATATAGACACAGGCGCAAATAAATCCAAGCACTGATATATTTAATTTCAATCTGCAGAAATATCATTAAAATAATAATTATTAGACATACAGTACAAGATTGAAATGAGCAAAGCTCCCAGTCATCTACTGTTATCTCAATTGTTGAACTCCAGTTGCGATAATCATGTTTTGATGATGACTAAATAATTCTAATGGTTTGAAAATAAGTGTGTAGATAAACAGGAATTTTTGGACGTAAATGATCATCCGAACACAATCAAGAAAACAACCAGAAGACAATTTGGACGATGATGACTGTCCGAAAGGAAGACAGGTCGGACGATGATAAGCGTCTGACACAGAGTACCTGATGTAGCTTCGGACGATGGTAATCGTCCAATACAAAGTACCTAAAGCCTCGACACTCATGACAAAGAATAGCATCCGATCAATATTCCAGAAGCATTGACATCGATCGGACGCAAGTTCAGATGCATCTTCGGACGTCCGAACGACTACTCTCAGAGAATGAACTAGATGTCGGATAACAGAAGCTATGCATCGGACGTTCGAAAGGTCCAACGGCTAGTTCGTTCGGACGCAGAAGCTATGCATCGGCCGTCCGAAAGATCTAACGGCTAGTTTTTCGAAAACAAAAAATAGCCATTAGAGAATTATTGGGGGCAGTTTTTGGGCATCTAAAAATACCTTCAAGTCTGTAAATGCAATAAATAGAGAGTAGAACTACTGCATTCAATACAAACACGTGTAAGAGTTATTTGGGGAGAAATAGGCTAAAATATTGTGGGTTGTATTGGTTTGGGTAGTATAGTTCTCTTTGCTCAACTAGAGAGAATTAGTGTGAGCAAGAGTAGACTAGTGAGTGATCTTCAAGTGTAAAAGTGGAGGGACACAAGTGTACAAAAGTGAGGTTGTAGTATTGTAAAACCTTTTCGCTCAACTAGAGGGATTTAGTTGGTGCAAGAGTGAGCATTCTTTGTGTACAAGAAGGCTATTGCCTCACCTTCTTTGAACCTTCTAGATAGTGGATATACTTCAAACTTGAGAAGGTTGGGAATTTGGTTTGATACTTTTTATCTCAATCATCTTATTTGTTCTTTGAGTTTCAATTAATTGAATATCTTTTGTATTCATTTGCGCTTAAGTGTTTATTTGTTGCATAAAGTTAAATGTTTCTATTAAACACAATTAAAAGGTTTATTTTTTGAAATAACCTAATTCACTCCCTCTTAGGTTGCTTTTGGGGCCAACAATTGGTATCAGAGCCTTGGTCTTGGTTTAATCACTTTTGAGTAAAGATCATTATGGCAACCAATAATGTTTTATTTTTAGAAAGACATTGCATTTCTAGACCTCTCATGTTTAATGGCATTAATTTTATTTTTTGGAGGGAAAGAATGAAAATTTTCATACAATCCATTGATATGTTTGATTTATGGTACATTATTGATGAAGGTCCTTGAGAGGCCAATATTGTTGATGAAAATACACATAGATTAAGGTCTAAGACTAGATATGAGTTAAATGCATAAGATAGAGTAAATTTATCTTTAAATGCTAAAACCATGAATATTTTGTATAATGCCTTGGATGCAGATGAATCTTCCAAAGTGAAAGGTTGCAAATCGGCTAAGGAGATATGAGACAAATTGAAAGAAATCTATGAAGGAAGCGAAGATATAAGAGAGCAAAAGAAGCCACTTCTTGTGGCTAAATATGAATCCTTCAAAATGGAATCTCATGAGAATATTGACAAGATGTATTGTAGGTTCATTGATATTGTAAAGGTTTACAAAGGTTTAGGTAAAGAATATTCTTTGGATGAAAAGAATAGAAAGATTTTGAATGCTTTACCTAAGGAATTGGATTCTAAATCCATTACCATAGAAGAGTCTATAACACAAACAAAACATTAGAGAATTTAATTCAGGCAGCCCAAATTCAAATTTTTTTATTTTACAATTTTATGAATAACATAATATACCACAAAATTAGGACTAAAAATAAACATGTCCAAATATTCAAAATTTTGTGATATTCATATAGAGCATAAAATCAAAAAAAATTTGGTGAAAAAAATCATATTTTCTGATTTTTCTTTGATTTTCTATGATTTTACAACGGAGAAAAAAAAATACATTTTTTCAATTTTTTTTTTTTTAAAAAAATAAAGCTCCACACTCCTGATCAAGCGCATGTACTGCACGCGTTTGCTACTTTTTCAATAGGTCGTTGATGAGCAAAAATTTTTCAGATTCTATACTCAACTTTAAACTCATTTTCTCTCAATCGAAACGTTCATTTAATGCGTATAATATATGGAAAGATCTTTTCACCTAGAGTAAGAATATGTAAAATTTACACCTTCATGTTGGTTATATGAATCGTAGAAATTTGAATAAAAAAGTTAAGTTTTAAGAAAGAAAACCCCATTTCTCTCTCTCTAAGAGACTATGGCGGAAGTTAACCACCAAACTTTACAAGCAAGCTAAACTATTGAATAGGAGCTTATGTTTAAATTTCAGCTTTCTTAAACCTCTTGTGCATAAAGTTGCCATGAGAGAGCTCTTCTTAAGCTATTATGAAATTTGAAAAAATCCAGTATATTAAACATAAATTTCTGATTCATAGAGCATATAAAAGCATGAATTCAATCACATAAAGTTCTAATACTAGTGTAAGAAAGTTACCTCTTGTCCGGAGCTTTTCAATTGTAGTGGAATTTCAGATCTTCTCGAATCGATTCACGTACTTATGTCTGTACAAAATTACAAACGGAAATCACACGATTTTCATAGTTCAAATCCTTTCTATGATTTTAAGAGAGAGAGATTAGAGAGAGAGAGATTCAAGCTCATCATCTTCTAAGAGCTCCTCAGGCTCTATTTATAGAGATTTCAATCTCTATCCTATGGGGAGAAACAAGTTGGAGGTGGCTGAGTTGAAGGATACACTGAATGTATTGAACTTGAGCATGGGGTGTTGACACCTCATGCATCCACCTTCTCCTTCTACTTGGTTAGTCATCCTCCCTTTGAAGCATGAGGTGTTGAATTCCTCTTCCAACTTCTCAGGAATCATTACTATTCTCCTTTTTTTTTTTGCTTTAATTAGAAACTGGGTTATGTCAACTCATCATGGGTGACCCACCCGTTTGTTTCTATAACTAGGTATGGAGGGAGTGAAATGACTATGATCTTAGCATGAAACACCACAACTTAGAGATTGTAAAGCTCAGAACTGATGTTCGGGATAAGTTGGAATCGAAATTGAGCAACTGACTACTGTGAAAAGCTTGTTTTTGAGAACATATCTCAGACATTACGAGCCAGAGAATCCCAAAAACCAGAACATCGATGATGCTATGTAGCTATGCTGGCTACTCCCCTAGGAGATATCCGAATCATATTCTACTTAACTAAGAAGAATGAAAATATACTACGAGATGCAACAGCACAATTAGTGCTAATTTTTCCACTGTGGTTCCAATTGATCAAGAATTTGAACATAGACTTGAAAATATTGTATTACACATTATGTAAGGACCAAGAAAATATATACAATATGTATAAATCAGGTCTCAATTCAATTGGCATATGGGGTTGCTTTATATAGGTTTACAAGAGAATATTTTAAATCATCTATATATGGTAAGTCTTGTTAATCAAGAGAATTAGACAATTAAAGTAATTACCTAATTTAGGGAAATAATTAGGAAAATTATATCAATTAAATATTTACATACCATAATTTAACAATTCCATATCTTTGACATATTATAATACTTATTTCTATTTTGGAAAAAAGAAAGAAATGTTGATCAATTAACATATAATGCAAATAGATGCAGCAAGCATCCCTCGGTAACTTTGAGCTTGGAGGTCTAGTGATTTCCACATCCTTGCATCAGCACCTGGAAACAATCCGTGAACCAACCAGTCAAGCTCAAGAAATCCAAGCAAACTCTGCAATTGTGTAAAGACCAATAATCAACTCCAAAAGACCTGGTAGCAACATTATCCAAAATAAAGCCTACAAATTAAGACTTCAAATGGCTATATAATCTCTTGGGAAGAATAATTAGTGTGTATTAGAGTTTCATTGAACTACTCCCCGTTTTCCCTTGTTAAAAAAGAGTGTAGTACACCTCTGAGCAGCATGTTAACATCATCAAAAATGGAAGTTAGCCATCTTGTAATACATACATTCTGAATCTTGAGAGCAATCTATATCCCACAATAATGAGCAAATTCTCCAAAATATAAATTCATTCAACTACGAAAAAAGTTCAGCTCTCGATATGAAAGGCGGAAAGGGGAAAGAAGCAAATTCAGTCTAGAGACATCAACAAACCAATGGGGACCTTAAGCATAAGGAAATTGAAGAAAATTAAGGCTAGTCAAAGATAACCACACGCTGCAAATCCCTTCTAGAAACTGCCTGAGAAGCTATATTCCAACTTTTGCTAACATAGTCTGCTACACAGTTCAACACATTGATACAAGGAAAATTCATAGATTAACAGGACGATTGCAGATGCATTTCTACTCGAAGCAAGTTGAGAAATTTTCCAGACAGGAACGGAATCAGAAAATCATCTTTAGTAATATGAGCAACTACAAGCACATACATTTGCTGATACAAATTCAGCTTCAACCTCAACACAAAAGAGATAGGATAGGAATCAACCCCAAAGAAGAAGAATCACTGACATTATGTAAAATCCCATGTCATCCTGAACAAGTTCATTTTAATGAGTTAAGGTGATATGGACAAATGTGAATCAAGGAGTTCATAACATTTATCATAGATCCGGTTCCTTAAATGATAAGGATTAGTTTACTAATGATGATAAATCTTAATATATGCTTATCACCTTATAACGAGTCCTTGTTTGGCACAAAACCAAATTATCAAGAATTGCGAGTTTTTGGTTCACTTTGCCTTTTTTTGAGCATTTTGTACACTTTGTTAGATCCGCAATTAAAACCCTTATTCTTAAGGTAAATTGTAATATCTCATCCTAAAACAAGTCGTATGTTTTAGCTCATATCATGACCATGTGGTCTTTGAAGAATCTTTTCCATTTGCCAAATGTGTCTTCGGAGAGACTTTATTTCTAATGGCTCTGTAATTAATTTCAAAAGCGGATGTTTCTCTCTTTTTCTTGAAAAAATTCTTGCTAATACGAAGTCACTCATTGCCACCGTCATAGTGAGAACAAAATAGGGACCCGATTTTGTAGTGAATTTGAGGTGAAACAAGGAACTCCACAATGCAGGATGACCTCTTTTTCTAGGATAAATTACAAGAAATTCTGGGTAAAATTTATGTTAGTTATTGAACAAGTATTAAATATTTTAGAAGTTGCTCAAGAACCAATAGGAGGCTTCTGTATGGAGAAACGTGGACCCTCTATTTTTAGTAAAGTGATTCGCTCAATCCAAATAAATTCCTTCGATTGATTATCGAGCAACTTACTAACATGTCACTAATTGTTCAATGACCACCATATATAAACCTTGTCAAGAATCTCCTAGTGGTTTAGCTAACATCTTGGTTTTTCTCTATTGCATGAAAACTTACGATTTGCCCCTTTATGGTTTGTAAAAAGGATGAAAAGTTAAATATTTAATGGATTTTACAAAAAGTACGCCTGAAAAATTCTTTGCTACTCACTCTATATTATGGAGTGAGCATTGCAGGTCGTTAGATGATTGAAAAGTAGTAGGATCTCCCTACTTTACAATTTGGAAAAAATTCGAATATGGAAAAAACTTGCATACTTTACAAGGTTAATGGTATTTTGCTATATCTGAATACATTTTTAATTTGGAGAGCAAATTAGAACATATTTTCAGTTTGGAGGATTGAATTGAGAATCATAGTTTTTGGGCCACATTGGCCTAGTAGTAGGGCTAGTGTAAGTAAAGCATTGTTGGTCTCTTGATACCACTGGCCCTGAATGTAGTGGTATCCACGACAGCGTAAAACAGGTCCATAAAAGTAACGATAATAATTATTTTGGTTGTTCGCTTGGGCTTTCTTTGATTTACAAAACATTTATTTTAGTTTAGAGGACCAAAATGAGATCTTTTCAATTCGGAGGACTATATTAGAATTTTTTTAAATTTTTTTTTTAATTTGAATGGTCAAATTGAGACCTTTTCAATTTAAAAGACTATACTGATATTATTGTTTAGTTTTACGGCCAAAATGGTATTTAACCCTTTGAAATAGCCTTGTTTTTCTTCTTTTCTTTGTTTTTTGAAACGAATTTTTCCTTTTAATAGATTTGTTAATAAGCTATTAATTTTTTTAATTACATATAAGTTCTATCTAGTCTATTATTGTGTCGACAACTTATGTATGTTGATGATAGTTATATGTGTAATATTATTTCATGAGAGATTTTATTCAATCAACTTCTTTTTTTATTAACTTTACTTAATAAAGTTTCAAAAAGGCTAGTTTTATTTCCTCTTTTAGCTTATTTTAAATTTTTGTTTTTCTTCTCTACAAGGGTTCAAAAGTATAATTAAAATTTGTAAATTTATTTTTCAAGTAAATTTTATTTCTTTATTATTGCTTGGTTTGTAAAATCTATCCTAATAAAATTATTTTTCACTCTTCTTTAATTTTTAAAAATTCATTCCTAATATTTTATTATATAAAAAAATTTAAGTCTATAAAGCAGGTTGTATTTCCTATTTTACTCTTTGAGGTGTAATTATATAAATAACCTAAACAATTATAAAAGAGACATTTAAGTTTAGGGACATAACAAAATCATTAATTTTTATAGCCCTAGTAAATTCAAAAAGAAAATCTAAATCACTAAATCAAACTCCCTCATTTATTATATTATTAGTCTAAGAGTTAATGCATTGCACGTGGGTGGGTTATTTCATGCGGTAATTATTTGCATATTTTTGTTAAGATAAATTAAAGAAAAAGTTTGTTTTGAGTTAGTATAGGGATAATGCACGTACTAAGATAAACTTTATTTCAAGAATAATCATATTTAGTCTAACATGGATTTCATTTTTTCAAGCACATTAAAATTTATTTCTAAAAGTTGTATAATTTATGGTTGTCTCAAGTAGTACCTCCAATGTGTGTGTGTGTGTGTGTTTTTTTTTTTTTTTAATAATATCAGAGTGTTACTTTAAAAATATGGTTTCAGTAAAACTTACGCAATATGAGTTTGTATTTCTCTCCAAATTTTTCTACATGTATAATTACCTATGTTTGCTCAACTATTATTAATACATTTTTTGGTGACTAATATCAGCTAAAATTTTTTTAACTACTCTAAGTTTTTCCTAATTTCATATTATGATTTGATTTTCTTTTTTGCCTTCATTATTTGCCTCTATCTTATTATAAATCAACTAATTGTAATCATTATAATAATTAATTCAAGGAAGAAACATTTGTTCCATGATTATTTACAGTTGAGATGCAATCAACTATACTTTTAAATTGGACAAACAACTATCAAATTAAATGGTTCTTTTTAAAGAACTATATCTTAAAAATTTGAGATATATTACAGGTTAGACATATACCATAGCTATCTTTTCACACAATTATATTATCTTCGAACAATATTCCTCTAATAAGAAGTATTATATATATATATATATATATATATATATATCTTCATAAATTTTAAAATATTTAACCTCTTCCTTTTTTTGGTGGTTAATTGGTTTCAACTCAAAGGAAGATTTAATTAGTTACTAATTAAAACTTTATTAATCATGACATGAATAAGCACAATAATTACCATAACACTTACCATGGACATGGTCCCTCAAATGGGAAAATTTTATTTTGGTTAAGAGTAACTACTAAATATATGCAATAGTTGCTCCTCAATCAATAGGAACTTTCTATTTAGAGTGGAGGACTCATTTTTCTGAATAGGATGACCCCTTCAAAATGCAGGCTCCCATCCCAAATGGAGGATGCCCATTGATTTAGAAACAACTACAAGACATGCCTAGTAGTTGACATGCTCCTGCATAAAATTTCTATCAAATGATAAGTATAAGAGACAGATATAGATAAATCAATATATACTAACGACCCGTATAATGCTCACTCCATTTGGCTATCTCTTCCAAATTATCAAGAATTAAGAGTTTAATTATTCACTTCATTCTACACATCTATTTATCTATTGTTTTTTTATAGCATTTTGAACACTTTGTTATCCATGATTAAAACCCTTATTCTTAAGTTAAATTGTAATCTCTCATCCTAAAACAAGTCGTATATTTTAGCTCATATCATGATCACCTGGTCTTTGATGAACTTTTTCCATTTGCCAAACGTGTCTTTGGACAGCCTTTATTTCCACCGCACATAAATACGCTCCGTCGAAAAGGAAATATTTTATTTTATATTAAAATGCATAATTAATTTTGATTAGAGACTTAAATAACTAAAATAATTCTTAAAACAAAAAATTTCAGCATCTTAACAATTACTTAAAGAAATATTTAATAGTTTCACTTTATCCAAAATCACAAAGACAAATTATAAATTTATAAATCATAGCGAGTAATCTAAACATTAAGTAAATCAAAAAGTTTCCTTGTAAGTCACCCCTTTTTCCTACTACTTAGTAATAATATGCTATCATGTAATGTTTGGTTTGGAATATTATATCATACGATAGTAAGTTTAATAGTGGTAGGTGGCATATATTTTAGTAACAATAAGTCAACAATATATTCTTATATATTTCTCTCTCTTTGCATATATATCTTCATTAATATAATGAAATATTTAACCATTCCCTTTTTTTTGGTGGTTAATTGATTTCAACTAAAAGTAAGATTTAATGAGTTACTAAAACTTTATTAATCATGACATGAGTAAGCACAGTAATCATCGATGCATGAAACTAAATTGAGAAAATTCGATCTCCGCAAAATCGAAACAAAAGTAATATATATATATATATAAACACACATACTTGCATATTTTATTAAAGGTGCATTTTATTGGTACAAATACTATTGCATCTTCTCTTGAAGATGCAATGCATACTGAAAATGCACCCATGCATACCCAATACTGAAAACCACACACACAGATACACACAAACACACACCAGATAATTTAATAGAGGATTACACATTATAAGTACATCCACGGACTTATTTTCAGGGAAGTGAAATATATGGCACAAAGATCCAAAATAGGAGTTCCTTCAACACTAATGGAGCTTCAACAACCACTGCTCCATATACTTGTGTTTGCTGGTCATCATTGGCTCGAATAAGAAGTGCATAAGCATTGACAACAGGCACATTCAACTTTAAACCAGTTGCCACTTCCACAAACTGCAGATTGGTCCCGGCCTTCTTGTTCTGCTCATCCACTGCAAATTTTCCGATTTCGATCACGGCGGGGTCTTTCGGGTTCAAGATGTTAAAAATCGAACCACCTACTTCCACTTGCTGTAAATCCACCAAAAAAATAAAAAATAATAAATAAATAAATAAAAATTCCCAAACATGCTAATAACATCATATAATGGAAGAAATAGCTGCAAGATTAAATAAATTAGATTTTGATAAAAATAAGGGATATTTTTAAAAACAAATATTAAATCATTTATCATCTACTATATCAAAGTCCTCTCAAATTAAGAACCAATTACTTTGCTAAAAAGAGGTAAAACTTTTATCAGTAGGAATAAGAATTGGATGTAATTTGTTTTGGGAAGATTTTGGATTTTATAAATCAAATCTGAGCAGATCGGTGTAGAAAGGGAAGACAACAGCAAATTATTTATTTATTTATTTTTTTGTTTTCTTTTAGTTGTGGAAATCGTGGTTAAATCTTAAAGAAAGGTTATTAAAGTCTTTTCACTCACTCAAGGGAAGTAAGTGTAATTATTAAAATTTGAAGGGATATAGCTGTAATTGTGCTGAACCTCAGGGAAGGTACATAAAATTATCCTAAAAAATAAGAATAATCATCGACAGCTTCAAACACAATATAATTTATCAGAAAATGAAATCGATGATATCTTATTTGAAATTTTAATTCTAAACTCATGCAAAACCAACCCTCCACATAAAGTTTTAAGTGGTATATATTTTGAAAAAATTATACAATTCTTTTACGAAATTATTTATTTTAAAAAAATTTTAATAGTACAATATCATGTGATTTTAAAAATTATATTATACAAATTTTTTAAATTAACAGATTGATTCCCTCGATAGATAGATTGTACTAGAACTTCCCTATATTTTGATACAGGTATGAAAAATTAAAATTTGTATAACCTGTCCAGCAGATAAAGTTTTTTGGGCCTTCAAATCGGCCATTTCTTTCCATAGCGTACCCTCCTTAGCTAAATTCTCTTATAGGATCCTAGAAATGCTGACGGAAGTTTCCCCACTATCAAGAAAACAGTAGTATAAATATGTAGTAGTTTTTTTTTGGCCATAAATATATAAATTTAAACATGCATGCAGAAATAATTAATGGATGAAAGTTCAGGGGTCGAATAGAAAATTAATACTCACTGCAGATGTGGCTTGGTTGGAACTTGATCCATTATGTAAGTCGTAGTTGCCTTTTCCTCTCTCTCGAGACTTATGAATAGATTGATGAAGGTTGGTTGCTGAGCTTGAACGTGAGAAGCCTCGTATTTATAGGCCATTTTTTGAAATTGAATGACTTTTATACCCTTGATCATCATATATATAGCCAAAACGCTACCTATAGTCCTACGGGAAAAGAAAAGAAAATCATGTTTAAATTCTTGAAAAATCGTGAAAAGATAGAGGGAGAAATTAAGGAGTTACCATTCCGTAGTTTGGATCAATCAATTCTATGAAAATCTCAAAGTAAGTCCGAACATTTATATTGCTGGTGGATGGATTGACATTCCAAATAGATTGGAGATTTTACTGTGATTTTGAGATATAATATCTATACTTTTCTTATATTTCGTATAAATTAAATAAGGTGATCTATGCTAAGAATTAAAAATTGTAGATTCTAGCATGTTTTGCATGATTTACTTTCCTATAACTGGTATCAGAGCCACTATTAATTAATTTATTATTTATTATATAGATGTATTTGATTATTTTGAATATTAAATTTATTAAAGCATACGAATTTTTTTATATTATTTTTGAAAATAATGGAGTAAAAAAAGCTTTTTTTTTTCTGCCAAGATGCTGAAAGGTGCTGACGTCAGCAGTGACCTGGTAGCCAGATTATTCTAAGTAAGGCCTACAAAATAGGATATCAAATGGCTATATGATCTCTGGGGAAGAATAATTAATAAGTATTAGATTTTCGTTCAAGTACTTTTCCTAGTGTATTAAACTTTGAGCCGCAATGATAACATAATCAAAAACAGAAGTCAATCATCTTGTGATACTACACATTCTGAAACTTTAGAACTCACCAAAACATAAATTCATTCAACTACGAAAAAAGTTCAGCTCTCGATATGAAAGCCGGAAAGGGGAAAGATGCAAATTCAGTCTAGAGACATCAACAAACAAATGAGGACCTTAAGCATAAGGAAATAAATTTAAGAAAATTGAGGATAGTCAAAGATAACCACACATTTGCTGCAAATCCCGTTTAGAAACTGCCTGAGAAGCTATTCCAACTCTTGCTAGTCTGCTACATAGTTCAACACATCGATACAAGGAAAATTCATATATTATCAGGACAGTTGCAGATGCAACTCTACTCATAGCAAGTTGAACAATTTTCCGGACAGGAACGGAATCAGAAAATCATTTTTCTTGGATGCTAAACATTTTGGCAAGAGGAGAACAAGTTCTGCTATACATGTTAATAATGTGTGCGTAGTTCAAATATCCATCATCTAAACTCAAATACTGAACACAAGCCATTGAACTTTTGAAAAGCCTCCCATGAGTTCGAAAAGTATTGTTCGGATTATAGGTAAATTGTTCGTCTCGGAACTTCTCAAATCTTACATAGAAGTTGCCCATGCGTAATACTAGGTCAAAATAATGGGCCCATGATGTCCAATTATTATATATTGGAATTCTTTATAATGGCTAAAAAAAAGAAAAAACAAATAATAGCATTCACTATTTGTAATCTAAATGATTATTTCGAAATATTATTTGTATTCAAACAATTATTTCATTATTCAAAAGTTAGCATTATTTTCAAGACTATTAAATAAAAACTCAAATATTATTTGTCAAATAATAAACATTGTTCCTTATCAATTGAGTGATCAGCTAATTTTGATTTAAATATGTTATTAGGTTGACAAATATATTTAATAAATATTTATAAATATTATTGATTCTTTAAAATTTTATCTCACATATATTGAAAAAAATTTTGTTGACTTGTTCGTAAATTTTCGAACCTATCAAACAGCTATGTGATGACTAGATTGGTACTCAAATGATAAGGATTAGTTTAGTAATGAATGATAAATCTTAATATATATCACCTTATAATGAGACCTTGTTTGGCACAAAACCAAATTATCAAGAATTGAGAGTTTCTGATTCACTTTGGTTTTTTTTTTTTTTTTTTGAGCATTTTTTACACTTTGTTATCCGTGGTTAAAGCCTTATTCTTATTGTAGTAAATTGTAATCTCTCATCCTAAAACAAGTAGAATGTTTTAGCTCATATCATGATCATGTGGTCATTGATGAACTTTTTCCATTTGCCAAATGTGTCTTTGGACAGCCTTTATTTCTAATGGCTTTGTAATTAATTTCAGAAGCAGATATCTCTCTCTTTTTCTTGAAAAATTCACGCTAATACGAAGCCACTTGTTGCCACCGTCATATTGATAACAAAATAAGGACCCCTATTTTATAGTGAATTTGAGGTGAAATGAGGAACTCCGCAATGTAGGATGAGCCCTTTTGCGAGGATAAATTACAAGAATTTTTCGGTAAAATTTGTGTCTGGTTATTGAGCAATTATTAAACATTTTAGTAATTGTTCAAAAATCAATAGGAGAGTCCTGTATGGAGAAATATGGACCCTCTATCTTTAGTAAAGTGAGGCATTCAATTCAAATCGGTTCGTCCTGTCCATTAGTTATTGAATAACTACTAGTATGTCATTAATTGTTTAATAACCACCATAAACCTTATCAAGAATCCCCTAGTGGTTTGGCTGACATCTTGTTTTTTCCTTATTGTAAGAAAACTTACGATTTGCCACTTTATGGTTTGGATTTGTTTGTAAAATGCATAGAATTTTAGTCATTTAATAGATTTTTGTTAAAAGTATACAAAAGTACTCCTAAGCCTAACTAATATCCTTCTATTGCTCATACACCCTCCGTTGAAAAGGAAAGGTCCTGTTTTATATTAAAATATATAACTAACTTTGATTAGAGGCTTAAATGACTAAAAAAACCTTAAAGCAAAAAACTTCAGCTCCTTAACAATTACTTAAGAGAATATTTAATGGTTTTACTTTAACCAATACCACAAAAGACGAATTGTAGATTTGCAAATTATAGTGAGCAATCTTACTCTGTACATTAACTAAATCACAAGACTTCCTTGTAAGTTACCCCTTTTTCATCCTTACTATGGTAATAATGCTATCATGCATTGTTTGATTTGGAACATTATTATAAGATAGTAAGTTTAATAGTAGTAGCATATATTTTGGTAACAACTAGTACAGGAGTACGTGCTGTGTATGTTTAAAAATATTAATTGTTTCATTTTCATTACTATGAATTTAGTAGTAAAATATGTTTAGAGATACTAATTGTTTGAATTTTTAGTTCACTTTATTTTCCTCTTATATTATTTCTGTTTTATATTTAACTAAATTAAAGAATTTTTTTGTTAGATATTGACCTAGTTGATATATATTTAGTTCACATGAGTATAGAGAAATATTTGTTCATAAGTGATTTTATGTATTTTCTTTAGATATGCTTATCATAGAAACATAAGAAATCTGTTCAGTTTAATAGTTCAAATAATTTCATGAATTCTAAATAATTGTCTCTTGTACAATAACACATCTACCTTGCAATTTTATAAATAAAACTCCATTCCTCGGTTGAGAATTATTGAAGTATTTTTTCATAAGTTCATTGGTATTTTGTACAAATTTGAAGATAGGAAAAGTCTAAAGGATCGTCAAACTAGAGCACAATGTATGATATGAAATAGTATTAAAGTTTATCATTATATCCATTCTATAAGTTTAGTTATCAAAGAAGGGAATGTGATCTTGAAAAAATGTTGACGAATTTTGGAGTTTATTGAAATCCTTTATTCTCTTCAAATATTCAAGTGCTATCTAAACATGTTTGGATTTATCAGGTATTAAGGTATTTGATTATTCTTGAATCTCTAGACCTCTCTTAGAACCAACTTGAAAGACCTATTATACAAATACTAAATTGTAATTTTAATTTAGGAAATACAGATTTCTCCTATATATGTAGTTTGCACAACTATACCAAAGTGGAAAATATTCTACTATTTGGTAAGTTATGGCGCAAAATTTAATGATTAGTCCATTATATTAAAATTATCAATCTGTATAGTAGTAAATTGAAAGATAGATATTCAATCTATAAGAGACAGATATAATATTGTGCAATCAATCACATATGTGTTGTAGTAGTTATCAACCTTCAATAATTCAAAAGTAATAATAGACATTCATTATTTAAATTTTATTAGATAAGGTACATTTTAAGTAAAATCTAATTAGTAACTGATTTGATATCCTATTTTTTAATATATAATTTATACGGTTACTAATATTTAATAATGATGGTTATAGGTCCAATGATAATAACAATCTTTTTTTGTATTAAAACAATAATGATCTTCAATAATTTTAGACTAATATAATATAGACATTAATTTTAATATAGGCGTAACTCTGATTAAAATGTGCTAATTATTTAATACATGAAAAGGGAATTAAAAATAAAGTAAGAAATTGAAAGATAAAGAGTATAGTCTTTTTTACAGCAAAGTGCATATTAAGTGGTAAGAAGTAAAAAATTTTAAATTATGCTGTATTTTGTATGATTTACTTTCTTATCAGAGTTATTCTTGATTAATTTGCTTATACACACGATGCAGATATATTTAGTTATTTTGAATATTAAATTCATTCGAGCCATACGTATTTTTTATATTATTTTTCAAGACATTGGAGTAGAAAAAGCTTTATTTTTTTGGCTGATATCAATGTGCTAACGTCAGCATGTGACGTCATCAGATGACGTGGTAGCAAGATTATTCAAAGTAAAGCCTACAAAATAGGACTTCAAATGGCTATATGATCCCTGGGAAGAATAGTTAATTAGATTTTCATTCAATTACGTTTCCTGTTTTCCCTTCTTAAAAAAGTGTGTAGTCAACTTTGAGCAGCAATGTTAACATCATAAAAAATGGCAGTTAATCACATGAAATTGCTCATGTGATGTATTGGTGTTGACATGGACTAAAGGACAACAAACAAAAAACCGGAGACAACATGCAGTTAATACATAACAAAAATATTTAGATAGATTCGATTTTTAATTTTATTTATAGATTTTGTAGTTAGAATTAAATTTTAAAGAATCTTGCTTACATCAACTAGATGTCATAGATTTTATAAGGTTTAATCCACACTACAAGATTTACAGGTGGGATCAAAGATTGGATCGTAGTGTTTTCATTAATAAATTTTATATACAACATAATTATATTTCATTCATAAATATTTCTAATCGTAATATTTGACATGCGTAAATTAACATAAAATTATACGTGAATACTTATTAAAAATAAATGTATCGAATTGACTTGCGAAGTGGGAAACAATTTAATTTAGGGATAATTTCAATGCCACCTCATCCCAAATGTATAACGTTAATGGCTGCCAAATTCAAAAACTTCACATCAAGAGAGGTGCTTGTCACTGCCCTTTAATTGACTACAGGCCTACAACCATTAATTGAGTCTTACTACAATTATACACCACCGTCCAAACGGAAAAGCTTGGTAGACAAAAATACCCCTCCCCTAAAATTTGCCTAATACGTATTTTGCGTAGGTGACTTTCATCTTGAGTTGGAGAAACTCCCACACTTATATATATTTATATATGCCAAAAAGCTATACATAGTCAATCAATCTTGTGAAAATTCTGAAGTAATTATTTGTGTGGATATCATTAGAGGTTAGACGTTTGTGGTCGATGGATCGACATTCCAAATAGATTAGAGATTTTACCATGATTTTGAGTTATAATCTTTATATTTTTCTTGTACAATATATAAATTAATTAAGGTGATCCTTGGTAAGAAGAAAAAATTTTAAATTACTCTTTATTTTGCATGATTTACTTTCTTATAGTAATATCAGTACCACCATTGATTAACTTATGATATAGATATGTTTAGTTGTCGTGGATATTGAATTTGTTTAAACTATATGATTTTTTGATGTTGTTTTTGAAAATATTGGAGGAAAAAAAGTTTTTTACCTGCCAGGATGCTGATGTCGTCATCAGATAACGTCAGCAGTGATGTCAACAGATGAATGAGCATGCTGACGTCAGCATACGACATCAGATGACGTCACCAAATCTTGACTTGTGGTATTTGTCACTTTAATGTATAGTGATATTTTGGATTTTGTCACTAAAAGTGCTTAAATTAGTTTAATTTACTTTTTGTGACAATTAATTTTATACTTTCAAATTAAAGGTTTTCTAAATTTGATTTTAATTTTTGCCAAATGTTGTTTAAAATTGTATGTTAATATTTAGAAACCTTATTTATTTTAATATGCAGTTAATGCATAATGAAAATCTTTAGGTAGATCCGGTCTTTGATCCCATTTATAAATCCTCTGATCAGAATTAAACTGCAAAAAAATTTTACTTACATAAGATGATATCATAGATTTATAAAGTTTAATTCACACTACAAAATTTACAAGTGAGATCAAAAATCGGATCCATCTAAATATTTGCCAATACATAATACATTCCTGAACATGCGAATCAAACCTCCATACTTTCATGAGTACTAGTGACTTTAACATACTTCATGTGTGTTATATATAAAAAAATTATAAATATAATTTTAATTAAATAATTTAGTATTGTTAATTTAAAAAGATTTTTTTAAAAAATAAATCTAAAGAATTTGGTAGTTTTAAATCTCATTTTTTTTAATTACTTAATGGTAGTTATTTTTTTTTAACTTGATGGTGGTTATTTTTTAAAATTTAAAATTAACTGATTAGAAACACAAAGGAAGAGACTACAATACCAAATGGGACTCTCCATTTATATATAACTAGTGGTTTTGGCACACTCCATGCGTGTGCCATTTTAAAGAAAAATTATAAATATAACTTTAATTAAATAATTCAGTATTGCTAAATTAGAAAATTTTTTTAAATAAACTTAAGAGATAATTTTTTGTAAGTAATTAAAGAATTGGATTGTTTTATACCTCTTTTTTTTTTTTAGTTACTTGATGGTAGTTGTTTCTTTTATTTATTTTTTTATTTTTTAACTTGATGGTGGATATTTTTAAAATTTTAAAATTAACTAATTAGGAACCCAAAGGGAGAGACCACCATATCAAATGGGGCTCTCACTTTATATATAATAAGATAAGATCAATTACAAATAGGTAAATAATGGAAGCTGCTTAATTTAATGAAAAGTATTAGCTCCGTCTTAAATAATTTATCATATTTGACTTTTTTTTTGTCCTCGAGTCAAATTTTTAAAACTCAATATTTTATAGAATATGTAACATTTTTAAATATTTTAAATTTTTATGTGATAATATTTTATATAAATTTTACTTTTATTGAAAAAAATTTAATTAAATAAATCTACGTGAATTATTTATTACAAAATTGATTTGTTTGATCTGAAAAGTCAAATTGCGACAAAATAAGTGAGACGGAGGGAATAGTAAATTATGTGAGGTATTTGTTTTGACTAACAGTGAAAAGCTGTCACGCCCCAAAACCTATGACGCATGAACCACAACACGTTGTACCATTGGGTGGGCAAAAGTGTACAAGGCTACAATAACAAAACTATTCCTAACCATAATAATTATAAAGCATTAGTAACATTAAAAAAAAAAAATACAAATATCTATTCGGCACACTAGTGACACAAACTCGAGTTGACTGTAAATTTGAAACCACAAGATCTAGGTCATAACCCTTCCTAACGATGGATTCAAACCCCTCATTGAAATCTTTCTCCCTCTCAAAAGTTTCAAAATGTTAAATAAATAGGGTGAGTTACACATTTTCTCTGCAAATAATTCATATACTCTTTTACCGGATTGAACAAGTTATAATATACTAATCAATTATACAAGCATATTTCACATGCATCACTACATCCTAGAAACATGCATAACATATCATAAATCGTTCTCTTATACAGAAAAAATAGCTTATTATTTTACAAGGATAATTTGGCTTTTGTATCCAAGACTAACTATTATATTCGCTAATCAAATGTTAGAGACAGAGACAAACACCGAGTTACTGAAGTTCACCAATAGCTTTATGAATCATACATAACATATCAAAATTCATATCATAGAACATACATAAAATAGATAGTTATACATCTAGAATATATCATACCACACAACACAGGTACGATTGTATACACTTATCATATAATTATAACATAATCAAAAGGTGCACATAAGACATACTCAATTCTCTTTGTATCATAATATGGTTTTAACTCCACATTTGGTACACAATAATGGTTTGGAATGGAAAGGTCATTCTAAGCAAAAAGTTTTTTCACCCAAAATAGGCAAGAATATTTATTTCCATCACATGTCTAGTGGCTCAAGGTAGAATGGAATGAATATTCTATTATTAATGATTAATATAATCAATTTTAGAAATCAGAATGGAAAGAATTTTTAACTATATTGATTTAAGTATCACTGATTCTTTAAGAAAATATAACAATTTTTTTTTTTGTTCATGTTATTTATATATTTATGGTTATGAAAAGCTTTAAATTTTTTTTTATTAAGGATAAAAAATTTAAAAAGTTAGATATCATTATTATTTTTCATTCAAATACATATCAAATAGCTTAATTTACTATTTAATTAACACTATATATATATATTTTTTAAAAGAATTATATTATTCCATTGAGATAAAATAACTATGCAAATAAATTAAAAATATAATTGATCATTTATGGTGTCTAAATTGTGTGTTAATTTATATATTTAAATATTTTACATGTAATTATATTTGCCTAGAGAAATTATATATTTGGATTTTAATCGTGTAGTTACATTTTTTTCTAAGAAAACAGAAGTGTTACATTCTCTTGAAAATATTAAAATTCTTATTTTGTGCAAATTTCACATAACTGAAATAATTAATTAGACAATTGAACTAATTATATAATTCCATATTTGTACGAAAAAAAATTAGGATTACTCTTGATTGAATAGGCCGGGAGAAGAAAATTTTGGTGTGGAGGTAATTTGCGCTCCATGCATCTGATGCTCCCTCCTTGGATTCCCCTTCAACATCCTTAGGAGTTTGTTAAACTGTGCATGCAAAATGCTGAAACAAAAAGCTTTCTCAAACAGATAAATTCTCAAGTTATTTTAATTTTTAAGGATGTTGAAGGGGAATCCAAGGAGGGAGCATCAGATGCATACTATGCAAAATCTGCACAACATTTAATTGCTAATAATTTTGCTAATTTGGAATAAATTTGTACATCATAAGTTTTGTTTTTTAGTAATTAGAGAAACTTTTATGACCCAGGAGGTTGAATTTATATTACTTTTGGTTTACAATTAATTAAAGACTTAATAATAAATTAAGTAGATTAGTCATTATAATTACTAATGTTGAAAAGTTAGGCATCTAATTGAAACTAAACATCAAAGCCTCATACACTCGATACTCCTACAACCTTGCATAATCAGAAGGCGAAGCACAACAACTATCAGCCAAGTCTTCATTTGGCTAATTTCTTCACGGACTTGGCCAAATTTCGTGCATCCTTGCTAATCACTTCTTGGAATTAACTTACTTGATTATCAAATCAGCCAATACGGATTTTATTTTTTTTTTGTTTTGATGGCGAAACACAGTTGAAATGGATCTCCTTCGTCGGTTCAAATACATTGGATCTTTTAGGCTCTTTCTCGCTCCTCTTTTCTTTTATGCGTGCGGCGCTTGTACTGATATGAATAAAACCCTAGATCGTTTTCATATTGTTTTCCTTTCTTACCCTTTTTTATTTTGTATTTTGTTTGTTTGGTAGTAAGAATCAAGAAACAGACCTGATCCATCGATTGCCATCAATAAGCCTTTAAATTTCATTAAATTCTATCCAACGGCTCTGTCCACTTTGTCACGTAATGAATGGACAAGATTTCCTTTCTACCCTATCAGAAAAGGAAACTTTTCTGCCATGAATAATTATCCAACATTAGGTCCATATGCTCAATAGGCGACCCAATCCGGTTATAATGGGTCAAGAGAAAATTGCTTGATACTCGGTCCTTTTACAAGGAAACTCAATCAAATACATTTATGACAATTTTGTAATCTAAAAAATTTAAAAAATAAAATATTTGATTACCTAATTACACAAATACCCCTAAAATTGAGTAGAATAAGAGAAAAAGTAATTTATCTAATATTAGGTTTAATATCTAAAATTACAAAATTAATTTTAAAAAATAAAAAGACAGCTTATTATATATATACACCTATAAATGAGTATAGGTGGAGTAAAAGTTCATTATTATTAGGTTATAATATGTAAAATTACATAATTGAGCCAATATATGCATTATCTAAGTTATATTGGGTCGCAAACTATTAATCCACTAATCCTAATACCCGAACCAGTAAGATTATCCGATCTAGATACCGAATTTTTGTGGTTCAAAATAGACCAGATTAACATATTTTTTTGGATTAGTGCATCGAGATGAACACCACTAATTATTCTATATAATAACAATAATAATTTATTTAATTCTCACATTTATTTTAGCATATTATAATTAAAATAATATTATCTGATTATTATTTAATTACCAAAAGTAAAATACAAATTTAGGAGTATATTGATCAGTAAAATAGCAATTCGATCTCATTCAATCCCCAACCAAATGCAAGATGGTTATTATTTTATAAAATATTCCATACTACTCAATATTAATCAAATATGGATAGCTGGACTAATCATCCAGGGATGACTCATCCTAGGGTTAATTGTTTGAGGATGAGACGTACTATCTCATCCAGTAAGTGAACCAAACAGACCCTTAGGGTATATTACAAGCAACCCTTTGGTTTGGTTAATGTTTATGTTATCCCTTATGTTTTGCAAACTTACTATTCATGCTCTTGTGGTTTGGATTAAAATGAAACCACTAAACATTCTGTTAATTGACAGTTAGAAGATTGAAAAATTTTAATATAATGGGATATTTTAGTCATTTAAAACAACTTATCAAGGTTAGTTATATATTTTAATCTAAAACATAACCCTCCCTCCTGGCGTAGTGTGTTTCTAGACGGTGAAGGGGTAGTAGGTTTAGGAGTATTTTTGACTTCTTACTCAAATTTGTTAATTTTTTTAATTTTTCATTCATTTTACAAAAAATCCAAGCACAAGGGGACAAATTGTAGATTTAGTCTCAAAACATAAAGAGTAACATGAACATTAACCAAATTCTGAGGATTGTTCCCTGTAATTTACCTATACATTTATAAGCAACGCCAATAGAAGAAAATGGTTTCTGTCTCTTAACAAGAAATTGCATTATACTTCCCTAAACAATTTCTTTGAAACTAAATAACAGTAATTTATTACACAGGATGTTATGGTAGTTATATATTTTCAGAATCTAAAATAGTAGAGGTTCTCTTTTGAAATTATATAAAAGTATCCATTCAATTCACAATCGGTTGTCAAAGACGTCTGTAAGTTTGAAACTTACAGCGTCTTTGACGCTACCGGTGCTATGAATTAAGTAGAAAAATATGTTGGGAGATACTATTTTTTTGAATTTTTTGTTTACTTTATCTTCCTTATGTTTAATTAAATCAAAGAATTTTTTTGGTCAGATATTGACCTAGTTGATATATAATTAATTCACATGAGTATAGAGTAATATTTGTTCATAAGTGATTTTTATATATTAGATTTGTTCTTTAGAAATACTTTGTTGAAAACATAAGAAATTTATTTAATTTAATGGTTCAAAATTTAAGGGTCAACTTTAAAACTAGTCCTAGTTTAAGGGTCGTCAAACTGGAGCACAATGTATAATGTGAAATAGTATTAAAATTTATCATTATATCCATTCTGTAAGTTTAGTAATCAAAGAGGAGAATGTGGTCTTGAAAAAATGTTGACAAATTTTGGAATTTATTAGAATCTTTTATTCACTTCAAATATTAAAGTATTGTCCTAACAATTTGAGATTTATCAAGCATTAGAGTATCTGATTATTCTTTGATCTCTAGACCTCTCTTGGAACCAATTTGAAAGAAGTATTCATGTAGAAATACTAAATTATAATTCTTAATTTAAGAAATAAAGATTTCTCCTAAATATGAAGTTTGCACAACTATACGAAAGTGGAAAATATTCTACCATTTGGTAAGTTACGGCACGAAATTTAATGATTAATCTATTACGTTAAAACAATGTATCAATCTATATAGTACTAAATTGAAAAATAGATATTCAATACTGTTGATTTTATTTGATAAAATAAAATCAATCACATATAGCTATAGTAGTTATCAACCTGTACAGTAATAATTAAAAAGTAATAATAGACATTCATTATTTAAATTTTATTAGTTAAAGTACACTATAAATAAAATCTAATTCGTAACTAATTTGATATCCATATTATTTAATATATAATTTATACAATTATTAATATCTAACAAAGATGGTTATAGGTCCAAAGACACTAAAAATAATTTTTTGTAGGAAGAAAATAATTATCTATTAATAATTTTAGAGTAATATTATATAAAAACAAATTTTGATTATAGGCAAAGCATAACTTGGATAAAATAGGTGTCAATTATTTAATACATGAAAAAGGAACTAAAAGCAAAGTAAGAAATTGAAAAATAAGGAGTGTGGTCTTTCTGACAGTAAAATGCATCTTACGTGGTAAAACGTTTTCCTCCTATAACTTGGGGTTTGTGTCACTAATTAGTGGCAAAGGTATGTATTTTAAAAAAAAAAAATTAAACAAGAAGTATGGTCTTTTAAGAAAAACAAAATAGGTTAATCATATTTTCACCATCTCTCCTACTCATCTAATCAGTTTAATAATACTTGAAAAGATAGATTCTATATTATAGTTGTTTTTAATACACCATAGAGAAGCCAAATTTTTTTATTGCATATTCTGGATAATAAATCTCATTCATCATTATAAAGTCTAGACAACAATATTACTGGCAAAATAAATGTCATTGGGTGAAGGAAGGTGAATATGTTGACATTATATCTATGAAGGATAATGTCTGTTAATTCAATTGTAGATAACCTTGAGATTTTTTAAGCAATTTATGTCTTCATTATACTTTTCTTTTCTTTTCTTTTCACATCCAAAATAGGAAAAAGTCTTAAAATTATTCAGGTAGAAGAGTCTAAAAGATTTATACGTGATAAATTCTACTATTTTTTTTGTTAGGATAATTCTTACTATTATTTAACATTCATCTAGATCGGAGGTCTACGGATCAAATTTTGATAGATGTTGTCAAAGCAGCCAACATCATGGCCTGTGTCCCAATAAACGAAGCTGATTTTTTTTTTAGACAAGATTGACCAATCAGCTTTATAGAACAATTAACATTTGCTAGCTGCTAACCTTGGAACTTTTATGTTGTTGATACTAATTATAGCTGATCATATGTAACTCAAATAAATTCCAAAAGGCATCATCATCTATTAATCTTCAAAAATTTTGAGGATGAGAGACATTTAATTGAAATAAGATATCAAAATGAAACCATTTCATTAATAATTTAACTTACAAAAAATTTACAAAATATGGTGGTTGGATTTAGTGGAAGCTAAACAACTCAAGCTTCACATCCATACACTAATACCCTTTCTCTCTCTTTCTCACACACAAAAGAAACTGACAGTTTCTTGAAACTATGAGAATTGGGATGTTTGGCAAGATTGAGAACGAGTTGCACCAGAAGAAAACATGGAAGACAAAGAATGAGCCAAACCCAAAACAATAGCCACCTTCACTTGACCTCTCTTTGGTTTTTGACGCCAATAATATACACTACTATTATGACTATGCTAATTCCTTGTTGACAAGTGGTTTCCACCGTTGATCATCTACCTTCTTCCTGCTTCTCCTCCTGCCATCCTGAGCTGAGAGACTCGAAGAGTTTATTTGTTGAGGGATTCACAAATAAATGTGGTCGGCAATGTTTTGAAAACCTACCGAGCATTGAATCGGTGGCCTGTCCAGTTCGTGGTTTAATCGGTCTGACTGGTTGAACCAGCCAGTTCACTAATTTAATGTTTTTTTTTTTTACTAAAATATGGTATAATTTAAAATGATCTAAAATATATTTATATAAAATCCAAAATAGAAGAGAAATATTATTTTTGGAGAATTATAGTTCTAATACCCAAAAATACTAATCAAATTTCTACTAAGAAAAAATGAAATTTGTACAAAAATAAGTATAAAAAAGATCAAAAAATAATAATTTAATAGTTTAGACTTTGGTGTGTTCAATGTTTTGCTATTTTGGAGTTTATTTCACAATTTTTTAGTTTTTCTCTTTATTTAAATAATTTTTTATTTTGAAATTTAAAAAATCACAAAAATCGGTTGAACCGATTTTTTACCCGTTTTGTTCAGTTTTTTATACAGACTGGACATATAAATGGACCGGTGACTCTTCCGGTTCGCAATTTGACCAGTCGAACCAGTCGGTCCTGTCCGATTTTCAAAACATTGGTGGTCGGGTCAAGTCGTTAGTGGCTTGTGATTCCAAAAGCAAACATATATTTGAAATTTGTTAGAGACACTATCCTGGAAAGGAAAGAGTTTATCTTTGCACGACTCGGCACAAGATTAGTGCTTCTTGCCTGACCTTTTAATTATGTGTAACGTCAGAAAAATGTACCTAGCTTAGCTGCTTCTATTGCTGGCATTTTCTTTTATTCTTATGTAATTTAATTTAGCTATTACTAGTAATTTTCTTGTTTTCCTGTTAGCATATGTTGGATTTGGCCTCTGTCTAGGTTGTAATAACGACAATTCGGCAATCGGCCAAATGAAATGCTCATGTTGAATATAAGCTTTGCGTCTGATATAGAACTATGTTTTGGTTATAAGTTTTTCTCTCTTTCCCTCTCTTCCCACCTCCATTTTAATCAAATTTTAAAGCTCCTATAATGTTTGAACTTCACTTTTTAGGGCTAAATAAATTTATTTTAATGCAGAGTGACTAGTTCAACAACATGATTTTCCTTGTATGAAATAGGAATTCTTCTTTTGATTGAGTAAATATTTTTTATACTGTCAGTGTATAAATTTTTTTGTACCATTGACCTTGTGTGTATGTCACTTATACCTTATTTAAATTTCAAAAGTTAGTAATGCAAATGCGACATACATCTAGACCTCATGGTACAAAAGAACTTCTACACCATTGATATATATAAGATTAATCTTTTTTATTATGGTTTTAGTGGTAAGGGACCCCATTATATTTTGGCTTAATAAATCGCACATACTGTAGAGTTCGGGTATAGTGTGAATTATGAAAAATATAAGATATGATCGATATAGGAATCATCACAGTAGGAGAGTATATCCCAATATGGCTACTTTTTAAAATACAACTCAAAATTTTTTACATAAAGTGAAAATAGAATTAAGAGTATCTTAATTCTATTTCAATCATAAATAAGTCATAAATTTTTGGGACTAATATGTAATATATTAGAACTCCTAGGGTTTATACTTATGGTTAAGTTATAAATCATTTATATAATTCTAAGACTATGTGCGCATATATATAAATATATATATATATATATATATATATATATATATATATGAGAATTTTATACTGTTCTTTTGAGTTATAGATTCTAAGACTATGTGCGCATATATATATATAATTCTTATGGTTACATTTCTCTAATTTGAAAAATTACACTTACCTCCCCTAATTTTATTATTTTATTTAACACATATACTTTTCTAATTTTTCTTATTTAAATATACTTTAAAATTCCCGTTTTATGTAACTTAATCAGTTAATTATATTCATTTAGAAATGTATAAGAGACATTATATATAACTGTCTCTTATACTGAATCTAGATGTGTATAATAGACTATTAATTTAATTTGAAATAGATGGAGTCAATAGAAAGTTAGATTTGGTAATTGGAGTACACAAAAACAAATTGTATTCAAATGAAATTGATTACGAATGACTTTTTGTAGTTTTTTTAATTCTCCTCTAATTTTTTAATTATTTAAATAATTATACACTCATTTTGCAAACAGAGTGTGAGTAAGTAAACCTTACTTTGCATCATTGAGGACATAACACAGCCATCTCATCCCAAATGTATACACGTTAGTGGTGCCAAATTCAAAAAGTTTAGCCCACTAATGCACATCACGAGAGATGCATGTCACCGACCTTTAATTGACTACAGTCCCACAACCATTAATTGAATCTTATTACGACTGTTAAATGTACCCCAACGCCCAAACAAAAATGATTGGTAGACTTAAATACCCCTAAACTTGCCTAATACCTATTTTGCATAGGTCACCTTTCACATTGAGTGGGTGAAACTCCCACACTTGTGTATGTGTGCGTGTCTATATATATCTATACTATTTATAAAAGTCTGAAGAGGTTAATATTTTTTGATTTTTTTTTCCAAAAATACCCCCAATTAGATACTTTACAATCATTTAAAGAAAGGCATTAGTAAAAAATTAAAGAAATGGAATTAAATTCAACTTAATTAAATAAATTAGAAAAATCAATAAGAAATAAATGCCTAACTCCATAAAAAATCATCCTAAACAAAAAACTAATATCCTAATAAAATTTTGGCAATACTCCAACAAATAATATCAAAAAAAAAAAAAAAAAAGAATATCGAAAAGAAAATTGTGTCTACTGAGTATCGAAATTCCTATATATGTGACAATCATCTTAAAAGTATTTATCAATTTCAAGATCTATCTATATCTATATATCTATATCTATATCTATACTATATATAAAAGTACCAACTAGGTTATTGTTTTTGATATTTTTCATTCCTAAAATACCTTTTGATTTAGTACTTCAAGCATCATAAAATGAGGAGTATATAGAAAATTTTGAAAAAATAACAATTAACTGCAAAATGAATTCAATTAACTACAAAATAAAGACTAATTAAATAATTCTGTAATTAATGAACACTAAGAAAATGAACAGTCACCTAAAAAAAAATGAAAATGAGCCATCAAAAAACTAACTAAGAAAATGAACAATCACCAAAAAAATGAGCCGTCAAAAAATTATTTCTTTTAAAGTAAAAGCACCTCTTAATTCCTAAAACAAAATAACAATTAACTTCAAAATGACTACAATTAATTGCAAAATGAAGACTAATTAAATAATTCTCTAATTAATGAACACTAAGAAAATGAACAGTTACCTTAAAAAAAGAAAGAAAACAAACCGTCAAAAAACCATTTCTTTCAAAGTAAAAATAAAGACTCTAAAAATGCCTTTTGATTTAATACTTCAAGCATCATAAAATGAGGGGTATTTAGGAAAATTTGAAAAAGTAACAATTAAATGCAAAATGAAAGACTAATTAAGTAATTCTCTAATTAATAAATACTAATAAAATGAACAGTCACCTAAAAAAAAATGAGATGCTAAAAAACTAACTAAGAAAATGAACAGTCACATAAAAAAAATGAACCGTCTAAAAACTATTTCTTTTACAGTTTTCACGCCTAATTAATTCCTAAAATAAAATAACTGTTAATTTTTTTTGAATACAATTAATTGAATTGAACATTAAGATTTGAACAGTCACCTACAAAAAAAAAAACAAACAAACTGTCAAAAATTCATTTCTTTTAAAGTGAAAATAGTTCTTTATAGTACCAATTAACTTATTGTTGTTGACATTTTTATTCCTCAAATGCCTTTTGATTTAGTACTTCGAGCATCATAAAATGAGGAGTATTTAGGAAATTTTAAAAAAGTAACCAATTAATTGCAAAATGAATGCAACTAACTACAAAATAAAGACTAATTAAATAATTCTCTAATTAATGAATGTTAAGAAACTGAATAGTCACCTAAAAAAAATAAAAATGAGTCGTCAAAAAACTAACTACGAAAATGAACAGTCACCTAAAAAAAAAGCCGTCCGAAAACTATTTCTTTTAATGTAAAAGCGCCTCTTAATTTCTAAAACAAAATATAATATAACTTCAAAATGAATACAATTAACTGCAAAATGAAGACTAACTAAATAATTCTCTAATTAATGAACACTAAGAAAATGATCAGTCATCTAAAAAAAAAAGAAAATGAACTGTCAAAAAACCATTTCTTTTAAAGTAAAAACGACTCTTAATTCCTAAAATAAATTAACAATTAACTTCAAAATGAATTAAATTAACCACAAAATGAATATTAATTAAATAATTCTCTAATTAATGAACACTAAGAAATGAACAGTCGTGTAAAAAAAAAAAAAAAATGAACCGCCAAAAAATTACTTATTTCTTTTAAAGTAAAAACGCCCCTT
The DNA here is from genome assembly GCA_025175665.1 of Cinchona pubescens. Taxonomy (NCBI): domain Eukaryota; kingdom Viridiplantae; phylum Streptophyta; class Magnoliopsida; order Gentianales; family Rubiaceae; genus Cinchona; species Cinchona pubescens. The sequence continues at coordinate 3,033,433 of JANKKI010000115.1, forward strand.
AATTTCTAAAACAAAATAACAATTAACTACACAATGAATACAATTAACTGCGAGATGAATACTAATTAAATAATTTTTTAATTAATGAACACTAAGAAAATGAATAGTCACATAAACAAAGGAAATAAACTGTCAAAAAACTATTTTTTTACAAAGTAAAAAGGCCCCTTAATTCATAAAATGCATATTAGTTCAGTAATCCAAACATATAAAATTAGAGGTATTTAGGTACCTGAATTTTGAAAAATTAACAATTAAGTGAAAAATGAACTCTAATAATATCATTCTCTAATTAATGAATACTAATTCTTGACGACGTCCAGAGAATGAGATTATTATTTTTGACATTTTGAAATCATAAAATACCCTTTAATTTACTTTTTCAAGCATCTTAAAAAAAAAAAGAAGGTAAATTAGGGAACTTTGAAAAGTTAATATTTAAATGGGAAATTAATACTAATTAAATAATTTTACTAATTAATGAACAGTAAGAAAATGAACGGTCAAAGAACTATTTCTTTTAAAGCAAAAACGACCTTCTATCATTCTCTAAATTGATGAATACTAACATCTTCCTTATATTGCAATATGAAAATTGGATATAAGTAAATCCCTACATTACATAATGACAGTGTATACTAATAGAAACCACTATACATCAAAAAAACCATAATACTTGAGAATGAGGATAATATCCAACCACCACAAAACTATAGAGAACTCATCACTATTTTTACTAAAAAATTACTTTTATGTCTGCCTTATAAGTAACCTACTATGAATTTGAAACCAATATATTATTTATCCAATTCCACGATTTACAATATATCACAAGTCTCAATGGTAAATGAGGAAGAGCAAACATGTATATAATGTTCCTTTTATTGCAACATTGCAATTATTTTGTTTTAATTTACAAATTCACTACTAATTCTTAAAACTAAATTTATCTTTCACTATATTTCAAATCAAGTTAGTTAATGTCATTATCAACATCAAGAAATTTTGTTCTAGGAATTATTCTTTGATTTGTAATATAATTCTACAAATTTGGTCTAACTTCTATAACTATTACCATTATATATATATATATATTTTTTTTGGAAAAAAGACAAATATTAGTCAAATGCAATAATAATAAATTTTAAAATTATTACCACCTCCGTCTTATATATTTTGTCATAATTTGATTTTTAAGATCAATGCATCAAGTTTTCAAAGTTCAAGTTTGTATAGATTTTTATATATTTATATTTTTCATGAATATAAAGTTTGTTAAAAACTAAAACAGAGAAATAAAAATATATGTAATTCAAATAATTTTTAATGTATCGTTATCAATCACGTGCGGACCACGTGTGCAATTCCTAGTATATCCAAAAAGCTATTTATTGTCCTACAAATTAGAAAAGAAAACCGTGTTTAAATTTTTGAAAAGACGTGAAAAGTTCTAGTTGGAGAAATTCATTTTGCTAGTACTTCTTGGTTCAAATCAACCAATCTTTTGAACATCCTGAAATAATTATCTATATGGATCATGTATTAGAGATTGGACGTTTAACTTTCTCTCACTAAAATTTTTTCTCACTAAATTTATCACTTTCCTTCCTTCTTGGTTAATTAGCCATGGAGGAAACGGAGGGCAAGCTCGATCTTTTGCGGATGTCCTCAAAAATAAGATGGAATCTCTACTACACTCTTCGGCCTTTCCTTTGAAAGATTTGCAATCATTCAAAGGAGAACCAGCAATATTTTTTTTTTTTTCTGAGGAAGAGGTTAAAAAGCTGGATGCCCCTTTCCATTTCACTTTGGTGGGCAACTTCCCAAGGGGCAAACCAAATAAGGAAGCCGTGCGTAAAAATTTTCATACGATTGTCTTTAAGGGCAGTTTCACAGTAGGTTTTCTTAATTATAAACACATTTTAATCTGATTTTCTTTGCAGGAGGATTATTTGCATTGTTGGCTCAAAAACACTTGGTTCATTAATGGATTCTGATATGAAAGTTCTCAAATGGCACCCTCTCTACACGCCAGACATCGAACCTTCAGTAGTTCCGGTTTGGATCATGTTGGAAGGTCTCCCAGTAGTTTTCTTCACTAAACATGTGGTTTTCAACTTGGCTCAATGTGGGAACGCCTCTCAAGCTTGATTTGGCCACAAAAAACTTCACACACTGATACATAGCAGAGGTTTGCGTTTAGGTTGATCTTTCAGCAGCTTTTCCAACTAGAGTATGGTTAGGAGTAGGTGACGGGAGAAAGTGGCAAAAAATCACCTATGGGAACATCCCATCCGTGTACAAAGTGTCATAAAATAGGCCACCATTTGGCTGATTGCAAAGTAGGGACTGCTCAACCCTCTAAGAACCTTGAATCACTACCTCTTAAGGGTAAAGCTCATACAAGGCCATTCAACATGCCATTTTCTCGGCGAAAACCAATTCAAAATTAAGAAGTTGGGACTTTATGTGTTCCAAAGGAAATTCTAGATGAGTCAATGCAATAATTTCGAATACTACTTCAAAAAACGGCAACAAATCAAGGAGAAAACCTGGGGATGGAAGCACCCACAGCCAGAAATATGGTGGTGGAACACTTTCCGGCTATGGAGCCACCATTTTCCAAGGTAGTGGAGGCTGTTAGTGAAGCTTCACAAAAGAAGGACCTTGAAAATTTAAATGGCAAGGAAGTTAGGATGGAAAATTCAAACATGATTGAGATAAGTCAAGACCTAAATACCTCAAAAGATGTTGATTTGACTATTTCAAATGACGATCCAAAACCTCCAAATCTGGTAATAGATTTGCCTATTCAAAATTCAAAAGATGATCTGGACATTGCTATCTCTAATGCCCGAATTATGGAGGAACTCCCATGCTATTTTTCAGCCAACGAATCTCCTTGTCCTAATGCACCTCTCTCATTGCATAAGCGGAAAGAAACCATGCAAAATTCCTAGCCTAATAAGACTCACCATCAAAATCGAATCATAAAAGACCTCACAGCCAGCGGGTAAGCCTACATTCAAGGAAATTGTACTATCTACGAACAGCAACGAACATTCAAGAAAATTCTTAGGTAGCAAGAAAACCAACTTCATATCTAACCAGCCTTCTCTCCAACAATCAAAGTTTAAATCAATTGATGTTTCCATCATATAATGATCAAGGTGTTGGTAGAACAAACTTGCTACTTTTCCGATAATGATTCTCATAATGGCTTGGATGTGCACCCAATCCAAGAATTGGACATTCTTGCCCCAAAAAGAAAGGAAAACGTAACATATAATATGCCAAGAGTAATGTGAACCAGGATGACCTCCAAAGCCCTTTCTCAAATTTATTTCTAATATGTAAAATTCAAATTCATAGAATTAGAGGATGTTATTACTCTAAATCGCTGATTTAGTTCTAAAGTGTAATGAAAGTTAGTATCCTAGATCTTACAAGATGCTAGAATTCAAAGGGTATGTCTTTGAATTCTTTCTCTTATTGTTGGAAAGTTAGACTTGCATGTTTTTTTTTTTAATAATAAAAAGGGAGTACCCCCACCTGGTAGGCGGTTGCTCAAAAAAAAATCCATACTTTTCTTGTAATACACAGAAATTAATTAAGGTGATCTATAGTAAGAAGTAAAAATTTTAAATTCCATTGCGTTTTGCATGATTTACTTTCTTATAGTGATATCAGGGCCACCCTTGATTAATTAATGATATAGATGTATTTAGTTCTTATGGATATTAAATTTATTCAAACTATATGAATTTTTGATGTTATTTTTTTAAATATTAGAGAAAAAGTTTTTTCCTTGCCAAGATGCTGATGACATCATTTGCTGACATCACTCCTGACATTAGCATGCTGATGCTAACATCAGCATGCGATGTCAACATGACGTCATCAGATGGCCTGGAAGAAAGATTATCCAAAATAAAGCCTACAAAATAGAACTTCAAATTGCTATATAATCTCTTTGGAAGAATAATTAGTAAGATTATAGTTTCATTGAACTATTGAATCCAGTTTTCCCTTCTTAAAAGAGATAGTCACCTTTGAGCAGCAATGTTAACATCATCAAAAATGGAAGTTAACCATCTTGTGATACATGCAATTTGAAACTTGAGAGCAATCTCTGTCCCACAACAGTGACTGAACAGTTTTCCAGACAGAATAGGCTGAAACTAATATGAGCAACTATAAGCACATATATTAGCAAATACAAAATCAGCTTCAACCTCAACACAAAAGAGATAGGATGGGAATCAACCCTGAAAAGAAGAATCGTTAACATTATATCAAATCCCAGTATCACATTTGTAATTTCTTTCACCATCAAACAGATGATCAATGATTGTGCTAAATTCACCAAGAAATAACAAGTCTATGTTGCAACAGAACAATCAAGTGGGAGTGTCTCTTTTGTTGTGGCATCTCTGTTTATAGTTTTTCTTCAATACCAGGCGGCAAGTTTAGTGTAAAGGTGTCAAAACCGAATGTAAGCAACATGTGCTAGAGAAATAAGCATATCTGTAAACCTCATTAGTGTGTAACAACTAAAAGAGAAGAAGACAAAACTGGTTGAATTTTCTAAACAATTGAGTTCTTACCTTTTTCTTTGTCTGTCCTTGAACTATCTGTTTGACTTCGAGCCGACTCAACAAGTTCTTCTGAAAAAACACCAACTCTTTTCGATCAACAGTAACAAGTTTACATATTATCAGAAAGCTTAAAGGTGCATCACCCCAATTACTTGTTTTTTCTCCATAAACCTCCATTACTGATGTGCTAAAGGACCAGTTTGAATCCCTCTGAAAGAAAATCATCCCTGAGAGAAATAGTAAGCAACATTAAGTCAGAAGTCATATTGAATACTCGGGTAGGGGGGATGTGTAGGATGGAAGACAGTAAATGGATTTTGTACATGAGGAGACAAACTCCTATCTTCAAATTGCAGAGAACATTATGTAGATATGTATTGCTTATGAGCTGTTGAAAACTGAAAACAAGAGGGCTTCAGAGTATAAAGGAGATATTAAAGCAAGAGTTGGTCGTGTACCGATGGTTCAAAGTCGCGGTCGTGGTAACGGTCGCGGAACGTATCGTTGTACATCGGTCTCGGAGTACCGGTCGCGTATCGGATGATATGTTAATTTAGAGAGCGAAAATGTATTTAAAAAATATTAAAAAATTTTAGAAAAATATAAACGATAATGACAAGTACAACAATTATATAAGATCAATGAACAATTATATTGAATTTAGTGATCACAACTCTCAAGCAACATGAAATACATAATTGTTGTTTTACTTGTAGTTAATAGACTAATCAAAAGTTTTCTTTATAGATATTGTAATTGTTTATTAAATTTTCTTTCTTATTATATAAACAATGAAATCATTATTTTTGTGAATCGCAATTCAAGATTCAACTAGATTTGATGACCATCAAACATAATTAAATTTGATTAAAAACTAATTGAAGATAAATAATACTCCTATTCACTTTTAAAATCTTTTAGGGGTCAAAATATAATATAAAATAAAATATTAGGAATGAAAATAAGAAACATAAAAACTATTGGGGTTGACTGAGAGTGGACTATAACTTGAAGGCTCAAAGTCGAAATTAGACATCTTTTAATCTTCTTCCCATCGATCAGCAGCACCATATCAAAACAGCCACCGCCGCTGCTGCTGCTACTGCTAAAACACCCAAAACACCGCCGCTGCTGCTAAAACACCCAAAACATTGCCGCCGCCGCTGCTACAACACGCAAAATTCCATCTACACGTTATTCAAATTAGATGAATCGCGAGTCGACTCGGTAGAATCGGACGATTCTCACCGAATCGTTGAATTGCCACACTAAATCGCCCTGAATCGGATGATTTACGGTGAGTTGATGCAGGTTCCGGCGAATCCGATACATCCCGGAGCGGTATCGGAGCGGTTTCTCTCGTTCCGATTCTGACTCGACCGAGTCAACTCGGACTCGGCCGAGTCTTTGAACCATGGTCCTGTAGCCTTTTCCTTCGTTAGGAGTAAGAAAGAAAACCATTCCTTCTATTTTGAAATTTGGACTAATGGTTTCTAAGAAATACTTTACTTGCTTGAGTTTTTTCTCCTTGTTCCCATGGCCGTTTGCTTTATGAAGGGTAACAAGTTCACGAGTCCTGAATCCAATAATTTTAGCTAATACACTTAAAATTTCCTATTACAATGGTAATAATGCTATCATGTATTGTTTGGTTTGAAATATTATCATAAGATAGTAAGTTTAATAGTAGTAGGATATGTGTTTAGTACAACTAGTATAGGATCACGTGATTTGTACGTTTAAAAATACTAATTGTTTAAATTTTTAGTTTGCTTTATTTTCCTTTTGTATAATTTCTTCTTTAAGTTTAACTAAATTAAAGAAAATTTTTCTCAGATATTGACCTTGATGTATATTTAGTTCATATGAGTATAGAAAAATATTTGTACATAAGTAATTTTTTATGTATTTTCTTTAGATATACTTTGTTGAAAACATAAGAAATCTGTTTAGTTTAATAGTTCAAACAATTTTGTGAAATTTAAATAATTATTATGTCTTGTGAATAGCACATCTATCTTTCAATTTTATAAACAAAACTCTATTCCTCGGTTGAGAATTATTGAAATATTTTTCTATAAGTTCATTGGTATTTTGTACAACTTTGAAGATAGGAAAAGTCTAAAGAATCATCAAACTGGGGCACGATGTATAATATGAAATAGTATTAGAGTTTATTATTATATCCATTCTACAAGTTTAGTAATCAAAGAAGGGAATGTGGACTTGAAAAGATGTTGACGAATTTTGGAATTTATTGGAATCCTTTATTCTTTTCAAATGTTCAAGTGCTATTCTAACAACTTTATATTTATCAATCATTAGGGTATTTGATTATTCTTGAATCTTTAAATCTCTCTTGGAACCAATTTAAAGGAACTATTTGTGTACTAATAGCAAATTATATTTAATTTAGCAAATAAAGATTTCTCCTAAATATATAGTTTGCACATCTATACAAAAGTGGAAAATATTCTACAATTTGGTAAGTTATACGGCACAAAATTTAATGGTTAATCCATTATGTTAACACTATCAATCTGTATAGTAGTAAATTAAAAGATAGATATTCAACACTATAGATTTTATTTGATAGAATAAAATCAACTATATATAGCTGCAGTAGTTATCAACCTGTATAGTAATAGTTCTAAAGTAGTAATAAACATTCAATATTCAAATTTTATTAGATAAAGTACATTTTAAGCAATTAATAACTGATGTGATATCTATGTTTTTTAATATATAATTTATACAGTCATTATTTAATAAAGTTATATGGTTAAAGGTCCAAAGACAATAACAATCGGTTTTTGTAGAAATACAATAATTATCTATCAATAATTTTAGATTAATATAATATAGAAACTAATTTTGATTATGGGCAAAACGTAACTTGAATTAAATAGGTGTTATTTATTTAATGCATAAAAAGGGAATTGAAAGCAAAGTAAGAAATTGATAAGGAATATGGTCTTTTTGAGTGCGAAGTGCATCTTATGTGATAAGACGATTCTCCTATAATTTATTGGTTATGAGTTCGTGTCACTAATTAGGGGGAAGGGTATGTATTTTTTTATTTTTTATTTTAAAAAGGATTGTGGTCTTTTAAGAAAAACAAAATAGGTAGATCACATTTTTCACCCTTCTCCTATTCATCCAATCGGTTTAATTATAATTGAAAAGATAGGATTCACAATATAGTTGTTTTTAATACACCACATAGAAGCTAAATTTTGTTAGCTTATTCTGGACAATAAATCTCATTAATCATTACAAAGTTTAGACAACAATATTAGAGGCAAAATAAATGGTATTGGGCGAAGACAGGTGACTTTGTTGACAATATATCAATAAAGGATAACGCCTGTTAATTTAATTTTAGATGACCTAGAGGCTTTTTAAGCAATATATGTCACGTTTATTCTTTTGTTTCCTTTTCTTTTTACATCTAAAATAGGAAAAAGTTTTAAAATTATTCTTTTAGAAGAGTCTAAAAGATTATATACGTGATATGTCTTACTAGGTTTTTGTTAGGATAATTCCTACTATTATTTAACTTAATTCATAATTCTAAAATAGTTTTTCCCCCCATACTTGTATAATTTCTATATTATAATATTTTACCAATTTGGAGGGTCAGATTGAGACCTTTTAAATTTAATAGACCATATTGATATTATTGTTTAGTTTTAGGGCCAAAATAGTATTTAACCCTTTAAAATAGACTTGTTTTTCTTCTTTTTTCTTTTTTGAAATGAATTTTTCCTTTTTCTATCATTAGATTTTCAATAAACTATTAGTTTATTAATTGATATAAGTATTGTCTAGTCTATTAATGCATGATAGAAGCTATATATGTTGATAATAGTTATATGTATAATTTCATTTGATGAGAAATTTTATTCATTTAAGTTCTTTTTAATAACTTTACTTAATTAAATTTAAAAAATGTTAGTTCTATTTCCTCTTTTAGCTTTTTAAGTTTTTTTTTTCTTTAAGGGCTCAAAAGTATAAATAAAATATGTAAATTTATTTTTCAAGTAAATTTTACCTCTTTATTATTGCTTGATTTGCAAAAGCCATCCCAACAAAATTATTTTGTACTCTTATTTAATTTTTAAAATTCATTCCAAATATTTTAAGAAAAATTTACTTCAATTAAAGTTATTTCCTAATATGAAGTTTTAGAAGTAGGTTGTATTTCCTATTTTACTCTTTGAGGAGTATGTACATAAATAAGGCATTCAAGTTTGGAAAAATAACAAATTATTAAATTTTATTATACGGGTAAATTCAGAAAGAAAATCTAAATTACTAAATCAAATTCTCTCATTTATTATAGTATAGATATAGATAAATAAGTCAACAATATATATATATATATATATCTTCATAAATCTTAAAATAATTAACCATTCCCTTTTTTTTTTGGTGGTTAATTGGTTTCAAGTCAGAGTAAGATTTAATTAGTTACCAAAACTTTATCAATCATGACATGAGTAACACTATCTCTTAGTAATTATCGATACATAAAAATAAATGGAGAAAATTCGATCTCTGCAAACTCAAAAGAAAAGTAATATATATGTAATTGCATGTTTTATTTATTTATTTTAAAGGTGCATTTTATTGGTACAAATACTATTGCATCTTGAAGATGTAATGCATACTGGAAATGCACCCATGCATGCATACTTAAAACCACTCACACACAAACACACACTAGATAATTTTATAGAGGATTACAGACACATTATAATTTCATCCACGGACTTAATTACAGGGACGTGCAACAAAGGGCACTTTGACCCAAACTAGGAGTTTGTGCCACACTAATGGCACTCTGCCCCACACTGCTGCGTACACATCTGTTTCCTGGCCATCTTTGGCTCGCATAAGAAGTCCACAAATATCGGGAACAGACAGATTCAACTTTAAACCAGCAGCCACTTCCACGAACTTCAGCTTGGTCCCGGCCTTCTTGTTCTGCTCATCCACTGCAGATTTTCCGACTTCAGGATCACGGCAGGGTCTTTTGGGTCCAGGATGATAAAATACGAATCACCTACTTTCACTTGCTGTAAAACCACCAAAAAAAAAAAAAAAAAATCCCAAACATGCTAATAAAATAATGGAAGAAATAACTACAAAATTAAATAAATTAGATTTTGATAATAATAATAATAATAATAATAATCATCGACACCCTCATAGACAATATAATTTATTAGAAAAATGAAATCGATGATATTTATTTGAAGTTTTAATTCTGAACTCTTGCCAAAACTAATCCTCCATGCACATAAAATTTTAAGTGATATATATTTTGAAAAAATTCTATAAGTCTTTAACAGAATTATCTTATTGTATTTTAAATTTTTTTTACCAGTACAATATTATATAATTTTAACAATTATATTATACAAAATTTTAAAATGGATGAATTGATTCCACCAAGAGGTTGTACATAGAACTCCCCATATTTTGATACGGGCATGAAAATTTAAAATTTGTGTAACCTGTATTGATTTCCAGGTGATAAAGCTTTTTGGTCCACCAAATCGGCCAGTTGTTTCCATACATTATCCTCAGATAAATTCAATACAGGAGCCACTCCTGCTGACGGAAGTCCCTCCACTAATTTCCATCAAGAAAATAGTAGTATAAATTTAAACATGCATGCGGAAATAATTAATAGATGAAAGTTTAGGGGTCGAAAAGAAAATTAATACTTACTGCTGTTGGCTGAGTACTTATGAATAGGTCGACGAAGGTTGGTTGCTGAGCTTGAACGTGAGAAGCCTCGTATTTATAGGCCATTTTTTGCACCTGAATGACCCTTATACCCTTGATCATATTGGAAATGTTACTGCATGTCTTAAAGTCAATTATTTGAGAAATAAATTATAAGTTTTATATTTATGCATATTTTTGTAATATGACATTCTTTATTTATTTAACATGATAAAATCCATCGAATGAAATATATATATATGAAAAATCACAAATTGTTATGATGATAAGTTTCTCAACAGTATTTATATTTTATTTGTAAATATCCTTAATCGTAATGTTTGACACTCATAAATTAGCACAAAATTATACGTGAATGTTTATTGAAAATAAATATATCGAATTGACCCACAAAGAACACACAAATTATTATCTAAATACCAATAAATTAATCTTTTTATAATAATAATATAATGATCCTTGAATTTCAATTTATGAATTTATCCTAAAATGAATAATATTAAAACTTTATTAATTGTTTACACCTGTCAAAACAAAGTGGGAAACAATGTAATTTAGGGATAATTTCAGTGCCACCTCATCCCAAATGTATAACGTTAATGGCTGCCAAATTCAAAAACTTCACATGAAGAGAGGTGCATGTCACTGCCCTTTAATTGACTACAGGCCTACAACCATTAATTGAGTCTTACTACACCTGTCTCCACACATCTAGATGTGGAAAAGCTTGGTAGACAAAAATACCCCTCCCCTAAAATTTGCTAATATTCCTAATCTTAGAATGTTTATTTGTAAATATTCTTAATTTTAGTGTTTGACACGCATAAATTAGCACAAAATTGTATATAGATACTTATTGAGAATTAATGTATCGAATTGACCCGCAAAAAATATTCCATACGAATTATTATCTAAATACAAATGAATTAATCTTTTTATAATAATAATATAATGATCTTTCGATTTGAACTCATGAATTTATCTTAATTACGAATTATTATATTTTATTATTTACAGTTGTCAAAACAAAGTGGGAAACAATTTAATTTAGGGATAATTTCAATGCCACCTCATCCCAAATGTATAACGTTAATGGCTGCCAAATTCAAAAAATGAAGAGAGGTCATGTCATTGCCCACTAATTGACTACAGGCCTACAACCATTAATTGAGTCTTACTATAATTATACACCACCGTCCAAACGGAAAAGATTGGTAGACAAAAATACCCCCAAAATTTGCCTAATATCTATTTGGCATAGGTGACTTTCATCTTCAGTGGGTGAAACTCCCACACTTATATATATATATATATATATATATATATATATATATATATGTCAAAAAGCTATATATCGTCAATCAATCTTGTGAAAATTCTGAAGTAACTATTTGTGTGGATACTATTAGAGGTCGATGGATTGACATCCCAAATAGATTAGAGATTTTACTATAATGTTGAGTTATAATCTTTATACTTTTCTTGTACAACGTATAAAATAATCAAGGTAATCCTTGATAAGAAGTAAAAATTTTAAATTACACTTTTTGAATGATTTACTTTCTTACAATAGTATTAGAGCCACCATTGATTAACTTATGATATAGATATATTTAGTTGTCGTGGATATTGAATTTGTTCAAACTATATGATTTTTTGATATTGTTTTTAAAATATTGGAGGAAGAAAAGTTTTTTCCTGCCAAGATGCTGATGTCGTCATCAAATAACGTCAGCAGTGATGTCAACAGATGAATGAGTATGCTAACGTCACCAAATCTTGAGACTCGTGGTTTTTGTCACTTTTAGTGATATTTTGGATTTTGTCACTAAAAGTGCTTAAATTAGTTTAAGTTACTTTTTGTGACACTTAATTTTATACTTTCAAATTAAAGGTTTTCTAAATTAGATTTTAATTTTTGCCAAATGTTGTTTAAACTTAATTGTTAATATTTAGAAACCTTATTTATTTTAATATGATTAAAATTTCGAAAGTGTAAAATTTTTGCAAATATTTATTTAATTCAATTGAGATTAGAATTAGACAATTTGTTTAAATTTTAGTAATTTATTATTTTTCAATGAGATTGGAATTTAATAAAAGTTTAAAAATTTTTAGAAATTATTTCTAATATAATTTTTGAAATTCTATTATTTAAAGTGTTTAATTTCTAATAAGATTCGAAAATAATATTTCTCCATAACATATTTTCATAAATAATTCAACAACAATTTTTTTCAATGAGATTGCAATGATGATGTATAGTGATTATTGATTAGATACTAACATGTGTTTTTCATGCTTTTATTTAATTGTTAAATTATATAATTGAATGATGGATGATTATGGATTCGAAACTTATGTGACTGTGTATAGTTTAATTTGTTCAAATTCAATGGTTGTAAACTATAGAATTTTCCTTAATTATAGACCGTTTCGGGTAATCGGCGGTTCACTAAAGAGTAAACTAATTTTCGAATCGATCTGTATGTGGACCGATTCACTATCCGAACCGATTCTTTGACCCGGTTCGATACCCTTTTTTATTGTTCGGAATGGATCGATTCCATCGATTTTTCAGATTAGTGGGTTGTTTTGAACATCCTACTAATATGAGCAACTATAAGCACATAAATTAGCTACTGCAAAATCAGCTTCAAATGATGAATGAGAATGCCGAATTCACTAAGAAATAATAAGTTTATGTTGCAACAGAACAAACCAGTTATCCGAATCGATTTGTTGTGGCATCTCTGTAAATAGTTTTTCTTCAATTCCAGGCAGCAAGCTTAAAGTATAAAGGTGTCAAAACCGAACGTAAGCAACATGTTTTAGAGAAATAAGCATATACCAGTAAACATCATTATAACAACTAAAAGAGAAGAAGACTAACCTGGCTGAATTTTCTTAACAAGTGAGTTCTTACCTTTTTCTTTGTCTGTCCTAGAACTATCTGCTTGACATTGAGCTGAGTGCGTGAGTAACATGTGCCGTTAAGTTGAAATTGTTCATTAACGGCTTGTGTTATTCACGTGCCCTAAAATCATTAGTTTTGTTTTGAAATCAGATTTTAGACTGACGTGGAAAAAATTAGATAATTTGGGAAGCAAAGTGTCCAAAAAAAAAGTATATGATACAAAGTGAGAATCGTGTACAGGTTTAGGAGTGCAAAGTAGAGTTAGGCCAGATAAAATAATACCACGGGAGAGATGGTATTAATTATCTTGGAATGACTCTAAGATGGGTTGACAAAAATTTTGACTAATTTATCCCTTATAAACTTTATGACCCTATATCAAATATGATGTCGTATTAGATTATTGGGGTATTCATGGATTAGACGTTAGATCCATATGCCCAATGGAGACCCAACCCGGTTTTATTGGGTCAAGAAAAAATTGCCTGATACTTGGTCCTTTTATAAAGGTATTCGACCAAATATATTTATGACAAATTTGTGTTCCAAAAAATTTTAAAAATAAAAAATTTGGCTACCTAATTACACAAATACCCCTAATATTGAGTAGAATAAGAGAAAAAGTCATTTAACATTAGGTTTAACATGTAAAATTATAAAATCCGATTTTAAAAAATAAAAAAGACAGCTTATTATACATATACTCTGATAAATGAGTATAGGTGGAGTAAAAGTTCCTTATTATTAAGTCATAATATGTAAAATTACATAATTGACTCAATATATGCATTAGGTTAGGTTATATTGGGTCGCAAACTATTAATCCACTGATTGTAATACCCGAACTAGTAAGATTATCCGATTCAGATACCAAATTTTTATGGTTCACCAAATATATCAGGTTAACAGGTTTTTTTGAATTAGTGTATCGATATAAACACTGCTAATTATTCTATATAATAACAATTTATTTAATTTTCATATTTCTTTTTAATATATTATAATTGCAATAATATTATTTGATTACCAAATATAAAGTGCAAATTTAGGGGTATATTGGTCAGTAAAATAGTAATTCGATCTCATTTGACCCCCAACCAAATGTAAGATGGTTATTATTTTTAAAATATCTTATATAATTCGATATCAATCAAACATTGAATAATTGTATGTAAAATAGTAATTCGATCTCATTTGACCCCCAACCAAATGTAAGATCGTTAATATTTTTAAGATATCTTATACAATTTAATATCAATCAAATATTGAATAACTGTACTAATCATCCAGGATAATTCATCATAGGATTAAATTGTCTGAGGTTGAGACATCCTATCTCATCCAATCAATGAACCAAACGGATCCTTAGGGTATATTACAAGCAACCTTTTGGAGTTTGGTTAATGTTCACATTACCCCTTATGTTTTGTAAACTTACTATTTATCCTCTTGTGGTTTGGGTTAAAGTGAAACCGCTAAATATTGTGTTAAGTGACAGTTAGAAGACTGAAAAATTTTGATACAAAGGGTTATTTTAGTAATTTAAATCTTCTTATCAAGGTTAATTATATATTTTAACTTAAAACATAACTCTCCCTCCTAACGTAGGGTTTTTCTAAGCAGTGGAGGGGTAATAGTTTTAGGGCTAATTTTGACTTCTTGCTCAAATTCGTTAGTTTTTTTAAATTTTCATCCATTTTACAAAAAAAAAAAAAAAAACCCAAAGTACAAAGGGACAGATTGTAGATTTATAAAACATAAAGGGTAACATGAACATTAACCAAATTACGCGAAGATTCCTAGTAATTTACCTATACATTTATAAACAACGCTAATTGAAGGAAATGGTTGGGTCTCCAACAAGAAATTGCAAGTTACTTCTCGCAACAGTTTGGCTTTCAAGACGTAAATTGCAATAATTTAGTTATATTAGCATATTATGCTTATTGGATTTTTTAAAAAAATCTAAAATAGTAGAGGTACTTTTTTGAAATTATATAAAACAATATCCATTCAATTTAGAACCAGTTATCAAAGACATCTGCAAGTTTGAAACTTACAGTTGTTCGTCCCAAAGCAACCTAAGAGGGGGTGAATTAGATTTCTTAAAAATTATACTTTCAGAAATATTGAGATTTTTAAATTAAATACTGATATAATAAAATCAATAGAATAGTAAAGTCTCTTAGAGAAAAATTAAACAAGCAATAGAATCCAAGCTAGCAAGCTTGAAGTATTAAATCACTAGAATGTTTCACACACATGGTGGGCCAATAATCTTTACAAAGTTGGGAAGTTCTTGCTCACACTAAAACTCTTTTAGTTGAGCCAAAATCTTGCTTACAACCATACTTTCATACAAGATTATCACTCTGCTCAAAGTTGAATTGCACTCACAACTGCACACTAATACACTGGAACAAAGCACTATAGTCAATTTGTACTTAAATTACTCTTTTCTAAAGCTTGTATTCAATGTATTAGATAATTTTACTGAATGTCAAAGCAGCTATTTATAAGAGCAATAAATGGTGGTTGCAACTACTTCCTAACGGCTAAATAATAAATGCACAAAAAGTAGCTGTTGGGGTATCGGACGTCCGAGATATACTGGATGCGTTCGACACAGCGTCCGATCTTCATACAGTTGTTGAAGAGCTTCGTTCGGATGTCCGTGCATACGTCCGTTCCTTCGTCCGATAGAGGTTTCGGACGGTCATGTTCGTCCGAAAAGAGAAGCAGTAGGATCGCATTTCTTTCTGCCTGTTCGTTCGGATGGTGCAATGCTTCTGAGAAGTTTTGACCTAGTTCGGACGGTTCAGTGCGTCCGAAAGCCCTGTCTCTAGCAAAACAAATAACAGTCCTGCAAAAACTTGTTTATAGAGTTAAGTGTTTATGTCATCATCAAAATAAGATTTGAAAAACATCAACAGATGTCTTTGATGCTACCAGTGCTATGAATTAAGTAAAAAAATATGTTTGGAGATACTAATTGTCTGAATTTTTAGTTTACTTTATTTTCTTCTTATATAATTTCGACTTTATATGTTTAACTAAAGCTAACAATTTTTTTTATCAAATATTGACCAAGTTGATATATAATAAATTCACATGAATACAGAGAAATATTTGCTCATAAGTGATTTTTATGTATTTTTTTTAGATATACTTTATTGGAGTATTTTTCCATAACTTCGTTGGTATGCTATACAACTTTGAAGATAGGAAAAATTTGAAGGATCGTCAAACTGGAGCAGAATATATGATATGAAATAGTATTAGAATTTATCATTATATCCATTCTGTAAATTTAGTAATCAAAGAGGGTAATGTAGTCTTGAAAAAATGTTGACGAATTTTGGAGTTTATTGGATCCTTTATTCTCTTCAAATGTTCAAGTCTTGTCCCAACAATTTTAGATTTATCAAGCATTAGGGTTATCTGATCATTCTTGGATCTAGACCTCTCTTAGAACTAATTTGAAGGAACTATTCGTGCACAAATACTAAATTGTAATTTTTAATTTAAGAAATAAAGATTTCTCCTAAATATGTAGTGTGCACAACTATATGAAAGTGGAAAATATTCTACTATTTGGTAAGTTACGGTGTGAAATTTAATGATTAATCCACTATGTTAAAAGCATCAATCTGTATAGTAGTAAATTGAAAAATAGATATGCAATATTGTAGTGTTTTATTTGATAAAATAAAATCAACCACCCATAGCTACAGTAGTTATCAATCTGTACAATAACAATTCAAAAGTAATAATAGACATTCATTATTTAAATTTTATTAGATAAAGTACACTTTACTAAAATTTAATTAATAGCTAATTTGATATTCCTATTTTTAATATATAATTTATATGGTTACTAATATATAATAAAGATGATAACAGGTCCAAAGACAATAACAATCATTTTTTGTAGTAAGACAAAGATAATTATCTATGAATAATTTTAGAGTAATATAACATAAAAATTAATTTTGATTATAGGCAAAGCATAACTTGGATTAAATAGGTGCTAATTATTTATTGCGTGAAAAGGAAACTAAAAGCAAAGTAAGAAATTGAAAGATAAGGAGTATGGTCTTTTTGAAAGTAAAGGCATTTTAGGTGGTAAGACATTTCTCCTATAATCTATTGGTCCTGTGTTCGTGTCACTAATTAGTGGGAAAGGTGTGTATTTTTTTAAAAAAAAGGAGTATGGTATTTTATGAAAAATCTAGGTGGATCTTATTTTTCACCCCTTCTCCTACTTATCCAATCGGTTTAGTAACCATTGAAATGATAGGCTCTATAGTTTAATAATCATCGAAATGATAGGTTCTATATTATAGTTGTTTTTAGTACACCACACAGAAACTAAATTTTTTTAGCATGTTTTGGACAGTAAATGTCATTCATTATTACAATTTCTTATAACAATATTAGAGGCAAAACATAAATAGCATTGGGCAAAGGAAGGTGAATATGTTGACAACATCTATGAAGGATAATAACATGTTAATTCAATTTTAGATAACCTTGAGGCTTTTTAAGCAATTTGTGTCTCCTTTATTCTTTTGTTTCTTTTTGTTTTTACATCTTAAATAGGAAAAAGTTTTAAAATTTTCTCTTACAAGAGTCTAAAAGATTTATAATCAATAAGTTGATAAGTCTGGGAAACTAGAATTATATATATCCTAAACTTGAGTATTTTTGCCTTAGTTTCGAGGATTTTCAGGTTTTAAGTATTATTTTTGTCAATTTTTGCTTTTATGTTCTAAAATGTGTTTGTTGTGTTAATTCAATATTTTTATGTTATTTTAGTATTTTTTATTTTATTAATAGAGTGTAATTATTTGTAGGGTTCATCGTAGAAAACTGCGTGACAATTAGACAAGGAACAGATCAAATTAAGCCATCAAGCAACCATTGACCGTAGTCAAAATTTTGAAGAAAGAGCTTTCTTGGCCCAGTTACTAGAGAAAATTTGCCGCTAGGTCTTTGATCGTAATTGTTAACCGTGGTCAACAACTAGATGCATCAATAATCGTAGTAAATAAACTAAAGAAGAAAGCTCATTAAGTCTATAGGGAAATTCATGTGAGTATCAGTAACTGCGGTCAAAATTCTGAAGAAGGTATTTCATTAATTGGGGTCACCAAGCTTTAAGTGACCAAGGTTATTGAGCGTGTCTAAATATTTTTCAGGGGCAAAAAAGTCCAGTTTTAGGCAAATTATGGTTGAAGCTTCTCCTTCCCTACCCTAGAATATAAATACATCTCTTAAACCTCCTTAGAGGCTAAGTAGGAAATAGTGTTGAAGTAGATAGAAGTAGTGTAGTTTAGTTCTCTTTCCCTTTTTCCTCCCCATCTGGAGAGAATTTTCTTAGATTAGATTAGATTATGATTTATCTTTCTTGTAATTTTCATTTCCTAACTAAAAAATTAACTTTTTTAGTGGTAAATATTCATTGTTCTCGGTTAAACTCCGTTAGTTAATCTTTAATTTCATATTTTCTTAGTTTAAGCAGTTTAATTACTTTCATTACAAAGCTTTCTTACTTGCTTAGTTTAATTTGTAGAATTAGTTCTTGGACTTTACGTTTAATTACTTTCTTTACATGATTTCTTAGTGTAATTATTAGATTAGTTCATTGACTTTCTTAAAAAATGTTTCTTAGGTGTAATTTGTAGTTAGATTAGTAAATTTGGGTATATTAATTTATGTGCTTTTCATATAATTACTTTCTTTACATGTTTACTTAGTTTATTTGGTGGATTAGTTAATCAGTTTTTCTTAATTGTGCTTTCTTAATGTTAATTTCAGTTTAAGCTAATTAATTACTTTCTAAAATACTTTCTTTTATTAATGTTTTCTCAAAATAGTCAATGGGCTTTCTTTAATTGTTCTTACTTAATAATAATTGTTAGTTTAGATTTGCTGGCTTAAGATGCTTTCCTTGTTACTAGCGTTTTCTTTATTTGCTTTCTAAAATGCTTTCTCTTTTCATACTCTCTTAATTGCTTTCACAAAAATGCTTTCTTTAGTGTTGATGTTGACTCTAAATTGCTTTCCTAGCCTTTAAATTGCTTTCTTAGTTCTTTAATTCAAGTTGTAGCTTAATCTTTTCTTAAAAATCAACCACATCAACTAATAATCTAACCAAATAATTGGTAATCATCAATCAATTATTGTGTGTTCGATCCCTACTATGCTTTACTAGTTGACAACCGTATACTTGTAGGATACCACTTAGTTAATGGTAATATTTAGGTGTTTTTGTAAACATTATAACTAGGTGCCTTTTTAAAAAGGCATCATAAGTCCTTTTTTTTTTGTTTGGATAATTCCTAATATTATTTAACTTAATTCCTAATTCTAAAAAAAGTTTTTTTTTTCCTATACTTGTATAATTTCTAAAATTCATCTTTAGAAAAATGATACCATATAGAACTCTCTATTCTAAAAAAAAAAAAAAAATTCTTGAAAATATCTTATTCTAACTATTGCATCTTGAAGATGCACTGCAAACTGGAAATGCACCCACGCATGCATGCTTACTTATTACTTCAAACCACACACAAAGATACACACAAACACACACTAGATAATTTAATAGAGGATTACACATTATAAGTAAATCCACTGTTCCATACACTTCTGTTTCCTCGCCATCATTGGCTCGAATAAGAAGTGCATAAAAGTTGACAATCGGCACATGCAGCTTTAAACCAGTAGCCACTTCCACAAACACCAGACTGGTCCCGGCCGCCTTGTTGTGCGCTTCCACTGCAAAATTTTCGAATTCGATCACGGCAGGGTCTTTTGGTTCCACGATCATAAAAGGCGAATCACCTACTTTCACTTGCTATAAAACCACAAAAATAAATAAAATAAAAATTCCCAAACATGCTAATAAAATAATGGAATAAATAGCTGCAAGATTAAAGAAATTAGATTTTGATAAAAATAATAACAATTATTGACACGACCCTCAAACACAATATAATTTATAAAAAATGAAATCGATGATACTTATTTGAAGTTTTAATTCTAAACTCTTGCCAAAACCAACCCACCATATAAAGTTTTAAGTGGTATATATTTTAGAAAAATTTTACAATTCCTTTACGGAATCATCTTGTCGTACTTTAAAAACTTTTTAATTGCACAATATTATATGATTTAAAAAATTATTTTGTATAAATTTCTAAAATTAACATATTAATTCCCTCAAAGGGTAATACGTAGAACTTTCCTTTATTTTGGTACGGGCATGAAAATTTAAAATTTTTATAACCTGTCCAGGAGATAAAGCTTTTTCAAAGTTCAAATTGGCCATTTGTTTCCATAGCGTACCCTCAGCTGAATTCAATGTAGAATCTACTACTGCTGACGGAAGTCCCACCACTAATTTCCACCAAGAAAATAGTAGTATAAATAAGTATTTTTTTTTTTGCCATAAATGTATAAATTTAAACATGCATGCAGAAATAACTAATAGATGAAACTAGGTATGACCACGGTTCTAGAAACGCCAGTTCTGGTTCCATGAAGGACTGGAACCAGAATCGGAACCTTGGGAATCGGTTTAGGTTCTGGCCCGTTTCTCGGATACGTCCGCTTTCGGTCCCCGTTCTGGTCACGGTTCCGATTTTAAATTTTTTTAAACATCTATACATTTTGGATAATATTCAAAAATTCAATAAAAAGTAAGACGAGAAACAAAAAATTATATTTTATTTAAATTTTAATTTACTTTATTTTTGGAAAAAAAAAGTACACTATTACATCATTTATCGAACCATTAAAAATTAAAGTAAAGATACATTTTAGATAATATATAGTAGAAGATAATCTAAATAAAAATTAAATGCATGAATTACATTAGTCTATATATATATATATATATGTATGTATTTAAAAGATTAACAAAAAGTAAATGAGAAACAAAAATTTATATTTTATTTATATTTCAATTATAGACTTTGTTTTTATATTAAAAAAAAAGTACATTATGTGCGCAATGAAATATTTCGAGTCTGTAAAAATTGAACAAACAAGAAATATGTCCATAAATATACATCTATATGAATATATGAAATAAAGGGTTACAATCTCTAGGATATCCTCAATATGTGGGGAAAATTCCTTCAATTCTTTACTTCAGACACGATCTGAGGGCTTCACAACTTATTCCCGAACCAAGTATTGATTTATTCAAATCTTGATATGAAAGACTTGAAGAACACTTGATGAAGATCTTCAAATCTTGATATATGGAAGACTTGAAGAGAAAATTTGAAGACTTAGAACTTTCAGACTTCAGAAATATGTATATATGTGTATATGTGTCTTGAACATCTGAGGGATGACCCCTATTTATACATGTATGGGA
Source organism: Cinchona pubescens (assembly GCA_025175665.1). Taxonomy (NCBI): domain Eukaryota; kingdom Viridiplantae; phylum Streptophyta; class Magnoliopsida; order Gentianales; family Rubiaceae; genus Cinchona; species Cinchona pubescens. The sequence continues at coordinate 3,055,097 of JANKKI010000115.1, forward strand.
GGGGAGCAAGTTAGAAGACTTGTAGTACATGTATCTTACTTCCATACTAAGAAACAAATTCTTATCTCTTTACACACATAAGAGATATCAATACATAGAGATTGTATTTTTTACTTTGATATTATCTCCTTATTTTAATTTATTAATAAAGAGATAAATACTAGAGTACATATATCTTTATTGGCCAAGTCTTGCAGACATGTGACATGGCGCAATTTAATTGGAAGAGCCACACAAATACAATTGATTGGTCGAACCACCTCATCTTGACATGTAGAGCAATATAATTTGTTTTAAATTAACCAATGTTCCAAAATATATATGACATAGGACATTATTTAATTGGATCATAAATATGCCAATTAAATTAATTTATAGACAAATGATAATTTTAATTAAAATAAAATTTCATTGTCTACACATTATATCATCATTTATTGAAACATTAAAATTTAAACTAAAGATACATTTTAAATAATCCATACTAAAGGATAATCTAAAGAAAATTAAAATGCATCAAATACTTTGACCTATATATATATATATTTCTTTTTTTTCTGGTTCGCGGTTCCGGTTTCAAAAAATAAAGTACCGAAACCGGAACCTCTGCATGGTATTTCGAATCTGGTTCCCAGAACCGTCAACCACTGTTCCGGTTCCAATTCTGGAACCACTAGTTTTTGGCAATCCGGATCCAGAACCGTGGCCACCCCATGAAATTTTAGGGGTCGAAAGAAAATTAATACTTACTGCAGTTGGCAGAGTACTTATGAATAGATTGATGAAGGTTGGTTGTTGAGCTTGAACGTGAGAAGCCTTGTATTTATAGGCCATTTTTTTTTAACCTGAATGACCTTTATACCCTTGATCATATTGGAAATGTTAATGTATGTCTTAAAGTTAATTTATTTTAGAGATAAATTATAATTTTTATAATTATGCATATTTTTGTAATATGACATTCTTTATCTATTTAATATGATAAAGTCATTCGAATGAAATATATGTATGAAAAATCATAAATTATTATGATGATACGTTTCTGTATGTAGTTATATTTTGTGCGCAAATTTTCCTAATCGTAGTGTTGACACGGGTAGATTAATAGATAATTGTATTTGGATGGCTTATTGAGAATAAATGCATCGGTTGACCTACTAATAGTATTCCACACGGATTATTATCCAAATGTCAGTAAATTAGTCGTTTTGAGATAGTAGTGTAATGACCCTTGGATTTGAGGTCATGAATTTATCTTGATTGTGGATTATTATATTTTGCCTCTATTAGTTGTTACTCTTAATGAGTTGCACATGCTGTAGAGTTCGGGTATAGTGTGAATTATGAAAAGGTAAGATATGACTGATATAGGATTTACCACTCCTTATAGTTGGAGAGCATATCCCAGTATGGTACCTTCTTAAAATACAACTCATAAATCTTTGCGCAATGTGAAAATAGAATTAAAAGTGTCTTAAGTTCTATTGCAAGTTAATTGTATTTTGAAAAGAAGTAAATTAGTTAATACAATATGAGTTGACATTATATCTATATTCTTGAATTAATCGGGATGTAATGTGGTAGAAGGATAATAATTACATGGGAACTAAATCACTGATATGCGATCAGTTGAACAACTTGACATGTTTCAACACTTGGGCAGTCATGATGCTTTGTTAGAAATCAATCTTGATCTATAAGTGTAAATTAATTAATCAGTGAATTAATGATAAATTAAAATTATTTAATATATCTAATTCTAATTAATTTAGGATTATAATTTATCTAATCTTAAATAATTTAGGATTGTAATTTATACGTATTATCAACGTAAATGAGAACCTAAAGAGTCACACATTTTAAGATGATTAATTCAGGATTAAATTGATTATTTGATAAGTATAAGATACTTATAAGTTAATTTATGAGATAAATTAACTTTTTGAACTCAATTATAAATAAATCATATAAATTAACTTTTTGAACTCAATTATAAATAAATCGTAAATTTTAAGTGCTAATATGTAATATATTAGAAGTCCTAGAATTTTATACTTATAGTTAAGTCCTAAGTTGAATATAATTCTAGGACTATGTGCATATATATATCAAGAGTCGCGTTACGCGGCGCGACTATGCCCAGATTTGGATGAATCTAATGGATAAAAAGTATATAGACTTTCCTAATATAAAACGGTTAGTCTAGTTTTCACCAAGGATTCTAAATAATGTCAACATGAACACAACTCGTGCTGTCCTAAATAAAATGATAATACCAAAAGGGGAAAAAAAAAAAAGAGAGAGAAAAGAGGAATGTCATGACAATAAAAAATTCAATCCTGAATTTACAAAACATTCATTCAACCAACATTTCATTTTCAATTAACTAGGACCATTGTTATGAAACGGAATTATAACAAATAATAAGCACTTTGTTTCAACATAATAACTACAATAGTGTGAAAAGCCTTTTTTTCTTCTTACATGCTAACTACTCCAATGATATGATTAATCAATGGAAGGTAAAAAATAATAGATTCAATTTTCCCTTCATTAGAGATTCCTTCTTCAATTTCATGAATATCCTTTAGTGCTAATGTAAACAGAACAATAACAATGGGCAACTACTTGAAGTAACAGTGTCCAATTAACATTCCCAAGCAAAGAAATACATTTATCCCAAACTATCCCCTTCCTTTTACTTCTCTTAAACCTAAAATCCGTGAAGAAAAACCAAGTACACTAAAATATATGAATACACTTGTCAAAACAAAGTGGGAGGCAATTTAATTTAGGGATAATTTCAATGCCACCTCATCCCAAATGTATAACGTTAATGGCTGCGAAATTTCAAAATCTTCGGCCCACTAATGCACAACAAGACAGGTGCACGTCACAACCCTTTATTTGACAACAGGCCTACAGCCATTAATTTGAGTCTTACTACAATTATACACCACCGTCCAAACGGAAAAGATTGGTAGACAAAACTACCCCCAAGATTTGCCTAATACCTATTTTGCATAGGTGACCTTTCATCTTAAGTGGGTGAAACTCCCACAATTATATATATATATATATATATGTATATGTATAGAATTAGACAATTTGTTTAAATTTTAGTAATTTATTATTTTTCGGTAATGAGATTGGAATTTAATAAAAGTTCAAAAAATTTTAGAAATTGTTTCTAATATAATTTTTGAAACTCTATTATTTAAAGTGTTTAATTTCTAATGAGATTCAAAAATAATATTTCTCCATAACATATTTTCATAAATAATTCAAAAATGATTTTTTTAGAGATTTCAATTATGATGTATAGTGATTAATTGTTAGATACTAAATGGGTTTTTCCGGCTTTTATTTAATTGTTAAATTATATAATTGAATGATGGATGATTATGGATTTAAAACTAATGTGATTGTGTATAGTTTAATTTGTTAAAATTCAATGGTTGTAAACTTTTAAATGGAGCATGCGTGTCCTGCCTTTCTATATTATTCTAAATGTAATTCTTTTCTTATCTCAATCCCTCGAATATAACTCCAGATTTCTTCATGTAATGTACACAGAGATAAGTTAGGGATAGAATTGAATATCCGAAATATTTAAATAGAATTACATTTTTAATGTACAAGATGAGCTAATTGAACACGCCGCAAAAGTACTGACGTCAGTAATGACATCAACATGTGCGCCAGAAGTGACGTCATCAGATGACCTGGTAGCAAGATTATCCAAAATAATGCCCACAGAATAGGACTTCAAATGGCTATATAATCTCTTGGGAAGAAAAATCAGTAAGTATTAGAGTTTCATTGAACTATTTTTCTAGTTTTCCCTTCTTAAAAAAGAATAGTCACCTCTGAGCAGTATGTTAACATCATGAACAATGGAAGTTAACCATCTTGTGATACATACATTCTGAAACTTGAGAGCAATCTATATCCCACAACAGTAACTGAACAATTTTCCAGACAAAATAGGCTAAAACAAATTTGAGCAACTATAAGCACATGTATTAGCTAATACAAAATCAGCTTCAACCTCAACGCAAAAGAGACAGGAAAGGAATCAACCCCGAAGAAGAAGAATCGCTGATATTATATAAAATCCCAGTATAACTGTCACGCCCCAAAAACGGGACCGTAACAATCTCGCCGCGCTAATGGCACACCGGTCCAAAGCGCAAGGCACAAATGAACAGAGCAACAAACTTAACCGCAATGTAATAGAACCATCAAACCATTTCTTAACTATAAAACCGAATATTTCATTTTTACACAAAAATACGAATTACAAAATTTCTTCTTAGTACAAAAGATGCTACAACAAAAACAAAGTTCTTCAATACAAAACCTATCTAATACACTACCCCTCTCCAAACAAAAGAGAAGCTTGGAAGATTATCCAGAGTCCTACCAAGGTAATGTGGAATGGAGAAAATCTAAAAGCGCTATTTTTGTGTAAAAATCCACATTAATGAGCACCTAATCTGAAAAATTATAAATCACGTGGGGTGAGCATAACTAGCTCAGTGGATATCATAAAAGCTCTTCAAATGGGGCCAAGCATTTCGATAAAAAGAAAATATAAAAATAATAACATTTGTAAAAACCATAGTCATGAAGCAGTTTTTAAAATATCTCATGCCATTTAAACGTCCAATAAACCATAATCATAAGTAGTTTCTAAAATGTATCATGCCATTTAAACGTCAGGCATGTCCAAAATATAGCCAAAAAGATCCAATCATTTCAAAACATAGTATGCTGTGCATAGCGAATGAATCCTATGTACTATTGTCTCTTATGGGAATATAATAAAATAGCATGAGTATCTTTTAGGCTCAAAGGTATGACCTACAGTACTAGTCAGATCTAGTAATCTACCACACCTACTAGTCTGACCGGGAGGTCAAGTTATCCCATCACAAGACCCCGCAATCAAATAGTAAATGGCATAGTCATAGCAGTCACCATGGCGTCCCATGGATGACTATAGAACCGGTTCTCCCCAAATCAAACATTTCCAAACACATCCAAAATTATATACCTAGGTCACCTATGAGCCAAAACAGTCATAAAATGCTTTCATATCAAAAGAGTTTGCAAACATATCATTTGATTAACATAAAATAGCTTGGTCCCGATTTCATATGTAATAGTTCCAAATCTACTCTTAGAAGAGATGTAGAAGTTAAAGAATGACTAGGCCTTTGGACGACGCGAAGCGATAGAAAACGACTCGTGCACCTGTCTCTTATAAAATATCTATTATGTGTATTTTATAAATCTTTTAAAGGCTGTCTCTTATACACATCTAGATGTGTATAAGAGACAGGCTATTGATATAGTCCCGGCTATTGCTCCGGTGAATGGACGGTGGTTTATGTAGAGTTCTGTTATAAACTTCGCCTCTCCCTAGGCTATAAGTAGGTTATCCTCCCTGCCAACAAAATCCAATTCCAAGGTATTCAAGGGACCTTGGTTACAACCAGGGTACAACTCAAAACAACATATTCAACCAACCAACAAAATCCAATAAACGGGAAGATTCACCGGAGCAATAGCCGGGACTATATCAATAGCATTCCACAACAATCCATACCCCATAACCACTACAATTAACTCTATTACAACATTAGAGCGACAACCTATGGTTGGAATTCCTCTTTACTACCAAACTGAAATTTTTACCGATTAGCCACACGCATGATTCAAACATGCTTCCTATCCATCCCACTACCAAGGAAACACTTAAAACCATCAAAAGATCATTAAAGATCCTTCAAACATAACCAATTATCCAAATTATCCTAGTTGCGCCAAACTTCCGCTTACTTACAAAATGTTAAAAAATTCCACTTGGTATTCAAGTCTCAATTCCTATTAAACTAACCTTAAAACACTCTTAAAACATCATTATGTGCATAGACATAAGCATTCATAGCATAACATTCTAGGGCACATATGGAAGACAAAACCCTAACTCATAATCTGCTAAAATTTGTAATCTAACCATGGAAAGTTGTTAAAAATCAACCCCAATCACTTCCCAACCTCCAAAACACTAAAAACAACCCATAACATACATAAATCATAACATATAAGGCTGCAAAGAGGGTTTATTTCAGCCATAAAGAATCCTACAAAACTTGAAATTAAAGCTTGAATCATAAAGCCCATAAGCCATAAATGCTAAAATACATAAAATCTTACCTTCCAAGTGATTTCTACTTGAAATCCAAGAAAATTTTTGGGGGAAAATGGAGAAGAGGAGTTCGGCCAGCAGCTGGAGAAAATGAGGAAGAAACAAGCAAGAAGAAGACTAAAAAGAATTCCAAGGTTGACCCAAATAGTACCCAAGTTGACCAAATAGTCTCCAAGTTGACTATTTGACCCAAAAACTAATTTTTTCTTTAATTTGCTACTAAATTAACATTATAAATCAGCCATCAAACAACACTCACACACCACAATGCACTAATTACACTTAGTCTAACTAGTGGTCAATTTTGACCCGTTTACCCGCCGGTACCGAAATCGCGTAAACCGAAAAATTTGCCGAATTGAAAAACGAATAAGTTGAAGTACTTTATGACTAAAAATAATATGAAAAACATTTTAAACCAGTTAAAAATCAAAGAACAAGGCTAGTAAAATACTGGGTTTCACAATAACATTTGTAATTTCTTTGACCATCAAACAGATGATGAATGAGAATGCTGAATTCACCGAGAAATAACAAGTCTATGTTGCAACTGAACAAACCAGTTTTCTGATTTGTTGTGGCATCCCTGTAAATAGTTTTTCTTCATTTCCAGGAGGAAAGTTTAGAATAAAGGTGTCAAAACCGAATGGAAGCAGCATGTGCTAGAAGAATAAGCATAGCAGTAAACCTCATTATAACAACTAAAAGAGAAGATGACAAAAGTTGTTGAATTTTCTAAACAAGTGATTTCTTACCTTTTTCTTTATGTGTCCTGGAACTATCTGATTGACTCTGGGCCGACTTAACAAGTTCTTCTAAAAAAGCACCAACTCTTTTAAATCAATAGTAACAGTGCTGACATATTATCAGAATGCTTAAAGGTTCATCTTGAGTTATTTAACTACCACAAGCTAAATTAAATCACTCATTACTACATCTTTTTTAGCGACACAAAATATTATTCAACACTAAACATTGCAAGCAACAATTAAATATTGATACTATAAGATGCCATAGTATTGCTGTAACACATGCAACTTGTTTTTTCTCCATAAACCTCCACTACTGATGTCCTAAAGGAGCAGTTTGAATCCCTCTGAAAGAAAATCATCACTGAGAGAAATAGTAAGCAACATTAAGCCCCGAGTCATATTGAATACTCGGGTAGGGAGATGTATAAGATGGAAGACCACAAATGATTTTTGTTTCTTTTGGTGTAAAAACCCAATCCATGAGGAGACAAAGTCTAATCTTCATATTACAGAGAACATTATGCAAATATGTATTGCTGAGATGTTGAAAACTGAAAACAAGAGGACATCAGAGTATAAAAGAGATCTTAAAGCGTGAGTTGGTCATGCAGCCTTTGCCTCCTTTAGAAAGAAAACCATTCCTTCTATTTTGGAGTTTGGACTAGTTTCTAAGAAAATACTTTGCTTGCTTATCTTGAGTTTTTTTTCTTCTTGTTCCCATGGTCGTTTGCCTTACCAAGTGTAAAAAGTTCAAAAGTCTAGAATCCAATAATTTTAGCTGATACTCTTAAAATTTCGTATTACTGTGATAATAATGCTATCATGTATTGTTTGGTTTCCAGATTGTAAGTTTAATAGTAGTAGCATATATTTTAGTAACAATTGGTATGAAAATACGTGTTTTACATGTTTAAAAGTATTAATCATCTGGTATGAAAACACGTATTTACACGTTTAAAAATATTAATCATTTGATTTTTATTACTGTCAAAGAAAATGAGATGGTAAAAGTTTGTAAGTTCCTACAGGTAAAAGACAATTTTCCACCATATATTGCAAGTTCCCATGAGTACAAGCTACCCTTAGTTCCAGTTATCCAACTAATTTGCTAAAAACCATCTAGTTTTTTATTTATTGTCACATAAGCCCCTCTTGTCTTGCCATTAGCTATTTGTTTTTAATTGTTTTTGGCTGAAAAGTTTTTCCTTTCCTTTTCCATTTTTAAATTTTTGTCACATGGCCCCATTGTCTTAACCGTTTGCAGTATTAGTTGTTATTTCTTTCTAAACAGTTTTTTCCCTTTTCTCGAACAAAATTTCTACTCCATTTTTTTCTACAAAGATTTTTTTTTTACCCTTCTTTTGTTCAAAACTTCTATTGACTTCTCTTATTTAAGTTGGATGTATAAATTAATTGCTTACTTGTTTACAGTCTTTTTACTTTATTTTTTACTTAAACAATAATAGTATCCTTCCTCACAATCTAATTTTTTTCATAACTTTTTTTTAAAACATTAATAATACAAAATTTTGATATAATATTCATTAATTCTTGTTGACAAAACTAATAAGTACAAAATAGTGTCCAAATCAAATTTGAATTGTCAAATAGCTATAGTCATTTAACTTATAACTATCTAGATGTGTATAAGAGACAAATTTTACAACATACAATGTTTGGAAGTGTGTTACTCTTAAATCGTAAAAATTAGTCAATGACTTTAAACTAGAATTTCTAATACATTTAGTGTCTGTATGGTTCATAAGATAATGTGGTATTGAATAATTAATCCCATGTCATCCTATATTTTATGGTTTATTTGGCATGGAATTGTTATCCCAATCAATAAATTTAATCCCATGTAGAAGAGATAAAATAATACTACGGGAGAGGTATACAATTATTCTATTATGACACATCTAACTGTATCTTAAACACATTACTAATTTACCCCTAATAAACTTTATGATCCTACATCATATCATTTCATGTTGGATTGTAAGGGTATTCACGGATTGGAAGTTTGGTCCAGATGTCCAATGGGCGACCCAACCTAGTATTAATGAGTTAAGAGAAAATTGCCTGAGTATACTCGGTCCTTTTACAAGGGTATTTGACCAAATACATTTATGACAATTTTGTGTTCTAAAAAATTTAAAAAATAAAAAATTTGACCACCTAATTAAACAAATACCCCTAAAATTAAGTAAAATAAGAGAAAAAGTCATTTAATATTAGGTTTAATATGTAAAATTACAAAATTAATTTTAAAAAATAAAAAGACGGCTTATTATACTTATCTCTTGTAAATGAGTATAGATGGAGTAAAAGTTCCTTATTATTAGGTCATGATATGGAAAATTACATAATTGACTCAATATATGCATTGGGTTAGGTTATATTGGGTCACAAACTATTAATCCACTGATCATAATACTCGAACCAGTGTATTATCCGAATCAGATACCCAATTTTTATGGTTCAAAATAGACCAAGTTAATAGGTTTTTTGGATTAGTGCGTCGAGATGAACACCACTGATTATTTTACATAATAACAATTTATTTATTCTCACATTTATTTTTTACATATGAGAAATATAATTACAATAATATTATTTGATTACCAAAAATAAAGTGCAAATTTAGGGGTATATTGGTCAATAAAATAGTAATTCGATCTCATCTGATCCTCAACAAAATGCAAGATGGTTATTATTTTTAATATATCTCATACAACTCAATATCAATCAAACACTAGATAACTGGACTAATCATCTAGAGATGATTCATCCTAGGATTAATTTGTCCGAGGATGAGACATCCTATCTCATCCAGTCAGCGAACCAAATTGACCCTTAGGGTATATTACAGTCAACCCTTTGATTTGGTTAATATTCATGTTAACCCTTATGCTTTGCAAGTCTATGATTTACCCTCTTGTGGTTTGGATTAAAGTAAAACTGGTAAATATTCTATTAAGTGACAGTTAGGAAATTGAAAATTTTTTATATAAAAAATTATTTTAGTCATTTAAAACCTCTTATCAAGGTTAGTTATGCATTTTAACCTAAAACATAGCTCTCCCTCCTGGTGTAGGGTTTTTTATCCAGGCTGTGGAGGGTAATAGGTTTAAGGGTAATTTTGACTTCTTGCTCAAATTCATTTGTTTTTTTAACTTTCTATCCATTTTACAAAATTACCAAAGGACAAGGGAACAAATTATAGATTTACAAAACAAAAAGAGTAATGTGAATATAGCTAAATCACGAGGAGGTTCCATATAATTTACCTATACATTTATAAACAACGCCAATCGAAGAAATTGATTAGGTCTCCAACAAGAAATTGCAAGTCACTTCCCGCAACTGTTTGGCTTTGAAGGCAAATTGCATTAATTTAGTTATATTAGCGTATTATGCTTATTGAACTTTTTTCAAAATCTAAAATAGTAGAGGTACTTTTTTGAAATTATATAAAACAGTATCCATTCAATTCACAATCGGTTGTCTAAGACATTTGTAAATTTGAAACTTGCAGCATCTTTGATGCTACTAGTTCTGTGAATTTAGTATAAAAACATGTTTGGAAATACTAATTTTTTGAATTTTTAGTTTGTCTTTATTTTCCTCCTATATAATTTCTGCTTTATATGTTTTACTAAGCCAAAGAAATTTTTTTTCAGTTATTTATGAGTTGAGATATATATATATATATTTAACACATGAGTATAGAGAAATATTCGCTCATAAGTGATTTTTATGTATTTTCTTTAGATATACTTTATTGGAGTATTTTACCATAAATTCATTGGTATTCTGTACAACTTTGAAGATAGAAAAAGTTTAAAGGATCGTCAAATTGGAGTACAATGTATGATATGAAATAGTATTAAAATTTATCATTATATCCATTCTGTAAGTTTAGTAATCAAACAGGGGAATGTGGTCTTGAAAAATGTTGAGGAATTTTGGGGTTTATTAAAATCCTTTATTCTCTTCAAATGTTCAAGTGCTATCCTAACAATTTTGGATTTGTCAAACATTAGGGTATTTGATTATTCTTGAATCTCTAGACCTCTCTTGGAACCAACTTGAAAGAACTATTCGTGTACAAATACTAAAAGTTGTAATTTTTAATTTAGGAAATAAAGATTTCTCCTAAATATGTAGTTTGCATAACTATACGAATGTGAAAAATATTCTTACTTTGGTAAGTTACAGTGCAAAATTTAATGATTAATCCATTATGTTAAAAATCTCAATCTATATGGTAGTAAATTTAAAAATAGATATTCAATACTATAGATTTTATTTGATAGAGTAAAATTAATCACATATAGTTGCAGTAGTTATCAACCTCTGAGTAATAACTCAAAAGTAACAATAGATACTCGTCATTGAAATTTTATTAAATAAAGTGCACTTTAAGTAAAATCAAATTAGTAACTGATTTGATATCCCTGTTTTTTAATACATATTTTATACGGTTACTAATATTTAATAAAGATGGTTACAAGTCCAAAGACAAAAATAATCATTTTTTGTAAGAAGACAATAATTATCTATCAATAACTTTAGACTAATATAATATAGAAACTAATTTTGATTATAGGCAAAGCATAACTTGAGATAACCTATTAAATTCTGCTAATTATTTAATGCATGAAAAGGGAACTAAAAGCAAATTAAGAAATTGAAACATAAGGAGTATGGTCTTTTTAAAAGCAAAGTGTATTTTGGATAGTAAGACGCTTTCCTTATAATTTATTAGTCATAGGTTCGTATCACTAATTAGGGGAAAGGCATGCATTTAAAAAAAAAAAATAAGTATGGTCTTTTAGGAAAACAAATTATGTGGATCATATTTTTCACCCCCTCTCTTACACATCCAATTGATTTAATAATAATTGAAAAAATTAGTTTTACATTATAGTTGTTTTTAATATACTACACAAAAGTCAAATTTTTTTAGCATATTCTGGACAATAAGTCCCATTCATCATTACAAATTTTAAACAACAATATTAGAGGCAAAATAAATGGCATTGGCGAAGAATGGTGAATATGTTGACAATATCTATAAAGGATAACGTCTGTTAATTCAATTTTAGATGACCTTGAGGTTTTTTTAAGCAATTTATGTCAGTGTTTTTTATTCTTTTGTTTCCTTTTCTTTTTACATCTAAAATAGGAAAAAGTTTTAAAATTAGTCTATTTGAAGAGTCTAAAAAATTTATATGTGATAAGTTCTACTATTTTTCTTGTTAAGATAAAATTCCTACTATTATTTAACTTAATTTCTAATCCAAAAAAAGTTTTTTTCCCATACTTGTATAATTTCTAAAATTCGTCTCTAAAAAAAAGTAATACCACATGGAACTCTCTATTCTAAATAAAAATTTACCTCAAAAAAAATCTTATTCTAACTATAATGTAATCATTAAGATTGAAACCCATTTTTAAACTTGTGTGCTTTACAGGAGGTTAACGGTATTTTGTTGTATCAGAATACATTTTTAATTTAGAGAGCAAATTAAAACATATTTTCAGTTTGGAAAGCCAAATTAAGAATTTTTTAGTTTTGGGACAACATTGGTCTAGTAGTAGGGTTAGTGTAAGTAAAGCTCAGATGGTAGCTAGGTACTATCGGCTCTGATTATGTACCCACCCACGCCGTGTGGGAAAGTAGGTCCACAATAGTCTTATATAATAGATGTGTTTGGTAGTTTGCTTGGAACAACTTTGATTTTCGAAATATTTTTTTTAGTTTAGAGGACTAAAATGAGACCTTTTCAATTTGGAGAACTATATGAAAATATTTTTTTAATTTGGAGGAGGCTTTTTCAATTTAGAAGACCATATTGATATTGTTGTTTAGTTGTATGGTCAAAAAGATATTTAACCTTTTAAAATAGCATTGTTTTTCTTCTTTTTCTTTTCTTAAACCAAATTTTCCTTTTTCTTGTAATAGATTTGTTAATAAACTATTAATTTATTTACTTGCATATAAGTATTGCCTAGTCTATTAGTGTATCGATAACCTATATATATGTTGATAATAGTTATATATGGTATTTTCATTTGATGAGAAATTTTATTTAATTAAGTGCATGTCTCTTACACACAAGATCCCTAGATTTGTCTTGTTACCACCAGTCGCCCGGAGCATTAATATGAATGCCATTGATGCCAAGTTCCTTGCATCTTTGAGCAATATCTTGCGCTGCAAGCATAGCCTTAACTTTCATACCACTTTCACCACTTGCTCGTTCTAGAATGAAAATTGGTCGTGTAGAGGATGTGACTCCAATATCCTTAGTGTCCTACTATTTCAACATCAATGGTGAAAAGTAAGGATAGATTAAACCCTCCAGAGGAATAAGGCAAGGGGATCTTTTGTCCCCTCACCTATTCCTGATTTGTGTAGTGGGGCTCACTAACCTCTTAAAACAGGCTGAAAGTCAAAGACAGTTACTAGCCTAAAAATTTCACAAGATGGCCCTACAGTGTCACGGCTCTTATTTGCTGATGATTCACTAATATTTTATAAAGAAAATTACAAGGAAGCGGAGGAGATCATAAGAATTCTAATACCCATGGGAAAGCTTCTGGATAGATTATCAATGCTGATAAGTCTTCTGTTTTTTCAGCAAAAATACCCATGAAAGCTTTTAGAAGCAGTAGCTCATTAACAAGCTGGGCAGCATGAAGATGGTTACACAAAGCAAGTATTTGGGTCTTCCAATGGTCATCGGAAGAACAAGGAGACAAGTTTTTGCATATGTTAAGGACATGACTAAATGCAAAATGTAGGATTGGAAAGGAAAACTGCTAAGCCAAGCTGGAAAAGAAATACTCAAGTCTGTGATAACTAATATGCCAACCTATGTAATGTCTTGTTTCAAAATGCCTAAGACACTTCGCAAGAATATCTATGGTGATATGGCAAATTTCTAGTGGGGACACAATCAAGAAGAGAAGAAAGTACACTGGATTAGCTGGAACTCGCTATCAAACACCAAGAAAAATGGAGGATTGGGATTCAGGGAGTTGGCTGACTTTAACAGAACTTTATTGGCAAAACAACTCTAGAGAATCATCACCAAACCTAATCTTTTGATGAGTAGGGTGCTGAAAGGAAAGTACTTCAAAGGGGCTTCAATCTAGAGTACTCTACTGAAAGAGAAAGGGAGTGATTCTTGGGTGTGGAAGAGGTTATTGAGTGTCAGGAAATTACTAGAAGCTAGAACTAGAAAAAGGGTTGGGGATGGCAAAAACATAAACCTTTGGAAAGATTGATGGTTGACTGATAAGAAGGATGGCAGAATCCATGCCTCTAAACCTAAAAATTGTGATATAAACACAGTCCACCAGCTAATTTAGGAAGTGGAATGGAATATCCAGTTGCTAAACCTTTTGTTTGATAAGAAGGAAAGAAAAGAGATCTTAAAATTGCCAATAAGCTAGACTGGAGGAGGTGAAATGAGACACCAAGTTGACCAGAATCAGCAACATAGGAAAAGTAGTAGTGGAAGGAACAGCATATCTTCAGCTAGGTCTTTTTTATGGAGCCAGGAAATGAAGCACAAATTAGTCTACTGTATAAGCAGACAGTGTCTTACATAGAGTATTGCCATGTGTAATGAAGTGATGCTTATTAGGGAAAGGTGATGCAATATGTAAATTTTGTGAATGACCAAACTGAAACTCTTGAGCACCTATTCTTTTTGTCTGAACGTGCAGAAGTTATCTGGAAGATGGCTCCAATAAACTGGGATGGTCTAAAGGAGTTCTAATATAATTTTTGGTTATGGTGGGAAAGCCTAAGTGAAGCAACATCAAGAGAGAATGGAAGGATGCACATAATGTATAAGAGACAGATATATATCTTCCTGTATATTGTGAGCATTATGTATCCTATCCATTCTCTATAATATGTTGCTTCACTTAGGCTTAGTCTATTAACAATCTATATATGTATATTAGACACATAAATTATAATGTTTCTGATGTGTATTGGACTGTTTCTTGGTTTCAACTCGAAGTGTTAAGAATTAGTTACTAAAAGTTTATTAATCATAAAATGCTATAAGATACAGGTGCCCGGCTATTGCTCCGGTGAATCTTTCCGTTTATGGATTTTGTTGGTTGCAAGCGCCAAACAACAAAAGTAATATATATGTAGTTGCATGCTTTATTTATTTATTTTGCAGTTGCACTTAATCCAATGCAAATTTTCATCGATTGAAATGACGGCAGGGTATTTTGGGTCAACATATATATAGGTGTATCGAATCACCTATTTTCACTTGCTGTAAAACCACCAAAAAAAAAACAATAAAGATTCCCAAACATGCTAATGGTAAACAATGGAAGAAATAGCTACAAAATTAATTGAACTAGATTTCCTATAAAAAAAAAATAATAATAATAATCGTTGACAAGAGACATGCAATATAATTTATCAGAAAATGTCTTTCTACACATATTTATTTATTTGACAGTTTTAATTCTGAACTCTTGCCAAAACCAATCCTCCATGCACATAAAGTTTTAAGTGGCATATATTTTGAAAAAAAAATTATAATTCCTTTACAGAATTATTTTGTTGTAGTTTAAAATCTTTTTAACAATACGATATTAAGCGGTTGTATATAAAACTTTTCTATATTTTGGTACGGGCATGAAAATTTAAAATTTGTATAACCTGTACAGGCATAAAGATGTGTCTAATCAGATCGGGTATTTGCTTCCACAGCGTACCCTCCTTAGATAAATTCAACATAGGATCCAGTTCTGCTGACGGAAGTTTCCCCACTATCAAGAAAACAGTAGTACAAATAAGTAATAGTTTTATTTTTTTTTTGGGCCATAAATGTGAAGTGGAGAGTCCAAAAACGAGCACCTAATCTGAAAAATTATAAATCACGTGGGGTGAGCATAACTAGCTCAGTGGATATCATAAAAGCTCTTCAAATGGGGCCAAGCATTTCGATAAAAAGAAAACATAAAGATAATAACATTTGCGAAAACCATAGTCATGAAGCAGTTTCTAAAAAATGTCTCATGCCATTTAAACGTCAATAAACCATAATCATAAGTAGTTTCTAAAATGTATCATGCCATTTAAACGTCAGGCATGTCCAAAACATAGCCAAAAAGATCCAATAATTTCAAAACATAGTATGCTAAAGCATAGCGAACAAATCCAAGTACAGTTTCAATCCAGAATATAATAAAATAGCATGAGTATCTTTTAGGCTCGAAGGTATGACCTACAGTACTAGTCAGATCTAGTAATCTACTACACCTACTAGTCTGACCGGGAGGTCAAGTTATCCCATTACAAGACCCCTCAGTCAAATAGTTCAAAACATTCACAGCAGTCACCATGGCGTCCCATGGATGACTATAGAACCGGTTATCCACAAATCAAACATTTCCAAACACATCCAAAATTATATACCAAGGTCACCTATGAGCCAAAACAGTCATAAAATGCTTTCATATCAAAAGAGTTTGCAAACATATCATTTGATTAACATAAAATAGCTTGGTACCCGATTTCATATATAATAGTTCCAAAACTTGGTAAAAGTACAGTTCTAAACATCATACACATTTTAAAATCCATCCAAACATATTTCGAAAGTCGTTAAATAAAATACAAGTGGAAGAGGGTCTATGTTACCCACCTATCAAAGCAAAACTGCAAAAATGATCACTGAACGCGATCGCCGGCGGTAGGTGGCGTGGTACCTAAAACAGATATAAGAGGACTCTTAGAAGAGATGTAGAAGTTAAAGAATGACTAGGGAAGCGAAACGACGCGAAACGATAGAAAACGACACCAATGACTCTTTGGTCAAAAATGACCTTTTCACAATTTCGACCAACTTCGACAAGCTAAAACTTGAGTCAGCAGTAGGCCTGTCTCTTATACACATCTAAAGTTACTGTGGCAGCTAGATTAGAAGATAATAAGCTCGTTTTCCGAAAAACCGAAAAACTTCGCCTCCCTAGGCTATAAGTAGGCTATCCTCCTGCCAACAAAATCGGGTTACCAGTGAAGAGGTCAAGGGAGACTGCTATATTAAGGAAGGGTAGGACTCTGCGATTAATCTTTGAGACTTCTACTCCAAGGTATTCAAGGGACCTTGGTTACAACCCAACTCAAAACAACATATTCAACCAACAAAATCCATAAACGGAAAGATTCACCGGAGCAATAGCCGGGACTATATCAATAGCATTCCACAACAATGGAAAACACCTAAAACCATCAAAAGATCATTAAAGACCCTTTAAACATAACCAATTATCCAAATTATCCTAGTTGCGCCAAACTTCCGCTTACTTACAAAATGAAGGGAAATCAATTCCACTTGGTTTCAAGTCTCAATTCCTATCCAAACTAACCTCAAAACACTCTTAAAACATCATTATGTGCATAGACATAAGCATTCATAGCATAACACTCTAGGCCACATATGGAAGACAAAACCCTAACTCATAATCTTAAAATTTGTAATCTAACCATGGAAAGTTGTTAAAAATCAACCCCAATCACTTCTCCAACCTCCAAAACACTAAGAACAACCCATAACATACATAAATCAACATATATAAGGCTGCAAAGAGGGTTTATTTTCAGCCCTAAGAATCCTACAAAACTTGAAATTAAAGCTTGAATCATAAAGCCCATAAGCCATAAATGCTAAAATACATAAAATCTTACCTTCCAAGTGATTTCTACTTGAAATCCAAGAAAATTTTGGGGGAAAATGGGGAAGAGAATTTCGGCCAGCAGCTGGAGAAAATGAGGAAGAAACAAGCAAGAAGAAGACTTAACAAGGTTCCAAAGTTGACCCAAATAGTACCCATTGACCAATTAGTCTCCAAGTTGACTATTTAACCCAAAAACTAATTTTTTTGCTACTAAATTAACATTTTTGAATAATTCAGCCATCAAACAACATTCACACACCACAATGCACTAATTACACTTAGTCCAACTTTTGACCCGTTTACCCGGTACCGAAATCGCGTAAATCGAAAAATTTACCGAATTGAAAAACGCAATAAGTTGAAGTACTTTATGACTAAAAATAATATGAAAAATATTTTAAACCAATTAAAATCAAAGAACAAGGCTATTAAAATACTGGGTTTCACAATAAATATATAAATTTAAACATGCATGCAGAAATAATTAAGAGATGAAAGTTTAAGGATCGAATAGAAAATTAATACTTACTGCAGTTGGCGGGCACTTGATTCATTTTGTAGGTCATATTGTAGTTGGCTGCGACTGCAGTCATTTTTTTTTTTTTTTTCTCTGGAGACTAGATTGATGAAGGTTGGTTGCTGAGCTTGAACTCGAGAAGCCTCGTATTTATAGGCCATTTTTGCACCTGAATGACCTTTATACCCTTGGTCATATTAGAAATTGGAATAAAATTAATGATTTGTTTTGTTTCGATAACTATTATTCTTGATATTATTTGAAATATTATTAAAATAGTTATTGTAATAATTTTTGAGATGTGATTTATATGAGACAAAAAATAGTAATTAGAATGTGTTAAGCGAAATAATTATAAAATATTATTTAGGAAAAAAGAAATAATGCTCCTGTCCAAAGGTGCCCATATTTTCAGTATTTGGATAAGAATGTAGTATGTGCTTTTAAACTCATGGAGAAGTTAGAACCAGTTGATTCTGAAAAATTAGAGGGCCTAATTAGGCTTTAATGGTCACATCTACTATTATTAACATAAACCACTTTGAAGAATCTTTTTTCTTTTTTTAAAAAAAAATCCCAAATGAATAAAATGTATTTCAGTCAGTAACATGTACTGCAGATATGTATATACCATACATAGGTATTATTTTAAAACAAAAACCTCCTTTTATAAAGTATTCTTGACATTGCTAGCTTTGTTGAACCTAGTATTTTCCTTTTGTAGAATGAAAAAATGAAGGCAAAAAAAAAAAGATATTTTTTTGTCTAAATTTACTAGGATGAAGTAGTAATATTAAATGATTGCTTATGGTAGTTTGGAATAGTCCACGTCTTAGGTTTCCTGCTAACTTAGATAGTAAGTTTGCACATGCAGCCCTTTTACAAAATAGACAAATATCACTTAGGAATCATATGCTAAGATGAGTGGTATATGGCAACATGCGGAATCGTTATCCAGTTTTTTCAATCGTATACGTGGCTTATCCTGTTGTTAAAATGCGCCTCTCAATTGACTTGGAAGAGGAAATGGATAATTTGTAGGTGTTTAAATCTTGAAAAAAGGGTTCTTGATGAAAGTTAAATAGATAGAAAAGGGGTTGGGGTGGGGTTAGGACCACAAAGGAGGATGGATAGTGGAGAGAATTTTTAACATTCGGATATGAGACACGGAACTTCATGCAGGCTATGCTGAAGAGTTGCAGATTTTTGACATGTGGAGAGAAAAAGAAAGATATTACTATGTAAAATAGATGAAAGATGAAAGAAATATATATATATATATATATAGATATATAGATATTTAGTCAAATTTTGTTCATTGTTTCGCGTATTTAGTGAGACGTAACAGTTGTGTTAAATTATGCTAAGTCTTTTTGTGTTTTGTTTAGATTTTTTTTTTCTCTCTCTTACATATATTAGATATATATGTATTTTTTTGTGTTATGGCATAATATTGAAGGGATAAGTAAGGATTGAACCACCATATATTGATAAAATTACTAAGGTTACATTTGGATTGATGAATTTGAGAAATGATTTGAAATTCAAGTATTTGTTGGAACAATTTATAAGAATAAAATTGATTAATTTCAAATCCAGGCAAATTCGCTCGGGCTTTCTTTGATTTTCAAAACAATTGTTTTAGTTTAGAAGACCAAAATGAGACCTTTTCAATTTGGAGGATTATATTAGAATATTTTTTTCAATTTGGAAGGTCAAATTGAGACCTTTTCAATTTAAAAAACCGTATTGATATTATTGTTTAGTTTTAGGGCCAAAATGGTATTTAACCCTTTAAAATAGTCTTTTTTTTTTCCTTTTTTTTCTTTTCTTAAACAAATTTTTACTTTTTCTTTTAATAGATTTGTTAATAAACTATTAGTATAGATTTCTTTAATTGCATATAAGTATTGTCTAGTCTATTAGTGTATCTATAACCTATATATGTTGATAATAGTTATATGTGTAATTTTATTTGATGAGAAATTTTATTCAATTAAGTTATATTTTTAATAACTTTACTTAATTAAGTTTCAAAAAGTTAGTTTTATTTCCTCTTTTAGTATTTTAATTTTTTTCTTTTTAAGGGTTCAAAAGTATAACTAAAATATGCAATTTTATTTTTAAATAAATTTTATTTCTTTATCATTGCTGGATTTGTAAAATCCATCCCAATAAAATTGTTTTCTACTCTTCTTTAATTTTTAAAATTCATTCCTAATATTCTATTACATAAGAAAAATTACTTCAATTAAATTTATTTTCTAATATGAAGTCTTAAAAGTAGAATATATTTCCTATTTTATGCTTCAAGGAGTATTTGCAAAAATAGCCTAAACTATTATAAAAAAAGGCATTCAAGTTTGAGGATGTAACAAAATCAATGAATTTATGTTTCTATAGTAAGGGTAAATTTAGAAATAAAATCTAAATCACTAAATCAAATTTTCTCATTTATTATTACTAGTATTGGAGCACGTGCTTTGCACATTTGAAAATACTTGTTTGATTTTTATTGCTATGAATTAAAAAGTAAATTATGTTTGGAAATACTAACTGTTTGATTTTCTTAGTTCACTTAAGCTTTTGCTTATATGATTTTTGTTTCAATGTTTAATTAAGTCAAAGAATTTTTCATAGTTCGTATGAGTTCAGAAAAATATTTACTCATAGGTGATTTTTATGCATTTTGTTTAGATATAAATTTTTTGAAAATATAAGGGATTTGTTTAGTTTAATAGTTCAAACAATTTCATAAGAGTTAAATAATTGTATCTTGTAAATAATACATATACCGTACAATTTATAAAATAGAAATCCATTTTCTTAATTGATAATTATTGAAGCATTCAACATTAAACTCATTGGTTTACTCTATTTAACTTCAAAAGTATATAGAAAAGTTTAAAATATCATCAAACCGAAGCATAATGTATTATAGAAAATATATTGAAGATTTTTTATTATATCCATTATGTAAGTTTAGTAATTAAAGAGGATAGTGTAGTTTTAAAAAATGCGGACAATTTATGGAGTTTACTGGAGCCATTTATTATCTTCCATTATTCAACTTTTATCCTAACAACTTTGGATTTATCAAGCGCATTAGGATATTTAATTATACTTGAATCCCTCTTGGAACTGACTTGATGAAGGAAGAATTCGTGTGCAAATACTAAATAGCAATTTCTTATTTAGGAAATAAAATCTCTCTTAAATATATAGTTTGTACAAATATAGGAATTATATCATGAAAATAGACAAAAAGTGAAAAATAGTCTTCTACCAATTAGCAATTTACAACGTAAAATTTAGTGACTAATTCGTTATGTAAAAACTAGCAATCTGTACATCAGTAAATTAAAATGTAAATATTCAATATTATAACTTTTATTTGATAGGTTCGAATGAGATCAACAACATATAGAAACAATAGCTATCAACTTGTATAATAATAATTCAAAAGTAATAATAAACATTTAGCATTTAGGTTTTATGAGATAAAACACACTTTAGTTAAAATCTAGTAAGTAACTAATTTTATATCCCTATTTTTTTTAGTATGTCATTTATACATTTTCTAAAACTTAACATTTGATATTTGCAGGTTCAAAAACAATAACAATAATTTTTTGTAGGAAGACAATAATTATCTATAAAGAATTTTAGCTAATATAATTTAGGAACTAATTTTTATTATAGAAAAAGCATAACTTAGATTAAATATGTGTTAATTATTCCATGCATGAAAAGGGAACTAAGAATAAAGTAGGAATTGCAAGATAAGGATTATTTTCTTTTAGGAAAATAAAATAAGTGTAGATCACATTTTTCACTTTCTTTCCTACTCATCCAACTAGTTTAACAGTAATTGAAAATATGGATTCTACATTGTATTTGTTTTTTAGTATACACTACACAGAAATCAAATTCTTTTCATATTTTGGACCACGAATCTCTTTCATCATTACAAAGTCTATATAATAACATAATAGACAAAATAAATGGCATTGGCAGAAGAAAGGTGAAGATGTTGATAATATCTACAAAGAATAATATCTTTGTTTATTCAACTTTAGATGGCCATGATACTTTTAACCAATTTTAAGTCGCCTCTGTTCATTTCTTTTTTCTTTTTTTTTTTTTCCGGTTTTCTCTGGAGATGGATGAAGGGTGGCTGCTGAGCTTGAACGTGAGAAGCCTCGTATTTGTAGGCAATTTTTTGAATCAGAATGACTTTTATACCCTTGATCATATTGGAAATTAGAATAAAATTAATGATTTGTTTTGTTTCGAGAACTATTATTCTAGATATTATTTGAAATATTTTTGAAATAGTTGTTGTAGTAACTTTTGAGATGTGATGTATATGAGACAAAAAATAGTAATTAGAAACGTGTTAGAAAATAATTATAAAATAATTACAATTATTTAGAAAAAAAGAAATAATGCTCTTGTTCAAAGGAACCCATATTCTCAGTATTTGGATAAGAATGTAGTATCTACTTTTAAACTCATGAAGAAGTTAGAACGAGTTGATTCTAAAAAAATAGAGGGCCTAATTAGGCTTTAATGGTATAATCTACTATTATTAACATAAACAACATGCGGAATCGTTATCCAATTTTTCAATCGTGTACGTAGCTTATCCTGTTGATAAAATGCGCCTCTCAACTGACCTAAAAGAGGAAATGGATAATTTGTAAGTCTTTATATCTTGAATGTACTTAAAAGGTCTTTGCTACTGACTTGCTATAATGTCTAATAATTTAAGATATTCATTCCACATCGAATAAATAGTATAAACTTATCCAACAAAACGAACACCTTATTTGCTTTATGCAAGTAAAGAAAATTCTTCTTTCGGATATTTCTTTAGCTTTTGATATCTTTAATTGTGATACGTATACATAATTGTAAAATTTTTAAGGCCCTTTGCAAATTGTAACATCATTTACACGTTTCAATGCAATTCATCACTTGTACAGTTTAACGTGATTGTAAAACTTCCCAAATTGTAACACTATTAAACTCATTTATCTTTTGTACATGTGGCTAAGCAGGTATGGAAGGAGTGAAATGTTTATGATCTTAGCCTGTCACGCTACACTTCCATACCCTTCGGATAAGTAGGAATCTAAATGTGTATAAGAGATTACTGAGAAAAGCTTGTTTTTTGCGACTACAGGCTAGAGAATTCCAGAAACCAGAACATCAATGATGCTATGAAGCTATGCTGGTATCCGAATCATAACTAATTTGTTTGTGTTGTTCTTTCTACTTAATTAAGAAGAATGAAAAAATACTATTTGCTGCAATAGCACAATTTGCTAATCTTTCCACTGTGGCTGCAATTCATCAAGAATTTGAACGTAGACTCTAAAATAATGTATCACACATTGTAATACTTAACCATGTTTTTCCACTACATTTTATCTCACTTATATATATTACAATAAAAAAATTTGTAGACTTGATTATAACTTTTTGAACATAATGAAAATAGCTATTATGAAAGATTGTTACTCCGATGATAAGGATTAGTTTAGTAATTGATGATGTGTAATAATAACACACAGCATAATTACCTAAATTGTTCTAGAAGTGCCTACGTGGCCGCCTCATTAAGGGCAATTATGTACTTCAGCTTCAGCTGAACTAGTGAAGAGATAGCCTCATTCCTCCTTATGTAATTCTATAAATAAGGGGTTGGGGTGCTATTAAAAAGGGATCAGAATTCAGATAATCAAGCACACTTCTGACATTCAGCTCCTCCTAGAATCACATTCTAGTTTCTTCAATTGGCGCCGTCTGTAGGAATCGACAGATTTCCATCACTTCCAATCAATTCTCAATCATTTGAATTGTTTCTTTTTTGCTTTGAAGAGGATGAAGAACCGTGGAACACGCCGAACTGCCAGCAAGGACGCCGAGACGAGCAATCAACACCTCGTGGTGCATACACGATGAGTTAGAAAACGTCGGTACACCAACTGAGGCTCAACAAAAGCAAAACGATGTACTGAAGTACATTGCCGACCACTTTGAGTCTTTCCAAGCATTCGTGGAACAGCGTGAAAATGAAACTCCTTCTGAGCGTTCGAACAGAGTAGCCACACCACAAGCCGAACCGAAGCGTGACCCCGGACGACGACCTGGCAAAGAGCCGGTTGATGCCTTGAGCCCAACCGATCTATGCCAAAAAATAACGAAGTCACGCTCGAACGAACAATTGGATGAGTCATCAATAAGCAAAAAATTACTGATGTGTGAGAGACTCGGGGCACATTCTTCAAAAAAATCAGGATCGAGAGGACCCTCTTCGGTTGTTTTAAAACAACTTGAAGAGTAGAGCCTCGAAAATAAGATCCAAGATATTTTGAGAAAATATAATTTACTTCTGAATGCTCCTGCTACGGCAGAGATTGATAGAGATCCATTCACGATCTCTGTCAAGCTTGAACCTCTGCCAACACAATTCCAAGTTGCCAGACCTTGATCGCTACAAGAGAGAGTCTGATCCGTCAGATCACTTACAACACGTCGTGGCGAATCACTAGCCTGTATGGCTACAGTGAAGCGACCCGATGCAAGTTGTTCGCAACAACTCTTCGAGGTCCGGCACAAAAATGGCTCCAGGAGTTGCCGACGAACTCAATCGCCATTTTTCACGACTTGGCGAAGTCATTCTTTGTCACTTCAGGAGTAAATCGATATTGCAAAAAGACACCTCACACCTCATGAACATCCGTCAAAGGTCTGAGGAATCACTAAGTAAATTTTTGGACCGCTTCAATGATGAGGTAGTCCAAATAAAAAACGTTGATGAAAGGATTCTGGTGGCTGCTTTCTGCAGTGGTATCAAACTAGGCAACTTCAACGCCGAACTGGCTAAAAGGATGCCGAACTCTTATTCTGAACTTCTTGAAAGTGCATCGGAGTTTATACGAGCTGAAGAGTCGAATAGGACAAAAAGAGAACTTTACAATACACAGTTGTTTATAAGGGAAAAAGTCCTCAAGACTCCGAACCCCTCATCATCAAAAAAGCTGAGGGTCGCTGATAGGCTGACCTATTCCAGGGCCATACCTTTGGTGAATCGGGTGGTCTTCCAGAGCAACAATGTCGGAAACCCACCCCTGCGAACAAGGAGCCATCCTGATGCCGACTTCACACCTCTCAATGCATCAAGAAGGGAAATTTTATTCCAAGTACAATATCTGGGCCTCTTAGAACCACCCCCTCGAATGGTGTCGACCCCAGACAAAAGAGATCGTACTGCACTTTTCATAGTCAACACGGCCATGATACCGAAGCATGCAACCACCTAAAAGTGGAAATCGAGAAGGCCATCAAGGAAGGACATTTACAGCAGTTCATCTCCCGAACTACGGCAGAGTTCCAGAGGAACATGGTCAATCAAAGGAATCCAGGGCAGCCTCGCCAGCCGCCTCGTCAACAGAACCGAGGCAATCAAAATAGGAACAACTCTCCTACAAACCAAGATGAACAGATCAGAGTCTACCGGGGTGATAAATACAATCGCCAGAAGCCCTGCTACCGGGGACTCAAATAATGTCCAAAAAAAATACGCCCGAAACATTTTCTCGGGCCAGAATCTGGAAAAAAGACTGAAGCCATTATGATTCTGGGCCGACCCACGCAATACACCTACAAGATCCTTCCCTCTGTGTTCCATATTGGGATAAAGTTCATCCAGCTGGATGAGTATCGAAGCGCTATTTTTATTGGCTCGGTTCAGGAGGCCCGAGCCTGTTATATGATGTCCTTGCGGTCCCAATCGCAAACGATGTCCATTGCAGACAAGGCTTTCTTGAAAACTTTCGATTCCTCATCCAGCTGGGATGGCTTCGAAGAACCTTTGACAAGCCAGAGGGAGGAAGAAGAAAAGGTGCAACCGCAGTTCGTAGCTACTGAGATCCCCAAACCTCCAGAGCCTAAAGGAAAGGGCAAAGCAAAAATCGAGCCCCAAGACGAGGTTCTAATAGAAGAGGTGTCACTAGATTCGAGCCTCTCTGATCATAAGAATTAAGATCTGCGCTACCCTCCCAACAGAGTTTAAAGGCCTTCTCTTATAGGCCGTTAGCAGAATACAAGGACATATTCGCCTGGACCGTTGAGGACATGCCCTGCATCCTTTGAGAAATTATTGAGCATAAACTCGAAGTGGATCCAGTATGTAAACCAGTGAAGCAAAGGAAGCGCCTCTTCGGTCCGGAGCGCAGTTTGATTATCGAGGCTGAGGTGGATAAGCTCTTAATTGCCAGATTAATTAGAGAAGTATTGTATCGCACCTAGCTGTGCAATCCAGTCCTTGTAACAAAACCAGATTCTTCTTGGCGAATATGCCAGGATTTTACTGACCTTAATAAAGTCTGTCCAAAAGACAATTATCCGTACCCCCGAATCGATACAGTTGTAAATTCATTTGTTGGATTTTATATTCTACACTTTTTAGATGGATTCAAGGGCTACCATCAAATATATATGGCTAGAGAAGATGAAGAGAAAACCTCTTTCATCACTGACCGAGGCACGTACTGATTTACAGTACCATGCCCTTCGGACTCAAAAACGCTGGAGCCACATATCAACGTCTTGTCAATAAAACCTTCAAGTCCCAGATAGGACAAAATATGGAGGTGTATATTGACGACATGGTGGTTAAGAGCCGAACCTATGAAGAAACCTTGGAAAATCTAAGGGAGACATTCGAGACATTAAGGTCCATTCAAATGAGGCTGAATCCTAAAAAATGTACATTTGGGGTCCCCTCGGGAAAATTCTTGGGATTCATTGTCTCTCATCGGAGAATTGAGGCGAACCCTAAAAAGGTGCAAGCTATAATCAATACGAAAACTCCCACCTTGGTGAAGGAGGTTCAAAGACTAATCGGTAGAATGGCGGCCCTAAATCGATTCTTATCCAAATCGGCAGAAAAGGGCCTGCCATTCTTTCGAGTCATAAAGAAAACAGAGGGCTTTCAATGGACCGAAGAAGCTTCTAAGGCCTTTGAAAAGGTTAAAGAATACTTGGGCACTTTACCACAAGCTCGTTTCTCTTAAAAAAGGAGAACCGCTATACCTGTATATCTCTGTTGCAGAACCGGTAATCGGCTCGGTTCTCTTGAGGCAAGATGAACAAGGTAATCAATGTCCTGTGTATTTCGTAAGCACAGTGCTTCAAGGTCCAGAGAAGAACTTTACCTCCATTGAAAAGGCAGCCTGGAGAGATAGTGTCGGCCCGGAAGCTAAGGCCTTATTTTTATGGTTATAAAATAATAATTTTGACAAACCTTCCTTTGAAAAATATCTTGAACAAACCAGATGCTTCAGATCGAATACTGAAGTGCTGCTGTAGAACTGTTTGAGTTTGACATAGAATTCAGGTCTCGAACCGCAATCAACAGCTCAGGCTTTGAAATTTCATTGTAGAAAACTGTGGCATCGAAAAGATTGACCTCATCACAGTGACTGATCCAGTAAGGGTTTGAGAAATAAGAGAAGATTTTTCATGAGAATTTCATGTAGACGGAGATTCGTGTGAGTCCGGAGCCGGGAATTTTCTTTGCAGGGATAATAATCCGATCTCCAGAATGGGACTATCTCACTTATGCTCTCAGATTCGGGTTCAAGGCAACCAACAACGAAGTTGAGTATGAGGCCCTTATCTGCAGGATGGAAATGACCCACCAGATGGGTGCCCGAACTTTAAAGATACATTCAGATTCTGAGCTAGTTGTAAATCAAAGCCTGAGAAACTACGAGGCTCAAGGAGTGATTTTGAAAAGATATCTAACCGAGGTCAAAAATTAGATTGGAAAGTTCAAAAAAGTGGACATCGTTAAGATTGCTCGAACCAGAAACACAAACGCCGATGCCCTATCAAAACTAGCATTGTAATATACTCGTATTTAAGTCGGCATCAGAGATTTTGGTAGAATTGCGAGAACGCAGGTCTGTTGACTTAGGTATGGCTCTGAAAAAGTCTTATATGTTGAAACAAATCTCGGTTGGATGGAACCCATAATAAATTACTTGAACAACGAGATGCGTCCCGAGGATCCTACTGAGGCTAGAAAGATCAAATCTACAATAGAGCCGCTAAGTATGTCCTTGTTGACGGAATCTTGTATAAAAAAGCTTACTTGTGCCCCCTACTAAGATGTCTCACACCATCTGAAGCTAACTATGTTTTGCGAATTCACATCGGTCCTCGGAGTTTAGCTCGCAAAGTCCTGTTGACAGGATACTACTGGCCAACTTTACATTCCGATGCAGACACTTTGGTGCGGGGTGAATCAGACAATTGGCCATACACGGGCCAATACCCCGAAGACCTGGCTCAAATATGGTCCCTATTCAAAGCCCATGGCCATTTGCTCAGTGAGGAATCGACATCTTAGGCCCACTTCCCAGAGGAGTTGGCAAGCTTGAGTTCTTAATAGTAGCTGTTGACTATTTCACCAAATGGATTGAGGCCGAACCTCTGGCTACAATCTCGAGAAAGGCGATAGAAAAGTTCTTTTGGAAAAGCATTGTTTGTCATTTTGGTATCCCTGCTGTGCTCGTTTCTGATAATGGGAAGCAGTTCGAAGGAGAACCTTTACAAGAGCTTCTGCACTAACCTCGGAATCAAACAACACTTCACCTCAGTCGCCCATTCGCAAGCAAATGCACAAACTGAAGTGTGCAACCGAATCCTTATGAAAGGACTCAACACCCAACTTGAAAGAGCTAAGGGCACTTGGATTGAGAAATTACCCAGTGTCCTATGGGCTTACAGGACCACATCTCGAACGGCTAATGGAAACACTCCATTTAGTTTGGCCTACGGGTCCGAGGCTGTTATCCCTGCAGAGATTGGGCTACCTTCGGCTCGAGTATCCTTGTATGATTTGGAATCCAATCATGAGGCCCTGCGAGCTAACTTAGATTTACTTGAGGAGAAAAGATTGGATGCATCCATTCGGGAAGCCAAGTACAAGCAAGTCATGGCTAAACACTACAACGCCAGAGTCAAGCATCGGTATCTGCGGCCCGATGACTTGGTGCTTTGAAAAAATGAAGCAAGCCTTGTAGAGGGGACTAAGAAGTTAGATCCGAATTGGGAAGGTACTTGAAGACCCTATCGTGTAATAGAAGCTCACACCTCGAGCTATTACAAGTTGGTTGATATGAGAGGGGATCTAGTTCCTAGAATGTGGAACATTATAAATTTGAAGAAATATTATCAAGGAATATAATGAAGGTCCCTTTTCAAATGTCAGATGTTCGGACTGCTTCAACTCTAAGAGTTTCGGATCCAGTTGAACAAAAAAGCAAATGATTGAGGACCGAGACTTAGCAGTCCCCCCTCAAGGGCCGAGGCTTAGTAGCCCCCCAAGCAAAAACAAAGCTGCGCCAACCCTTAGAGGTTCGGACAAGGCTCTGTCAGATATACACATCTCCAACTCTAAGAGTTTCAGATCCAGTTGAACAAAAAAGTAAAACATTGCAGGCCGAGGCTTAGCATTCCCCCCTTAGGGGGGTCAAGGCTTAGTAGCCCCCCTAAGCAAAAATAAAGCCGCGCCAACCCTCAGAGGTTCAGACAAGGCATTATCAAGGAATATAATGAAGGTCCCTTTTCAAATGTCAGATATGTTCGGACTGCTCCAACTCTAAGAGTTTCGGATCCAGTTGAATAAAAAAGCAAATGATTGAGGGCCGAGGCTTAGTAGCCCCCCTAAGCAAAAACAAAGCTGCGCCAACCCTCAGAGGTTCGGACAAGGCACTGTCAGATGTTCGGACTGCTCTAACTCTAAGAGTTTCGGATCCAGTTGAACAAAAAAGCAAATGATTGAGGGCCGAGGCTTAGCAGTCCCCCTTAAGGGCCGAAGCTTAGTAGCCCCCCAAGCAAAAAACCAAAAGTGCACCCACCCTCCGAGGTTCGGTTCAAGCACAAAACAAAAATTGAGTTGTTCCCATCCTCAGAGGTTCGGATCCAGCTCAATACAAAAGGCAAACATTGGGAGCCGAGGCCTAGCAGTTTCCCCTCAAGGGTAGAAACTAAGCGGCCCCCTCTAAGCAAGATGAAATTGAAGAGGGTTGGACCCTCAAAGAGGCTTAAGTGCCCTACTTAAAAGAAATATTATTTCTTGAACTTTACAAAGACTCTGAATCAAATTAAAATGGCTAAGGCAAATGTAAGGAGCCAAACTTGACCCTTTTGCCTCAGCTCGGAAGGGTATAAGAGAGGGCCTAAGTTCAAAATGCAAAGGAACCTCAGACGATTGTTTATGTTGGAATTCTCAAGTGTTGAAAGTTTGTTTATATCATAAAACTTGTCTTTTAAATGCAGGAAATAAAGAAATTGAAAAGCAAGTAAACGGCCAGAGGCAAGGAAGTCGAAGCTCATATTAAGAAGACAAAAGTTATCAAAACTTAGCAATTTTATTACCAAAACCTAACTATTACAAAAGAAGTTCCTAAGTATTTACAAAAGGGAGTTCCTAATTATTACAGCAAAATCACATCAGCTTGAGCGCCAGAAGTGGAAGGCTCGGCAGTAGAGGTGGAGACCTGGTTCGCGGGCTCAGACTTGGCCTCGGGGTTCGGACCCTGGATAAGTAGAGTCGCTCCAGAGGTTTCGAGAACCGAAACAGGGGCTTTGAATTGAGCTTGAAGGCCATTGATGACCTCTTCGGTGACAGAAGCATCGTACGGCAGCCCCTCGTACAAGTCAGGGTTTTTCATCAAGTGGTCACAAACTAGTGTGAACCCCATGGAGAAGACCTTCTTCGTAAATTCCTTAAGCATTTTATTTGCTTCAGCTGAGGCCACAAATTGATTCCTACCCTCGACCTGCAACTCCACCTCCCGAGAGGCGAACTTCGCCTCGGATATCAGAGCTTTCTCTTGAAGTTGAAGGACCTTTTGCTCCAGATCTGCGACCTTCTTGTCTCGGTCGCCAACATCCACTTCAAGGGTGTTCTTCTCCATCTCGGATAGCCGAAGGTTGTCCCTGACCTCGGTCAGCTCGGCCTTCCACTCATCATATTTTTGCCCGCCTCGATATTACATTTCAGCTCGTTGGCTTTAACAGCCTACTTAACTGATTGGTCCACGTCTGGACTTCGTGTGGGCCAACTCTTGCTCACAGAGTTAAAGGCTGAGTTGAAGGAAGCCTCCCGACTAGATCTGTCAAGGCGGGTAAAATTGTGACGGCCTGTAAAGAGAAAGAGGTTAGATGCAATCCGAGGTGCAAGAAATAAGAATCTCGCAAAGGATTAGATAGGCTTACGTTCATCAAGCTGACGTGAAGTTCTTCAAGCCTTTGTTGGGGGGTGAGCCTTTTGACGTAGGCCACATCCCGAGGCAAGGCACATATTTTGGCCTGCTCCCAAGCCATCCTCAACAGGGCCCGAGCCATTGACATCGATCAGTGGGGTGGGTCGGAGATCAGAGCTCCCCGAGGTAGAAGGAACTGGAAGGGGGTCAACAGACAGTCGACCCCAGGGCACATCCTGTGACCCTGCAGACTTTCTCTCCTCCTCGGGAGTGTACTTTTTATCACCTGAAAAATTTAAGTGTTAATTCGGGACACTGAAGAAAGATTAAGGAATGGGAACAACTGAGGTCAGGACTGTACTTACCATAAGAAGTGATAAGTTATTTTGATAGGGGGACATTGCCCGAGCCAGTCCCCGGGACTGCCATCTAGTCCGAACCCTCGCTATTGGAATATCGGGGATGATGAAGTGGAAGAGAGGGTCATGGCAGAAGAAGGATCCTCCTTGAGGCCAGCAGCCTCCCTAGTCCTCTTCCTTGTAACCCGAGTTGGCCCGGGTTCGGTGGGCCGAATAGCCAGAGTAACTTTCCCGGCTTGCCTCTCTAGTGAACTGGCAGCCTCAGTTTGATTCAGGGGCGCAGAGGTTGAAGGTGCAGCCTCGGCACTCCCTGATGGGGTATTGATGGTGGTAGATGAGGATCCGCTTGCTGATGTAGAAGGCTGGCTTGAAGTGCCCGCACCGGTGGCAGGTGTGGTGGACACCAGCCCCCTGAGGAATGCTCCGAGCTCTGTAGCAGGTGAAAGGTCAGAAAAACAATTAAAAAAAAAGGAGGGAGAGATAGAGGAAAAAGTAGGAAATAAACATCTAAATGGTGATAGTGACCTTGTTGAGGATCGTAGCTCGGGGGGATATCCTGGGTAGGAAATAGTCCTGCCCAGGCTAAAATATTGTTCGATAGGCCAGCACTTTGGGTCCAGGGACACATTAGCCTTGTATAAGAAAAAAATCTCTTTGTGGGGGATAATTTTAGCATCATCCTAAATGTGCCTACGGAGAGGGGGATGTCGTGTAACCTACATAAGAAAGTGAAACCAGCGATGACCCGAAGTGCGTTTGGGGTCAGCTGGGATATGCTAATATCCCAGTGGTTCGATAGGTTGACTAGGAGAGGGGCTATGGGGAGCCTCAGCCCTGCCTCGAGTTGTTCCTGGTAGACTGTTAGGTAACCAGGCGGGGGCACATGGCCTCGGTCCTCGAGGGTATGGAGTTTGATGTGCACGTTCCTTTGCTTGGGAAAACGGCACCGATCCCTAAGGATTTTGATATCCTCGGGGTCAAGGGAGTTTGAGATACTTTGGGTTTGAAGGTTGGGGAGGTCGTTTTGTGGAGGTTCAGAAAAGAGGGGATCGGAAGGAAAGTTTAATGGCACTGCTGCCAGAAGCTCTTCGTCGAAAGGATTTAATATCCTGTCGACGGCGTTTACCGGGGAAGGAGGTACCGGTGTGCTAATAAGAGAAGTGGGAGTGAACGTACCGTCCATGATCTTCTGTTTTGAGGGCTTGTTGGAGTTTTTAGAGTAAGTTTCTAGTGGTGTCCGGTGGTGGCTTAGAGCGACGGTCAAAAATAGGCAACGGTGAAACGGCAGAGGGCGAAAGGAAGAAAGGCTACGTACTCTGGGGGATGAGAGCTATAAAGAAAAAGAAGGAGTGTAAGTCTCTGAAAAAATAGGGTAAAGATAAGTAAGAAGAAGAAAAAAGGACTTGGGGGTGAATGGGGGTATAAATAGGTGAGTTTCCTTCCAGTATGAAGCTTAAATGTTCTGTGTTTTTGGGGAGAAAAATCGACGGTTTCGAAATGAAAAAAGGCGTTTAGGTGGGAAAGGCGAGGCGCTATGGCATGAAAAGTGAGGCGTTATGGCGTGAAAAGTGAGGCGTTATGCGCAAAAATTGAGACGTGGTGACTGCGTTACGGCGCGTAAAACGAGGCATTTTGCAGCAAAATCGGGGCGAATAATGCAGAGTAATAAATGCAAATTCAGTGCATGGGGGACTCGACGAAAACGTCACCCTTGAGAGTTAATGCTGTGGGTACGACTGATTTTTCTCTTAGCATCCAAGGGACGTTAACAAACTCGTGTCTCGGCACCTGTCTACGATAGTGCTATAAGAGTCTTCACCTCGGCTCGGTATGATAGTTTTGGTTGTAATCCATTGGGGACTGTGAACAGTCGTTGTCGGCTCGGCACCAAGTCGAGGGGACTACTGATGATGTGGAATAATAACACACAGCATAATTACCTAGATTGTTCTAGAAGTTCCTACGTGGCCACCTCATTATAAGGGCAATTATGTACTTCAGCTTCAGCTGAACTAGTGAAGAGATAGCCTCATACCTCCTTATGTAATTCTATAAATAAGGGGGTGGGGTGCTATTAAAAAGGGATCAGAATTCAGATAATCAAGCACACTTCTGACATTCAGCTCCTCCACTTTCTCTTTCCTCCTAGAATCACATTCTAGCTTCTTCAGTAACGATTGATAAATCTTCATATATATCACCTTATAACGAGACCTTGTTTGGCACAAAACCAAATGATCAAGAATTGCGAGTTTTTGGTTTTTTTTTTTTCTTTAACTTTTTGTATACTTTCTTATCCATGGTTAAAACCCTTATTCTTATAGTCAATTGTAATCTCTCATCCAAAAACTGGTCGTATGTTTTAGCTCATATCATGATAATGTGGTCTTCGATACACTTTTTCCATTTGCCAAATGTGTCTTTGGATAGCCTTTATTTCTAATGGCTTCTGTAATAAATTGCAAAAGAGGATATCTCTCTTTTTCTTGAAAAAATCCTGTCACGCTAATACGAAGTCATTTGTTACCACTGTCATGTTGAGAACAAAATACAGACCCCTTTTCTAGGACAAATTACAAGAAATTTCTGGTAAAATTTTTGTTAATTATTGAACAACTATTAGACGTTTTAGTAGTTGTTCAAGAATCAACGGAGGTTCCTGCTTTTCTTGGACCCTCTATTTTTAGTAAAGTATTATACCCAATCTAAATGGGTTCTTCCTATTTGTTACTGAACAACTACTAGTATGCCACTAATTGTTCAATAACCACTACAAACTTTGTCAAGAATCACCTGGTGGTTTGGCTAATATCTTGTTTTTTCTCTATTGTATGAAAACTTACGATTTGTCTAGGTTTGTTTGTAAAATAGATGAAAGTTAACAATTTTACAAAATTTTTGCAAAAAGTACACAAAAGTACTTCTAAGCCTAACTAGTATCCCTCCACCGCTCATAGACAAACACCCTCCATCAAAAAGGAAAGGTTCCTATTTATATTAACAGATACATAACTAATTTCAATTAGAGACTTAAATAACTAAAATAAATCTTAAGGCAAAAAATTCTACCCTTTAACAATCACTTAAGGGAATATTTAATAGTTTTACTTTAATCAGAATTACAAAAGACGGATTGTAGATTTACGAATTATTGTAAGTAATTTTACTGTGTACATTAACTAAATCACAAAGGCTTTCTTGTAAGCTACTCATTTTTCATACTATTGCAGTAATAATGCTATCATGTATTGTTTGGTTTGGAACATTATCATAAGATAGCAATTTTAATAGCAGTAATTATATATTTCAATAACAACTAGTATGGAAGTACCTGTTTTGCACGTTTAGAAATACTAATTGCCTGCTTTTTATTATTATGAATTAAGTAGTCAAATATCTTTGGAGATACTAATTGTTTGAATTTTTAATTCACTTTATTTTCCTCTTATGTAATTTTTGCTTTATGTTAAATGAAGTCAAAGAATTTTTTTGTCTGATATTGACCTAGTTAACACAAGAGAATATATTTAGTTCACATGAGTATAAAGAAATATTTGCTCATAAGTATTTTTATGTATATTCTTTAGATGTACTTTGTTGAAAATATAAGATATCTGTTCAGTTTAATAGTTCAAATAATTTCATGAAATCTAAATAATTGTATCTTGTGAATAACACATCTACCTTTCAATTTTATAAACAAAACTCCATTCCTTAGTTGAGAATTATTGAAGTATTTTTCCATAAGTTCATTTGTATTCTTTATAACTTTTAAGATAGGAAAAGTCTAAAGTATCATAAAATTAGAGCACATTGTATGATATAAAATACTATAAGAGTTTATCATTATATCCATTTTGTAAGTTTAGTAATCAAAGAAGGGAATGTGGTCTTGAAAAAATACTGACGAATTTTGGAGTTTATTGGAATCGTTAATTCTCTTCAAATATTCAAGTGCTATCCTAACAACATTGGATTTATCAAGCATTAGGATATTTAATTATTCTTAAATCTCTAGATCTCTCTAGTCAGAACCAACTTGAAAGAACTATTGTACAAATACTAAATTGTAATAATTTTTAATTTAGGAAATAAAGATTTCTCGTAAATATGTAGTTTTTACAACTATATGAAATTGGAAAATATTCTACCATTTGGTAAATTTCGGCGCGAAATTTAATGATTATTCCATTATGTTAAAACTATTAGTCTATACAATAGTAAATTGAAAGATAAATATTTGGTACTAAACATCTTATTTGATAGAATAAACTCAACCACATATAAGTGTTGTAGTTATCATCCTATACAGTAATAATAGACATTCATTATTTAAATTTTATTAGATAAAGTACATTTAAGTAAAATTTAATTAGTAGCTGATTTGATATACATATTTTTTCATATATAATTTATACGGTTAATAAGATTTAATAAAGATAGTTACAGGCCAAAGACAATAACAATGATTTTTTTGTAGGAAAACAATAATTATCTATCAATAGACTAATATAATATAGAAACTTATGAATTTGAGTATAGGCAAAGCATAACTTGGGTTAAAGAGGTGCAAATTATTTAATGCATGAAAATGGAATTAAAAACAAAGTAAGAAATTGAAAGATAAGGAGTATGGTCTTTTCGACAACGAGAAAATTATCTCATTAGTCCTCCAATTATTTCATTAAAATCAGAATATTTCCCAACTTTAAGCGGGATTAGTCCCTCAACTAAATATTTGTATCCATTTGATCCCTAAATGGCAGCTCTGCCCAAAACATTAATTTTTGAGTTTTGACTAATGTTGACTAGGGACATAACCGTCAAATCTTCAGGTCCTATAATTTTTATTTTTTTAAAATCACCTCATTAGTCCTTCAATTTTTTTTATTAAAATCAGAATGGTTCTCCAACTTTAATTTTAGTCGAATTAGTCCCTGAACTAAATATTTGTACCTAATTTCATCCCTAAATGGTGACTCCATCCAAAGCATAATTTTTTTGAATTTTGACCATTGTTGAATAGGGGTACAATTGTCACCCCCTAATCATCTAGTCGTATGATTTTTTAAATATATTTTTAGACTTTATAATAAAAAGACAACATATTATATAGATTAATGATGATCTAGAGGTTAAGTGCTTGAAACTTTGATTTGTTACTAATACAGAATTGAAACATACATCGATGCTATATTCGTTATTTCCCAATAATTTCATTTCATTTAAACCAAAACCCTAAAATCATCCTTATCTTTCTTTCCATACTAATATACCACCAACGCTACCCCTCTATCTCCTACCAATGAAGCCTTCCTACTCCTCTCTGTGTACGACCACAATCTCCCCCTTTCCCATCCCCTATCTCTCCTTTCTCGCTGACTCTATCCATTCATTATAACCATTACCGATCCTACCCCTCTTGATCCCATCCCCTCCGCTATTGCTGCCACCATCTCTTCCTTCCCCATCGTTTCTCTCCCTCTTGCTATCCCAGTCTCTCCGTCGCAACGATCACCCTTTATCTCCCTCCCGCTTCCCATCTCCTCCTAGACCTTCATTAGTCAGACTTTTCTCTATAGCTTCCATTTATTGCTTCCGAAACACGTCTATATCATTGTTTTTTTTTTAAAATCTAATATGTAACTAATAACTTCCTCGTCAAAACACTACTCGATTTCTTCCTCCTCCTCCTCCTCTTCCTAGATCTAGTGGTGTGTGTTCAATGATAAAGATGTAATTATCTTTTAGAGTAAACTCTATAGATCGATTTTGAAATTAGAGATGAAATTGTATTTATCTGTGATTTGTAAAAGTTATCATGTTAGTATGATCAAACTTCTCAGTGTTTCCATTGCTATTGATCATAGGACTAGATGATTTGACGATTATGTCTCTAGTCAACACCAATTAAAATTAAAGAAAAAAAAAATTTATATTTTGGGTAGAATAGTCATTTTGGGATCAAACTAGATATAAATATTTGGTTCAAGGACTAATCTAGCTAAAATTAAAGTTGAGGAACCAATAGTTGGAGGACTAAGAGGTTATTTTTAAAAACGTATAAAACTAATAAGACTAGATGATTTGACTGTTATGCCCCTAGTCAACATCGGTCAAAATTCAAAAAATTTATGTTTTGGGTAGAGTCTCCATTTAAGAACAAATTGGATACAAATATTGAGTTTATGAACTAATACGGCTAAAACTAAAGTAGGGAGACCATTATGGTTTTAATGAAATAGTTAAAGGATTCATGATGTGATTTTTCCTTTTGATAAAGTAATGCATCTTAAGTGGTAAGACGCTTCCCCTATAGCTTATTGTTCATAAGTCTGTGTCAACAATTAGAGGGAAAGGTAAGAATTTTTTTTAAGGAAAAAAGAAATATGGTCTTTTAATAAAAACAAAATAGGTGGATCACATTTTTTACCCCCTCTCCTACTCATCCAATCAGTTTAATAATAATCGAAAAGATAGGCTCTATATTATAGTTATTTTGAGTACACCAAACAAAAGTCAAATTTTTTTAGCATATTCTAGACAATTAATCTCATTCATCATTACAAATATTGGTCTACACAACAATATTAGAGGTAAAACAAATGGCATTGGACAAAGGAAAGTACATATGTTGATAATATCTACGAAAGATAACGTCTGTTAATTCAATTTTAAATCAGCTTGAGCCCTTTTAAGCAATTTATGTTTCCTTTATTCTTTTGTTTCCTTTTCTTTTTACATTTAAAATAGGAAAAAGTTTTAAAATTATTCACGTAGAAGAGTTTAAAAGATTTATACGTGATAAATCCGAAATTTAAACATGATAAAGTTTTAATCATTAAATCCATTTTGTAAATTTAGTAATCAAAGAAGGGAATGTGGTCTTGAAAAAATGTTGACGAATTTTGGAGTTTATTGGAATCCTTTATTCTCTTCAAATATTCAGTACTAAATATTTTATTTGATAGAATAAACTCAACCACATATAAGTGTTCTAGTTATCATCCTATACAGTAATAATTCAAAAATAATAATAGACATTCTTTATTTAAATTTTATTAGATAAAGTACACTGTTTTAAGTAAAATTTAATTAGTAACTGATTTGATATCCGTATTTTTGCAAATATAATTTATACGGCTAATAATATTTAATAAAGATGGTTACAGGCCAAAGACAATAACAATCGTTTTTTGTAGGAAATCAATAATTATCTAAAAATAATTTTAGACTAATTACAATATAGAAACTAATTTTGAGTATAGGCAAAGCGTAACTTGAATTAAAGAGGTGCTAATTATTTAATGCATGAAAAGAGAACTAAAAACAAAGTAAGAAATTGAAAGATAAGGAGTATGGTCTTTTTTACAGTGGGAAAATTACCTTATTAGTCCTCCAACTATTTCATTAAAATCAAAATAAATCCCCAACTTTAGACTTTTAGTCAGATTAGTCCCTCAACTAAATATTTTTATCTAATTTGATCCCTAAATGGCGTGTATAAGAGAAATATAATTTTTTTTGAGTTTTGACTGATGTTGGATAGGGACATAACCGTCAAATCTTCTGGTCCTATAATTTTTGTCTCTTATACAGTTCTACTTTTTAAAAATCACCTCATTAGTCTTCCAATTTTTTTATTAAATTCAAAATGGTCCTTCAACTTTAATTTTTGTCGAATTAGTCTCCGAATTGAATATTTGTATCTAATTTCATCCCTAAGTAGCTGCTCCATCCAAAGTATAAATTTTTTGAATTTTGACTAATGTTGAATAGGGGTATTATTGTCAAATAATCTAGTCATATGATTTTTTTTTTTAAAAATAATTTTTGAGTTTATAATAAAAAGGCAAACATATTACATGGATTAATGATGATCTAGAGGTTAAATCTTGAGACTTTGTTTTGTTGCAAATACGGGATCAAAGCATACATCCATACTATATTCATTTTTTCCCAATAATTTCATTTCATTTAAACCAAAACCCTAAAATTGTCCTTATCTTTCTCTCTATACCAATAAACCACCAATGCTACCCCTCTATCCCCTACCTGTGAAGCCTCAACTCTCTTCTGTTTGCCACCACTATCTCCTCCTTCCTCATCCCCTATCTCTCCTTTCTCCCTGCCCCTATCCTTTCGCTGCAACCATCACGATCCTACACCTGGATAAGAAGATCCCATCCCATCTGTTATTGCTGCCACCATCTCCTCTTTCGCCATCACTTTCTCTCCCTCTCGCTACCCCCGTCCCTCCGTCACAACTATCACCACTTTATCTCCTTCCCTCTTCCCATCTCATCTACCTTCAGTAGTCAGACTTCTCTCTATAGCTTTCATTTATTACTTCTGAAACATGTCTATATCAAATTTTTTTTTTTTTTTCTGAAATCTAATCTGTATCCAATAACTTCCTCGTCAAAACACAATTCAATTTCCTCCTTATCATCTTCCTAGTTCTAGTGGTGTGAGTTCAATGACAAGGACGTAATTATCTTTCAGAGGAAACTCCACATATCGATTTTAGAGATGAAATCAAATTTATCTGTGATTTGTAAAAGCTATCATGTTAGTATCATCAAACTTCTCGGTGTTTCTATTTCTAACAATCATAGGACTAGATGATTTGACGATTATGTCCCTGTCAACACCGATTAAAATTTTAAAAAAAAAACTTTATATTTTGGGTAGAACAATCATTTTGGGATCAAACTAGATATAATTATTTGGTTCAGGGACTAATCCAACTAAAATTAAAATTGAGGAACCATTTTGGTTTTAATGAAATAGTTAGAGGACTAAAGAGGTGATTTTTAAAAAATAAAAATCATATGACCAAATGATTTGACTGTTATGCCTCTAGTCAACACCGGTCAAAATTCAAAAAATTTATGTTTTGGATAGAGTCTCCATTTAGGGATCAAATTGGATACAAATTTTTAGTTTAGAGACTAATCTGGCTAAAACTAAAGTTGGGGGACCATTCTGGTTTTAATGACATAGTTTGAGGATTAATGATGTGATTTTTCCTTTGGATAGAGTAATGCATCTTAAGTGGTAAGATGCTTCCCCTATAGCTTATTGTTCATAAGTTTGTGTCACTAATTAGGGGGAAAGGTATGCATTTTTTTTTAAGTAAAAAAAAGTATGGTCTTTTAATAAAAACGAAATAGGTGGATACTGATAGGTTCTATATTATAGTTGTTTTTAGTACACCAAATAGAAGTCAAATTTGTTAGCGTATTTTGGACAATAAATCTCATTAATCATTATAAAATCCAGACAACAATATTAGAGGTAAAATAAATGGCATTGGGCGAAGGAAAGTAAATATGTTGACAATATCTATGAAACATAACATCTTTTAATTCAATTTTAGATGACCTAGAGCCTTTTAAAGCAATTTATGTCTTTTTTATTCTTTTGTTTCCTTTTCTTTTTACATCTAAAATAGGAAAAAGTTTTAAAATTATTCACTTAGAAGAGTCTAAAAGATTTATACGAGATAAACCCTACTATTTTTTTTTTATTAGGATAATTCCTATTATTATTTAACTTAATTCCTAATGCTAAAAAAATTTTTTCCCCATATTTGTATAATTTCTAAAATTCATTCTTAAAAAAATGATACCACATGGAATATCTCTATTCTATATAAAATTTTACTTTAAAATAATCTTATTCTAACTAGAAAGTAATTACTAAGATTGAATCCTATTTCTAAACTTGTGTGCTTTATAGGGTTAATGGTATTTTGCTATATCGGAATACATTTTCAATTTGGAAAGCAAATTAGAACATATTTTCAATTTAGAGGGTCAAATTGAAAATCTTTTAGTTTTGGGGCCACATTAGCTTGGTTATAGGTTAGTGTAAGTAAAACGCAGTTGGTCGCGTGATACTATTGGCCCCGGACATACCTACCCATACCGTGTGGGAAAGCAGGTCTACAAAAGCAACGATAACAATTATTTTGGTAGTTCGCTTGGGCTTTCTTTGATTTTCAAAACAATTGTTTTAACTTATAAGCACAGTAATTATCGATACATGAAAATAAATTGAGGAAATTCGATCTCTGCAAGCGCGAAACAACAAAAGTAATATATATGTAATTGCATGTTTTATTTATTTATTTAAAAGGTACATTTTATTGGTACAAATACTATTGCATCGTGAAGATGCAATGCATACTGGAAATGCACCCATGCATGCATACTTAAAACTTGAAACCACACACAGACACACAGATACACACAAACACACACTAGATAATAAGTACATCCACGGACTTAATTGCAGGGAAGTGAAACAAATGGCACAAAGGTCCAAAAAAGGAGTTCCTTCAACACTAATGGAGCTTCAACAACCACTGCTCCATACACTTGCGTTTTCTGGCCATCATTGGCTCGAATAAAAAGTGCATAAGCATTGATAACAGGCACATTCAACTTTAAACCAGTTGCCACTTCCACGGTTAAAGATATTAAATATAAATCCCACATTTACTAGTTAAGAGATTCTGAACTAATTAATAAGTTTTTGAGCCACTCCACTTATTACCAATTAGTTTTAAGATAGAAGTCCATGTTCTTTAACATGGTATCAGAGCTAGCCTCAAGTGTTTTCCCATCCATCCACGTGTTTTGGAGTCCTGTCCAGTCCCTTCCAATGGGCTCTCTCCTGTCCATCTCCTGCCCCTTCCAACGGGCTCTCATACGTCTAACCCACGTGTAACAGGGTTCCATGTCCAACCCAAGTCACGTGTAAGAGCGGGTGTTAAAGATATTAAATATAAATCCCACATTAGCTAGCCAAGAGATCTTGGACTAATTAATAAGTTTCTACGCTACTCCACTTATTGGAATTGGTTTTAAGATAGAAGCCTATGTTTTTTAACATCCACAAACTGCAGATTGGTCCCGGCCCTCTTGTTCTGCTCATCCACTGCAAATTTTCCGATTTCGATCACGGCAGGGTCTTTTGGGTCCACGATGATAAAAATCGAATCACCTATTTTCACTTGCTGTAAAACCATAAAAAAAAACAATAAAAATTCCCAAACATGCTAATAAAACAATGGAAGAAAGCTACAAGATTAATTAAATTAGATTTCGATAAAAAAAATAATAATAATAATCATCGACATCCTCACATGCAATATAATTTATCAGAAAATGAAATCTATGATACTTATGTGAAGTTTTAATTCTGAACTCTTCCCAAATCCAATCCTCCATGCACATAATCTTTTAAGTGGTATATATTTTGAAAAAAAATTTATAATCCCTTTACGGAATTATTTTGTTGCACTTTAAAAACTTTTTAACAATATGATATTAAGCGGAAGTACGTAAAACTTTTCTATATTTTGGTACAAACATGAAAATTTAAAATTTGTATAACCTGTCCAGGAGATAAAATTTTTTGGGCCTTCAAATCGGCCATTTGTTTCCATAGCGTACCCTCCTTAGATAAATTCAACATAGGATCCAGTTCTGCTGACGGAAGTTTCCCCACTATCAAGAAAACAGTAGTACAAATAAGTAGTAGTTTTTTTTTTTGGGCCATAAATATATAAATTTAAACATGCATGCAGAAATAATTAATGGATCAAAGTTTAGGGGTCGAATAGAAAATTAATACTTACTGCAGCTGGCGGGGGAACTTGATTCATTTTGTAGGTCATATTGTAGTTTGCTGCGAATGCAGTCTTATTTTTTTTTTCTCTGGAGACTAGATT
This sequence comes from Cinchona pubescens, assembly GCA_025175665.1. Taxonomy (NCBI): domain Eukaryota; kingdom Viridiplantae; phylum Streptophyta; class Magnoliopsida; order Gentianales; family Rubiaceae; genus Cinchona; species Cinchona pubescens. The sequence goes on from JANKKI010000115.1 coordinate 3,098,702, forward strand.
GATGAAGGTTGGTTGCTGAGCCTGTACTTGAGAAGCCTCGTATTTCTAGGCCATTTTTTGCACCTGAATGACCTTTGTACCCTTAATCATATTGGAAATTGGAATAAGATTATGATTTGCTTTGTTTCGACAATTATTACTCTCGATATTATTTAGAATATTATTAGAATAGTTGTCGTAGTAACTTTTGAGATGTGATGTGTTTGATGTAAAAAGATAATAATTCAAAACGTATTAGAAAATAATTATAAAATATTATTTAGAAAAAGAAATAATGCTGTTGTCCGAAGGGAGCCTATATTTTCAATATTTGGATTATAATGTAGTATCTGCTTTTGAACTCATGCAAAAGTTAGAACGAGTTGATTCTGAAAAATTAGAGGGTCTAATTAGAGCTTTAATGGTCACATCTACTGTTATTAACATAAATTCAACTTTGAAGAACCTTTAAAAAAAATTATTCCAAATGAATAAAATGTACGCGGCTTATCTTCTTGTTAAAATGTTCCTCTCAATTGACTTGAAATAGGAAATGGATAATTTGTAGGTCTTTATATCTTGAGTGTTAAAATGCGTTTATTATTCATTCTACAATACGCAATGATTATTTAAATTATTAAATAATTAAAAATTAATTTTTAGTCTCAATTAATTTTATAATCTTGTAAAATATATAGCCTAAATCATTAAATTATTAAAAAGTAGTAATAAATTCTTAACTTTTCAATTGTCTTAACGATCGTGAGTATTAAAAAATAGTAACCCAAGAAAGGAAAATAATTAACATAATATTGTGATAGCATATTTTGTTTAATAATAAGAAATATGGATGGAGATAGGATGAGAAGTAAGTAACATAATATTGTGATAGTATATTTTGTTTAATAATTTTTTCTAGAAGAGAAGTCTTTTATTTATAATAGTTTTAAGACATTAAAAATAACTATTGTAAGGTAGAGATTTTTAACATTACTTCTCAAATTTAACGAGTTAGTTATAATCAATAACGTATCTTAAAGGAGTTGAAAGACTTCTTTTAAATTATGTATATTGAGAATTTCACAAGATTTTCACTCTCAATTAATTTTAAATTATTATTAAAACACATCATATTATGAACTAATTAAGACAGACTTGCTCTTTCAAACTGACACCTTATTTGCTTTTTGCAAGTAAAGAAAATCCTTTCTTTCTTCTGATATTTCTCCAGCTTTTGACTGTCATATGCGCATCATTCACGGCGCCGGCGATATGAAGAATTTCTTGATCGCATGGCCATGGATACTGATAAGGAATTAATGGAAATTTCTAACATTCTTAAGGATTGTATGCTTTAAAAAAATTATAAAATACCATAAACTTCATTCATCTTTATCTATAAAAACAATAAAAAAATAAATTCTTCATTCATCTTTAATACACGTGGCCAGAATTCTGTCAGATCCGGACAAAAATGTCAACACTGCAACCAAAGGAAGAGGGCTGGGATAGAATTGAGGTTCCTAATGCTGACGGCGGACTAGCAGGAAAACTCGGAAACAAGTGTTCTTTCCAAGTGATTTGTTTGAGTGTTCTTTCCAGTTAATTAAAAAGGTATTTGGTTGATGAGTAAGAGAAAGAAAAATAAGAGTCAAAATTAATCTATATTTATTCATAGATATTCAATTAAATATTATAAAAATTAGTATATGAGAATAAAAGTGTTAAAAAAATATTTACTATTAATTTTTACCAGTGATATAAATTTAAAATTGAACAATTCATTAATATAACAAAATTCATTCGTATTTCAAACTAAATAAATAAAAGAGAATGTATACATTTCGATTTCAATTTACGAATGCGAACCAAACACCACCCAAGAAGAATGACATATATTATGGTTGTAATTGACCACAATTTGCTAATCTATCCACAGTGATTGCAACAGATCGACAATTTGTAATGTTATGGACTCGAAATTATTGTATATCACTTTTGTAAAACTTTTATTCTATTCCCAAAACATATACTGCAAATAGATTTAAAATTGAGCTTCGAGCTCCATTGCTGACTTCAACATCCTTGCATCAACTTACCAAACAAGCTCAAGAAATCCAAGCAAACCTGCGATTGTGTAAAGGCCAAAAATTAACTCCAAAAGTCCTGAATCTAATAATTTTAGCTAATACACTTAAAATTTTCTGCTATTGTGGTATTAATGCTATCACGTATTGTTTGGTTAGGAACATTATCACAAGATAGTAAGTTTAATAGTAGTAGCATATATTTTGGTAATACCTCGTATGAGAGCACGTAATTTGCACGATTAAAAATACTAATTATTTGGTTTTTATTACTATAAATTTAGTAAAACATGTTTAAAAATACTAATCGTTTGAATTTTTTGTTCACTTTATTTCCTTTTATATAATTTGTGCTTTATATTTAACTAAGTCAAAAAAAAAAGTTCAAAATTTGTCAGATATGGACCTAGTTGATATATATTTAGTTCACATGAGTATAGAGAAATATTTACTCAAGTGATTTTTATGCATTTTCTTTATATATACTTTGTTGGAAACATAAGAAATCCGTTCAATTTAATTAGTTCAAACAATTTCATAAAATCTAAATAATTGTGCCTTGCGAATAACACAACTACCTTGCAATTTTATAGACAAAACTCCATTCCTCGGTTGAGAATTACTGAAGTGTTTTTCTATAAATTCATTGGTATTCTGTGCAACTTTGAAGATAGGAAAAGTCGAAAGGATCATCAAATTGGAGCACAATATATAATATGAAATAGTATTAGAATTTATCATTATATCCATTCTGTAAAGTTTAGTCATCAAAGAAGGGAATATGGTCTTCAAAAAATGTTGACGAATTTTGGAGTTTATTGAAATCCTTTATTCTATTCAAATGTTCAAATGCTATCCTAACAATTTTGGATTTATCAAGCATTAAGAAATGTATTTGATTATTCTTGAATCTCTAGACCTCTCTTGGAACTAACTTGAAGGAACTATTCGTGTACAATTACTAAATTGTAATTTTTAATTTAAGAAATAAAGATTTCTTCTAAACATGTAGTTTTCACAATTATACTAAAGTGAAAAATATTCTACCATTTGTTAAGTTAACATCTCAAATGTAATTATTAATCCCTTATGTTAAAACTATTAATTTGTATAGTAGTAAATTGAGATATAGATATTCAAGACTATAGATTTTATTTGATAAAATAAAATCAACCACATTTTTCACCCTTCTTTTACTCATCTAATCGGTTTAATAATAATCAAAAAGATAAATTCTACATCTAATTATTTCAAGTATACTAGACAGAAGTCAAATTTTTACACATATTTTGGACATTAAGTCTCATTCATCATGACAAAGTTTAAACAACAACATTGAGGCAAAATAAATAGTATTGGCGAAGTAAGGTGAATATGTTGACAATATTTACTTGTAGGATAGCATCTGTTAATTCAATTTTAGATGACCTTGAGACTTTTTTATAATTTATGTCTCCTTTATTTTATTATTATTATTTTTTGGTTTCCTTTTCTTTTTACATCCGAAATAGGAAAAGTTTTAAAATTATTCCTTTGAAGAGTCTAAAAGATTTATACGTTATAAGTCCTGCTACTTTTTTTTTTTTTTTTTGTTAGGATAAAATTCCCACTATTATTTAATTTAATTTCTAATCCTAAAAAAGTTTTTCCCCATACTTGTATAATTTCTAAAATTTATCTTTAAAAAAATGATACCACATGGAACTCTCTATTCTACATAAAAAAATCTTATTCTAATTGTAAAGTTATCATTAAGGTTGAAACCTATTTTTAAACTTGGGTACTTTACATAGCTAATGGTATTTTGTTGTGTCAGAATCCATTTTCAATTTGGAGATCAATTTAGAACATATTTTCAGTTTGGAGGGTCGAATTGAGAATTTTTTTTGGTTTTGGGTTACACATTGGCATGGTAGTAGGGCTAGTGTAAGTAAAGCGCAGTTAGTCGCTTAATACAACTGGCTTCGGACGTACCCACCCATTCCATGTGGGAAAGCAGGTTCACAAAAGTAACGATAATAATTATTTTAGTAGTTTGCTCGGGCTTTCTTTGATTTTCAAAACATTTATTTTAGTTTGGAGGACCAAAATGAAACCTTTTCAATTTGGAGAACCATATTAGAATATTTTTTCAATTTGAAGGGTCAAATTGAGACTTTTTCAATTTAAAAGACCAAATTGATATTGTGTTTATTTGTAAGGCCAAAAATGGTATTTAACCCTTTAAAATAGCCTTGTTTTTCTTCTTTTTCTTTTTTGAAATGAATTTTTTCTTTTTCTTTGAATGGATTTGTTAATAAACTATTATTTTCTTTAATTGCGTATAAGCATTGTCTAGTCTATTTATGTATCGACAACTTATATATGTTGATAATAGTTACATGTGTAATTTCATTTGATGAGAAATTGTTATTCAATTAACTTCTTTTTTTTTAATAACTTTACTTAATGAAGTTTTAAAAAGGCTAGTTTTATTTCCTCTTTTAACTTTTCATGTTTTTTTTTTTTTTTTTCTCTTTAAGGCTTCAAAAGTATAGCTAAAATATGTAAATAATTTTTTCAAGTAAATTTTAATTCTTTATTATTGCTTGATTTGTAAAATCTATCCCAATAAAATAATTTCATACTTTTCTTTAATTTTTAAAATTCATTCATAATATTTTTTACATAAGAAAATTTACTTCAGTTAAATTTATTTCCTAATATGAAGTCTTATGAGCAAGTTGTATTTCCTATTTTACTCTTTGATGAGTATTTATATGCATAGCCTAAATAATTATAAAAAAAGGCATTCAAGTTTGGGGACGTAACAAAATCATTAATTATTATCATGAGGGTAAATTCAAAAAAAAAATTTAAATCCTAAAAGGAAATTCCCTCATTTATTATATTACTAATCTAAGAGTTAGTGTGTTGCACGTTAGATGGGTTACTTCGGACAGTAAATATTTGTATATTTTTGTTAAGATCAATCAAAGAAAAAGTTTGTAAATATTTGTATATTTTTGTTAAGATCAATCAAAGAAAAAGTCTTCTTTTGAGTTAGCAGAGGGATAATGGAGGCACTATAAATTTTATTTCAGAAATAATCGTATTTAGTCTAACATGGATTTCATTTTTCAAGCACATTAAATATATTTTTAAAAGTTGTATAATTTGTGGTTGTCTCAAATAGTACCTCCAATGTGTTTCTTTTTTTTTTTTTAATAACATCAAAGTATTACTTTAAAAATATTGTTTCAATAAAACTTACGCAATATGAGTTTGCATTTCTCTCCAAATTTTTCTACATGTATAATTATCTGTGTTTGCTCAACTATTATGAACGCATTTTTAGGTGACTAATTAATACCAGTTAAAAAAATTTTAACAACTCCAATCTTTTTCTAGTTACATAACTTGATTTAATTTTCTTTTTTTCCTTCATATATGTGTATTTGCATTTGTCTTATTTTAAATCAACTAATTGTAACCATTATAATAATTAATTCAATAAAAAGACATTTGTCTCTTGATTATTTAAAGTTGAGATACAACCGACTATACATTTAAATTGGACAAACAACTATCGAATTGGTTCTTTTTAAAACTATATCTTAAAACTTGAGACGTATTACAGGTTAGTCATACACCATAGCTATCTTTTCTTATACACATCTTATGTATCAAACAGTATTCTCTAATAGGCATCATTTTATTTCTACAAAACAATGTAATTTATTAGGTCCAAATCTAAATAAGAAAATAGGAATCTCTTAACATACTAAGCTATATTATAAAAATTAAAAATTGTGATTTTGTCAATTTATAATTCAACGGATTCCCATAAATAGCTCAATTTATTACCTCATGCAGTTTTGAGAAAAGTGTTTGATATTTCAATAGCATTTAGAAGAATACATTGTGCTAACTCTAAACCATAAGTTAAAACTTGTGCAAGCCTGGTAATCTCTCTTGAGTACAAAGATTAAATTCAACTTTTAACATGAAATCTGCAAGTCTTTCTGAAATCTAATAACAATGATAATGATAATTAGTCTGATAAAAAATTTGAAATCTTCTTGACAATGATAATAATAATTATTTTAATAATTTAAAATTAGATTAAATTAACTTTACATTCTTCATTGTGATTTTTTTCAACTAAATCAAATTTCACATCACAAATGAAAAGTCAAGTTATCATGTATAGCAATTGAACAATAAGTTAACCAAATTAGAAAGGTTAGAATGCATGAAATTACCTCAACTCATTAAAATTATATAAAATCCTTTCAATATCATTAGCAAAATATCTTTTGCTTCTTTTCCTTTGAATTTTCTTTTTGTTTTGTTAGAATGCTGCAACTATTTTTTCACTTTTTTAACCTTTTATACAAACCTTTCCTTCATTCGATTATTTTACCATACAGTCTAAATAGTTTAAACATAAGAATTCTTTCTCAAGTAAGCAAAAATTTTATTTTATTGTAAATGTCCAAAATATTTTCTTAAATAGTTTATTGGAAATTAAAGTTTTAATCGATTTATCTATTTTATTGGGAAGAGTCAAAGTGGAACAATTTTTATTTAATTTCAAAATTCATCTAAAAAATATTCTTTACTATTATTATTAAAAGACAAATGATATCTACATTCCCCTGATAACTTCTTGCACATCCCTATCATTTTCTAATAACCAAAAAGACTAAAAGACCATAATTTACATTACCATATTTTTCTATGTCTAATTACTCTTATTTCGTGGCCCACCTTACTCATTACATCTTCTAAGCTTTCAAATCTTTTCTCTTTCCACTATTCCTTCTCAAAAATTGAAAAATTATTTGATCAACTTATCATTATCTATTTTTTTTTTTTTATGAATATTGTAGTTTTGAAAAAGAGCATAAATTATTTGATGCAATTTATATTGTTTTTGTTTTTGATGAACAGACTTTATGAGACTTATACATATTTTGCTAACTTGTATTGAAGCCCCTTCTTTTATATTACAATCATGAATATTTTTTTCAAACTTTTTTATGAGTGAAATTTTTGACAATATTTTTTTAATTTTTATTTTAATAATGGTTACTTTCTTTCTAGGTATTATATAGATCACTTTTTACTACTTTATTTCTGTTGAAAATCAATGTTGTTTGAGGTCGTGTTGTACAAATCATTAGAAAATTTAGATTTTGCACGGACTATTTGACAATAGTCAGTGTAGGTAATTGTTATGTGCACCTGACTATTTGATGTGCATGACAATCATGAGCATATATTTCATTTTTTGAGAATGATTGGACTATATTCTTTTTAATATAAAATGTCTATTTTATTTTAATTGTAACAATAATAAATAAAAAGAGCAATGGATTGTCGTGTTTGATGAATCGTAAAATAATGGTAAATTAGCCCATCCAAAAAAGGAATATTTTCTAATTAAGTAATTCTATTGTTAAAGGAAATTTATTTGAATGCAATTATGTAATTCCTATTATGAACCCTAAAATTGCGTTATATTTCCTTTTTCTATCTTTGGGTGCATTTTACATAAATAACCTTAGTGATTACAAAAAAAAAGAAAGATATTCAAGTTAAATGACTGAATTACAATTATTAAATTATATAGCAATTTATGATCTTATAAAAAAAAAATCTTAAACACCTAATCAAACTCGCTCTTTTAATATAGTATAGATAAGTCAACAATATATTTCTATATATGTATTCATTAATTTTAAAATATTTAAAGCTTTTCCTTTTCTTTTTTGGTGGTTAATTGGTTTCAACTCAAAGTAAGATTTAATTAGTTACTAATTAAAACTTTATTAATCATGACATGAGTAAGCACAGTAATTATGGATACATGAAAATAAATTGAGGAAATTCGATCTCTGCAAACTCGAAACAACAAAAGTTATATATATGTAATTGCATGTTTTATTTATTTATTTATTTATTTAAAAGGTGCATTTTATTGGTACAAATACTAAGGATTGCATATTGAAGATGCACTGTATACTGGAAATGCACCCATGCACACACGCAAACACACAGTACATAATAAGTACAGCCAGGGACTAAATTGAACTTGGGCCAAATGGCACTCAGGCCCAAAATAGGAGATCCCTGCTCCCAGTGGCGCCATGAACCAATGCAGAATACTTTTTTGTTTCCTGGCCATCATTGGCTTGAATAACAAGTACATAAAAATGGTCGGAAGATTCAGTTGGATTGATCTGCGGAGTCAACTTTAAACCACTAGCCACTGCCTCAAACACCAGCTTGGTCCTGGCCCTCCTGTTGTGCTCATCCACTGCAAATTTTCCGATTTCGATCACGTAAGGGTCAGGTGGGTCCACGATGGTAAATGACCTGTTCAACTACACTTAGATGTAATAACCACAACAAATACCCTATGCTGTCTGAAATACAAAATATTTTGAAGACATAGATTTTGATAATAATAATAATAATAATAATAAGTTATCATAAAATGAAATCGTATATGATACTTATTTCAAATTTTAATTCTAAACTCTTGCCAAAACCAATCCTCCATGCACATCAAGTTTTAAGTGGTATATTTCTCTTATGAAATCATTCTGTTATATTTTAAAAACTTTTTAATAATAGAATATTATTTGATTTTAAAAATTTATTCTACAAATTTCTAAAATTAACGGATGTTGAAAATTTAAAATTTGTATAACCTGTCCAGGACATAAATTCAATATAGGATCCACAGAAGAAAATGACGGAAGTCCCCCAACTATCAACAAGACAGTAGTATAAATAAGTATACATGTCTTTTGGACATGTTATATAAATTTAAACTTTCATGCAGAAATAATTAATAGATAAGAGTTTAGGGATCGAATAGAAAATTAATTCTTACTAGTCATTTTGTTCTCTGGATACTTGTGAAAAGATTGATGAAGGTTGGTTGCTGAGCTTGAACGTGAGAAGCCTCGTATTTATAGGCCATTTTTTGCACCTGAATGACCTTTCAATATGTAAATGGATCATATTGGAATGAAATATTATGACTTAAAAGTCAATTTATTTGAGAGATAAATTATAATCTTTATATTTATGCATATTTTTGTAATATGTCATTCTTTATCTATTTAATATGATAAAATACATCGAATGAAATATATATATTAGCCAAATCACGAGGGGACAGATTATAGATTTACAAAACATAAAGAGTAATGTGAATATTAGCCAAATCACGAGAAGGTTCCATATAATTTACCTATACATTTATAAACAACGCCAATCGAAGAAAATAGTTTGGTCTCCAACAAGAAATTGCAAGTCACTTCCCGCAGCTGTTTGACTTTGAATACAAATTACAGTAATTTAGTTATATTAGCATATTATGCTTATTGGACTTTTTTCAAAATCTAAAATAGTAGAGGTACTTTTTTGAAATTATATAAAACAGTATCCATTCAATTCACAACCGGTTGTCTAAGACATCTGTAAGTTTGAAACTTACAGCATCTTTGAAATGCTACTAGTTCTATGAATTAAGTATAAAAACATGTTTGGAGATATTAATTGTTTGAGTTTTTAGTTCGCTTTATTTTCCTCCTATATAATTTCTGCTCATAAGTGATTTTTATGTATTTTCTTTAGATATAGTTTATTGGAGTATTTTACCATAAATTCATTGGTATTTTGTACAACTTTGAAGATAGAAAAAGTTTAAAGGATCGTCAAATTGGAGCACAATGTATGATATGAAATAGTATTAGAATTTATCATTATATCCATTCTATAAGTTTAGTAATCAAATAGGGCAATGTGGTCTTGAAAAATGTTGACGAATTTTGGGGTTTATTAGAATCCTTTATTCTCTTCAAATGTTCAAGTGCTATCCTAACAATTTTGGATTTGTCAAACATTAGAGTATTTGATTATTCTTGAATATCTAGACCTCTCTTGGAACCAACTTGAAGGAACTATTTGTGTACAAATACTAAATTGTAATTTTTAATTTAGGAAATATAAAGATTTATCCTAAATATATAGTTTGCACAACTATACGAATGTGAAAAGTATTCTTCCTTTTGGTAAGTTACAACGCAAAATTTAATGATTAATCCATTATGTTAAAAATCCCAATCTGTATGGTAGTAAATTTAAAAATAGATATTCAATACTATAGATTTTATTTGATAGAGTAAAATTAATCACATATAGTTGCAGTAGTTATCAACCTCTGAGTAATAACTCAAAAGTAACAATAGATATTCGTTATTGAAATTTTATTAAAGAAAGTGCACTTTAAGTAAAATCAAATTAGTAACTGATTTAATATCCTTGTTTTTTAATACATAATTTATACGGTTACTAATATTTAATAAAGATGGTTACAAGTCCAAAGACAATAACAATCATTTTTTGTAAGAAGACAATAATTATCTATCAATAATTTTAGACTAATATAACCTAGAAACTATATTTATTATATCAAATGTGTATGGATAAAATAGGTGCTGTGTGAATTTACTGTATCTTAAATAGGGGAAAGGTATGCATTTAAAAAAATAATAATAAGTATGGTCTTTTAGGAAAACAAAATATGTGGATCATATTTTCACCCCCTCTCTTACACATCCAATTGGTTTAATAATAATTGAAAAAATAGGTTTTACATTACAGTTGTTTTTAATACACCACACAAAAGTTAAATTTTTTAGCATATTCTGGACAATAAGTCCCATTCATCATTACAAAGTTTAAACAACAACATTAGAGGCAAAATAAATTGCATGCATACTTATTACTTCAAACCACACACAGACACACAGATACACACAAACACACACTAGATAATTAAAATAGAGGATTACACATTATAAGTACATCCACGAACTTAATTGGGAATTGGAAGAGATGGCGTTTTGGCCCAATATTGGGGTTTCCTCGTCCGAGTCTCTGGGGCATCGGTAACCAATGCTGCATACAATTCTGTTTTCTGGCCATCTTTAACTGAATATCTGCATAAATCGACCAACGGATGTGTAACCAGAGACCAGTTATATACACTCCAGATTGGAAGTCCAGAAATGTTCTGTATGTCCTGTCTTTTGTACGACTAGATCGGATCACGGAAGGGTCATTTGGGTTCATGATGTTAAACCCCCAATCAGCTACTTGCACTTTCCGTAAAACCACAAAAATAAATAAATAAATAAATAAAATAATGGAAGACATAGCTGTAAGATTAAAGAAATTAAAATTTGATAATAATAATAATAATAATAATAATAAGTTATCTTAAAATGAAATCGATGATACTTATTTCAAGTTTTAATTATAAACTCTTGCCAAATTTCATCCTCCACATCTTATTAATTCTATAATTCTTATACGGAATCATTTTATTGTATATTTAAAATTTTTTTAATAAATAGTATATCATTTGATTTTAAAAATTTATTGTACAAATTTCTAAAATTAACGGATCATGAAAATTTAAAATTTGTATAACCTGTCCATGACATAAAGCTTTTTGGGCCTTCAAATTGGCCATTTGTTGCCATAGCGTACCGTCCTTAGCTAAATTCAATATAGGATCCGCTTCGGCTGACGGAAGTCCCCCAACTATCAACAAAACAGTAGTGTAAATAGGTCCTTTTTTTTTTTTTTAAGATTTTGGCCATAAATATATAAATTTAAACATGCATGCAGAAATAATTAATAGATAAGAGTTTAGGGTTCGAATAGAAAATTAATTCTTACCGTATACTGACATTTTGTTCTCTGGATACTTATGAAAAGATGGATGAAGGTTGGTTGCTGAGCTTGAACGTGAGAAGCCTCGTATTTATAGGCCATTTTTTGCACCTGAATGACCTTTATACCCTTGATCATATTGAAAATGCTAGTGTATGCCCCTTTTAAAGTCAATTTATTTGAGAAATAAATTATAATCTTTATATTTATGCATATTTTTTGTAATATGTCATTCTTTATCTATTTAATATAATAAAATACATCGAATGAAGTATACATATATATATATATATATATATGAAAAATCATAAATTATTATGATCATAAGTTTTTCAACGTAGTTATATTTTATTCATAAATATCCCTAATCGTAGCGTTTGACATCTAGAAACTGTATAAGAGTCAATTGTACAAGCAGATGCTCTTTAATGGACAGTATACATTATTAACTTGCAAAGCGTATTCTGCAACATTATATAAATGCTAATGAATTAATTTTTTTTGTGATAATAATATAATAATCCTTGAACTTGAGTTCATAAGTTTATCTTAATTATGAATTAGTATATTTTAACTCTATTAGTTGTTTACACTTGTCAAAACAAAGTGAGAAACAATTTAATTTAGGGATAATTTCAATGCCACCTCATCCCATATGTATAACGTTAATGGCTACCAAATTCAAAAACCTCACATCAAGAGAGGTGCATGTCACTGCCCTTTAATTGACTACAGGCCTACAACCATTAATTGAGTCTTACTACAATTATACACCACCGTCCAAACGGAAAAGATTGGTAGACAAAAATACCCCCAAAATTTGCCTAATACCTATTTTGCATAGGTGACTTTCATCTTGAGTGGGTGAAACTCCCACACTATATATTTATATATATATATATATATATATATATATATATATATATATATATGTTCCAAAAAGCTATATATCATCAATCAATCTTGTGAAAATTCTGAAATAACTATTTGTGTGGATACCATTAGAGGACAGACGTTTGTGAGGTCGATGGATTGACATCCCAAATAGATTAGAGATTTTACCATGATTTTGAGTTATAATCTTTATACTTTTCTTGTACAACGTATAAATTAATCAAGGTGATCTGTGGTAAGAAGTAAATATTTTAAATTACGCTTCATTTTGCATGATTTACTTTCTTACAGTAATATCAGAGCCACCATTAATTAACTTATGATATAGATATGTTTAGTTGTTGTGGATATTGAATTTGTTCAAACTATACAATTTTTTGATGTTGTTTTTGAAATTATTGGAGGTTAATTAATGGTCCTGCCAAGATTGCTGTATGTCGTCATTAGATAACGTCAGCAGTGATGTCAATAGATGAATGTCATATGATACACGTCAGCAGATGTGTATAAGATGACGTCACCAAATATCTGACTCAATATTTTTGTCATTTTTAGTGATGTTTTGGATTTTGTCAGATAAAAGTGCTTAAATTAGTTTAAGTAACTTTTTGTGACACTTAATTTTATACTTTCAAATTAAAGGTTTTCTAAATTTGATTTTAAATTTTGACAACTGTTGTTTAAAATTAATTGTTAATATTTAGAAACCTTATTTATTTTAACATGATTAAAATTTCGAAAGTAAATTTTTTTTGAAAATGTTTATTTAGTTCAATTGAGATTAGAATTAGACAATTTTGTTTAAATTTTAGTAATTTCTTATTTTTCAATGAGATTGGACTTAATAAACGTTCAAAAAGTTTTAAAAATTGTTTCTAATGTAATCTTTGAAATTCTATTATTTAAAGTGTTTAATTTCTAATAAGATTCGAAAATAATATTTCTCCATAACATATTTTCATAAATAATTCAAAAATAATTTTTCAATGAGATTGCAATTATGATGTATAGTGATTATTGATTAGATACTAAATGTGTTTTTCATGCTTTTATTTAATCGTTAAATTATATAATTGAATGATGGATAATTATGGATTCGAAACTAATGTGATTGTGTATAATTTAATTTGTTCAAATTCAATCGTTGTATACTTTTAAATGGAGCATACGTGTCCTGCCTTTCTTTATTATTTTTGATGTAATTCTTTTTTCTCATCTCAACCTCCTTGTAATGTAACTTGAGATATTTTGATCAATCATGTAACGTACACAGAGGTAAGTTAATGATATGATTGAATATCTGCANCGTCTCCATNATCTTATNCNTTACAAATATAATTCTATCNANTATTTTAAGGCATACACTGACGGAATAGGCTGAAACTGTGTATGAGCAACTATAAGCATATATATTAGCTAATGCAAAATCAGCTTCAGCCTCAACGCAAAAGAGATAGGATAGGAATCAACCCCGAAGAAGGAGAATCGCTGACATTATATAAAATCCCGTATCAAACAGATGATGAATTGAATTGTTTGAGAATGCCGATTTCACCAAGAAATAATAAGTCTATGTTGCAATAGAACAAACCAGTTTTCCGAATCGATTTGTTGCGGCATCTCTGTAAATAGTTTTTCTTCAATTCCGGGCAGCAAGTTTAGTATAAAGGTGTCAAAACCGAACGTAAGCAACATGTTTTAGAGAAATAAGCATATAGCAGTAAACATCATTATAACAACTAAAAGAGAAGAAGACAAAACTGGTTGAATTTTCTAAGCAAGTGAGTTCAACTACAGACTTTGTCTGTCCTTGAACTATCTGCTTGACATTCAGGTGAGTGCGCGAGTAACAAGCGCCATTAAGTTGAAATTGTCCATTAGAGGCAGGGTGCTGTTCACGCGCCCTAAAATAGTTAGTTTTATTGATGGTATCAGATTTTAGACCGACGTTGTACCCTATAGATATTTTCAACTGTCTCTGCATACACATCTAAATTTTCAAGTTACAGATTGATACTTTATAAGTTTACATCTTGCATTATCATCTAGATGTTAAGCAGATAAAATCTGTCTCTTAGACACATTTGGAATGACTCACAAGATGGGTTAACAAAAATTTTGACTAATTTACCCCTTATAAACTTTATGATCCTATATCATATGATGTCATATTGGATTATAGAGGTATTCATGGATTAGACGTTAGATCCATATGCCCAATGGACGACCCAACCTGATTTTATTGGGTCAAGAGAAAATTTCCTGATATTTGGTCCTTTTATAAGGGTATTCGACCAAATACATCTATGATAAATTTGTGTTCCAAAAAATTTTAAAAATAAAAAATGTGGCTTCCTAATTACACAAATACCCCTACCATTGAGTAGAATAAGAGAAAAAAGCCATTTAACATTAGGTTTAACATGTAAAATTACAAAATTAATTTTAAAAAATAAAAAAGACAGCTTATTTTACATATACTCTGATAAATGAGTATAGGTGGAGTAAAAGTTCCTTATTATTAAGTCATAATATGTAAAATTACATAATTGAGACTGAATATATGCATTGGGTTAGGTTATATTGGGTCGCAAATTATTAATCCACTGATCGTAATACCCGAACCAGTAAGATTATCCGATTCAAATACCCAATTTTTATGATTCAAAATAGATCAGGTTAACAGGTTTTTTTGAATTAGTGTATCGAGATAAACACTGCTAATTATTCTATATAATAACAATTTATTTAATTCCCATATTTATTTTTAGTAGATTATAATTACAATAATATTATTTGATTACCAAAAATAAAGTGCAAATTTAGGGGTATATTGGTCAGTAAAATAGTAATTCGACCTCATTTGACCGCCAACCAAATGCAAGATGGTTATTATTTTTAAGATATCTTATATAATTCAATATCAATCAAACATTGAATAACTGTATGTAAAATAGTAATTCGATCTCATTTGATCCTTAACCAAATGTAAGATGGTTATTATTTTTTAGATACCTTATACAATTTAATATCAATCAAATATTGAATCACTGTACCTTTAATAATCATCCGGGATAATTCATCCCAGGATGATTTGTTCGAGGTTGAGATATCCTATCTCATCCAGTCAATACCAAACGGATCCTTAGGGTATATTACAAGCAGACCTGTTTGAGTTTGGTTAATGTTCACAGTACCCCTCTATGTTTTGCAATTTTACTGTTTATCCTCTTGTGGTTTGGGTTAAAGTGAAACTGCTAAATATTTGGTTAAGTGGTAGTTAGAAGACTAAAAAATTTGATATAAAGGGTTATTTTAATCATTTAAAGCTTCTTATCGAGGTTAATTATGTATTTTAACTTAAAACGTAACTCTCCCTCCTAGCGAAGGGTTTTTCTAGGCAGTGGAGGGGCAACAATTTTAGGGCTAATTTTGACTTCTTGCTCAAATTCGTTAGTTTTTTAAATTTCCATCCATTTAAAAAAAAAAAAAACAAACATATTACAAAAGGACAGATCGTAGATTTACAAAACATAAAGGGTAACGTGAACATTAACCAAATCACGTGAAGATTCCTAGTAATTTACCTATACATTTATAAACAACGCCAATTGAAGAAAATGGTTGGGTCTCCAACAAGAAATTGCAAGTCACTTCCCGCAACTGTTTGGCCTTCAAGACAAATTGCAGTAATTTATTTATATTAGCATATTATGCTTATTGGAATTTTTTAAAATCTAAAATAGTAGAGGTACTCTTTTGAAATTATATAAAACAATATCCATTCAATTCATTAACGAATTGAATGGATATTTGTTGGAGTATTTTTCCATAAGTTCGTTGGTATTCTATACAACTTCGAAGATAGGAAAAATTTGAAGGATCGTCAAACTGGAGAAAAATATATGATATGAAATAGTATGAGACATTTATCATTATATCCATTATGTAAATTTAGTAATCAAAGAGGGTAATGTAGTCTTGAAAAAATGTTGACGAATTTTGGAGTTTATTGGAATCCTTTCTTCTCTTCAAATGTTCAAGTCTTGTCCCAACAATTTTAGATTTATCAAGCATTAGGGTATTTGATCATTCTTGGATCTCTAGACCTCTCTTAGAACCAATTTGAGGGAACTATTCGTGTACAAATACTAAATTGTAATTTTTAATTTAAGAAATAAAGATTTCTCCTAAATATGTAGTTTGCACAACTATATGAAAGTGGAAAATATTCTACTATTTGGTAAGTTACGGCGTGAAATTTAATGATTAATCCACTATGTTAAAAGTATCAATCTATATACACATGTAAATGGAAGCAAATAGATATGCAATATTGTAGTGTTTTATTTGATAAAATAAAATCAACCACATATATTAATTTATAGTTAATTCTGTCTATATCTTACTAATAATTCAAAAGTAATAATAGACATTCATTACTTAAATTTTATTAGATAAAGTACACTTTACTAAAATTTAATTAATAGCTGATTTGATATTCCTATTTTTTAATATATAATTTATATAGTTATTAATATTTAATAAAGATGGTAATAGTTCCAAAGACAATAACAATCGTTTCTTTTTTTTTTTTTTTTGTAGTAAGACAATAATTATCTATGAATAATTTTAGAGTAATATAATATAAAAACTAATTTTGATTATAGGCAAAGCGTAACTTGGATTAAATAGGTGCTAATTATTTATTGCGTGAAAAGGAAACAAAAAACAAAGTAAGAAATTGAAAGACAAGAAGTATGGTCTTTTTGAAAGTAAAGTGCATCTTAGGTGGTAAAACCTTTCTCCTATGATCTATTGGTCCTGTTGTTCGTGTCACTAATTAGTGGGAAAGGTATGTATTTTTTTTTTAAATGAGTATGACTATTTTAAGAAAAAAAAATAGGTGGATCTTATTTTTCACCCCCTCTCCAACTTATCCAATCGATTTAGTTAGTAATCATTGAAATGATAGGTTCTATAGTTTAATAATCATCGAAATGATAGGTTCTATACTATAGTTGTTTTTAGTACACCACACAGAAACCAAATTTTTTTAGCATATTTTGGACAACAAATGTCATTCATTATTACAATTTCTTATAACAATATTAGAGGCAAAATAAATAGCATTGGGCAAAGGAAGGCGAATATGTTGACAACATCTATGAGGGATAACGTCTGTTAATTCAATTTTAGATGACCTTGAGGCTTTTTAAGCAATTTGTGTCGCTTTTTTTCTTTTTCTTTTTACATCTTAAATAGGAAAAAGTTTTAAAATTGTCTTACAAGAGTCTAAAAGATTTATACTCGATAAGTTGATAACTCTAGAAAATTACGAATTATATATATCCTAAACTTGAGTATTTTTGCCTTAGTTTCGAGGATTTTCAGGTTTTAAGTATTATTTTTGTCAATTTTTGCTTTTATGTTCTAAAATGTGTTTGTTGTGTTAATTCAGTATTTTTATGTTATTTTAGTATTTTTATTTTATTAATAGAGTGTAATTATTTTTAGGGTTCATCGTAGAAAATTGCGCGACATTCAAACGAGAAATAGATCAAATTAAGCCGTCAAGCAACCATTGACTGTAGTCAAAATTTTGAAGAAAGCGTTATTGACTGCAGTTATTGGAGAAAATTTGACGCTAGAACTTTGATCGTGCTTGTTAACCATGGTAAATAACTAGATGCATCAATAACCGTAGTAAATAATAATAAAAAAAAAAGAACGCTCATTAACCGCAGTCTATAGGGAAATTCACGTGAATATCAGTAACTGCGGTCAAAATTATGAAGAAGGGATTTTGTTAATTGGTGTCTCCAAGATTTAAGTGACCAGGGTGTCATTGAGCGTGTCCAAATATCTTTCAAGGGCTAAAAAGTCCAGTTTTAGGCAAATTATGGCTAAAGCTCCTTCTTCCCAACCCTAGAATATAAATACATCTCTTAAACCTCCATAGAGTTCAAGTAGGAAATAGTGTTGAAGTAGAGTAGAAGTAGAGTAGAAGTAGTGTAGTTTAGTTCTCCTTCCCTTTTTCGTCCCCATATGGAGAGGATTTTCTTAAATTAGATTAGATTTGATTTATCTTTCTTGAAATTTTCATTTCCTAACTAAAAGTTTAACTTTTTTAGTGGTTAGTACATTGCTCTTGGTTAAACTCCTTTAGTTAATCTTTAATTTCATATTTTCTTAGTTTAAGCAGTTTAATTGCTTTCATTACAAAGTTTTCTTACTTGCTTAGTTTAATTTGTAGAATTAGTTCTTGTACTTTCTAAGAGAACTTACTTTCTTTACACTATCTTAACGTAAGTTATTAGATTAGTTCATTGACTTTCTTAAAAAATGTTATCTTAGGTATAATTTGTAGTTTGATTAGCAAATTTGCATAGATTAGTTTAACCAATTAAAGCAATTATAATTACTTTCTTTACATGTTTACTTAGTTTATTGGGTGGATCAGCAAATCAGTTTTTTTTAATTGTGCTTTCTTATTGTTAATTTCAGTTTAAGGTAATTAATTACTTTCTAAAAGTACTTTCTTTTTACATGCTTTCTCAAAATAGTCAATGGGCTTTCTTTAATTGTTCTTGCTTAATAATAATTGCTAGTTTAGATTTGCTCGCTTAAGATGCTTTCCTTGTTACTAGCTTTCTTTAATTGCTTTCTAAAATGCTTTCTCTTTTCATACTATCTTTAATTGCTTTCACAAAAATGCTTTCTTTAGTGTTGATGTTTACTCTAAATTGCTTTCCTAGCCTTTAAATTGCTTTCTTAGTTCTTTAAAGCAAGTTGTAGCTTAATATTTTCTTAAAAATCAACCACATCAACTAATAATCTAACCAAATAATCGGTATATTCATCAATTCTTGTGTGTTCGATCCCTACTATGCTTTACTAGTTGACAGAATTATACTTGCGGGATCCCGCTTAGTTAATGGTAAGATTTAGGTGTTTTTGTAAATATTATAACTAGGTGCCTTTTTTAAAAGGCATCATAAGCCCCATTTTTTTTTTGTTTGGATAATTCCTACTATTATTTAACTTAATTCCTAATCCTAAAAAAGTTTTTTTTTTTTTCCTATACTTGTATAATTTTTAAAATTTATCTTTAGAAAAATGATACCACATAGAACTCTCTATTCTACAAAAAAATTTCAAAAAAATATTATTCTAACTATAAAGTAATCATTAAGATCGAAACCCATTTTTAAACTGGTGTGTTTTACAGGGTTAATGGTATTTTATTGTATCGGAATACATTTCCAATTTGGAGAGCAAATTAGAACATATTTTCATTTTGGCTGAATTGAGAATCTTTTAGTTTTGGGGCCACATTGGCCTGGTAGTAGGGCTAGTGTAAGTAAAGGTACGCAGTTGGTCGCTTGATACTACTGACCTCGGGCGTACCCACCCATACTGTGTCGGAAAGCTGGTCCACAAAAGTAACATTAATAATTATTTTGGTAGTCCACTCGGGCTTTCTTTGATTTTCAAAACATTTGTTTTAGCTTAGAGGGCGAAAATGAGATTTTTTTTTTTTTTCAATTTGGGGGACTATATTATAATTTTTTTATTTATTTATTTGGAAGGTCAAATTGAGATCTTTTCAATTTAAAAGACAATATTGATATATTGTTTAGTTTTATGGCCAAAATGGTATTTAACCTTTTAAAATAGATGTGTATAAGAGACAGGGTTTAAAGGAATGACCTTCAAAAAATATCTTTTAATAGATTTATTAATAAACTATTAATTTATTTAATTGCATATACGTTGTCTAGTCTATTAATGTATCGACAACCTATATATGTTGATAATAGTTATATGTGTAATTTCATTTGAGGAGAAATTTTTATTCAATTAAGTTCTTTTTAATAACTTTCTACTTATTTAAGTTTCAAAAAGGTTTGTTTTATTTTCTCTTTTTGATTTTTAATTTTTTTTTCTCTTTATTGTTTCAAAAGTATAACTAAAATTTTTAAATTTATTTTTCAAGTAAATTTTATTTCTTTATTAGTGCTTGATTTGTAAAATCCATCACAATAAATTTATTTCCTATTCTTCTTTAATTTTTAAAATTCATTCCTAATATTTTATTACCTAAAAAAATTTATTTCTATTTTCTTGTATGAAGTGTTAAAAGTTGGTTGTATTTCCTATTTTACTCTTTTACGGAGTATTTACATAAATAGTGTAAACAATTATAAAAAAAGAGATTCAAGTTTGGGGATGTAACAAAGTCATTGAATTTTATAGTAACGGTAAATTTTGAAATAAAATCTAAATCATTAAATCAAATTCACTCATTTATTATTATATAGATGTATAAGTCAACATATATATATATATATATATGTATATAGGAAAATTCTACAGTCCCTTTTAGGGGAACCATTCCCTTGTGCTTTAAGGGCTTGTACAGTACAACACTATGTTCTTTAAAAACTTGCACCGTACAAGTTTTTAAGGCCAAGGGAATAGTTTTCTCAACGGGACTGTGGAATTCCCCATATTTATATGTATATGTATATGTTCATTAATTTTGAAATATTTAACCCTTCCCTTTGTTTTGGTGGTTATTTGGTTTCAACTCAAAGTGAGATTTAATTAGTTACTAAAACTTTATTAATCATGACATGAGACATCAGACTGGTCCCGGCCGCTTCCATTGCAAATTTTTCGGTCAATGCAAATTTAATTAGTTACTGATCACGGCAGGGTCTTTTGGGTCCACGATGATAAGAGGCGAATCACCTATTTTCAGTTGCTATAAAACCACAAAAATAAATAAAATAAAATTATATTGTACAAATTTTTAAAATTGACGGATTAAGTCTCTCAAGGGTAATACGTAGAACTTTCCTTTATTTTAGTTCGGGCTTGAAAATTTAAAAATTTATATAATCTGTCCCGGAGACAAAGCTTTTTGGGACTTCAAATTGGCCATTTGTTTCCATAGCGTACCCTCAGCTAAATTCAATGTAGAATATACTACTACTGACGGAAGTCCCTCAACTAATTTCCACCAAGAAAACAGTAGTATAAATAAGTATTTTTTTTTGCCATAAATATATAAATTTAAACATGCATGTAGAAATAACTAATAGATGAAACTAGGCATGATCACGGTTCTGGGACCGACGGTTTAGGTTCCATGAAGAGCTGGAATTAGAACCGGAACCAGAATCTTGGGAGCCAGTTTCGGTTCCGACCCGGTTACGTCCGGTTTCGGTCCCCATTCCGGTCATAGTTCCGATTTTGAATTTTTTTTAAGTAAATGTACATTTTGGAAAATATTCAAAAATTCAATAAAAGCTAAGACGAGAAACAAAAAATTACATTTTATTTAAATTTTAATTATGGTCTTTGTTTTTGAAAAAAAGGTACACTATTACATCATTTATCGAACCATTAAAAATTTAAGTAAAGATACATTTTAGATAATCTATAGTAAAAGATAATCTAAATAAAAATTAAATGCATCAATTACATTAGCCTATATATATATATATTTAAAAATTAATAAAAAGTAAATGAGAAACAAAAATTTATATTTTGTTTATATTTCAATTATAGACTTTGTTTTTGGAAAAAAAAAAGTACATTATATCATCATTTATTGAAACATTAAAAACTAAAGTAAAGATACATTTTAGATAATCCATACTAAAGAATAATCTAAAAAAAAATTAAATGCATCAAATACTTTGGCCAACATACATTTATATTTTTTTTCTTTTTTTTTTTTTTTTACGGTTCCCGGTTCCTGTTTCAAAAAATAAAGCACCGAAACCAGAACCTTGTGCATTATTCCGAATTAAGGCTCTGAGAACCGCCAAGTACGGTCTCGGTTCCACATCGGAACCACCAGTTTCTGGCAACGGTCTGGTACCAGAGCCGACACTACCCCTAAAGTTTCACGGGGTGGCAACGGGGTGGCACCGGCTCAAATGAAATTAGTACTTATAATAGATTGATGAAGGTTGGTTGCTGTCTCTTATACACATCTAGATGCCTGTATTAGAGACAATTTTTTTGAACCTGAATATAAACCTTTATACCCTTGATAATATTGGAAATGTTATTGTAATTTATTTAGAGATAAATTACAATTTTTACAATTATGCATATTTTTGTAATATGACATTCTTTATCTATTTAATATGATAAAGTCATTTGAATGAAATATATATATGAAAATCATAAATTATTTTGATGATAAGTTTCTATACATAGTTTTATTTTATTCGCAAATTTTCCTAATTGTAGTGTTTAACACGGGTAGACTAATAGATAATTGTATTTGGATGCTTATTGAGAATAAATGTATCGGGTTGACCTACTAATAGTATTCCACACAGATCTATTATACAAATGTTAGTAAATTAATAGCTTTGAGATAGTAGTGTAATGACCCTTGGATTTGAGATCATGAATTTATCTCAACTTAAATGATTGTAGATTATTGTATTTTGCCTCTATTAGTTGTTACTCTTAATGAATTGTACATACTATAGAGTTCGGGTATAGTGTGAATCATGAAAAGATAAGATATGACCGATATAGGATTTACCATTCTTTATAGTTGGAGAGCATATTCTAGTATGGTACCTTCTTAAAATACAACTCAAAAATCTTTGCGCAATGTGAAAATAGAATTACAAGTGTCTTAAGTTCTATTGCAAGTGAATTGTATTTTGAAAAGAAGTAAATTAATTAGTACAATATGAGTTGACATTATATCTCTACTCTTGAATTAATCGGGATGTAATGTGGTAGAAGGATAATAATTACATGGGAGCTAAAGTTTTGATAGGCGAAGTCAAACCAGTTGACATGTCTCAACATTTGGGCATTCATGATGCTTTGTTAGAAATTAATCTTGATCTATAAATGTAAATTAATTAATCAGTGAATTCTTAATAAATTAAAATTATTTAATGTATCTAATCCACTCTATTAATTAATTTAGGATTATAATTTATCTAATCTTAAATAATTTAGGATTGTAATTTATTCTTATTATCAATGTAAATGAGAACCTAAAGAGTCACACATTTTAAGATGATTAATTCGGAATGAAATTGATTATTTGATAAGTATGAAATACTTATAAGTTAATTTATGAGAAAAATTAACTTCTTAAACTTAATTATAAATAAATCATAAATTTTAAGTGCTAATATGTAATATGTGAGAACTCCTAGATAGTAAATTTTATACCTATACTTAAGTCCTAAGTTGAATATAATTCTAGGACTATGTGCATACATATATATATATATATATTATCAAGAGTCGCGTTACGCGCGACTATGCCCAGATTGGGGTGAATCTAATAGATAAATAGTATATAGACTTTCCTAATATGAAACGTTTTCACCAAAGATTCAAAATAATGTCAACATGAACACAACTCGTGCTGTTCTAAACCTTACAATAAAAAATTCAATCCTGAATCTACAAAACATTCATTCAACCAACATTTCATTTTCAATTAACTAGAACCATTGTAATGAAACGGAATTATCAAAAATAATGAGCACTTTGTTTTCAACATAATAACTACAATAATGTGAAAAGCCTCTTTTTCTTACATGCTAACTACTCCAATGATATGATTAATCAATGGAAGCTAAAAACTAATAGATTCAATTTTCCCTTCATTAGAGATTCCTTCTTCAATTTCATGAATATCCTTTAGTGCTAATGTAAACAGAACAATAACAACGGCCAACTAATTGCAGTAAGTGAGTACACTAAAATATATGAATACACTTGTCAAAACAAAGTGGGAAACAATTTAATTTAGGGATAATTTCGATGGCACCAAGTTCAAAAACTTCGGCCCACTAATGCACATCAAGAGAGTTGCATGTCACTACCAATTAATTGACTGCAGGCCTACAACCATTACTTGAGTCTTACTACAATTATACACCACCGTCCAAACGGAAAAGATTGGTAGGGGACAAAAATACCCCCCAAAATTTGCCTAATACCTATTTTTGCATAGGTGACCTTTCATCTTAAGTGGGTGAAACTCCCACAATTTTATATATATATGCCAAAAAGCTATATATCGTCAATCAATTTTGTGAAAATTCTGAAGTAACTATTTGTGTAGATGCCATTAGAGGCCAAATGTTTGTGCGGCTGGTGGATCGACATCCCAAATCGATTAGAGATTTTAGATTGTGCAGTCAATTAATTGGTAGTGACATGCCTGTAAAACTTATACATTAATCTAGACAGATCTCGTTTTCTTTACAGTAATAAAAATCAAATGATTATGTGACAAAAATTTAAAAATGGATGTGGAAAAAAAACATTTGGCATCTAATTAACAGACTGATGTACATCAGTTTAGCATGTCATGAATATTGATTTGTTCAAGCTATATGATTTTTTGATGTTGTTTTTGAAAATATTGGCGGAAAAAAAGTTTTTTTCTTTTCTGCCAAGATGCTGATGTCGTCATCAGAGACACATCAACAGTGACGTCAGCAGATGATGTGAGCATGCTGATGTTAGCAGATGACATCAGATGACATCACCAAATCTTGACTTGTGGTTTTTGTCACTTTTAATTACATTTTGGTTTTTGTCACTAAAAGTGCTTAAATTAGTTAAGTTACTTTTTGTGACACTCAATTTTATATTTTAAAATTAAAGGTTATTCTAAATTTGGTTTTTGAAAATAGTACCTTAATTTTTGACACATCTTGTTTAAAATTAATTGTTAATGTAATTAAAAGTGATTTATTTTAATATGATTAAAATTTCGAAAGTACAAAATTTTTGAAAATATTTATTTAATTTAATTGAGATTAGAATTAGAAAATTTGTTTAAATTTTAGTATTTTATTATTTTTCAATGAGATTGGAATTTAATAAAAATTCAAAAAAATTTAGAAATTGTTTCTAATATAATTTGGTGATGTCATCTGATGTAATCTGCTAACATCAGCATCTGTCTCTTATAACACATCTCCATAACATATTTTCATAAATAATTTAAAAATGATTTTTTCAATGAGATTGCAATTATGATGTATAGTGATTAATTATTAGATACTAAATGGGTTTTTCACGCTTTTATTTAATTGTTAAATTATATAATTGAATGATGGATGATTATGGACTTAAAACTAATGTGATTGTGTACGGTTTAATTTGTTAAAATTCAATGGTTGTAAACTTTTAAATGGAGCATGCGTGTCCTGCCTTTCTCTATTATTCTAGATGTAATTCTTTTCTCATCTCAATCCCCTCTAATATAACTCAAGATTTCTTCATGTGATGTACACAGTGGTCTATTAGGGATAGAATTGAATATCAAAAATATTTAAATAAAATTACATTTTTACTGTACAAGATGATGATAATGGTGCAAAAATACTAACGTGAGCAATGACAGAGACGCCAGATCTGATAAAGTCAGATGACCTGGTAGCATAGATTATCCAAAATAACGCCCACAGAATAGGACTTCAAGTGGCTATATAATCTCTTGCGAAGAAAAATTAGTAAGTATTAGAGTTTCATTGAACTACTTTTCTAGTTTTCCCTTCTTAAAAAAGATTAGTTAGGAAATCTTAAAAAAAACATATATTAGCTAATACAAAATCAGTTTCAACCTCAACGCAAAAGAGAGGATAGGAATCAACCCCGAAGAAGAAGAATCGGTGATATTATATAAAATCCCAAAGATCACATTTGTAATTTGTTTCACCATCAAACTGATGATGAATGAGAATGCTCAATTCACCGAGAAATCTGTCAAGTCTATGTTGCAACTGAAGAAACCAATTTTCTGATTTGTTGTGGCAGCCTTGTAAATAGTTTTTCTTCAATTCTAGGAGGCAAGTTTAGTATAAAGGTGTCAAAACCGAATGTAAGCAGCATGTGCTAGAAAAATAAGCATAGCAGTAAACCTCATTATAACAACTAAAAGAGAAGATGACAAAAGTGGTTGAATTTTCTAAACAAGTGAGTTCTTACCTTTTACTTCTTTATGTATCCTGGAACTATCTGCTTGACTTGGGCCCGACATAACAAGTTCTTCTAAAAAAGCACCAACTCTTTTAAATCAATAGTAACAAGCTTACATATTATCAGAATGCTTAAAGGTTCATCGTCCCAGTTATTTCACTACCACAAGCTAGATTAAATCACTCATTACTACATCTATTCTAGCGACACAAAATATTATTCAACACTAAACATTGCAAGCAACAATTAAATATCGATACTATAAGATGCCATAGTATTGCTGTAACACTTGCAACTTACTTGTTTTTTCTCCATAAACCTCCATTACTATGGGATCTTACCCTAGATGTCTCTTATAGATGCGTAGAACATCAGTAATCAGTTGTAGTAAGTTTCATTAAATTCTAGAGTCATATTGAATACTCTTTTTTGCAATGTATAAGATGGAAGACCACAAATGATTTTTGTTTCTTTTGGTGTAAAAACCCAATCCATGAGGAGACAAACTCAAATCTTCATATTGCAGAGAACATTATGCAATATGTATTGCTAGTATGAACAGTAAACGAGCTGATATTGAGTTGTATCAGATATCTTAAAACTAATAACCATTTTGCATTTGGTTTTTACACCAAAAGAAAGAAAACCATTCCTTCTATTTTGGAGTTTGGACTAGTTTCTAAGAAAATACTTAGCTTGCTATCTTGAGTTTTTTTTCTTCTTGTTCCCATGGTCGTTTGCCTTACCAAGTGTAACAAGTTCAAAAGTCCCGAATCCAATAATTTTAGCTGATACTCTTTAAAGTTCGTATTCGTGATAATAATGCTATCATGTATTGTTTGGTTTGGAACATTATCATAAGATTGTAAGTTTAATAGTAGTAGCATATATTTTAGTAACAATTGGTATGAAAACACGTGTTTCACACGTTTAAAAATATTAATCATTTGATTTTTATTCTTGTAAAGAAAATGAGATGGTAAAAGTTTGTAAGTTCCTATAAGTAAAAGACAATTTTCCACCACAGCATTGCAAGTTCCCATGATACTTGCTACCCTTAGTTCCGGTTAGCCAACTAATTTGCTAAAGATCATCTAGTTTTTTATTTATTGTCACATAAGCCCCTATATGTCTTGCAAATTAGCTATTTGTCACATTTTACTTTGGTTGCTGTCTCTTTTTCCTTTCCTTTTCCATTTTTAAATTTTTGTCACATGGCCCCATTGTCTTAACTGTTTGCAGTATTAGTTGTTATTTCTTTCTAAATAGTTTTTTCCCGTTTCTCGAACAAAATTTCTACGCCATTTTTTTCTACAAAGATTTTTTTTTTACCCTTCTTTTGTTCAAAACTTCAATTGACTTCTCTTATTTAAGTTGCTTGTATAAATTAATTGCTCACTTGTTTACAGTCTTTTTACTTTATTTTTTACTTAAGCAATAATAGTATCCTTCCTCACAATCTAATTTTTTTTTCATAACTTTTTTTTAAACATTAATAATACAAAAATTTGATATAATATTCACTAATTCTTATTGACAAAACTAATAAGTACAAAATAGTCCAAATCAAATTTAAACCTTTGTCAAATAGCTATAGTCATTTAACTATAACTATGAGCATGATAAAGATAAAAAATTTTAGAACATACAATGTTTGGAAGTGTATTACCCTTAAATAGTAAAAATTAGTCAATGCCATTAAACTATAATTTCTAATGCATTTAGTGCTTGTTTGGTTAATGAGATAATGTGGTATTGAATAATTAATCCCATGTCATCCTATATTTAGTTGGTTTTTTTGGCATGTGATTGTTATCCCAATGAATAAATTTAATCCCTTGTAGAAGGGATAAAATAATACTACGGGAGAGGTGGTATTAATTATTCTAGTATGACTCCTAGGCGGGATGACAAAAATTTTGACTAATTTACCCCTAACAAACTTTATGACCCTACAACATATGATGTCATGTTGGATTGTAGGGGTATTCACGAATTGGATGTTAGGTCCAGATGTCCAATGGGCGTCCCAACCTAGTTTTAAATGAGTCAAGAGAAAATTGCCTGATACTCGGTCCTTTTACAAGGGTATTTACCAAATACATTTATGACAATTGTATGTTCCAAAAAATTTTAAAAAATAAAACATTTGACTACCTAATTACACAAATACCTCTAAAATTAAGTAGAATAAGAGAAAATATTTCTTCTCGACTTCGTGACTTTCACTATTTTTCTACTATCTTATCTTTACATGAACCCATTTCTTACCGAGAAACTAGTTCTAATCCCATTTGACAACAAACTATGTTAGATGAGTTATAGGCACTTGATAAAATGCACGCTTGGGATCTAGTCGACCTACCTCCGGAAAGTCTCTTTGTTGGTTGTAAATGAGACTATTGAGCAATACAAAGCTCGTTTAGTTGCAAAAGGATTTGCTCAGGAGCACGTCATCGATTATGAGAAAACCTTTGCTCTTGTTGCACGTCTTACTTCCGTTCGTAGTTTACTTGCTGCTGCTGCTACTCGCACATGGTCCCTTTTCCAGTTGGATGTCAAGAATGCTTTTCTTAATGGTGATCTTATTGAAGATGTCAACATGAAACCACCTCCTGGTTATTCTCATCCGCCGAACAAAGTCTGCTAACTTCGTAGACTCTCTAGATGTCTTAAACAAGCTCCTCGAGCTTGGTTCTCCAAGTTTAGTTCTACCATTTGTCAGCTTGGGTTTACTTCCAGTCCTTATGATTCAGCTCTATTTCGTCGAGTATCTGATCATGGTACTATTCTTTTATTATTGTATGTGGATGACATGATTATAACCGCGATGGTATTGTCATCACGATCTCAAAATGTATAGTTATGAGCATTGTGAGATTCTCAATTTATAATCTCTCTAGTTATTTTCTTGGCCTTGAGGTTTTGTCCAACTCTGATGGTTACTTCCTCACTCAAGCTAAGTATGCTTCTAATCTTCTTGCTCGTGCCGACCTCACAGTTCATACTATTGCCTAAACTCCTATTAAAACTAATGCTCGTTTTACTCCTACTGACCTTGATGGATCTCTTCTCTCTGATCCTACTTTATATTGTCAGCTCGTGGGTAGTTTAGTCTATCTTACTGTCACACATCTGACATTGCTTATGTTGTTCATGTTGTCAGTCAGTTTATGGCAACTCTACAGACAACTCATACCCACGACTGTTCTACGCATTTTGCGATATATCAAGGGTACCCCCTTTCATGGTCTTTATTTTTCTTCCCGTTCTCCGCTTGATCTACATGCATACTCTGATGCTGATTGGTCTGGCGATCCAACAGACAGATCTATTACTGGTTACTGCTTCTTTCTTGGTATTTCTCTCATCTCTTGGAGGAGCAAGAAGCAGACTGTCACTTCTTGTTCTAGTACTGAAACCGAATATCGGGCTATGACTGATACTACTCAAGAACTTGTTTGGCTTCGCTGGTTACTCGAAGATATGAGTATTACTCATTCTTCTGCTCCTCTTCTTTATTGTGATAATCAGAGTGCAATTCAAATTGCTCACAACAATGTTTTTCATGAGCGTACTATTTCTAGTAACACATAAAAAATGACTGTCATTTTGTTCGCCAACATCTAGTTTATGGTACTCTTCAGTTACAATCTATCTCTTCCCCTGATCAGACTGTTGATATCTTCACTAAGGCTCATCCACCTGGTCATTTTCATGCTCTTTGTTCCAAACTCCAGTTGGTTTGCGTTCAACCGCCTTGAGTTTGGGGGAGGATGTTAACATATTTAACATATTTACCTTTTAATGTATATGTTAGGAATATGTTTAGTTGTATATATTTGTTAAGTGTATATTCTATTTCTTAATTATAGATCTTGATTAGCAAGACATTCCTTATTTGTTTCATAGGGTAGTCTATTTAAGAGAATTTTTTATATTATTATACTTAGACAAGAAATATAATTCTTCTTCAAAATTCATTCATTCATATTGCAGAGAACATTATGCAGATATGTATTGCTTATGAACTGTTGAAAACTGAAAACAAGAGGGCTTTAGAGTATAAAAGAGAACATAAAGGCAATGTTTTGAAAATGCCGGACTAGGCATTGAATCGGTGGCCTGTCCGGTTCGCGGTTCAAACTGGTCCGACCGGTTGAACTTGCCGGTTCACTATTTAGTTTTTTTTTTTAACCAAAGTGTAATATAATTTAAAATGACCTAAAATATATTTATATAAAATCTAAAATAGAAGTGAAACACAATTTTATAGAATTATATTCCTAATATCCAAAAATACTGATCAAATTTCTAATAAGAAAATGAAAATTTGTACAAAAATGAGTATAAAAAAGATTAAAAAATATATAATAATTTAATAGTTTAGCCTTTGGTATGAACAAATGTTTGTAATATTTTTTCTTTATTTCATGATTTTTTAATTTTTCTCTTTATAAATCATTTTTAGATGTGTATAAGAGACAGAATATAAACCAATTAATTAAGTCTTTTTTGGAACATGATTTTTACCGGTTCTGTCTAATTTTTTACTAAAAGACCGGATATATAGTTAAACCGGACTTGTAGATCTTTAATACGGTTCGTTGTCCGACCGATCAAACTTAGTCGACCCGGTCCGATTTTCAAAACATTGCATAAAGCATGAGTTGGTCATGTAGCCTTTGCCTCCGTTAAGTGTTAGAAAGAAAACCATTCCTTCTATTTTGGACTAGCTAGTTTCTAAGAAAATACTTTACTTGCTTATCTTGAGTTTTTTTCTTCTTTTTCCCATGGCCGTTTGCCTTCCCCAGTGTAACATGTTCAAAAGTCCTGAATCTAATAATTTTAGCTAATACACTTAAAATTTCCTGCTATTTTGGTATTAATGCTATCACGTATTGTTTGGTTTGGAACATTATTACAAGATAGTAAGTTTAATAGTAGTAGCATATATTTTAGTAATAATTAGTATGGCAGCACGTGATTTGCATGTTTAAAAATACTAATTATTTGGTTTTTATTACTATGAATTTAGTAGTAAAACATATTTAGAAATACTAATTATTTGAATTTTTATTTCACTTTATTTGTCTCTTATATAATTTCTGCTTTATATTTAACTAAGTGAATTTTTTTTTGTCAAATATTAACCTAGTTGATATATATTTAGCTCACGTGAGTATAGAAAAATAATTGCTCATAAGTGATTTTTTATGTATTTTTTTATATATATTTTGTTGGAAACATAAGAAATCTGTTCACTTTAATTAGTTCAAACAATTTCATGAAATCTAAATAACTATGCCTTGCGAATAACACAACTACTTTGCAATTTTATAGACAAAACTCCATTTCTCGGTTGAGCAGAAATTATTGAAAAATACTTCAAGTTTATTAGTATTCACAACTTTGAAGATAGGAAAAGTCGAAAGAATTATCAAACTCTTATACACATCTTTCATGTGTATAAGAGACAGGTGCTGTCTCTTATTTTTCCTATAGATTGTAAAGTTTAGTTATCAAAGAAGGAAATATGGACTTCAAAAAATGTTGACAAATTTTGGAGTTTATTGGAATCCTTTATTCTATTCAAATGTTCAAATGTTCAAATGTTCAAATGTTCAAATGTTCAAATGTCTGTATACTAACAATTTTGGATTTATCAAGCATTAGGGTATTTGATTATTCTTAAATCTCTAGACCTCTCTTGGAACTAACTTGAAGAAACTATTCGTATACAAATACTAAATTGTAATTTTTAATTTAAGAAATAAAGATTTCTCCTAGATATGTAGTTTTCACAACTATACGAAAGTGAAAAATATTCTATCATTTGGTAAGTTACGGTGTGAAATTTATTGATTAATCCATTATATTAAAACTATCAATTTGAATAGTAGTAAATTGAGAGATAGATATTCAAGACTATAGATTTTATTTGATAAAATAAAATCAACCACATTTTCCACCCTTCTCTTACTCATCTAATCGGTTTAATAATAATCGAAAAGATAAATTCTACATTATAATTATTTTTAGTACAATTACACATCAGATGTGTATAAGAGACAGCTATTAAGACATTCAAGCCAATCAAGTTTAGACAACAACATTAGAGGCAAAATAAATAGCATCATTGGTGAAGAAAGGTGAATATGTTGACAATATTTATGTAGGATAACATCTGTTAATTCAATTTTAGATGACCTTGAGACTTTTTAAATAATTTATATCTCCTTTATTTATTTATTTATTTTTTGTTTTCTTTTCTTTTTACATCTGAAATAGGAAAAGTTTTAAAATTATTCTCTTTGAAGAGTCTAAAAGATTTATACGTTATAAGTCCCACTATTTTTTTGTTATGATAAAATTCCTACTATTATTTCTTAATTTATAATCTAAAATTTTTTTATCCCATACTTGTATAATTTCCAAAATTTATCTTTAGAAAAATGATACCACGTGGAACTCTCTATCCTACATAAAGATTTACCTCAAAAAATTTGATTCTAACAATAAAGTAATCTTAATGAGGTTGAATACCATTATTCTTATACACATCTAGATGTGTATACAGAGCTAATGGTATTTTGCTCCATTTTCAATTTGCAGATCAATTTAGAACATATTTTGAGTTTGGAGGGTCGAATTGAGAAATTTTTTTGGTTTTGGTGTCACGTTGGCTTGGTAGTAGGGCTAGTGTAAGTAAAGCACAGTTAGTCGCTTGATGCAACTGGCTTCAGACGTACCCACCCATTCCGTATGGGAAAGCATGTTCACAAAAGTAACGATAATAATTATTTTAGTAGTTCGCTCGGGGTTTCTTTGATTTTCAAAACATTTATTTTAGTTTGGAGGACCAAAATGAAACCTTTTCAATTTGGAGAACTATATTAGAATATTTTTTCAATTTGGAGGGTCAAATTGAGACTTTTTCAATTTAAAAGACCAAATTGATATTGTGTTTTGTTGTATGGCCAAAATGGTATTTAACCCTTTAAAATAGCCTTGTTTTTCTTCTTTTTCTTTTTTTTGAAATGATTTTTTTCTTTTTCTTTGAATGGATTTGTTAATAAACTATTATTTTCTTTAATTGCATATAAGCATTGTCTAGTTTATTTATGCATCGACAACTGGATAATAGTTATATGTGTAATTTCATTTGATTAGAAATTTTATTCAATTAAGTTTTTTTTTAAATTACTTTACTTAATGAAGTTTTAAAAAGGCTAGTTTTATTTCCTCTTTTAACTTTTTATGTTTTTTTTTTCTCTTTAAGACTTCAAAAGTATAGCTAAAATGTGTAAATAAAATTTTCAAGTAAATTTTATTTCTTTATTATTGCTTGATTTGTAAAATCTATCCCAATAAAATTATTTCATACTTTTCTTTAATTTTTAATCAACGTTCAACGCACGAACTCTTAGATTAAATTAATTTCCTAATATGAAGTCTTAAAAGCAAGTTGTATTTCCTATTTTACTCTTTGATGAGTATTTATATAAATGGCCAAAATAATTATAAAAAAGGCATTCAAGTTTGGGGACGTAACAAAATCATAAATATTATCATGAGGGTAATTTCAAAAAAAAAATTAAATCCTAAAATCAAACTCCCTCATTTATTATATTACTAATCTAAGAGTTCGTGCGTTGCACGTTGATGGGTTAGATTAAACTTCGGACAGTAAATATTTGTATATTTTTGTTAAGATCGATCAAAGAAAAAGTTTTCTTTAAGTTAGCAGAGGGATAATGGAGGCACTATAAATTTTATTTCAAAAATAATCGTTTTTAGTCTAACACGGATTTCATTTTTCAAGCACATTAAAATCTATTTTTAAAAGTTGTATAATTTGTGGTTGTCTCAAATAATTACCTCCAATGTGTAAAATTTCTTTACAAATTTCTTTTAATAACATCAAAGTATTACTTTGAACATATAAATTTCAATAAACTTATGCAATATGAGTTTGTATTTGTCTCCAATTTTTTCTACATGTATAATTATCTATGTTTGCTCAACTATTATGAACGCATTTTTAGGTGACTAATTAATACCAGTGTCTAATTTTTTTAAAATACTCTAAGTTTTTTCTAATTACATATCTTGATTTAATTTTCTTTTATTCCTTCATTATTTGCATAAGAGACAGGTTAATGTTGTTTGAACAAGACAAATACTTGAACATTTGAATAGAATAAAGGCTGTCTCTTATACACATCTAGATGTGTATAAGAGACAGACTCTCAAGAGATGGTACCCGTGCACAAGTTTTAACTTATGGTTTAGAGTTAGCACAATGTATTCTTCTAAATGGTATTGAAATATCAAATAATTATATTATCTTCAAACAGTATTCTCTAATAGGTATCATCTTTTGTCTGACTAACCCTGTCTCTTAGACACAAATAGATGTGTCCAAGAGACAGAATCTGGAGTTTCTGGTTGTATAATCTAATTACCCTAATCCTCAATTTTAATTTTGTATATCATATAATTCAAAGATTCCCATAAATAACTCAATTTCTTTTCTCATGCAGTTTTGAGAAAAGTGTTTGATATTTCAATACCATTTAGAAGAATACATTGTGCTAACTCTAAACCATAAGTTAAAACTTGTGCACGGGTAATCTCTCTTGAGTACAAAGATTAAATTCAACTCGAACATGAAATCTGCAAGTCTTTCTACAGAAATCTAATAACAATGATAATGATAATTAGTCTGATAAAAAATTTGAAATCTTCTTGACAATGATAATAATAATTATTTTAATTATTTAAAATTAGATTAAATTAACTTTACGTACTTCATAGTGAGTTTCTGCAACTAAATCAAATTTCACATCACAAATGAAAAGTCAAGATATCATGTATAGCAATTGAACAATAACTTAACCAAATCAGAAAGGTTAGAATGCATGAAATTACCTCAACTCATTAAAATTATATCAAATCCTTTCAATATCATTAGAAAAATATCTTTTGCTTCTTTATAAGAATTTGAATTTTCCTTTTGTTTTGTTAGAATGCTGCAACTATTTTTCAACTTTTTTTGGGTTTTTCTCTATGACATTTCCTTCATTCCATTATTTTACCATACAGTCTAAATAGTTTAAACATAAGAATTCTTTCTCAAGTAATTTTATTTTATTGTAAATGTCCAAAATATTTTCGTTAATAGTTTATGTTAATGAAATTAAAGTTTTAAACGATTTATCTATTTTATTGGGAAGAGTCAAAGTGGAACAATTGTTATTTAATTTCAAAATTCATCTAAAAAATATTCTTTACTATTATTATTAAAATGATCATGAATATTTTTTTAAAATTTTTTATGAGTGAAATTTTTGACAATATTTTTTTAATTTTTATTTTAATAATGGTTGCTTTCTTTCTAGGTATTATATAGATAATTTTTTACTATTTTATTTCTGTTGAAAATCTAAAATAAATGTTTGAAATCATGGTGTCCAGCGAATACAAATCATTTATTATCTTTGCACACGGACTGTTTAATTATACACAGACTATAATTGTTATGTGCAAAGACTATTTGATTTGCATGACAATCACGAGCATAAATTTAATTTTTCAAGAATGATTGGACTATATTTTTTTAAAATATAAAATGTCTATTTTATTTTAATTGTAAAAATAATAAGTAAAAAGAGCAATGGATTATCTTGTTTGATGAATCATAAAATAATGGTAAATTAGCCCATCCAAAAAAGGAATATTTTCTAATTAAGTAATTCTATTGTGAAAGGAAAATTATTTAAATCAAATTTAATTCCTATTATGAACCCTAAAATTGAGTTATAGTGACTTTTCTTTTCTTTCTTTAGGTGCACTTTACATAAATAGCCTTAGAAATTATAAAAAAGATATTCAAGTTAAATGACTCATGTAGTTATTAAATTATATAGCAAGGGTAATTTCAGAAAAAAAAAATCTAAAACACCTAATCAAACTCGTTCTTTTAATATAGTATAGATATAGATAAGTTAACAATATATTTCTATATATATTTATATGTATTCATTAAACATTTAAAATATTTAAGCTTTTCCTTTTCTTTTTTGGTGGTTAATTGGTTTCAACTCAAAGTAAGATTTAATTAGTTACTAATCAAAACTTTATTAATCATGACATGAGTAAGCACAGTAATTATGGATATATGAAATTAAATTGAGGAAATTCGATCTCTGCAAACTCGAAACAACAAAAAGTAATATATATGTAATTGCATGTTTTATTTATTTATTTATTTAAAAGGTGCATTTTATTGATACAAATACTATTGCATCTTGAAGATGCAAGGCATACTGGAAATGCACCCACGCATGCATGCATGCATACTTATTACTTCAAACCACACACAGACACACAGATACACACAAACACACACTAGATAATTAAAATAGAGGATTACACATTATAAGTACATCCACGGACTTAATTGGGAATTGGAAGAGATGGCATTTCGGCCCAATATTGGAGTTTCCTCGTCCGAGTCTCTGGGGCATCGGTAACCAATGCTGCATACAATTCTGTTTTCTGGCCATCTTTAACTCGAATAAGTGCAGAAATCGACCAACGGATCACTAAACCAGCAACCAGTTCCACAAACTCCAGATTGGTCCCGTCCTTCTTGTTCTGTATGTCCACTGCAAATTGTCCGACTCGAATCACGAAAGGGTCATTTGGGTTCATGATGTTAAACTGCCAATCAACTACTTGCACTTGCTGTAAAACCACAAAAATAAATAAATAAATAAAATAATGGAAGACATAGCTGTAAGATTAAAGAAATTAAAATTTGATAAAAATAATAATAATGATAAGTTATCTTAAAATGAAATCGATGATACTTATTTCAAGTTTTAATTCTAAACTCTTGCCAAAACCAATCCTCCACATAAAGTTTTAATTCTATAATTCTTGTACGGAATTATTTCTATTGTATTTTAAAAATTTTTAATAAATAGAATATCATTTGATTTTAAAATTTTATTGTACAAATTTTTAAAATTAATAGATGATGAAAATTTAAAATTTGTATAACCTGTCCAGGACATAAAGCTTTTTGGGCCTCCAAATTGGCCATTTGTTGCCATAGCGTACCGTCCTTGGCTAAATTCAATATAGGATCCACTTCGGCTGACGGAAGTCCCCCAACTATCAACAAAACAGTAGTGTAAATAAGTCCTTTTTTTTTTTTTTTTTTGGCCATAAATATATAAATTTAAACATGCATGCAGAAATAATTAATAGATAAGAGTTTAGGGGTCGAATAGAAAATTAATTCTTACCGTTGCCTGACATTTTGTTCTCTGGAGGACAGATACTTATGAAAAGATGGTTGCTGAGCTTGAACGTGAGAAGCCTCGTATTTATAGGCCATTTTTTGCACCTGAATGACCTTTATACCCTTGATCATATTGAAAATGCTAGTGTAAGCCTTAAAGTCAATTTATTTGAGAAATAAATTATAATCTTTATATTTATGCATATTTTTGTAATATGTCATTCTTTATCTATTTAATATAATAAAATACATCGAATGAAGTATACATATATATATATATATATGAAAAATCATAAATTATTATGATCATAAGTTTTTCAACGTAGTTATATTTTATTCATAAATATCCCTAATCGTAGCGTTTGACACGGGTAGATTAACACAAAATTGTACGTGGATGCTTATTGAAAATAAGTATATCGGATTAACTTGCAAAGCGTATTCCGTACGGATTATTATATAAATGCTAATGAATTAATTTTTTTTGTGATAATAATATAATAATCCTTGAACTTGAGTTCATAAGTTTATCTTAATTGGATGAATTAGTATATTTTAACTCTATTAGTTGTTTACACTTGTCAAAACAAAGTGAGAAACAATTTAATTTAGGGATAATTTCAATGCCACCTCATCCCATATGTTTAAGTTAGACAGCTAAAGCAGAGTACATGGCAGCAGCAATCAAGAGAGGTGCATGTCACTGCCCTTTAATTGACTACAGGCCTACAACCATTAATTGAGTCTTACTACAATTATACACCACCGTCCAAACGGAAAAGATTGGTAGACAAAAATACCCCCAAAATTTGCCTAATACCTATTTTGCATAGGTGACTTTCATCTTGAGTGGGTGAAACTCCCACACTTATATATATATATATATATATATATATATATATATATATATATGTTCCAAAAAGCTATATATCATCAATCAATCTTGTGAAAATTCTGAAATAACTATTTGTGTGGATATCATTAGAGGACAGACGTTTGTGAGGTCGATGGATTGACATCCCAAATAGATTAGAGATTTTACCATGATTTATGAGAGTTATAATCTTTATACTTTTCTTGTACAACGTATAAATTAATCAAGGTGATCTGTGGTAAGAAGTAAATATTTTAAATTACGCTTCATTTTGCATGATTTACTTTCTTAATTGAATAAAACATCTTAACCTGTCTTAACTTACATATAGATATGTTTAGTTGTTGTGGATATTGAATTTGTTCAAACTATACAATTTTTTGATGTTGTTTTTGAAAATATTGGAGGAAGAAAAGTTTTTTTTCCTGCCAAGATGCTGATGTCGTCATTAGATAACGTCAGCAGTGATGTCAATAGATGAATGAGCATGCTAACGTCAGCAGACGACATCAGATGACGTCACCAAATCTTGACTCGTGGTTTTTGTCATTTTTAGTGATGTTTTGGATTTTGTCACTAAAAGTGCTTAAATTAGTTTAAGTAACTTTTTGTGACACTTAATTTTATACTTTCAAATTAAAGGTTTTCTAAATTTGATTTTAAATTTTGACAACTGTTGTTTAAATGCATTAATTGTTAATATTTAGAAACCTTATTTATTTTAACATGATTAAAATTTCGAAAGTAAATTTTTTTTGAAAATGTTTATTTAGTTCAATTGAGATTAGAATTAGACAATTTGTTTAAATTTTAGTAATTTCTTATTTTTCAATGAGATTGGATTTAATAAAAGTTCAAAAAGTTTTAAAAATTGTTTCTAATGTAATCTTTGAAATTCTATTATTTAAAGTGTTTAATTTCTAATAAGATTCGAAAATAATATTTCTCCATAACATATTTTCATAAATAATTCAAAAATAATTTTTCAATGAGATTGCAATTATGATGTATAGTGATTATTGATTAGATACTAAATGTGTTTTTCATGCTTTTATTTAATTGTTAAATTATATAATTGAATGATTTATAAGTATACAACAAACTCCAATATTGTGTATAATTTAATTTGTTCAAATTCAATTGTTGTATACTTTTAAATGGAGCATGCGTGTCCTGCCTTTCTTTATTATCTAGACAGTTTTTGATGTAATTCTTTTTTCTCATCTCAACCTCCTTGAATATAACTTGAGATTTTTTGAGAGATCATGTAATATTAACGAGATAAGTTAATGATATGATTGAATATCCAAAATATTAGATAGAATTATATTTGTACACTATTAATTGATGGAATTGCAAAAGTACTCAAATTTTAAGTCTCCATCATCTATGACCTGTTAGCAAGATTATCCAAAATAATTTTGTATCTTTATACTTCAAATGGCTATATAATCTCTTGGGTCATTTAATAATTAGTAAATACATAGAGTTTAGTTAAACACGGAAAACTGGTTTGTTCTGCTTAAATAAGAGTGTAGTCACCTCTGAGCACCATGTTAACATTATCAACAATAGAAGTTATACCATCTTCTGATACATACATGTCTAAAACTTGAAAGCAATCTATGTCCCACAACATGTTGCTCCACAATTTTTTGACACTCTTTATGTTTATACTTTCAGGGCGTGAATGTGCAAAAAAGCTATTTAATGGCAAGATTTCAACTTAAGCGCTTTTTGTCTAGGTCTTTTCCATTTGAATGTCAACCCCGAATAAGGAGAATCGCTGACATTATATAAAATCCCGTATCAAACAGATGATGAATGAGAATGCCGATTTCACCAAGAAATAATAAGTCTATGTTGCAATAGAACAAACCAGTTTTCCGAATCAATTTGTTGCGGCATCTCTGTAAATAGTTTTTCTTCAATTCCGGGCAGCAAGTTTAGTATAAAGGTGTCAAAACCGAACGTAAGCAACATGTTTTAGAGAAATAAGCATATAGCAGTAAACATCATTATAACAACTAAAAGAGAAGAAGACAAAACTGGTTGAATTTTCTAAGCAAGTGAGTTCTTACCATTTTCTTTGTCTGTCCTTGAACTATCTGCTTGACATTCAGGTGAGTGCGTGAGTAACAAGCGCCATTAAGTTGAAATTGTCCATTAAAGGCGTGTGCTGTTCACGCGCCCTAAAATCGTTAGTTTTATTGATGGTATCAGTATATAATAATTTTAGACCGACGTGGGAAAAATTAGATAGTTTGGGAAGCAGAGTGTTCAAAAAAAAAGTATAGGGTACAAAGCGAGAATTGTGTACAAGTTTAAGGGTGCAAAGTAGAGTTAGGCCGGATAAAATAATACCACGGGGCAGATGGTATTTGGAATGACTCCAAGATGGGTTAACAAAAATTTTGACTAATTTACCCCTTATAAACTTTATGATCCTATATCATATGATGTCATATTGGATTATAGAGGTATTCATGGATTAGACGTTCTCTTATATGCATCAATGGACGACCCAACCCGGTTTTATTGGGTCAAGAGAAAATTGCCTGATATTTGGTCCTTTTATACGTTGTATTCGCCGATGTTTACTCACCTAACTGTCTCTTATACACATAAAGATAAAAAATGTGGCTTCCTAATTACATTGTGGTTGTATACCATTGAGTACTCAGAGAAAAAAGCCATTTAACATTCGGTTTAAGATGTAAAATTACAAAATTAATTTTAAAAAATAAAAAAGACAGCTTATTTTACATAATACTCTGATAAATTACTGTCTCTTATAATGGACTAAAAGTGATATTGAGAATTAAGTATAATATGTTATTATGATAGAATAATTGACTCAATATATGCATTGGGGTGGTTATATTGGGTCGCAAATTATTAATCCACTGATCGTAATACCCGAACCAGTAAGATTATCCGATTCAAATACCCAATTTTTATGATTCAAAATAGATCAAGTTAACAGGTTTTTTTGAATTAGTGTATCGAGATAAACACTACTAATTATTCTATATAATAACAATTTATTTAATTCCCATATTTATTTTTAGTAGATTATAATTACAATAATATTATTTGATTACCAAAAATAAAGTGCAAATTTAGGGGTATATTGGTCAGTAAAATAGTAATTCGATCTCATTTGACACCCAACCAAATGCAAGATGGTTATTATTTTTAAGATATCTTATATAATTCAATATCAATCAAACATTGAATAACTGTATGTAAAATAGTAATTCGATCTCATTTGATCCTTAACCAAATGTAAGATGGTTATTATTTTTTAGATACCTTATACAATTTAATATCAATCTATACTGAATCTGTCTGTACTACACATTCTAGATATTTGATAAGATATTAAATTGTATAAGGTGTGTCTAAGATACACATAGATGTGTATAAGAGACAGATCATTTTACTGATAATTAAAAAAATAAGCTTTCTAACTTGATCTATTATGAATCATAAAAATTGGGTATTTGAAACTTACTGTTTATCCTCTTGTGGTTTGGGTTAAAGTGAAACCGCTAAATAACTGGTTAAGTGGTATCTAGAAGACTAAAAAATTTTGATATAAAGGGTTATTTTAATCATTTAAAGCTTCTTATCGAGGTTAATTATGTATTTTAACTTAAAACGTAACTCTCCCTCCTAGCGAAGGGTTTTTCTAGGCAGTGGAGGGGCAACAGTTTTAGGGCTAATTTTGACTTCTTGCTCAAATTCGTTAGTTTTTTAAATTTCCATCCATTTAAAAAAAAAAAAAACAAACATATTACAAAAGGACAGATCGTAGATTTACAAAACATAAAGGGTAACGTGAACATTAACCAAATCACGTGAAGATTCCTAGTAATTTACCTATACATTTATAAACAACGCCAATTTCAAGAAAATGGTTGGGTCTCCAACAAGAAATTGCAAGTCACTTCCCGCAACTGTTTGGCCTTCAAGACAAATTGCAGTAATTTATTTATATTAGCATATTATGCTTATTGGAATTTTTTAAAATCTAAAATAGTAGAGGTACTCTTTTGAAATTATATAAAACAATGTCCATTCAATTCAACTGGAGTTGTCAAAGACATCTGCAAGTTTGAAACTTACATTGTGTTTGATGCTACCAGTGCTGTGAATTAAGTAAAAAACATGTTTGGAGATACTAATTGTTTGAATTTCTAGTTTACTTTATTTTCTTCTTATATAATTTCTGCTTTTTATGTTTAACTAAACTAACATATATTTTTTTGCTTATCAAATATTGACCAAGTTGATATATATTAAATTCACATGAATACAGAGAAATATTTGCTCATAAGGAATTTTTATGTATTTTCTTTAGATATACTTTGTTGGAGTATTTTTCCATAAGTTCGTTGGTATTCTATACAACTTCGAAGATAGGAAAAATTTGAAGGATCGTCAAACTGGAGCAAAATATATGATATGAAATAGTATTTGAATTTATCATTATATCCATTATGTAAATTTAGTAATCAAAGAGGGTAATGTAGTCTTGAAAAAATGTTGACGAATTTTGGAGTTTATTGGAATCCTTTCTTCTCTTCAAATGTTCAAGTCTTGTCCCAACAATTTTAGATTTATCAAGCATTAGGGTATTTGATCATTCTTGGATCTCTAGACCTCTCTTAGAACCAATTTGAAGGAACTATTCGTGTACAAATACTAAATTGTAATTTTTAATTTAAGAAATAAAGATTTCTCCTAAATATGTAGTTTGCACAACTATATGCCAAAGTGGAAAATATTCTACTATTTGGTAAGTTACGGCGTGAAATTTAATGATTAATCCACTATGTTAAAAGTATCAATCTATATAGTTGTAAATTGAAAAATAGATATGCAATATTGTAGTGTTTTATTTGATAAAATAAAATCAACCACATATAGCTACAGTAGTTATCAATCTGCACACTAATAATTCAAAAGTAATAATAGACATTCATTATTTAAATTTTATTAGATAAAGTACACTTTACTAAAATTTAATTAATAGCTGATTTGATATTCCTATTTTTTAATATATAATTTATATAGTTATTAATATT
Source organism: Cinchona pubescens (assembly GCA_025175665.1). NCBI lineage: Eukaryota > Viridiplantae > Streptophyta > Magnoliopsida > Gentianales > Rubiaceae > Cinchona > Cinchona pubescens. Next base: position 3,142,682 of record JANKKI010000115.1, read on the forward strand.
TAATAAAGATGGTAATAGTTCCAAAGACAATAACAATCGTTTCTTTTTTTTTTTTGTAGTAAGACAATAATTATCTATGAATAATTTTAGAGTAATATAATATAAAAACTAATTTTGATTATAGGCAAAGCGTAACTTGGATTAAATAGGTGCTAATTATTTATTGCGTGAAAAGGAAACAAAAAACATACATGAACCATTTATTAAAAAATGGGAAAGGTATGTATTTTTTTTTTAAACACATATGGTATTTTAATAAAAAATAGGTGGATCTTATATTTCACCTGATCTCCTACTTATCCAATCGGTTTAGTTAGTAATCATTGAAATGATAGGTTCTATAGTTTACTAGACAACGTTATCTGATTCTATACTTATAGTTGTTTTTAGTACACCACACGAAACCAAATTTTTAGCATATTTTGGACAACAAATGTCATTCATTATTACAATTTCTTATAACAATATTAGAGGCAAAATAAACAGCATTGGGCAAAGGAAGGCGAATATGTTGACAACATCTATGAGGGATAACGTCTGTTAATTCAATTTTAGATGACCTTGAGGCTTTTTAAGCAATTTGTGTCGCTTTTTTTCTTTTTCTTTTTACATCTTAAATAGGAAAAAGTTTTAAAATTGTCTTACAAGAGTCTAAAAGATTTATACTCGATAAGTTGATAACTCTAGAAAATTAGAATTATATATATCCTAAACTTGAGTATTTTTGCCTTAGTTTCGAGGATTTTCAGGTTTTAAGTATTATTTTTGTCAATTTTTGCTTTTATGTTCTAAAATGTGTTTGTTGTGTTAATTCAGTATTTTTATGTTATTTTAGTATTTTTATTTTATTAATAGAGTGTAATTATTTTTAGGGTTCATCGTAGAAAATTGCGCGACATTCAAACGAGAAATAGATCAAATTAAGCCGTCAAGCAACCATTGACTGTAGTCAAAATTTTGAAGAAAGCGTTATTGACCGCAGTTATTGGAGAAAATTTGACGCTAGAACTTTGATCGTGCTTGTTAACCATGGTAAATAACTAGATGCATCAATAACCGTAGTAAAAAAAAAAAAAAAAGAAAGCTCATTAACCGCAGTCTATAGGGAAAAAGGGAAATTCACGTGAATATCAGTAACTGCGGTCAAAATTATGAAGAAGGGATTTTGTTAATTGGTGTCTCCAAGATTTAAGTGACCAGGGTCATTGAGCGTGTCCTAATATCTTTCAGGGGCTAAAAAGTCCAGTTTTAGGCAAATTATGGCTAAAGCTCCTTCTTCCCAACCCTAGAATATAAATACATCTCTTAAACCTCCATAGAGTTCAAGTAGGAAATAGTGTTGAAGTAGAGTAGAAGTAGAGTAGAAGTAGTGTAGTTTAGTTCTCCTTCCCTTTTTCGTCCCCATATGGAGAGGATTTCTTAAATTAGATTAGATTTGATTTATCTTTCTTGTAATTTTCATTTCCTAACTAAAAGTTTAACTTTTTCAGTGGTTAGTACATTGCTCTTGGTTAAACTCCTTTAGTTAATCTTTAATTTCATATTTTCTTAGTTTAAGCAGTTTAATTGCTTTCATTACAAAGTTTTCTTACTTGCTTAGTTTAATTTGTAGAATTACCAGTTCTTGTACTTTCTATTTAATTACTTTCTTTACATGATTTCTTAATGTAATTATTAGATTAGTTCATTGACTTTCTTAAAAAATGTTTCTTAGGTATAATTTGTAGTTTGATTAGCAAATTTGCATAGATTAGTTTATGTGCTTTTCGTATAATTACTTTCTTTACATGTTTACTTAGTTTATTGGGTGGATCAAAAATCAGTTTTTTTAATTGTGCTTTCTTAATGTTAATTTCAGTTTAAGGTAATTAATTACTTTCTAAAAGTACTTTCTTCGAGATTAATTTAAGAGAAGTCTAAAACACAGCATTTCTTGTAAAAGAGACAATTGCTTAATAATAATTGCTAGTTTAGATTTGCTCGCTTAAGATGCTTTCCTTGTTACTAGCTTTCTTTAATTGCTTTCTAAAATGCTTTCTCTTTTCATACTATCTTTAATTGCTTTCACAAAAATGCTTTCTTTAGTATTGATGTTTACTCTAAATTGCTTTCCTAGCCTTTAAATTGTATTTTCCTAAGGTGAAGTCAGATGTGTATTATAACTAGGTATCTTTTTAAAAGGCATCAAAGCCCAATTTTTTTTTTTCTTAAAATAATTCCTACTATTGTTTAAGAGAATTCCTAATCCTAAAAAAGTTTTTCTTTTTTTCCTATACTTGTATAATTTTTAAAATTTATCTTTAGAAAAATGATACCACATAGAACTCTCTATTCTACAAAAAAATTTCAATTAAATCTTATTCTAACTATAAAGTAATCATTAAGATCGAAACCCATTTTTAAACTTGTGTGTTTTACAGGGTTAATGGTATTTTATTGTATCGGAATACATTTCCAATTTGGAGAGCAAATTAGAACATATTTTCATTTTGGCTGAATTGAGAATCTTTTAGTTTTGGGGCCACATTGAAAGCTGGTAGTAGGGCTAGTATAAGTAAAACGCAGTTGGTCGCTTGATACTACTGACCTCGGGCGTACCCACCCATACTGTGTCGGAAAGCTGGTAGATAGCTGTAACATTAATAATTATTTTGGTAGTTCAGACAGCTTTCTTTGATTATTCAAAACATTTGTTTTAGCTTAGAGGGCGAAAATGAGATTTTTTTTTTTTCAATTTGGGGGACTATATTATAATTTTTTATTTATTTATTTGGAAGGTCAAATTGAGATCTTTTCAATTTAAAAGACAATATTGATATATTGTTTAGTTTTATGGCCAAAATGGTATTTAACCTTTTAAAATAGCCTTGTTTTTCTTCTTTATAAGAGACAATTAATTTCTTTTTCTTCCAATGGATTTATTAATAAACTATTAATTTATTTAATTGCATATACGTTGTCTAGTCTATTAATGTATCGACAATCCTATATATGTTGATAATAGTTATATGTGTAATTTCATTTGAGGAGAAATTTTTATTCAATTAAGTTCTTTTTAATAACTTTACTTCTTATACACATCAAAAAGGTTTGTTTTATTTTCTCTTTTTGCTTTTTAATTTTTTTTTCTCTTTATTGTTTCAAAAGTATAACTAAAATTTTTAAATTTATTTTTCAAGTAAATTTTATTTCTTTATTAGTGCTTGATTTGTAAAAGCCATCACAATAAATTTATTTCCTATTCTTTTTAAAAGAAAGATAGTTCCTAATATTTTATTACCTAAAAAAAATTATTTCTATTTTCTTGTATGAAGTGTTAAAAGTTGGTTGTATTTCCTATATTACTCTTTACGGAGTATTTACATAAATTAGTGTAAACTATTATAAAATAACCTGATTCAAGTTTGGGGATGTAACAATGTATATTGAATTTTATAGTAACGGTAAATTTTGAAATAAAATCTAAATCATTAAATCAAATTCACTCATTATATTATTATATAGATGGATAAGTTAACAATATATATATATATATATATATATATATATATGTATATAGAAAAATTCTACAGTCCCTTTTAGGGAACCATTCCCTTGTGCTTTAAGGGCTTGTACAGTACAATACTATGTTCTTTAAAAACTTGCACTGTACAAGTTCTTAAGGCCAAGGGAATAGTTTCCTCAACGGGACTGTGGAATTCCCCATATTTATATGTATATGTATATGTTCATTAATTTTGAAATATTTAACCCTTCCCTTTGTTTTGGTGGTTATTTGGTTTCAACTCAAAGTGAGATTTAATTAGTTACTAAAACTTTATTAATCATGACATGAGACATCAGACTGGTCCCGGCCGCTTCCACTGCAAATTTTTCGGTCAATGCAAATTTAATTAGTTACTGATCACGGCAGGGTCTTTTGGGTCCACGATGATAAGAGGCGAATCACCTATTTTCAGTTGCTATAAAACCACAAAAATAAATAAAATAAAATTATGTGGACATTGTACAAATTTTTAAAATTGACGGATTAAGTCTCTCAAGGGTAATACGTAGAACTTTCCTTTATTTTAGTTCGGGCTTGAAAATTTAAAATTTATATAATCTGTCCCGGAGACAAAGCTTTTTGGGACTTCAAATTGGCCATTTGTTTCCATAGCGTACCCTCAGCTAAATTCAATGTAGAATATACTACTGCTGACGGAAGTCCCTCCACTAATTTCCACCAAGAAAACAGTACAGCATAAATAAGTTTTTTTTTGCCATAAATATATAAATTTAAACATGCATGTAGAAATAACTAATAGATGAAACTAGGCATGATCACGGTTCTGGGACCGACGGTTTAGGTTCCATGAAGAGCTGGAATTAGAACCGGAACCAGAATCTTGGGAGCCAGTTTCGGTTCATACCCGGTTACGTCCAGTTTCGGTCCCCATTCCGGTCATAGTTCCGATTTTGAATTTTTTTTAAGTAAATGTACATTTTGGAAAATATTCAAAAATTCAATAAAAGCTAAGACAAGAAAGAAAAAATTATATTTTATTTAAATTTTAATTATAGACTTTGTTTTTGAAAAAAAGTACACTATTACATCATTTATCGAACCATTAAAAATTTAAGTAAAGATACATTTTAGATAATCTATAGTAAAAGATAATCTAAATAAAAATTAAATGCATCAATTACATTAGCCTATATATATATATATATATTTAAAAAATTAATAAAAAGTAAATGAGAAACAAAAATTTATATTTTGTTTATATTTCAATTATAGACTTTGTTTTTGGAAAAAAAAAAGTACATTATATCATCATTTATTGAAACATTAAAAACTAAAGTAAAGATACATTTTAGATAATCCATACTAAAGAATAATCTAAAAAAAAATTAAATGCATCAAATACTTTGGCCAACATACATTTATATTTTTTTTCTTTTTTTTTTTTTTACGGTTCCCGGTTCCTGTTTCAAAAAATAAAGCACCGAAACCAGAACCTTGTGCATGGTTCCGAATTTGGCTCTGAGAAGCCACCGCCAACTACGGTTCCGGTTCCAATTTCGGAACCACCAGTTTCTGGCAGTCTGGTTCCAGAGCCGTTGCCACCCCGTGAAACTTTAGGGGTAGAAAAGAAAATTAATACTTACCGCAGTTGGCTGAGTACTTATGAATAGATTGATGAAGGTTGGTTGCTGAGCTTGAACGTGAGAAGCCTCGCATTTATAGGCCATTTTTTGAACCTGAATGACCTTTATACCCTTGATCATATTGGAAATGTTATTGTAATTTATTTTAGAGATAAATTACAATTTTTACAATTATGCATATTTTTGTAATATGACATTCTTTATCTATTTAATATGATAAAGTCATTTGAATGAAATATATATATGAAAATCATAAATTATTTTGATGATAAGTTTCTATACATAGTTTTATTTTATTCGCAAATTTTCCTAATTGTAGTGTTTAACACGGGTAGACTAATAGGTAATTGTATTTGGATGCTTATTGAGAATAAATGTATCGGGTTGACCTACTAATACTATTCCACACGGATTATTATCCAAATGTTAGTAAATTAATAGCTTTGAGATAGTAGTGTAATGACCCTTGGATTTGAGATCATGAATTTATCTTGATTGTAGATTATTGTATTTTGCCTCTATTAGTTGTTACTCTTAATGAATTGTACATACTATAGAGTTCGGGTATAGTGTGAATCATGAAAAGATAAGATATGACCGATATAGGATTTACCATTCTTTATAGTTGGAGAGCATATTCTAGTATGGTACCTTCTTAAAATACAACTCAAAAATCTTTGCGCAATGTGAAAATAGAATTACAAGTGTCTTAAGTTCTATTGCAAGTGAATTGTATTTTGAAAAGAAGTAAATTAATTAGTACAATATGAGTTGAAATTATATCTGTACTCTTGAATTAATCGGGATGTAATGTGGTAGAAGGATAATAATTACATGGGAGCTAAATCACTGATAGGCGAAGTCAAACCAGTTGACATGTCTCAACATTTGATAGGCATTCATGATGCTTTGTTAGAAATTAATCTTGATCTATAAATGTAAATTAATTAATCAGTGAATTAATAATAAATTAAAATTATTTAATGTATCTAATCCTAATTAATTTAGGATTATAATTTATCTAATCTTAAATAATTTAGGATTGTAATTTATTCTTATTATCAATGTAAATGAGAACCTAAAGAGTCACACATTTTAAGATGATTAATTCAGAATTAAATTGATTATTTGATAAGTATGAAATACTTATAAGTTAATTTATGAGATAAATTAACTTCTTAAACTTAATTATAAATAAATCATAAATTTTAAGTGCTAATATGTAATATGTTAGAACTCCTAAAATTTTATACCTATAGTTAAGTCCTAAGTTGAATATAATTCTAGGACTATGTGCGTACATATATATATATATATATATATATATACATAGTGGATTACATATATATATATATATATATATATATTATCAAGAGTCGCGTTACGCGCGACTATATGCCCAGATTGGGGTGAATCTAATAGATAAATAGTATATAGACTTTCCTAATATGAAACGTTTTCACCAAAGATTCAAAATAATGTCAATATGAACACAACTCGTGCTGTCCTAAACCTTACAATAAAAAATTCAATCCTGAATCTACAAAACATTCATTCAACCAACATTTCATTTTCAATTAACTAGAACCATTGTAATGAAACGGAATTATCAAAAATAATGAGCACTTTGTTTTCAACATAATAACTACAATAATGTGAAAAGCCTCTTTTTCTTACATGCTAACTACTCCAATGATATGATTAATCAATGGAAGCTAAAAACTAATAGATTCAATTTTCCCTTCATTAGAGATTCCTTCTTCAATTTCATGAATATCCTTTAGTGCTAATGTAAACAGAACAATAACAACGGCCAACTAATTGCAGTAAGTGAGTACACTAAAATATATGAATACACTTGTCAAAACAAAGTGGGAAACAATTTAATTTAGGGATAGAATTTCGATGGCACCAAGTTCAAAAACTTCGGCCCACTAATGCACATCAAGAGAGTTGCATGTCACTACCAATTAATTGACTACAGGCCTACAACCATTAATTGAGTCTTACTACAATTATACACCACCGTCCAAACGGAAAAGATTGGTAGACAAAAATACCCCCCAAAATTTGCCTAATACCTATTTTTGCATAGGTGACCTTTCATCTTAAGTGGGTGAAACTCCCACAATTTTATATATATATGCCAAAAAGCTATATATCGTCAATCAATTTTGTGAAAATTCTGAAGTAACTATTTGTGTAGATGCCATTAGAGGCCAAATGTTTGTGCGGCTGGTGGATCGACATCCCAAATAGATTAGAGATTTTATTGTGATTTTGAGTTATAATCTTTATAATTTTCTTGTAAAACGTATAAATTAATCAAGGTGATCCGTGGTAACAAGTAAATATTTTAAATTACTCTTTATTTTGCATGATTTACTTTCTTACAGTAATATATCAGAGCCACCATTAATTAACTTATGATGTAGATATGTTTAGTTGTCATGAATATTGAATTTGTTCAAGCTATATGATTTTTTGATGTTGTTTTTGAAAATATTGGAGGAAAAAAAGTTTTTTTTCTTTTCTGCCAAGATGCTGATGTCGTCATCAGATAACATCAACAGTGACGTCAGCAGATGATGTGAGCATGCTGATGTTAGCAGATGACATCAGATGACATCACCAAATCTTGACTTGTGGTTTTTGTCACTTTTAATTAAAATTTTGGTTTTTGTCACTAAAAGTGCTTAAATTAGTTAAGTTACTTTTTGTGACACTCAATTTTATATTTTAAAATTAAAGGTTATTCTAAATTTGGTTTTTGAAAATAGTAATTAATTTTTGACAAATGTTGTTTAAAATTAATTGTTAATATTTAGAAACCTTATTTATTTTAATATGATTAAAATTTCGAAAGTACAAAATTTTTGAAAATATTTATTTAATTCAATTGAGATTAGAATTATGAAAATTTGTTTAAATTTTAGTATTTTATTATTTTTCAATGAGATTGGAATTTAATAAAAGTTCAAAAAAATTTAGAAATTGTTTCTAATATAATTTTTGAAATTCTATTATTTAAAATATTTAATTTCTAATGAGATTCGAAAATAATATTTCTCCATAACATATTTTCATAAATAATTTAAAAATGATTTTTTCAATGAGATTGCAATTATGATGTATAGTGATTAATTATTAGATACTAAATGGGTTTTTCACGCTTTTATTTAATTGTTAAATTATATAATTGAATGATGGATGATTATGGACTTAAAACTAATGTGATTGTGTACGGTTTAATTTGTTAAAATTCAATGGTTGTAAACTTTTAAATGGAGCATGCGTGTCCTGCCTTTCTCTATTATTCTAGATGTAATTCTTTTCTCATCTCAATCCCCTCTAATATAACTCGAGATTTCTTCATGTGATGTACACAGTGGTAGGTTAGGGATAGAATTGAATATCCTTAAAATGTGTGACCTGTCTCTTATACACATGAAGAAAAATTAGTAAGTATTAGAGTTTCATTGAACTACTTTTCTAGTTTTCCCTTCTTAAAAAAGATTAGTTAGGAAATCTTAAAAAAAACATATATTAGCTAATACAAAATCAGTTTCAACCTCAACGCAAAAGAGAGAGGATAGGAATTGACTATTGTAAGAAGAATCGGTGATATTATATAAAATCCCAGTATCACATTTGTAATTTGTTTCACCATCAAACTGATGATGAATGAGAATGCTGAATTCACCGAGAAATAACAAGTCTATGTTGCAACTGAAGAAACCAATTTTCTGATTTGTTGTGGCAGCCTTGTAAATAGTTTCCATCTTATACATCCTCCTAGCAAGTCTCTTAGTATATAGGTGTCAAAACCGAATGTAAGCAGCATGTGCTAGAAAAATAAGCATAGCAGTAAACCTCATTATAACAACTAAAAGAGAAGATGACAAAAGTGGTTGAATTTTCTAAACAAGTGAGTTCTTACCTTTTCTTTATGTATCCTGGAACTATCTGCTTGACTTGGGCCCGACATAACAAGTTCTTCTAAAAAAGCACCAACTCTTTTAAATCAATAGTAACAAGCTTACATATTATCAGAATGCTCTTAGGTACACGCCCTAGATATTTACTACCACAAGCTAGATTAAATCACTCATTACTACATCTATTCTAGCGACACAAAATATTATTCAACACTAAACATTGCAAGCAACAATTAAATATCGATACTATAAGATGCCATAGTATTGCTGTAACACTTGCAACTTACTTGTTTTTTCTCCATAAACCTCCATTACTGATGTCCTAAAGGAGCAGTTTGTATCCCTCCGAAAGCGGTCTTCCATCTTATTGCTGAGCCCTGACAATTGCAAACAGCCCTGATCAGAGTATAAAAGAGATCTTAGAACATGAGTTGGTCATGTAGATTATTTTATCCCGTAGAAAGAAAACCATTCCTTCTATTTTACAGTCTGGACTAGTTTCTAAGAAAATACTTCGCTTGCTATCTTGAGTTTTTTTTCTTCTTGTTCCCATGGTCGTTTGCCTTACCAAGTGTAACAAGTTCAAAAGTCCCGAATCCAATAATTTTAGCTGATACTCTTTAAAGTTCGTAACTGTGTAATAATGCTATCAACTATTGTTTAATTTGGAACTATTATCATAAGATTGTAAGTCATTAATAGTAGTAGCATATATTTTACTGTAACAATTGGTATGAAAACACGTGTTTCACACGTTTAAAAATATTAATCATTTGATTTTTATTACTGTAAAGAAAATGAGATGGTAAAAGTTTGTAAGTTCCTATAAGTAAAAGACAATTTTCCACCACACATTGCAAGTTCCCATGATACTTGCTACCCTTAGTTCCGGTTAGCCAACTAATTTGCTAAAGATCATCTAGTTTTTTATTTATTGTCACATAAGCCCCTCTTGTCTTGCCATTAGCTATTTGTTTTTATTTTTTGTTTTTTGCTGAAAAGTTTTTCCTTTCCTTTTCCATTTTTAAATTTTTGTCACATGGCCCCATTGTCTTAACCGACTGTAAATAAGTTGTTATTTCTTTCTAAATAGTTTTTTCCCGTTTCTCGAACAAAATTTCTACGCCATTTTTTTCTACAAAGATTTTTTTTTTTACCCTTCTTTTGTTCAAAACTTCTATTGACTTCTCTTATTTAAGTTGCAGCTGTATAAATTAATTGCTTACTTATTTACAGTCTTTTTACTTTATTTTTTACTTAAACAATAATAGTATCCTTCCTCACAATCTAATATATTTTTTCATAATTTTTTCTAAACATTAATAATACAAAAATTTGACCTGTCTCTTATACAATTCTAGATGTGTAAAACTAATAAGTACAAAATAGTCCCCTCAAATTTAAACCTTTGTCAAATAGCTATAGATCACTTAACTATAACTCCATGAGCATGATAAAGATACAATCCAACAGAACATACAATGTTGGTAGGGTATTACCCTTAAATAGGGGTAAATTAGTCAAATCTAGTATGACTCCTAGGCGGGATGACAAAAATTTTGACTAATTTACCCCTAACAAACTTTATGACCCTACAACATATGATGTCATGTTGGATTGTAGGGGTATTCACAGATTGGATGTTAGGTCCAGATGTCCAATGGGCGTCCCAACCTAGTTTTAATGAGTCAAGAGAAAATTGCCTGATACTCGGTCCTTTTACAAGGGTATTTACCAAATACATTTATGACAATTGTATGTTCCAAAAAATTTTAAAAAATAAAAAATTTGACTACCTAATTACACAAATACCTCTAAAATTAAGTAGAATAAGAGAAAATGTCATTTAATATGTAAAATTACAAAATTAATTTTAAAAAATAAAAAGACAGCTTGTTATACCTATACTCCTGTAAATGAGTATAGGTGGAGTAAAAGTTCCTTATTATTAGGTCATGATATGTAAAATTACATAATTGACTCAATATATGCATTGGGTTAGGTTATATTGGGTTGCAAACTATTAATCTAGCTCTGATCATAATACCTAAACTAGTAAGATTATTCGAATCAGATACCCAACTTTTATGGTTCAAATAGACCAGGTTAATAGGTTTTTTTGGATTAGTGCGTCGAGATGAACACGGCTAATTATTTTAAATAATAACAATTTATTTAATTCTCACATTTATTTTTAGCATATTATAATTACAATAATATTATTTGATTACAAAAAATAAAGTGCAAATTTAGGGAAATATTGGTCAATAAAATAGTAATTCGATCTCATCTGATCCCCAACCAAATGCAAAATGGTTATTATTTTTAAGATATCTAATACAACTCAATATCAATTAAACACTAGATAACTAGACTAATCATCTAGAGATGATTCATCCTAGGATTAATTTGTCCGAGGATGAGACATCCTAGCTCATCCAGTTAGTGAACCAAATTGACCCTTAGGGTATATTACAAGCAACCCTTTGATTTGGTTAATATTCATGTTAACCCTTATGCTTTGCAAGCATATTATTCTTATACCCTCTTGTAGTTTGGGTTAAAGTGAAACCGGTAAATATTCTATTAAGTGACAGTTAGGAAATTGAAATTTTTTTATATAAAAGGTTATTTTAGTCATTTAAAACCTCTTATCAAGGTTAGTTATGTATTTTAACCTAAAACATAACCCTTCCTCCTGGTGTAGGGTTTTTCTAGGTAGTGGAGGGTAATAGGTTTAAGGGTAATTTTGACTCCTTGCTCAAATTTTTTAGTTTTTTTAACTTTCTATCCATTTTACAAAAATACCGAAGGACAAGGGGACAGATTATAGATTTACAAAACATAAAGAGTAATGTGAATATTAGCCAAATCACGAGGAGGTTCCATATAATTTACCTATACATTAATAAACAACGCCAATCGAAGAAAATGGTTAGGTCTCCAACAAGAAATTGCAAGTCACTACCCGCAGTTGTTTGACTTTGAATACAAATTATAGTAATTTAGTTATATTAGCATATTTTGCTTATTGAACTTTTTTCAAAACATCTAAAATAGTAGAGGTACTTTTTTGAAATTATATAAAATAGTATCCATTCAATTCACAACCGATTGTCTAAGACACCTGTAAGTTTGAAACTTACAGCATCTTAGATGCTTTTCATCTATGAATGTAACTTATAAACATGTCTTGGAGATATTAATTGTTTGAATTTTTAGTTTGCTTTATTTTCCTCCTATATAATTTCTGCTCATAAGTGATTTTTTATGTATTTTCTTTAGATATACTTTATTGGAGTATTTTACCATAAATTCATTGGTATTTTGTACAACTTTGAAGATAGAAAAGTTTAAAGGATCGTCAAATTGGAGCACAATATATGATATGAAATAGTATTAGAATTTATCATTATATCCATTATATAAGTTTAGTAATCAAATAGGGGAATGTGGTCTTGAAAAATGTTGACGAATTTTAGGGTTTGTTAGAATCCTTTATTCTCTTCAAATGTTCAAGTGCTATCCTAACAATTTTGGATTTGTCAAACATTAGAGTATTTGATTATTCTTGAATATCTAGACCTCTCTTGGAACCAACTTGAAGAAACTATTTGTGTACAAATACTAAATTATAATTTTTAATTTAGGAAATAAAGATTTATCCTAAATATATAGTTTGCACAACTATACTGTGTGAAATACACATCTCCTTTTGTATAAGAGACAGATCATAAAAAATTATATTAAATCATTGATGTTTGCAATTTTGTGGACCATAAGTTCCAATCATCATTACAAAGTTTAAACAACAACATTAGAGGCAAAATAAATGGCATTGGCGAAGAATGGTGAATATGTTGACAGACACAATATCTATAAAGGATAACATCTGTTAATTCAATTTTAGATGACCTTGAGGTTTTTAAAGCAATTTATGTCTTTTTTATTCTTTTATTTCCTTTTCTTGTTACATCTAAAATAGGAAAAAGTTTTAAAATTTTGTCTTACAAGAGTCTAAAAGATTTATACTCAATAATTTGATAACTCTAGAAAATTAGAATTATATATATCCTAAACTTGAGTATTTTTCCCTTAGTTTCGAGGATTTTCAAGTTTTAAGTATTAGGCCTACAAACTTAAAACACATACGAATAGAATTTAACAAATGGGTCCAATCCTTGTGGTATTTGGTTTAATTTCTACATTGCCTCCCTTAGACCAAGATTTTCATATCTCAACACTCCCAACATTTTCTTCAACTTGACAAATGATTCCAACTTCAACGATTTTGTAAAAATATCAACCACTTGATCTTCGGTCTTGCAATAATCAATGACAATTTCTTTATCTTGAACCAACTCACAAATGACTTACTTTAAAAGTGGAACTTGATGTCAATGTGTTTGCTGCGTCCATGAAAAACAGTATTTTTTGTCAACTCGATAGCGGACTTGCTATCACAAAATATTTTTGGAGGACCCTCTTGCTTGTGTTGTAGAAACCAAAGCATTCTTCTCAACCATAGTGCTTGAGTAGCACTACTTGCTGCTGCCATGTACTCTGCTTTAGCTGTAGACAAAGCCACCACTTGTTGCTTCTTTGAAGACCAGGAAAACACACCATTACCCAAATTTTTTATGAGTGAAATTTTTTACAACATTTTTAAAATTTTTATTTTAATAATGGTTGCTTTCTTTCTAGGTATTATATAGATAATTTTTTACTATTTTCTTTCTATTGAAAATCAATGTTGTTTGAGGTATTGTTGTCCAAATCATCAGAAGATTTAGATTTTTAACGGACTATTTAATTATAGTCAGTGTAGGTAATTGATATTTGCATAGACTATTTGATTTGCATGACAATCACGAGCATAAATTTAATTCTATTTCAAGAATGATTGGACTATATTTTTTTTTTAAATATAAAATGTCTATTTTATTTTAATTGTAACAATAATAAGTGAAAAGAGCAATGGATTATCTTGTTTGATGAATCATAAAATAATGGTAAATTAGCCCATCCAAAAAAGGAATATTTTCTAATTAAGTAATTCTATTGTGAAAGGAAAATTATTTAAATCAAATTTAATTCCTATTATGAACCCTAAAATTGAGTTATATTTTCTTTTCTTTCTTTAGGTGCACATTACATAAATAGCCTTAGAAATTATAAAAAAGATATTCAAGTTAAATGACTCATGTAGTTATTAAATTATATAGCAAGGGTAATTTCAGGAAAAAAAAATCTAAAACACCTGTATATTAAAGAACATATATAGTATAGATATAGATAAGTCAACAATATATTTCTATATATATTTATATGTATTCATTAATTTTAAAATATTTAAGCTTTTCCTTTTCTTTTTTGGTGGTTAATTGGTTTCAACTCAAAGTAAGATTTAATTAGTTACTAATCAAAACTTTATTAATCATGACATGAGTAAGCACAGTAATTATGGATACATGAAATTAAATTGACGAAATTCGATCTCTGCAAACTCAAAACAACAAAAAGTAATATGTATGTAATTGCATGTTTTATTTATTTATTTAAAAGGTGCATTTTATTGATACAAATACTATTGCATCTTGAAGATGCAAGGCATACAGGAAATGCACCCACGCATGCATGCATGCATACTTATTACTTCAAACCACACACAGACACACAGATACACACAAACACACACTAGATAATTAAAATAGAGGATTACACATTATAAGTACATCCACGGACTTAATTGGGAATTGGAAGAGATGGCATTTCGGCCCAATATTGGAGTATCCACGTCCGAGTCTCTGTGGCATCGGTAACCAATGCTGCATACAATTTTGTTTCCTCGCCATCTTTAACTCGAATAAGAAGTGCATAAATCACTAAACCAGCAAAGACCCATTCCACCACTAAACCAGCAACCAGTTCCACAAACTCCAGATTGGTCCCGTCCTTCTTGTTCTGTATGTCCACTGCAAATTGTCCGACTCGGATCACGAAAGCGTCATTTGGGTTCACGATGATAAACCGCCAACCAACTATCAACAAAACAGTAGTATAAATAAGTCACAAAAAATCTTATTTTCTTTTGCCCATAAATACGACTAAATCTAAACTGTTCATGCTGTCTCTTATACATAATAGATCTTTATTTAGGTATCGAATAGAAAATTAATTCTTACCGTTGCCTGACATTTTGTTCTCTGGATACTTATGAAAAGATGGATGAAGGTTGGTTGCTGAGCTTGAACGTGAGAAGCCTCGTATTTATAGGCCATTTTTTTGCACCTGAATGACCTTTATACCCTTGATCATATTGAAAATGTTAGTGTATGTCTTAAAGTCAATTTATTTGAGAAATAAATTATAATCTTTATATTTATGCATATTTTTGTAATATGTCATTCTTTATCTTATTTAATATAATAAAATACATCGAATGAAATATATATATATGTATATATGAAAAACCATAAATTATTATGATCATAAGTTTTTCAACGTAGTTATATTTTATTCATAAATATCTCTAATATTATTTGATACGGGTAGATTAGCACAAAATTGTACGTGGATGCTTATTGAAAATAAGTATATCGGATTAACTTGCGAAGAGTATTCCGTACGGATTATTATATAAATGCTAATGAATTAATTTTTTTTGTGATAATAATGTAATAATCCTTGAACTTGAGTTCATAAGTTTATCTTAATTATGAATTAGTATATTTTAACTCTATTAGTTGTTTACACTTGTCAAAACAAAGTGAGAAACAATTTAATTTAGGGATAATTTCAATGCCACCTCATCCCATATGTATAACGTTAATGGCTACCAAATTCAAAAACCTCACATCAAGAGAGGTGCATGTCACTGCCCTTTAATTGACTACAGGCCTACAACCATTAATTGACGAGTCTTACTACAATTATACAGACTCAGAGATTACCTAGATTAATTTACAAAAATACCCCCAAAATAGGCCTAGTATATATTTTGCATAGGTGACTTTCCTCTTGAGTGGGTGAAACTCCCACACTTATATATATATATATGTATGTGCGCGCGCCAAAAAGCTATATATCGTCAATCAATCTTGTGAAAATCCTGAAATAACTATTTGTGTGGATACCATTAGAGGACAGACATTTGTGAGGTTGATGGATTGACGTTCCAAATAAATTAGAGATTTTACCATGATTTTGGGTTATAATCTTTATACTTTTCTTGTACAACATTTAAATTAATCAAGGTGATCCATGGTAAGAAGTAAAAATTTTAAATTACTCTTCATTTTGCATGATTTACTTTCTTACAGTAGTATCAGAGCCACCATTAATTAACTTATGATATAGATATGTTTAGTTGTTGTGGATATTGAATTTGTTCAAACTATACGATTTTTTGATATTGTTTTTGAAAATGATATTGGAGGAAAAAAAGTTTTTTTCCTGCCAAGATGCTGATGTCATCATCAGATAACATCAACAGTGATGTCAATAGATGAATGAGCATGCTAACGTCAGCAGACGACATCAGATATTATTTTCAAATCTTATAAGAAATTTGTCATTTTAAGAGATAGAATTTGGATTAAGTCAGAAACAATTTTTAAAATTTTAACACACTTTTTATGAACTTAATTTTATACTTTCATATTAAAGGTTTTCTAAATTTGATTTTTATTTTTGACAAATGTTGTTTAAAATTAATTGTTAATATTTAGAAACCTTATTTATTTTAATATGATTAGAATTTTGAAAGCAAAAAATTTTTGAAAATATTTATTTAATTCAATTGAGATTAGAATTAGACAATTTGTTTAAATTTTAGTAATTTCTTATTTTTCAATGAGATTGGATTTAATAAAAGTTCAAAAAATTTTAAAAATTGTTTCTAATATAATCTTTGAAATTCTATTATTTAAAGTATGTTTAATTTCTAATAAGATTCGAAAATAATATTTCTCCATAACATATTTTCATAAATAATTTAAAAATATTTTTTCAATGAGATTGCAATTATGATGTACGTTGATTATTGATTAGATACTAAATGTGTTTTTCATGCTTTTATTTAATTGTTAAATTATATAATTGAATGATGGATAATTATGGATTCGAAACTAATGTGATTGTGTATAATTTAATTTGTTCAAATTCAATTGTTGTATACTTTTAAATGGAGCATGCGTGTCCTGCCTTTCTTTATTATTTTTGATGTAATTCTTTTTTCTCATCTCAACCTCCTTGAATGTAACTTGAGATTTTTTGATTAATCATGTAACGTACTCAGAGGTAAGTTAGGGATATGATTGAATATCCAAAATATTAGATAGAATTATATTTGTAATGTATAAGATGATGGAGACCGCGCAAAAGTACTGATGTCAGCAGTGGCGTCATCTGATGACCTGGTAGCAAGATTATCCAAAATAATGAAGGCTACAAAATGGGACTTCAAATGGCTATATAATCTCTTGGGAAGAATAATTAGTAAATATTAGAGTTTCATTGAACTACTTTTCCGGTTTTCCCTTCTTAAATAAGAGTGTAGTCACCTCTGAGCACCATGTTAGCATTATCAACAATGGAAGTTAACCATCTTGTGATACGTACATTTTGAAACTTGAAAGCAATATATGTCCCACAACAGTGACTGAACAATGTTTCTGACAGAATAGGCTGAAACTAATATGAGCAACTATAAGCATATATATTAGCTAATGCAAAATCACGCGCCCTAAAATCATTAGTTTTATTGATGGTATCAGATTTTAGACTGACGTGGGAAAAATTAGATAGTTTGGGAAGTAAAGTGTTTAAAAAAAAAGTATAGAGTACAAAGTGAGAATCGTGTACAAGTTTAGGGGTGCAAAGTAGAGTTAGGCCGGATAAAATAATACCATCGAGGGAGATGGTATTAATTATCTTGGAATACTCCAAGATGGGATTAACAATAATTTTGACTAATTTACCCCTTATAAACTTTATGATCCTTTATCATATGATGTCATATTTGATTATAGAGGTATTCATGGATTAGACGTTAGATCCATATGCCCAATGGACGACCCAACCCAGTTTTATTGGGTCAAGGGAAAATTGCCTAATATTTGGTCCTTTTATAAGGGTATTCGACCAAATACATTTATGATAAATTTGAGTTCCAAAAAATTTTAAAAATAAAAAATTTGGCTACCTAATTACACAAATACCCCTAACATTAAGTAGAATAAGAGAAAAAGCCATTTAACATTAGGTTTAACATGTAAAATTACAAAATTAATTTTGTGCAATAATCCTGTCTCTTATACACATACTCTGATAAATGAGTAGTGGTGGAGTAAATGTTCCTTGTTATTAAGTCATAATATGTAAAATTACATAATTGACTCAATATATGCATTGGGTAAGGTTATATTGGGTCGCAAATTATTAATCCACTGATCGTAATACCCGAACCAGTAAGATTATCCGATTCAAATACCCAATTTTTATGATTCCAAATAGATCTAGTTAGCAGGTTTTTTTGAATTAGTGTATCGAGATAAACACTACTAATTATTCTATATAATAACAATTTATTTAATTCTCATATTTATTTTTAGTAGATTATAATTACAATAATATTATTTGAATACCAAAAGTAAAGTGCAAATTTAGGGATATATTGGTCAGTAAAATAGTAATTCAATCTCATTTGACCCACAACCAAATGCAAGATGGTTATTAGTTTTAAGATATCCTATATAATTCTATATCAATCAAACATTGAATAACTGTATGTAAAATAGTAATTCGATCTCATTTGATCCCCAACCAAATGTAAGATGGTTATTATTTTTTAGATACCTTATACAATTTAATATCAATCAAATACTGAATCACTGTACTAATCATCCGAGATAATTCATCCCAGGATTGATTTGTTCGAGGTTGAGACATCCTATCTCATCCAGGTCACCAATGAACCAAACGGATCCTTAGGGTATATTACAAGCAATCTTTTGGTTTGGTTAATGCTCACAGTACCCCTTATGTTTTGCAAACTTACTATTTATCCTCTTGTGGTTTGGGTTAAAGTGAAACCGCTAAATATTTTGTTAAGTGGTAGTTAGAAGACTGAAAAATTTTGATATAAAGGGTTATTTTAATCATTTAAAGCTTCTTATCGAGGTTAATTATGTATTTTAACTTATCCCTCCTAGCGAAGGGTTTTTCTAGGCAGTGAAGGGGCAACAGTTTTAGGGCTAATTTTGACTTTTTGCTCAAATTCGTTAATTTTTTAAATTTCCATCCATTTAAAAAAAAAAAAAACAACCAAATTACAAAGGGACAGATTGTAGATTTACAAAACATAAAGGGTAACGTGAACATTAACCAAATCACGTGAAGATTCCTAGTAATTTACCTATACATTTATAAATCTACGCCAATTCCCTTAAATGTGTATAAGAGACAGGTTTAGCTTATACACATCTAGATGTGTATAAGAGACAGTCTAAGCATCCATATGCTCGGATGCTTACTGTCTCTTATTAAAATCTAAAATACAAGAGGTACTCTTTTGAAATTATGTTAAAACAATATACCATTCTTTCACAACCAGTTGTCAAAGACAAACACTGTAAGTTTGAAACTTAAATTGATGTTTGACTCTACTACCAGTGCTATGAATGTAAGTAAAAACATGTTTGGAGATACTAATTGTTTGAATTTTTAGTTTACTTTATTTTAATCTTATATAATTTCTGCTTTTTATGTTTAACTAAGCTAACATATATTTTTTTTTATCAAATATTGACCAAGTTGATATATATTAAATTCACATGAATATAAAGAAATATTTGCTCATGCATTCAACAGCATGCAAATGTGTAATAGCACAAAGCACATCCAAAAGTGAACATATCCAACCAAAGGTTTTATTATTTTATTATCATTATAAAGTAGAAAGAATTGGTAGAATCACGAAAAGATGCATTGGTCCTTGCAAACAGTGGAAAGCATAAGACTGTCAAAACAGACAGGTAGAAATTCATCATTGGGTTTGGGAGAAAGGGACAGTAAGGCAAGAGCATATGGATGCTTAGATGCCAAGGTACAGATAAGGTAATGAATGTGCAGTTATCTATGACTTTAAGTCAAAACAGGAGCACAAGAATTTTGTTGAAAGAGTGGAATATTTTTTGCTCTTAATGACTTAAAGATGCATTGGAATTTTTATGTATTTTCTTTAGATATACTTTGTTGGAGTATTTTTCCATAAGTTCGTTGGTATTCTATACAACTTCGAAGATAGGAAAAATTTGAAGGATCGTCAAACTGGAGCAGAATATATGATATGAAATAGTATTAGAATTTATCATTATATCCATTCTGTAAATTTAGTAATCAAAGAGGGTAATGTAGTCTTGAAAAAATGTTGACGAATTTTGGAGTTTATTGGAATCCTTTCTTCTCTTCAAATGTTCAAGTGTAATTATACTTGTCCCAACAATTTTAGATTTATCAAGCATTAGGTCTAGATCATTCTTGGATCTCTAGACCTCTCTTAGAACCAATTTGAAGGAACTATTCGTGTACAAATACTAAATTGTAATTTTTAATTTAAGAAATAAAGATTTCTCCTAAATATGTAGTTTGCACAACTATATGAAAGTGGAAAATATTCTACTATTTGGTAAGTTACGGCGTGAAATTTAATGATTAATCCACTATGTTAAAAGTATCAATCTATATAGTAGTAAATTGAAAAATAGATATGCAATATTGTAGTGTTTTATTTGATAAAATAAAATCAACTACAAAAAAAAAAAAAAAAATAGAAACCATTGTTTTTGTCTTTGGAACTATTACCATTCATTATTTAAATTTTATTAGATAAAGTACACTTTACTAAAATTTAATTAATAGCTGATTTGATATTCCTATTTTTTAATATATAATTTATATAGTTATTAATATTTAATAAAGATGGTAATAGTTCCAAAGACAAAAACAATGGTTTCTATTTTTTTTTTAAAAAATTATGGGACAATGATGCCTTTTAAAAATTTTACCTAGGAATATAATATGAAAACTAACCTAAATTATAGGCAAAGCGTAACTTGGATTAAATAGGTGCTAATTATTTATTGCGTGAAAAGGAAACAAAAAACAAAGTAAGAAATTGAAAGACAAGAAGTATGGTCTTTTTGAAAGTAAAGTGCATCTTAGGTGGTAAAACCTTTCTCCTATGATCTATTGGTCCTGTGTTCGTGTCACTAATTAGTGGGAAATAGTATGAATTTTTTTTTTAAATGAGTATGGTATTTTAATAAAAAAAAAAGGTGGATCTTATTTTTCACCCCTTCTCCTACTTATCCAATCGGTTTAGTTAGTAATCATTGAAATGATAGGTTCTATATTATAGTTGTTTTTAGTACACCACACAGAAACCAAATTTTTTAGCATATTTGTAACAACAAATGTCATTCATGGGTACAAAATTGTATTAACTTGAATATTAGAAATGCAAACTGTCAGGTTATTGGGCAAAGGATGTGTATAATATGTTGACAACATCTATGAGGGATAACGTCTGTTAATTCAATTTTAGATGACCTTGAGGCTTTTTAAGCAATTTGTGTCGCTTTTTTTCTTTTTCTTTTTACATCTTAAATAGGAAAAAGTTTTAAAATTGTCTTACAAGAGTCTAAAAGATTTATACTCGATAAGTTGATAAATCTAGAAAATTAGAATTATATATATCCTAAACTTGAGTATTTTTGCCTTAGTTTCGAGGATTTTCAGGTTTTAAGTATTATTTTTGTCAATTTTTGCTTTTATGTTCTAAAATGTGTTTGTTGTGTTAATTCAGTATTTTTATGTTATTTTAGTATTTTTATTTTATTAATAGAGTGAATTATTTTTAGGGTTCATCGTAGAAAATTGCGTGACAATCAGACGAGAAATAGATCAAATTAAGCCGTCTCTTATACCATCTAACTGTAGTCAAAATTTCACATCTACAATTACACAGAAAGAGTTATTGACCGCAGTTATTGGAGAAAATTTGCCGCTAGAACTTTGATCGCGCTTGTTAACCATGGTAAATAACTAGATGACCGTAGTAAATAAAAAAAAAAAAAGAAGAAAGCTCATTAACCGCAGTCTATAGGGAAATTCACGTGAATATCAGTAACTGCGGTCAAAATTATGAAGAAGGGATTTCGTTAATTGGTGTCTCCAAGATTTAAGTGACCAGGGTCATTGAGCGTGTCCTTATATCTTTCAGGGGCTAAAAAGTCCAGTTTTAGGCAAATTATGGCTAAAGCTCCTTCTTCCCAACCCTAGAATATAAATACATCTCTTAAACCTCCATAGAGTTCAAGTAGGAAATAGTGTTGGAGTAGAAGTAGAGTAGAAGTAGTGTAGTTTAGTTCTCCTTCCCTTTTTCGTCCCCATACGGAGAGGATTTTCCTAGATTAGATTAGATTTGATTTATCTTTCTTGTAATTTTCATTTCCAAACTAAAAGTTTAACTTATTTTAGTGGTAAGTACATTGCTCTTGGTTAAACTCCTTTAGTTAATCTTTAATTTCATATTTTCTTAGTTTAAGCAGTTTAATTGCTTTCATTACAAAGTTTTCTTACTTGCTTAGTTTAATTTGTAGAATTAGTTCTTGTACTTTCTATTTAATTACTTTCTTTACATGATTTCTTAATGTAATTATTAGATTAGTTCATTGACTTTCTTAGGTATAATTTGTAGTTTGATTAGCAAATTTGCATAGATTAGTTTATGTGCTTTTCGTATAATTACTTTCTTTACATGTTTACTTAGTACAGACTAGTGGATCAAGAAATGAACAATTAAATTGTGCTGTCTTAATGTTAATTTCAGTTTAAGGTAATTAATTACTTTCTAAAAGTACTTTCTTTTTACATGCTTTCTCAAAATAGTCAATGGGCTTTCTTTAATTGTTCTTGCTTAATAATAATTGCTAGTTTAGATTTGCTCGCTTAAGATGCTTTCCTTGTTACTACAGCTTTCTTTAATTGCTTTCTAAAATGCTTTCTCTTTTCATACTATCTTTAATTGCTTTCACAAAAATGCTTTCTTTAATGTTGATGTTTACTCTAAATTGCTTTCCTAGCCTTTAAATTGCTTTCTTAGTTCTTTAATGCAAGTTGTAGCTTAATCTTTTCTTAAAAATCAACCACATCAACTAATAATCTAACCAAATAATCGGTAATCATCAATTCTTGTGTGTTCGATCCCACTATGTTTTACTAGTTGACAGACGTATACTTGGGGATCCCGCTTAGTTAAGGGTAAGATTTAGGTGTTTTTGTAAATATTATAACTAGGTGCCTTTTTTAAAAGGCATCATAAGTCCCATTTTTTTTTTGTTTGGATAATTCCTACTATTATTTAACTTAATTCCTAATCCTAAAAAAGTTTTTTTTTTTTTCCTATACTTGTATAATTTTTAAAATTTATCTTTAGAAAAATGATACCACATAGAACTCTCTATTCTACAAAAAAATTTCAAAATAAATCTTATTCTAACTATAAAGTAATCATTAAGATCGAAACCTATTTTTAAACTTGTGTGTTTTACAGGGTTAATGGTATTTTATTGTATCGGAATACATTTCCAATTTGGAGATCAAATTAGAACATATTTTCATTTTGGCTGAATTGAGAATCTTTTAGATTTGGGGCCACATTGGCCTGGTAGTAGGGCTACTGTAAGTAAAACGCAGTTGGTCGCTTGATACTACTAACCTCGGGCGTACCCACCCATACTGTGTCGGAAAGCAGGTCCACAAAATTAACATTAATAATTATTTTGGTAGTTCGCTCGGGCTTTCTTTGATTTTCAAAACATTTGTTTTAGCTTAGAGGGCGAAAATGAGATTTTTTTTTTTTTCAATTTGGGGGACTATATTATAATTATTTATTTATTTATTTGGAAGGTCAAATTGAGATCTTTTCAATTTAAAAGACAATATTGATATATTGTTTAGTTTTATGGCCAAAATGGTATTTAACCTTTTAACAATAGCCTTGTTTTTCTTCTTTTTTTTAAATGAATTTTTTCTTTTTCTTTTAATAGATTTATTAATAAACTATTAATTTATTTAATTGCATATACGTTGTCTAGTCTATTAATGTATCGACAACCTATATATGTTGATAATAGTTATATGTGTAATTTCATTTATAGAAATTTTTATGTCAATTAAGTTCTTTTTAATAACTTTAAATACTTAAGTTATAAAAACAAAGTTTTATTTTCACTTTTGCTTTTTATTTTTTTTTTCTCTTTATTGTTTCAAAAGTATAACTAAAATTTTTAAATTTATTTTTCAAGTAAATTTTATTTCTTTATTAGTGCTTGATTTGTAAAAGCCATCACAATAAATTTATTTCCTATTCTTCTTTAATTTTTAAAATTCATTCCTAATATTTTATTACCTAAAAAAAATTATTTCTATTTTCTTGTATGAAGTGTTAAAAGTTGGTTGTATTTCCTATTTTACTCTTTACGGAGTATTTACATAAATAGTGTAAACAATTATAAAAAAAGACATTCAAGTTTGGGGATGTAACAAAGTCATTGAATTTTATAGTAACGGTAAATTTTGAAATAAAATCTAAATCATTAAATCAAATTCACTCATTTATTATTATATAGATGGATAAGTTAACAATATATATATATATATATATATATATATATGTATATAGGAAAATTCTACAGTCCCTTTTAGGGAACCATTCCCTTGTGCTTTAAGGGCTTGTACAGCACAATACTAGATTGTTTAAGAGACAGCACTGTACAAGTTCTTTGGCCTATAATTCTCTTATACACATCTAGAACCATTAAGAGACAGTTAAGTATATTGTATGTCTCTTATACACATCTAGATGTGTATAAGAGACAGATTTGGTACTTATATTTTCAATTTAAGTGAGATTTAATTTCTTACAAATCGAAAAATTATGGCCTATAAATACACATCGATTGGTCCCGGCCGCTTCCACTGCAAATTTTTCGGTCACTGCAAATTTAATTAGTTACTGATCACATCTAGGGTCTTTTGGGTCCACGATGATAAGAGGCGAATCACCTATTTTCAGTTGCTATAAAACCACAAAAATAAATAAAATAAAATTATATTGTACAAATTTTTAAAATTGACGGATTAAGTCTCTCAAGGGTAATACGTTTAACTTTCCTTTATTTTAGTTCACATTGAAATTGTCTCTTATATAATCATCCCGGAGACAAAGCTTTTGGGACTTCAAATTGGCCATTTGTTTCCATAGCGTACCCTCAGCTAAATTCAATGTAGAATATACTACTGCGACGAAGTCCCTCCACTAATTTCCACCAAGAAAACAGATGTGTATAAGATTACAGAAAACAAAATAAAACTGGAAATTAGTATACCCTGAAAGACATGCATCCTGTCTCTTATACACAATAGATGAAATAAGGCATGTATCACGGTTCTGGGACCGACGGTTTAGGTTCCATGAAGAGTTGGAATTAGAACCGGAACCAGAATCTTGGGAGCCAGTTTCGGTTCCGACCCGGTTACGTCCGGTTTCGGTCCCCATTAAATGTTCCGATTTTGAATTTTTTTTAAGTAAATGTACATTTTGGAAAATATTCAAAAATTCAATAAAAGCTAAGACGAGAAACAAAAATTACATTTTATTTAAATTTTAATTATGGTCTTTGTTTTTGAAAAAAAAGTACACTATTACATCATTTATCGAACCATTAAAAATTTAAGTAAAGATACATTTTAGATAATCTATAGTAAATGATAATCTAAATAAAAATTAAATGCATCAATTACATTAGCCTATATATATATATAAATATATATATATATATGTATAAAAAATTAAGATAGTATGAGAAAGAGAAATTTTTTTGAAAGCAATTATAATTAGCTAGTTTGTTTCTGCATCTTAGACACATTAAATCATCAATTATTATTGAACTTTTTAAAAACTAAATTAACTGTCTCTTATAAATAATCTAGATGTGTATAATAATCTAAAAAAAAATTAAATGCATAAGAGAATACTTTGGCCAACATACATTTATATTTTTTTTTCTTTTTTTTTTTTTTACGGTTCCCGGTTCCGGTTTCAAAAAATAAAGCACCGAAACCAGAACCTTGTGCACATCTCCGAATTTGTATAAGAGAACCGCCAACTCGGAACCATTCCGGTTCCAATTTCGGAACCACCAGTTTCTGGCAGTCTGGTTCCAAAGCCGTTGCAACCCCATGAAACTTTAGGGGTAGAAAAGAAAATTAATACTTACTGCAGTTGGCTGAGTACTTATGAATAGATTGATGAAGGTTGGTTGCTGAGCTTGAACGTGAGAAGCCTCGTATTTATAGGCCATTTTTTGAACCTGAATGACCTTTATACCCTTGATCATATTGGAAATGTTATTGTAATTTATTTTAGAGATAAATTACAATTTTTATAATTATGCATATTTTTGTAATATGACATTCTTTATCTATTTAATATGATAAAGTCATTTGAATGAAATATATATATGAAAATCATAAATTATTTTGATGATTATAAGTTTCTATACATAGTTTTATTTCATTCGCAAATTTTCCTAATTGTAGTGTTTAACACGGGTAGACTAATAGATAATTGTATTTGGATGCTTATTGAGAATAAATGCATCGGGTTGACCTACTAATAGTATTCCACACGGATTATTATCCAAATGTTAGTAAATTAATAGCTTTGAGATAGTAGTGTAATGACCCTTGGATTTGAGATCATGAATTTATCTTGATTGTAGATTATTGTATTTTGCCTCTATTAGTTGTTACTCTTAATGAATTGTACATACTATAGAGTTCGGGTATAGTGTGAATCATGAAAAGATAAGATATGACCGATATAGGATTTACCATTCTTTATAGTTGGAGAGCATATTCTAGTATGGTACCTTCTTAAAATACAACTCAAAAATCTTTGCGCAATGTGAAAATAGAATTACAAGTGTCTTAAGGTCTATTGCAAGTGAATTGTATTTTGAAAAGAAGTAAATTAATTAGTACAATATGAGTTGACATTATATCTGTACTCTTGAATTAATCGGGAAGTAATGTGGTAGAAGGATAATAATTACATGGGAGCTAAATCACTGATAGGCGAAGTCAAATAACTTGACATGTCATGGTAACATTTATTATAGTCATGATTAATTTATAACAAATGAAGTCCTGATCTATAAATGTATAATTATATTCATC
Source organism: Cinchona pubescens (assembly GCA_025175665.1). Classification (NCBI taxonomy): domain Eukaryota; kingdom Viridiplantae; phylum Streptophyta; class Magnoliopsida; order Gentianales; family Rubiaceae; genus Cinchona; species Cinchona pubescens. The sequence goes on from JANKKI010000115.1 coordinate 3,170,077, forward strand.
AGTGAATTAATAATAAATTAAAATTATTTAATGTATCTAATCCTAATTAATTTAGGATTATAATTTATCTAATATTAAATAATTTAGGATTGTAATTTATTCTTATTATCAATCTAAATGAGAACCTAAAGAGTCACACATTTTAAGATGATTAATTCGGAATTAAATTGATTATTTGATAAGTATGAAATACTTATAAGTTAATTTATGAGATAAATTAACTTTTTAAACTTAATTATAAATAAATCATAAATTTTAAGTGCTAATATGTAATATGTTAGAACTCCTAAAATTTTATACCTATAGTTAAGTCCTAAGTTGATATAATTCTAGGACTATGTGCATACATATATATATATATTATCAAGAGTCGCGTTACGTTCGACTATGCCCAGATTGGGGTGAATCTAATAGATAAATAGTATATAAACTTTCCTAATATGAAACGTTTGCACCAAAGATTTAAAATAATGTCAACATGAACACAACTCGTGCTGTCCTAAACCTTACAATAAAAAATTCAATCCTGAATCTACAAAACATTTTAAGATGATTAATTCAGAATTAAATTGATTATTTGATAAGTATAAGATACTTATAAGTTAATTTATGAGATAAATTAACTTTTTGAACTCAATTATAAATAAATCATATAAATTAACTTTTTGAACTCAATTATAAATAAATCATAAATTTTAAGTGCTAATATGTAATATATTAGAACTCCTAGAATTTTATACTTATAGTTAAGTCCTAAGTTGAATATAATTCTAGGACTATGTGCATATATATATATATATATATATATCAAAAGTCGCGTCTTACGCGCGATTATGCCCAGATTTGGGTGAATCTAATGGATAAAAAGTATATGGACTTTCCTAATATAAAACGGTTAGTCTAGTTTTCACCAAGGATTCTAAATAATGTCAACATGAACACAACTCTTGCTGTCCTAAATAAGACGATGTTACCAAAAAAAAAAAAAAAAAAAGAGAGAGAGAAAAGAGGAATGTCATGACAATAAACCTTACAATAAAAAATTCAATCCTGACTTTTCAAAACATTCATTCAACCAACATTTCATTTTCAATTAACTAGGACCATTGTAATGAAACGGAATTATAACAAATAATAAGCACTTTGTTTCAACATAATAACTACAATAGTGTGAAAAGCCTCTTTTTCTTACATGCTAACTACTCCAATGATATGATTAATCAATGGAAGCTAAAAACTAATAGATTCAATTTTCCCTTCATTAGAGATTCCTTCTTCAATTTCATGAATATCCTTTAGTGCTAATGTAAACAGAACAATAACAAGAATGTGGCCAACTAATTGCAGTAAGTGTCCAATTAACATTCCCAAGTAAAGAAATAACATTTATCCGAAACTATTCCCTTCCTTTTACTTCTCTTAAAACTAAAATCCGTGAAGAAAAACCAAGTACACTAAAATATATGAATACACTTGTCAAAACAAAGTGGGAAACAATTTAATTTAGGGATAATTTCAATGGCACCTCATCCCAAACGTATAACGTTAATGGCTGCCAAGTTCAAAAACTTCGGCCCACTAATGCACATCAAGAGAGTTGCATGTCACTACCAATTAATTGACTACAGGCCTACAACCATTAATTGAGTCTTACTACAATTATACACCACCGTCCAAACGGAAAAGATTGGTAGACAAAAATACCCCCCAAAATTTGCCTAATACCTATTTTGCATAGGTGACCTTTCATCTTGAGTGGGTGAAACTCCCACAATTTATATATATATATATATGCCAAAGAGCTATATATCGTAAATCAATTTTGTGAGTCTTGTGTAATTTTGAAGTAACTATTTGGGAAGATATCATTAGAGGCCAAACATTTGTGCGGTCAGTGGATTGATATCCCAAATAGATTGAAAATTTTACTGTAATTTAAAGTTATAATTTTTATACTTTCTTGTACAACGTATAAATTATTCAAAATGATCCGTGGTAAGAAGTAAAAATTTTAAATTACTCTTCATTTTGTATGATTTACTTTCTTACAGTAATATCAGAGCCACCATTGATTAACTGATGATATAAATGTTTTTAATTGTCTTGATTTGTTCAATATATGATTTTTTGATGTTGTTTTTGAAAATAGTGAAGGAAAAAAAGCTTTTTTCCTGACAAGATGATGATGTCGTCATCAAATAACGTTAGTAGTGATGCCAACAGATGATGTGAGCATTCTGACGTCAGCAGATGACATCTTATGACATCACCATATATTGACTCGTGGTTTTTTTCACTATTAGTGACATTTGGGATTTTGTCACTAAAAGTGCTTAAATTAGTTAAGTTAAAGATAAACCTTTTTGTGACACTTAATTTTATATTTTCAAATTAAAAGTTTTTCTAAATTTGGTTTTTGAAAACAGTAATTAATTTTTGACAAATGTTGTTTAAAATGAATTGTTAATATTTAGAAACCTTATTTATTTTAATATGATTAAAATTTTGAAAGTACAGAATTTTTGAAGATATTTATTTAATTCAATTGAGATTCGGATAAGACAATTTGTTTAAATTTTAGTAATTTATTATTTTTCAATGAGATTGAAATTTAAGAAAAGTTCAAAAAAATTTAGAAATTGTTTCTAATATAATTTTTGAAATTTTATTATTTAAAGTGTTTAATTTCTAATGAGATTTGAAAATAATATTTCTCCATAACATATTTTCATAAATAATTCAAAAATGATTTTTTCAATGAGATTGCAATTATGATGTATAGTGATTAACCATTAGATACTAAATGTGTTTTTTATGCTTTTATTTAATTGTTAAATTATATAATTGAATGATGGATGATTATTTCATGGATTTAAAACTAATGTGATTGTGTATGGTTTAATTTGTTAAAATTCAATGGTTATAAACTTTTAAATGGAGCATGCGTGTCTTGCCTTTCTCTATTATTCTAGATGTAATTCTTCTCTTATCTCAATCTCCTCGAATATAACTCTAGATTTCTTCATGTAATGTACACAGAGGTAGGTTAGGGATATGATTGAATATCTAAAATATTTAAATAAAATTACATTTTTAATATACAAGATGATGAACACAGAGCAAAAGTACTGACATGACGTCAGCAATGACATCAATATGTGACGCCAGAAGTGATGTCATCAGATGACCTGGTAGCAAGACTATCCAAAATAATGCCCACAGAATAGGACTTCAAATGACTATATAATCTCTTGGGAAGAAAAATTAGTAAGTATTAGAGTTTCATTGAACTACTTTTCTAGTTTTCCCTTCTTAAAAAAGAGTAGTCACCTCTGAGCAGCATATTAACATCGTCAACAATGGAAGTTAACCATATACAATGTGATACATACATTTTGAAACTTGAGAGCAATCTATATCCCACAACAGTAACTGAACAATTTTCCAGACAAAATAGGCTGAAACTAATATGAGCAACTATAAGCACATATATTAGCTAATACAAAATCAGCTTCAATCTCAACGCAAAAGAGACAGGATAGGATGTTGGAAATTGATTCAAAATGTTGTTTTTTTAGCTGTTAGAGTCAAATAAGGTTGTTTAAGTGTTGATAGAGTCTTCAAGTTTGTTTTGTTTGCTTCCTTATTTTTTGTTTTACCGAGTCTTTAGTGCATTTGGTTATTTTCTTGTTATTTGGAGTCAGTAAAGTCTATAAAAGGCACATCAATATCTTTGAATAATACAATTGAGCTCCAGCAGTGTTTATGAGTGCATATTCTCTGTTTCTCTTATTTATAACATTGTGGTATCAGAGCCAGGTTACTTTGATCAATTTGACTGGGCGATTGGGGAAGCGTGTGAGTAAGAGTGCAAACAGGTGACGCAAAAGGGGGAAACACACAGGGTGATAGTGTTTACCGATGGCAGTAGTAAATTTTGTAGTTTCATCCTCTGCACTTTCGTCAACTTCATCACCACTCATACCCATCTTCAATGGAGACAAGTATGAGTTTTGGAGTATCAAGATGAAAACCCTATCCAAATCTCAAGATTTGAAGGACTTGATTGAGTTTGGGTTTGTTGATTTGATTGACCCAGATCAAGAGGAAGAAGAGAGGCTGTGAGAAACCAAAAACAAGGACTCCAAGGCTTTGTTCTACATTCAACAATCGGTGCATGAGTCTATCTTTTCCCGTATTGTCATAGCAAGCACTTCAAAAGAGGCATGGGACACTTTGAAGAAGGAATTTCAAGGTATTTTGAAGGTAATTACTGTGAAATTACAAACTCTTCGTCGGGATTTTGAAACTTTATCCATGAAAAATAATGAATTGGTGCAAGAATATTTATCACGAGTTACTGAAATTGTGAGTCAAATGAGGTCATATGGAGTGGAAGATGTTACTGATCAACTTGTTGTTGCTAAAGTGTTAAGGAGTATGTCCCCCAAATTTGATCATGTTGTAGCAGCCATTGAAGAGTCAAAAGATTTATCTATGTTTTCATTTGATGAATTAAGGGGTTCCTTACATGCTCATGAGACAAGAATCAACAAATCACTAGATTCCAGTGAAGAAAATGCCTTCCAAATCATTCAGAGTAAGAAGCAATTGAGGCAAGGAGCACAAGGATTTGGCAGAGGGACTTTCCAAGGCAGAGGACATCATAGAGGGAAAGGACGTAGACGAGGTTTGGCCATATAGAAGCAAATTGATGGGACAAAGACAATCAAGCCGGATATGCAGAAGAAAAAGAAGAAGAAGACGGTATGCTTTTTATGGCTTGGTTTGTAGATGCCAAAGGAGCAGCTAATGTATGGTTCGTGGACAGTGGTTGCTCTCATCATATGACTGGTGATAAGTCAGTTTTTAAGGATCTGGATGAGACCAAAAAGCTCCAAAGCAGATTTGGCTTGGTGATAACAAGCAAATACAAGTAGAAGGTGAAGGTACGGTTGCTATCCACACTAGTCAAGGTAAAATAAAACACATTCAAAATGTTTTGTTTGCCCCTAGTTTGGCACATAACTTGCTGAGTGTTGGACAATTGCTTGATAGTGGATTCTCTGTCTTGTTTGATGATGGGATGTGTGTTATTAAGAACAAAAAAAAAAAAGGTCACATTTTAGTTAATATTCATATGACACCAAATAGAATATTTCCTCTTGAAACTTCAAATATTGAACATGCTTTGGTTGTTAGTCAAAAGAATGTTGCTGAGTCTAAGTTGTGGCATTTACGGTATGGGCATTTGAACATGTCTAGATTAAGATTGTTAAGTCAAAATGAGATGGTTGTTGGTCTGCCAAAATTAGAGTTAGTTGATAAAGTGTGTGAAGGTTGTATATACGGCAAGTTGCATAGAAGACCTTTTTCTGTAGGAAAGTCTTGGAGAGCCTCTGTAGTTATCTTGAGCTGATTCACGCAGACTGGTGTGGTCCTATGCATATAGAATCACTTGGTGGGAGTCATTATTTTTTGTTATTTACTTATGATTGTAGCTGTAAGAGTTGGGTGTATTTTATTTAGTTGAAATCGAAAACTTTTGAAAATTTTAAAAAATTCAAAGCTTTGGTAGAAAATCAAAGGGGTAATAAAATAAAAGTCCTTTGCACAGACAGAGGTGGAGAATTTTTATCTCAAGAGTTTAATCTATTTTGTGAAGCAAATGGTATTCACTGGGAGTTAACAACATCTCATACTCCAGAGCAAAATGGGATTGCAGAACGGAAGAATCGGACTGTAGTAGAAATGGCTAGAAGCATGTTAAGGAGTCAAAATCTTCCAAATTAATTTTGGGCTGAGGCAATTAGTACTGCAGTCTATTTGTTGAATGTCTCTCCAACTAGAGCCATTATAAATCAGACTTCTTTTGAAGCTTGGGAAGGTAGAAAGCCATCGGTAAGTCATTTAAGTAAGAGTTTTTGGTTGTATAGCTTATGCACTGATAATTCTCAACAGCTTCATAGGCTTGATGGAAAGGCTAAAAAGTGTATATTTATTGGTTATTGCTCACAATCCAAAGCATTTCGTCTGTATAATCCCAACACTGGGAAGATCATTGTTAGAAGAGATGTGCAATTTGAAGAAGGCTCATGTTGGAGTGGGAGAGCAACAGCAGATCAACAGAATTATTGGAGGAAGAAGCTCCAAACGAAGTTATTGCTCACAATCCAAAGCATTTGTACTTTTTCTCTATCTGGTGCATATCCTATTAGCTTTAAGGAGGCTGTAAAAAAAAAAAGGAATGGCGAGTTGGAATGGAAGAAGAGATAGCAGCAATAAGGAAAAATGAAATATGGAACTTGGTGGATTTACCAAAAGGTAAAAAAGTTATTGGCTTGAAATAGGTGTTTAAGACTAAATACAATGCGGATGGTAGTGTGCAGAAACACAAAGCCAGATTAGTAGCAAGAGGATATTCATCAACAACAGGATATTGACTTTGATGAGACTTTCTCTCCAGTTGCACGTTTTGAAACAGTGAGAACTATATTAGCAATGGCTGCGCAATTGAGGTGGAAAGTTTATCAGTTTGATGTAAAGTCATCCATTTTAAATGATGACCTGAAAGAAGAAGTATACGTCAATCAACCAGATGGTTTTGTGGTGAAAGGAGTAGAAGAAAAAGTGTACAAACTAAACAAAGCACTATATGGGCTCAAACAAGCTCCGAGAGCATGGTACAACAAGGTAGACTCGTATTTCAGGGAAAACGGCTTTGAGAGAAGTAAGAATGAACCTACTCTGTATGTGAAAAAGCATCAACATGATTTATTAATTGTCTGTTTGTATGTTGATGATATGATATAAATGGGATCCTCTTTCTTATTTATATGTAAGTTTAGATCTTGCATGATGACCAAATTTGAAATGATAGACTTAGGTTTACTCCACTACTTTCTTGGAATAGAAGTGCAGCAAGGAGAAGATGGAATTTCATTTCGTAAAAAAAATATGCTATCGATCTTCTTAAAAGATTAAACATGCTTAATTGCAAAGCAGTTGGAACTCCTATGAATGTGAATCAGTACTGAAAAAGTAGAAGGGAGTTATTTTCGAAGCTTAGTTGGAGGTCTAATCTATTTGGTACAGACTCGTCCAGACATAGCTTTCTCTGTTGGAGTTGTTTCAATGTTCATGCGTAGCCCTACAAAGCATCACCTTGGAGTAGCCAAAAGAATCATGCGCTATGTTACTGGAACTACAACTTTTGGGCTATGGTATTCTCATAAATGTAAATTCACTTTATTTGGTTTTTCAGATAGTGATTGGGCAAGTTCCTTGGATGATAGGAAGAGTGTCTCTGGACATTTTTTTTTTTCTCGGCTCTGTGGCTATTACTTGGAGCTCAAAAAAACAATCGATTGTTGCTATGTCATCATCTGAAGCAGAGTATGTAGCAGCAGCATCTTCAGCGTGTCAAGCATTGTGGTTGAGAAAATTGCTTGCTGATCTTTACCAAGAGCAGAATGGAGCAACCAGAATTTTCTGTGATAATTTGTCAGCTATAGCACTGGCTAAAAATCCAGTGTTTCATGGAAAATCAAAACACATAGACATACGCCATTATCTCATCCGTGAGCTTGTTGCAAGAGAGTTGATTAAGATGGAGCAGTGTAGCACTGAAGAACAGGTTGCAGATATTCTCACCAAGGCACTTCCACAAGCAAAGCACAATTAATTTATGGGTCAACTTGGTGTCTATGATTTTGAATCAAGGGGAAGTGTTGGAAATTGATTCAAAATGTTGTTTTCTTAGCTGTTGGAGTCAGATAAGGTTGTTTAAGTGTTGATAGATTCTTCAAGTTGGTTTTGTTTGTTTCCTTATTTTCTGTTTTACCGAGTCTTTAGTGCATTTGGTTATTCTTGTTATTTGGAGTCAGTAAAGCCTATAAAAGGCACAATAGTATCTTTGAATAATACAATTGTGCTCATTCAGCAGTCTCTTATTTATAACATGGGAATCAACCCCGAAGAAGAAGAATCGCTGATATTATATAAAATCCCAGTATCACATTTGTAATTTCTTTCACCATCAAACAGATGATCAATGAGAATGCTGAATTCACCGAGAAATAACAAGTCTATGTTGCAACCGAACAAACCAATTTTTTGATTTGTTATGGCATCCCTGTAAATAGTTTTTCTTCAATTCTTGGAGGCAAGTTTAGTATAAAGGTGTCAAAACCGAATGTAAGCAGCATGTGCTAGAAAAATAAGCATTGCAGTAAACCTCATTATAACAACTAAAAGAAAAGATGACAAAAATGGTTGAATTTTCTAAACAAGTGAGTTCTTACCTCTTTCTTTATCTGTCCTGGAACTATCTGCTTGACTTTGGGCCGACTTAACAAGATCTTCTAAAACAGCAGTAACTCTTTTAAATCAATAGTAACAAGCTTACATATTATCAAAATGCTTAAAGGTTCATCGCCCCAGTTAACTATTTCACTACCACAAGCTAGATTAAATCACTCATTACTACATCTTTTTTAGCGACACAAAATATTATTCAACACTAAACATTGCAAGCAACAATTAAATATCGATACTATAAGATCCCATAGTATTGTCGTAACACTTGCAACTTACTTGTTTTTTCTCCATAAATCTCCACTACTGATGTCCTAAAGGAGCAGTTTGAATCCCTCTGAAAGAAAATCATCACTGAGAGAAATAATAAGCAATATTAAGCCCCAAGTCATATTGAATACTCGAGTAGGGGGATGTATAAGATGGAAGACCACAAATGATTTTTGTTTCTTTTGGTGTAAAAACCCAATCCATGAGGAGACAAAGGGGGATGTATAAGATGGAAGACCACAAATGATTTTTGTTTCTTTTGGTGTAAAAACCCAATCCATGAGGAGACAAACTCAAATCTTCATTATTAACATATTTAACATATTTACCTTTTAATATAGATGTTAGGAATATATTTAGTTGTATATATTTGTTAAGTGTATATTCTATTCCTTAATTATAGATCTTGATTCGCAAGACATTCCTTATTTGTTTCATAGAGTAGTTTATTTAAGAGAATTTCTTGTATTATTATACTTAGACAATAAATATAATTTTTCTTCAAAATTCGTTCATGGTATCAGTGCCACATCTTGGGGTCTGATTAGTTCATTCTCGAATTATTATCATCGAAATTTTTTTTTTCTTTTCTCCTCCTTTTGGAATTTTTTCTTAGTCTGTTGCCCTGATTTTTCATTGTTTTATCAATACTCATCATCCAAAAGGAGCTCCCCAGCCCTAGGCCTTGTTTCAGTAATTTTTCGGCTGCTGGAATCTATTTCACGCGTTCCCACGCTCTCCATCACCGTCACTGGACTGTACTGGAAAATAGTCCAGTGAAGGAAGAAGAAGGTAAAAGCGTGTTTCACGAACACGCTTTCTTCAATTTCTTTTAAAGCGTGTTTGTGAAACACGTTTTCTTCTTGCTAGGAAGTCTTTTGCCAAGTCCATGGTGACACCAGCCATGGTAGCGCCAACGTGTCGACACGTCACTCATCTGACCTTACCCCACAGCCATGTCACCTGTCACGTCAACCCTATAGTGCCACGTCACCTGCCCGTCATTTGCCATTTCATCCATTTTGTCCCATCATCTGCCACGTCATTGCCACTTCAGCGGTTTACAATCCCTACTTCAGCCTTGGGTTGATTTGGTTCGGTTCACTGGTCAGTAATTTTTTATCTGGTTCAGGCTATTTTTGACCGATTTTCTCCCGGTTTAGTTCGATTCCCTACATTTTTCGGTCTTCTGAGTTCAACCTTATGCTCGGTTTTCTGTGATTCTTCTTAGAAAGTAGTATTTCTTTATTCCGTTACTTACTTTATTTTTTATTTTTTGGCTTTCAATTGTTATTTTCCTACCATGGCTCAATCAGATGTGTCCCATCCTATTTCAACTACATTGGACGGACCTAATTATGTTTCATGGGTTTAAGATATGCAAAGTTTCCTCAAAGGTCAAAAATTGTGGACATCGTATTGTTGATGTATCTACAGTTGTTCCAACACAACTAGAAGGCGAATCGATTACCAAATTCAATGATCGCTTTGAAGATTGGGACAGTAAGAATCATCAAATTATTACCTGAATCCGCAACACCACTATTCATTCCATACGTCAACAATTTGGGCATTTTAACACTGCCAAGGAATTATGAAATTTTCTTGACCATCGATATACTGTCAAAGGTCTTGCGAGTCAATATTAACTTTTGACTGCCTTATATCATATGAAACAGGAGCCTCATCAACCTGTTCATTCCTTTATCGCTACTCTTAGTAGTCTTTAGGATCAACTGGCGCTTTCGGATCCGTCCTGGAAATGCTACAAAACAATCCGCTCTTTGAGATAATCAACGCTTGATGCTATTTTTCATGGGTCTTCATGATGACTTTGAACCTATTCGTGCATCGTTATTACATCGGTCTCCGTCTACCTACTCTTGAGACTGCCTTTTCAGAAGTCATTTTTGAGTAAAACTCGTTTTCGCTCTCTCAAGGCTGTCAGTTCTAATTCTGGACATCACTTCACTGAAACTGCTTTGGCCACATCAGCTCCATCAGATTCATCTCAACCAATGGAATGCCGTTATTGTCACGATCCTGATCATTGGATTTTAAATTGTCCTATTCGCATTTGTCATATTTGTCGTAAGAAATGACCTCGTCATTTTCAATCCAACTGTCCCAAGAATCCCAATCGCACTTCAGCAAAATTCGGACAGTTCTAACCTAAGTCTGGTCCATATCGTGCTGCTGCTACCACTGATGTTGGTGATATGCCTGCTGAATCTTCCTCTCCAACTATTATCCTCACTGATGTTGAATCAATGCTTAAACAGGTTTCGTTTAAATCTGCTCCATCTACTGCCCTTTCTATACACATCCAGATGTACTTCTTCTTGGTACTTCGATTCTGCTTGCAGTAATCATCTGACCTTCGATTCTCATATTTTTTCTTCACAGTTAACAAATTCTTCTTTATCACCTATCCATCGAGCTAATGGGATTAGATTCTACTATGCATGTTAGTCACATAGGTCATATCTATACATCAAATATTTCTATTTCTGATACTTTTCTTATTCCCTAACTCAAATTTAATCTTGTCTCTGTTGGTCAATTATGTGATTTGGGTTTGCATTTATTCTTTACACCGTTTGGATGTTCTGTGCAATATCCCCAGACGAGGAAGATTCTTGGGATAGGTCGTAAAGTTGGTCGTCTATTTGAGTTATTCACCTTCGGCTTCTGCCTCATTTATTTTCTACCTCCTGTTCTACTATTTCAACATCATCACTTGATTTATGACACTCCCGCCTTGGTCATTTTCCATTGGTCATTTAAATGCTTTAGTTTCTCAGGGCCGTCTAAATTTTGTTAAGAATGAACATTTTGAATGTGTTCCTTGTCAACTTGCAAAATATTATGGTTTACCTTTTAATAAAAGTGATTTTGTTGCTACTGCACCATTTGATCTTGTCCACTCTAATATTTGGGGACCTTCCCCAACACCCACAGATTTATGGATGGTTCCAAATATTTTGTTATTTTTGTTGATGACTATACATGATACACTTGGATTTATCTTATGAATCATAAATCTGACTTATCTAAAATTTATCGTGATTTTGCCACTATGATTCAAACTCAGTTCTCTAGTATCATCAAAGTTTTTCGTACAGACAATGCCATGGAATATAAAGAAAAGTCCTTTTTAGACTTTCTTCATCAAAATGGTACTGTTATTTATAGATCTTGTCCAGGTATCTCTCAACAGAATGGTCGCATTGAACGTAAACATAGGCACATCCTCGACACTACTCGTGCTCTACTAATTTCATCTTCTTGTCCTGAGAGGTTTTGGAGTGAAGCGGTACTTACTGCTATCTACACTATTAATAGGGTTCATTCCTCTGCCATTAACAATCAGACTCCCTATGAACATCTCTTTAAATCCCCTTGTGATTATACATCACTCAAAATTTTTGGTTGCGCTTGTTTTGTTCTTCTTCAACCCCATGAGCACAGCAAGTCAGAATCTCGTGCTTGCCTCTGTTTGTTTCTTAGGATATGGAATTGAGCATAAAGGCTATCGGTGTTGGGATCCTCAATCTCGCAGGCTTCTATATCTCATCATGTAATCTTTTGGGAGCATCAAATGTTCTCTTCCACGTCCAAGTTTCATCTTTCCCTTATTTCCTCTCAACATTTCTTTACTAATCCCTCGTTTGATCTTTTTTCTGATGAACATGCTGTAAATTCTCCAGTTGACTCCACCTCTGAATCTCCTATTGATGACTTCCATGGCTCTCAAGATCATGCTCCTGACGGTGATCCAGCCCCGGCTATGTCTCTAGAATTGTTTTATTCATTTCCAGAGACACCTATTTTTCGTCGATCTAAAAATGTAAGAGAAATTTCTTCTCGACTTCGTGACTTTCACTATTTTTCTACTATCTTATCTTTACATGAACCCATTTCTTACCGAGAAACTAGTTCTAATCCCATTTGACAACAAACTATGTTAGATGAGTTATAGGCACTTGATAAAATGCACGCTTGGGATCTAGTCGACCTACCTCCTGGAAAGTCTGCTGTTGGTTGTAAATGAGACTATTGAGCAATACAAAGCTCGTTTAGTTGCAAAAGGATTTGCTCAGGAGCACGTCATCGATTATGAGAAAACCTTTGCTCTTGTTGCATGTCTTACTTCCGTTCGTAGTTTACTTGCTGCTGCTGCTACTCGCACATGGTCCCTTTTCCAGTTGGATGTCAAGAATGCTTTTCTTAATGGTGATCTTATTAAAGATGTCAACATGAAACCACCTCCTGGTTATTCTCATCCGCCGAACAAAGTCTGCAAACTTCGTCGAGCTCTCTATGGTCTTAAACAAGCTCCTCGAGCTTGGTTCTCCAAGTTTAGTTCTACCATTTGTCAGCTTGGGTTTACTTCCAGTCCTTATGATTCAGCTCTATTTCATCGAGTATCTGATCATGGTACTATTCTTTTATTATTGTATGTGGATGACATGATTGTATGATAACCGGCGATGGTATTGTTGTCATCACTGATCTCAAAAATCATCTTCATCAGCATTTTGAGATGAAGAATTTGGGTCTCTTGAGTTATTTTCTTGGCCTTGAGGTTTTGTCCAACTCTGATGGTTACTTCCTCACTCAAGCTAAGTATGCTTCTAATCTTCTTGCTCGTGCCGACCTCACAGTTCATACTATTGCCTAAACTCCTATTAAAACTAATGCTCGTTTTACTCCTACTGATGGATCTCTTCTCTCTGATCCTACTTTATATTGTCAGCTCGTGGGTAGTTTAGTCTATCTTACTGTCACTCGCCCTGACATTGCTTATGTTGTTCATGTTGTCAGTCAGTTTATGGCAACTCTACAGACAACTCATTATGCTGCTGTTCTACGCATTTTGCGATATATCAAGGATACCCCCTTTCATGGTCTTTATTTTTCTTCCCGTTCTCCGCTTGATCTACATGCATACTCTGATGCTGATTGGTCTGGCGATCCAACAGACAGACGATCTATTCCTACTGGTTATTGCTTCTTTCTTGGTATTTCTCTCATCTCTTGGAGGAGCAAAGAGACTGTCACTTCTCGTTCTAGTACTGAAACCGAATATCGGGCTATGACTGATACTACTCAAGAACTTGTTTGGCTTCGCTGGTTACTCCAAATAACAGGAGATAATAAGTTGTCTGTAGAGTTGCCATAAACCTGTCTCTTATACACATCTAGATGTGTATAAGAGACAGATAGAATATTTTTCACTTTCGTATAGTGATGTCATTTTGTTCGCCAACATCTAGTTTATGGTACTCTTCAGTTACAATCTATGGAACAAACTGATGAAAAGACTGTTGATATCTTCACTAAGGCTCATCCACCTGGTCATTTTCATGCTCTTTGTTCCAAACTCCAGTTGGTTTGCGTTCAACCGCCTTGAGTTTGGGGGAGGATGTTAACATATTTAACATATTTACCTTTTAATGTATATGTTAGGAATATGTTTAGTTGTATATATTTGTTAAGTGTATATTCTATTGAAAATTTCTTAATTATAGATCTTGATTAGCAAGACATTCCTTATTTGTTTCATAGGGTACTCTATTTAAGAGAATTTTTTATATTATTATACTTAGACAAGAAATATAATTCTTCTTCAAAGATGTTCATTTTAAGTTTTCAAGAGAACATTATGCAGATACATATTGCATAATGAACTGTCTGAAAACTTAAAACAAGATGGCTTTAGAGTACAAAAGATTTGTATAAATCCAATGTTTTGAAAATCGGACTAGGCATTGAATCGGTTATTGTTCGGTCATGTTCAACTGGTCCGACCGGTTGAACTTGCCGGTTCACTATTTAGTTTTTTTTTTTACTACCAAAGTGTAATATAATTTAAAATGACCTAAAATATATTTATATAAAATCTAAAATAGAAGTGAAACACAATTTTATAGAATTATATTCCTAATATCCAAAAATACTGATCAAATTTCTAATAAGAAAATGAAAATTTGTACAAAAATGAGTATAAAAAAGATTAAAAAATATTATAATAATTTAATAGTTTAGCCTTTGGTATGTTCAATGTTTTGCCATTTTAGAGTTTATTTCATGATTTTTTAATTTTTCTCTTTATTTAAATCATTTTTTATTCTGAAATTTAAAAAATCACCAAAACCGGTTCAACCGATTTTTTACCAGTTATCCAATTTTTTACCGGTTCTGTCCGATTTTTTAGATAGACCGGATATATAGTTGGACCGAACTGGTAGATCTTCCGGTTCGTTGTCCGACCGATCGAATTAGTCGACCCGGTCCGATTTTCAAAACATTGCATAAAGCATGAGTTGGTCATGTAGCCTTTGCCTCCGTTAAGTGTTAGAAAGAAAACCATTCCTTTTATTTTGGACTAGCTAGTTTCTAAGAAAATACTTTACTTGCTTATCTTGAGTTTTTTTCTTCTTTTTCCCATGGCCGTTTGCCTTCCCCAGTGTAACAAGTTCAAAAGTCCTGAATCTAATAATTTTAGCTAATACACTTAAAATTTCCTGCTATTTCTATGTTGGTATTAATGCTATCACGTATTGTTTGGTTTGGAACATTATCACAAGATAGTAAGTTTAATAGTAGTAGCATATATTTTAGTAATAATTAGTATGGCAGCACGTGATTTGCATGTTTAAAAATACTAATTATTTGGTTTTTATTACTATGAATTTAGTAGTAAAACATATTTAGAAATACTAATTATTTGAATTTTTATTTCACTTTATTTGTCTCTTATATAATTTCTGCTTTATATTTAACTAAGTGAATTTTTTTTTGTCAAATATTAACCTAGTTGATATATATTTAGCTCACGTGAGTATAGAAAAATAATTGCTCATAAGTGATTTTTTATGTATTTTTTTATATATATTTTGTTGGAAACATAAGAAATCTGTTCACTTTAATTAGTTCAAACAATTTCATGAAATCTAAATAACTATGCCTTGCGAATAACACAACTACTTTGCAATTTTATAGACAAAACTCCATTTCTCGGTTGAGAATTATTGAAGTATTTTTCTATTAGTTTATTAGTATTCTGTACAACTTTGAAGATAGGAAAAGTCGAAAGAATTATCAAACTGGAGCACAATGTATAATATGAAATAGTTTTGGAATTTATCATTTTATCTACCAAATGTAAAGTTTAGTTATCAAAGAAGGAAATATGGACTTCAAAAAATGTTGACAAATTTTGGAGTTTATTGGAATCCTTTATTCTATTCAAATGTTCAAATGTTCAAATGTTCAAATGTTCAAATGTTCAAATGTTCAAATGTTATACTAACAATTTTGGATTTATCAAGCATTAGGGTATTTGATTATTCTTAAATCTCTAGACCTCTCTTGGAACTAACTTGAAGAAACTATTCGTATACAAATACTAAATTGTAATTTTTAATTTAAGAAATAAAGATTTCTCCTAGATATGTAGTTTTCACAACTATACGAAAGTGAAAAATATTCTATCATTTGGTAAGTTACGGTGTGAAATTTATTGATTAATCCATTATATTAAAACTTATCAATTTGAATAGTAGCAAATTGAGAGATAGATATTCAAGACTATAGATTTTATTTGATAAAATAAAATCAACCACATTTTCCACCCTTCTCTTACTCATCTAATCGGTTTAATAATAATCGAAAAGATAAATTCTACATTATAATTATTTTTAGTACACTACACAGAAGTCAAATTTTTTTAGCATATTTTGGACATTAAGTCTCATTCATCATGAAAAAGTTTAGACAACAACATTAGAGGCAAAATAAATAGCATTGGTGAAGAAAGGTGAATATGTTGACAATATTTATGTAGGATAACATCTGTTAATTCAATTTTAGATGACCTTGAGACTTTTTAAATAATTTATATCTCCTTTATTTATTTATTTATTTATTTTTTGTTTCCTTTTCTTTTTACATCTGAAATAGGAAAAGTTTTAAAATTATTCTCTTTGAAGAGTCTAAAAGATTTATACGTTATAAGTCCCACTATTTTTTTGTTATGATAAAATTCCTACTTCATTATTTCTTAATTTATAATCTAAAATTTTTTTTTCCCATACTTGTATAATTTCCAAAATTTATCTTTAGAAAAATGATACCACGTGGAACTCTCTATCCTACATAAAAATTTACCTCAAAAAAATTGATTCTAAGGATAAAGTAATTTATGCTGAAACTCATAACTTCGAGTAACCAGCGACTTTCTGAGCTAATGGTATTTTGCTGTGTCAGAATCCATTTTCAATTTGCAGATCAATTTAGAACATATTTTCAGTTTGGAGGGTCGAATTGAGAAATTTTTTTGGTTTTGGTGTCACGTTGGCTTGGTAGTAGGGCTAGTGTAAGTAAAGCACAGTTAGTCGCTTGATGCAACTGGCTTCAGACGTACCCACCCATTCCGTATGGGAAAGCATGTTCACAAAAGTAACGATAATAATTATTTTAGTAGTTCGCTCGGGGTTTCTTTGATTTTCAAAACATTTATTTTAGTTTGGAGGACCAAAATGAAACCTTTTCAATTTGGAGAACTATATTAGAATATTTTTTCAATTTGGAGGGTCAAATTGAGACTTTTTCAATTTAAAAGACCAAATTGATATTGTGTTTAGTTGTATGGCCAAAATGGTATTTAACCCTTTAAAATAGCCTTGTTTTTCTTCTTTTTCTTTTTTTTGAAATGATTTTTTTTTTCTTTGAATGGATTTGTTAATAAACTATTATTTTCTTTAATTGCATATAAGCATTGTCTAGTTTATTTATGATCGACAACTTGATAATAGTTATATGTGTAATTTCATTTGATGAGAAATTTTATTCAATTAACTTTTTTTTTAAATAAGAGACACTTAATGAAGTTTTAAAAAGGCTAGTTTTATTTCCTATTTTAACATAAAAAGTTTTTTTTTTCTCTTTAAGACTTCAAAAGTATAGCTAAAATGTGTAAATAAAATTTTCAAGTAAATTTTATTTCTTTATTATTGCTTGATTTGTAAAATCTATCCCAATAAAATTATTTCATACTTTTCTTTATTTTAGATTTTTAAAATTTGTTCACATAAGAAAATTTACGTCAGTTAAATTAATTTCCTAATATGAAGTCTTAAAAGCAAGTTGTATTTCCTATTTTACTCTTTGATGAGTATTTATATAAATGGCCAAAATAATTATAAAAAAGGCATTCAAGTTTGGGGACGTAACAAAATCATAAATATTATCATGAGGGTAAATTCAAAAAAAAAATTAAATCCTAAAATCAAACTCCCTCATTTATTATATTACTAATCTAAGAGTTCGTGCGTATTATTGATGGGTTACTTCGGACAGTAAATATTTGTATATTTTTGTTAAGATTTATCAAAGAAAAATTTTTCTTTTGAGTTAACAGAGGGATAATGGAGGCACTATAAATTTTATTTCAAAAATAATCGTTTTTAGTCTAACACGGATTTCATTTTTCAAGCACATTAAAATCTATTTTTAAAAGTTGTATAATTTGTGGTTGTCTCAAATAGTACCTCCAATGTGTTTCTTTCTTTTTTTTTTGCATTTTCTTTTAATAACATCAAAGTATTACTTTGAAAATATAGTTTCAATAAACTTATGCAATATGAGTTTGTATTTCTCTCCAAATTTTTCTACATGTATAATTATCTATGTTTGCTCAACTATTATGAACGCATTTTTAGGTGACTAATTAATACCAGTTAAAATTTTTTTAACAACTCTAAGTTTTTTCTAATTACATATCTTGATTTAATTTTCTTTTTTTCCTTCATTATTTGCCTTCGTCTTATTTTAAATCAACTAATTGTAACCATTATAATAATTAATTCAAGAAACAGACATTTGTTGCTTGATTATTTAAAGTTGAGATACAACCGACTATGCATTTAAATTGGACAAACAACTATCGAATTGGTTCTTTTTAAAGAACTATATCTTAAAACTTGAGACGTATTACAGGTTAGTCATACACCATAGCTATCTTTTCACATAATTATATTATCTTCAAACAGTATTCTCTAATAGGTATCATTTTTTTCTACAATTCAACAATAATGTAATTTATTAGGTCCAAGTCTAAATAAGAAAATAGGAATCTCTTAACATACTAAGCTATATTATAAAAATTAAAAATTGTGATTTTGTCAATTTATAATTCAACAGATTCCCATAAATAACTCAATTTATTACCTCATGCAGTTTTGAGAAAAGTGTTTGATATTTCAATACCATTTAGAAGAATACATTGTGCTAACTCTAAACCATAAGTTAAAACTTGTGCACGGGTAATCTCTAATACATACAAAGATTAAATTCAACTCGAACATGAAATCTGCAAGTCTTTCTACAGAAATCTAATAACAATGATAATGATAATTAGTCTGATAAAAAATTTGAAATCTTCTTGACAATGATAATAATAATTATTTTAATTATTTAAAATTAGATTAAATTAACTTTACGTACTTCATAGTGAGTCTCTTATAAATCAAATTTCACATCACAAATGAAAAGTCAAGATATCATGTATAGCAATTGAACAATAACTTAACCAAATCAGAAAGGTTAGAATGCATGAAATTACCTCAACTCATTAAAATTATATCAAATCCTTTCAATATCATTAGAAAAATATCTTTTGCTTCTTTTCCTTTGAATTTTCCTTTTGTTTTGTTAGAATCTGCAACTATTTTTCAACTTTTTTGGGTTTTCTCTATCTAGATCTATAGAAGAGATTGCAGATATCATACTGTCTCTTAGTTTAAACATAAGAATTCTTTCTCAAGTAATTTTATTTTATTGTAAATGTCCAAAATATTTTCGTTAATAGTTTATTGAAATTAAAGTTTTAAACGATTTATCTATTTTATTGGGAAGAGTCAAAGTGGAACAATTGTTATTTAATTTCAAAATTCATCTAAAAAATATTCTTTACTATTATTATTAAAAGACAAATGATATCTCTATTCCCCTGATAACTTCTTGCACATCCCTATCATTTTCTAATAACCAAAAAGGCTAAAAGACCATAATTTACATTACCATATTTTTATTTGTCTAATTTACACTTATTTCGAGGCCCACCTTACTCATTACATCTTCTTAGCTTTCAAATCTTTTCTCTTTCCACTATTCCTTCTCAAAAATTGAAAAATTATTTGATCAACTTATCATTATTATTATTATTATTATTTATGAATGTTGCAGTTTTGAAAAAGAGCAAAAATTATTTGATGCAATTTATATTGTTTTTGTTTTTGAATTCCAATTTAATGAACAGACTTTATGAGACTTATACATATTTTGCCTTGTATTGAAGCCACTTCTTTTATATTACAATCATGAATATTTTTTTTTAAAATTTTTTATGAGTGAAATTTTTGACAATATTTTTTTTTAATTTTTATTTTAATAATGGTTGCTTTCTTTCTAGGTATTATATGGATAAATTTTTTACTATTTTATTTCTTTTGAAAATCAATGTTGTTTGAGGTCATGTTGTCCAAATCATCAGAAGATTTCGATTTTGCACGGACTATTTAATTATAGTCAGTGTAGGTAATTGTTATGTGCAAAGACTATTTGATTTGCATGACAATCACGAGCATAAATTTAATTTTTCAAGAATGATTGGACTATATTTTTTTAAAATATAAAATGTCTATTTTATTTTAATTGTAAAAATAATAAGTAAAAAGAGCAATTAACATCTAGATAGGCCTAAGAGACAGGTGGTGTATAATTGTAGTAAAAAAGGAAACTTTTCTACGATCTTAAAAGAAAATTAATAAAAGGAAAATTATTTAAATCAAATTTAATTCCAATTATGAACCCTAAAATTGAGTTATATTTTCTTTTCTTTCTTTAGGTGCACTTTACATAAATAGCCTTAGTAATTATAAAAAAGATATTCAAGTTAAATGACTCATGTAGTTATTAAATTATATAGCAAGGGTAATTGCAGAAGAAAAAAAATCTAAAACACCTAATCAAACTCGTTTTTTAATATAGTATAGATATAGATAAGTTTACAATATATAACTATATCAATTTATATGTATTCATTATACACATTTTAAAATATTTAAGCTTTTCTCTTTTCTTTTTTGGTGGTTAATTGGTTTCAACTCAAAGTAAGATTTAATTAGTTACTAATCAAAACTTTATTAATCATGACATGAGTAAGCACAGTAATTATGGATATATGAAATTAAATTGAGGAAATTCGATCTCTGCAAACTCGAAACAACAAAAAGTAATATATATGTAATTGCATGTTTTATTTATTTATTTATTTAAAAGGTGCATTTTATTGATACAAATACTATTGCATCTTATACACATGCAAGGCATACTGGAAATGCACCCACGCATGCATGCATGCATACTTATTACTTCAAACCACACACAGACACACAGATACACACAAACACACACTAGATAATTAAAATAGAGGATTACACATTATAAGTACATCCACGAACTTAATTGGGAATTGGAAGAGATGGCATTTTGGCCCAATATTGGAGTTTCCTCGTCCGAGTCTCTGGGGCATCGGTAACCAATGCTGCATACAATCAATAATTCTGTTTTCTGGCCATCTTTAACTCGAATAAGTGCAGAAATCGACCAACGGATCACTAAACCAGCAACCAGTTCCACAAACTCCAGATTGGTCCCGTCCTTCTTGTTCTGTATGTCCACTGCAAATTGTCCGACTCGGATCACGGCTGTCCTTTGGGTTCATGATGTTAAACTGCCAATCAACTACTTGCACTTGCTGTAAAACCACAAAAATAAATAAATAAATAAAATAATGGAAGACATAGCTGTAAGATTAAAGAAATTAAAATTTGATAAAAATAATAATAATGATAAGTTATCTTAAAATGAAATCGATGATACTTATTTCAAGTTTTAATTCTAAACTCTTGCCAAAACCAATCCTCCACATAAAGTTTTAATTCTATAATTCTTGTACGGAATTATTTCTATTGTATTTTAAAAATTTTTAATAAATAGAATATCATTTGATTTTAAAATTTTATTGTACAAATTTTTAAAATTAATAGATGATGAAAATAAACATTAAAATTTGTATAACCTGTCTAGGACATAAAGCTTTTTGGGCCTCCAAATTGGCCATTTGTTGCCATAGCGTACCGTCCTTGGCTAAATTCAATATAGGATCCACTTCGGCTGACGGAAGTCCCCCAAGAATCAAATAAAAAAAGGTATAAATAAGTCCTTTTTTTTTTCTTTTGGCCATAAATATATAAATTTAAACATGCATGCAGAAATAATTAATAGATAAGATTTTAGGGGTCGAATGGAAAATTAATTCTTACCGTTGCCTGGGACTTGAGTCATTTTGTTCTCTGGATACTTATGAAAAGATTGATGAAGGTTGGTTGCTGAGCTTGAACGTGAGAAGCCTCGTATTTATAGGCCATTTTTTTGCACCTGAATGACCTTTATACCCTTGATCATATTGAAAATGCTAGTGTATGCCTTAAAGTCAATTTATATGAGAAATAAATTATAATCTTTATATTTATGCATATTTTTGTAATATGTCATTCTTTATCTATTTAGAAATATGATAAAATACATCGAATGAAATATACATACAAATATATATATATATTTATATATGAAAAATCATAAATTATTATGATCATAAGTTTTTCATCGTAGTTATATTTTATTGATAAATATCCCTAATCGTAGCGTTTAACACGGGTAGATTAGCACAAAATTGTACGTGGATGCTTATTGAGAATAAGTATATAGGATTAACTTGCAAAGCGTATTCCGTACGGATTACTATATAAATGCTAATGAATTAATTTTTTTTGTGATAATAATGTAATAATCCTTGAACTTGAGTTCATAAGTTTATCTTAATTATGAATTAGTATATTTTAACTCTATTAGTTGTTTACACTTGTCAAAACAAAGTGAGAAACAATTTAATTTAGGGATAATTTCAATGCCACCTCATCCCATATGTATAACGTTAATGGCTACCAAATTCAAAAACCTCACATCAAGAGAGGTGCATGTCACTGCCCTTTAATTGACTACAGGCCTACAACCTTACAATTAATTGAGTCTTACTACAATTATACAACACCGTCCAAACGGAAAATATTGGTAGACAAAAATACCCCCAAAATTTGCCTAATACCTATTTTGTATGGGTGACTTTCATCTTGAGTGGGTGAAACTCCCACACTTATATATATATATATATATATAACCTTACCCAATATATATATATATATATATATATATGTTCCAAAAAGCTATATATCATCAATCAATCTTGTGAAAATTTTGAAGTAACTATTTGTGTGGATACCATTAGAGGACAGACGTTTGTGAGGTCGATAGATTGACATCCCAAATAGATTAGAGATTTTACCATGATTTTGAGTTATAATCTTTATACTTTTCTTGTACAACGTATAAATTAATCAAGGTGATATGTAGTAAGAAGTAAATATTTTAAATTACGCTTCATTTTGCATGATTTACTTTCTTACAGTAATATCAGAGCCACCATTAATTAACTTATGATACAGATATTTTTAATTGTTGTAATATTGAATTTGAAAAACTATACGATTTTTTGATGTTGTTTTACAAAATAGATGGTATAAGAAAAGTTTTTTTTCCTGCCAAGATTATATGTCGTCATTAGATAACTCAGCAGTGATGTCAATGGATGAATGAGCATGCTAACGTCAGCAGACGACATCAGATGACGTCACCAAATCTTGACTCGTGATTTTTGTCATTTTTAGTGATGTTTTGGATTTTGTCACTAAAAGTGCTTAAATTAGTTTAAGTTACTTTTTGTGACACTTAATTTTATACTTTCAAATTAAACATTTTCTAAATTTGATTTTAAATTTTGACAAATGTTGTTTAAAATTAATTGTTAATATTTAGAAACCTTATTTATTTTAACATGATTAAAATTTCGAAAGTAAAAAATTTTTGAAAATGTTTATTTAGTTCAATTGAGATTTAGAATTAGACAATTTGTTTAAATTTTAGTAATTTATTATTTTTCAATGAGATTGCAATTATGATGTATAGTGATCGAATTATTGATTAGATACTAAATGTGTTTTTCATGCTTTTATTTAATTGTTAAATTATATAATTGAATGATGGATAATTATGGATTCGAAACTAATGTGATTGTGTATAATTTAATTTGCTCAAATTCAATTGTTGTATACTTTTAAATGGAGCATGCGTGTCCTGCCTTTTTTTATTATTTTTGAGGCCAAATTATTTTTCTCAATCAACCTCTTAATGTAATTTTGAGATTTTTAAATTCAATCATGTAACGTACACAGAGGTAAGTTATATGATATGATTGAATATCCAAAATATTAGATAGAATTATATTTGTAATGTATAAGATGATGGAGACGGTGCAAAAGTACTGATGTCAGCAGTGACGTCATCTGATGACCTGGTAGCAAGATTATCCAAAATAAAGCCTACAAAATAGGACTTCAAATGGCTATATAATCTCTTGGGAAGAATAATTAGTAAATATTAGAGTTTCATTGAACTACTTTTCCGGTTTTCCCTGCTTAAATAAGATCGGTGTAGTCACCTCTGAGCACCATGTTAACATTATCAACAATGGAAGTTAACCATCTTCTGATACATACATTCTGAAACTTGAAAGCAATCTATGTCCCACAGCAGTGACTAAACAATTTTCCTGACAGAATAGGCTGAAACTAATATGAGCAACTATAAGCATATATATTAGCTAATGCAAAATCAGCTTCAGCCTCAACGCAAAAGAGATAGGATAGGAATCAACCCCGAAGAAGAAGAATCGCTGACATTATATAAAATCCCGTATCAAACAGATGATGAATGAGAATGCCGAATTCACCAAGAAATAATAAGTCTATGTTGCAATAGAACAAACCAGTTTTCCGAATCGATTTGTTGTGGCATCTCTGTAAATAGTTTTTCTTCAATTCCAGGCAGCAAGTTTAGTATAAAGGTGTCAAAACCGAACGTAAGCAACATGTTTTAGAGAAATAAGCATATAGCAGTAAACATCATTATAACAACTAAAAGATAAGAAGATTTTACAAAACTGGTTGAATTTTCTAAACAATTGAGTTCTTACCTTTTTCTTTGTCTATCCTTGAACTATCTGCATGACATTCAGCTGAGTGCGTGAGTAACATGCGTCATTAAGTTGAAATTGTCCATTAAATGCGTGTGTTGTTCACGCGCCCTAAAATCGTTAGTTTTATTGATGGTATCAGATTTTAGACTGACGTGGGAAAAATTAGATAGTTTGGGAAGCAAAGTGTTCAATAAAAAAAGTATAGGATGCAAAGTGAGAATCGTGTACAAGTTTAGGGGTGCAAAGTAGAGTTAGGCTGGATAAAATAACACCACGAGGGAGATGGTATTAATTATCTTGGAATGACTCCAAGATGGGTTAAGAAAAATTTTGACTAATTTACCCCTTATAAACTTTATGATCCTTTATTATATGATGTCATATTTGATTATAGAGGTATTCATGGATTAGACGTTAGATCCATATGCCCAATGGACGACCCAACCCAGTTTTATTGGGTCAAAGAAGGGAAAATTGCCTAATATTTGGTCCTTTTATAAGGGTATTCGACCAAATACATTTATGATAAATTTGAGTTCCAAAAAATTTTAAAAATAAAAAATTTGGCTACCTAATTACACAAATACCCCTAACATTAAGTAGAATAAGAGAAAAAGCCATTTAACATTAGGTTTAACATGTAAAATTACAAAATTAATTTTAAACAATAAAAAAGACCGCTTATTTTACATATACTCTGATAAATGAGTATAGATGGAGTAAAAGTTCCTTGTTATTAAGTCATAATATGTAAAATTACATAATTGACTCAATATATGCATTGGGTAAGGTTATATTGGGTCGCAAATTATTAATCCACTGATCGTAATACCCGAACCAGTAAGATTATCCGATTCAAATACCCAATTTTTATGATTCCAAATAGATCTAGTTAGCAGGTTTTTTTGAATTAGTGTATCGAGATAAACACTACTAATTATTCTATATAATAACAATTTATTTAATTCTCATATATTATTTTTAGTAGATTATAATTACAATAATATTATTTGAATACCAAAAGTAAAGTGCAAATTTAGGGATATATTGGTCAGTTGAATAGCGCATTCAATCTCAATTACACAGCATGAAATGCAAGATGGTTATTATTTTTAAGATATCCTATATAATTCTTATACACAATCAAACATGTGTATAAGAGACAGGAACAAATCAATCCTGATCACATCTAGATCCCGTATAATCTAGACACTGTAGATTTAGATACCTTATACAATTTAATATCAATCAAATACTGAATCACTGTACTAATCATCCGGGATAATTCATCCCAGGATTGATTTGTTCGAGGTTGAGACATCGTATCTCATCCAGTCAATGAACCAAACGGATCCTTAGGGTATATTACAAGCAACCTTTTGGTTTGGTTAATGCTCACAGTACCCCTTATGTTTTGCAAACTTACTATTTATCCTCTTGTGGTTTGGGTTAAAGTGAAACCGCTAAATATTTGGTTCAAGTGGTAGTTAGAAGACTAAAAAATTTTGATATAAAGGGTTATTTTAATCATTTAAAGCTTCTTATCGAGGTTAATTATGTATTTTAACTTATCCCTCATGGCGAAGGGTTTTTCTAGGCAGTAAAGGGGCAACAGTTTTAGGGCTAATTTTGACTTTTTGCTCAAATTCGTTAGTTTTTTAAATTTCCATCCATTTAAAAAAAAAAACAACCAAATTACAAAGGGACAGATTGTAGATTTACAAAACATAAAGGGTAACGTGAACATTAACCAAATCACGTGAAGATTCCTAGTAATTTACCTATACATTTATAAACAACGCCAATTCAAGAAAATGGTTGGGTCTCCAACAAGAAATTGCAAGTCACTTCCCGCAACTGTTTGGCCTTCAAGACAAATTGTAGTCATCTTATTAACATCTAATGCTGACATAAGTACTTTTGCACCGTCAGAATGTATGTATCAGAAGATGGTCTAACTTCCATTATTGACAATATCCATTCAATTCACATACCAGTTGTCAAAGACATCTGCAAGTTTGAAACTTACATTGTGTTTGATGCTACCAATGCTATGAATTAAGTGAAAAACATGTTTGGAGATACTAATTGTTTAAATTTTTAGTTTACTTTATTTTCTTCTTATATAATTTCTGCTTTTTATGTTTAACTAAGCTAACATATTTTTTTTTTATCAAATATTGACCAAGTTGATATATATTAAATTCACATGAATACAGAGAAATATTTGCTCATGCATTCAACAGCATGCAAATGTGTAATAGCACAACAGCACAACCAAAAGTGAACATATCCAACCAAAGGTTTTATTATTATTATTATTATTATAAAGTAGCCAAATTGGTAGAATTACTGATATTCAAGATGCATTGGTCCTTGCAAATGGAAAGCATAAGATCAAAAGCAGACAGTGAGAAATTCATCATTGGGTTTGGGAGAAAGGGATAAGGCAAGAGCATATGGATGCTTAGATGCCAAGGTACAGATAAGGTAATGAATGTGCAGTTATTTCTATGAAAATAAGTCAAAACAGGAGCACAAGAATTTTGTTGAAAGAGTGGAATATTTTTTGCTCTTAATGACTTAAAGATGCATTGGAATTTTTATGTATTTTCTTTAGATATACTTTGTTGGAGTATTTTTTCCATAAGTTCGTTGGTATTCTATACAACTTCGAAGATAGGAAAATTTTGAAGGATCGTCAAACTGGAGCAGAATATATGATATGAAATAGTATTAGAATTTATCATTATATCCATTCTGTAAATTTAGTAATCAAAGAGGGTAATGTAGTCTTGAAAAAATGTTGACGAATTTTGGAGTTTATTGGAATCCTTTCTTCTCTTCAAATGTTCAAGTCTTGTCCCAACAATTTTAGATTTATCAAGCATTAGGGTATTTGATCATTCTTGGATCTCTAGACCTCTCTTAGAACCAATTTGAAGGAACTATTCGTGTACAAATACTAAATTGCAATTTTTAATTTAAGAAATAAAGATTTCTCCTAAATATGTGAAGTTTGCACAACTATATGAAAGTGGAAAATATTCTACTATTTGGTAAGTTACGGCGTGAAATTTAATGATTAATCCACTATGTTAAAAGTATCAATCTATATAGTAGTAAATTGAAAAATAGATATGCAATATTGTAGTGTTTTATTTGATAAAATAAAATCAACCACATATAGCTACAATAGTT
This sequence comes from Cinchona pubescens, assembly GCA_025175665.1. Lineage (NCBI taxonomy): Eukaryota > Viridiplantae > Streptophyta > Magnoliopsida > Gentianales > Rubiaceae > Cinchona > Cinchona pubescens. Next base: position 3,198,086 of record JANKKI010000115.1, read on the forward strand.
ATCAATCGCACACTAATAATTCAAAAGTAAATTTATCAATTGGACGACTACATCATCGAATGTACGTGATTTGTTACTAAAATTTAATTAATAGCTGATTTGATATTCCTATTTTTAATATATAATTTATATAGTTATTAATATTTAATAAAGATGGTAATTTCCAAAGACAATAACAATCTTAAACTTTTTTTGTAGTAAGACAATAATTATCTATGAATAATTTTAGAGGAATATAATATAAAAACTAATTTTGATTATAGGCAAAGCGTAACTTGGATTAAATAGGTGCTAATTATTTATTGCGTGATATCAAAGGAAACAAAAAACAAAGTAAGAAATTGAAAGACAAGAAGTATGGTCTTTTTGAAAGTAAAGTGCATCTTAAGTGGTAAAACCTTTCTCTTATGATCTATTGGTCTGTGTTCGTGTCACTAATTAGTGGGAAAGGTATGTATTTTTTTAAAATGAGTATGGTATTTTAAGAAAAAAATAGGTGGATCTTATTTTTCACCCCCTCTCCTACTTATCCAATCGGATAAGTTAGTAATCATGTCTCTTATAGGTTCTATATGTGTATAATAGACATCTAAATGATAGGTATAAGATATTATATCTAGTTTTTAGTACACCACAGAGACAAGTTATTAGATGGATCAACAAATGTGACCCATTATTAACAATTTCTGATAACAATATTTAGCGGCAATTATGTAATCCAGTAATTGCGGTAATAACTGTCTTTCTTCAAAATTTTGACAACATCTATGAGGGATAACGTCATGTTAATTCAATTTTAGATGACCTTGAGGCTTGTTACAAACCAAAAGGTCGATTGTAATATTCTTTATTCACATTTAACTATGTATGTAAGAAGTTTTAAAATTGTCTTACAAGAGTCTAAAAGATTTATACTCGATAAGTTGATAACTCTAGAAAATTAGAATTATATATATCCTAAACTTGAGTATTTTTGCCTTAGTTTCGAGGATTTTCAGGTTTTAAGTATTATTTTTGTCAATTTGTGCTTTTATGTTCTAAAATGTGTTTGTTGTATTAATTCAGTATTTTTATGTTATTTTAGTATTTTTGTTTTATTAATAGAGTGTAATTATTTTTAGGGTTCATCGTAGAAAATTGCGTGACAATCAGACGAGAAATAGATCAAATTAAGCCGTCAAGCAACCATTGACTGTAGTCAAAATTTTGAAGAAAGAGTTATTGACCGCAGTTATTGGAGAAAATTTGCCGCTAGAACTTTGATCGCGCTTGTTAACCATGGTAAATAACTAGATGACCGTAGTAAATAAAAAAAAAAAAGAAGAAAGCTCATTAACCAGTAGTCTATAGGGAAATTCACGTGAATATCAGTAACTGTGGTCAAAATTATGAAGAAGGGATTTCGTTAATTGGTGTCTCCAAGATTTAAGTGACCAGGGTCATTGAGCGTGTCCTTATATCTTTCAGGGGCTAAAAAGTCCAGTTTTTGGCAAATTATGGCTAAAGCTCCTTCTTCCCAACCCTAGAATATAAATACATCTCTTAAACCTCCATAGAGTTCAAGTAGGAAATAGTGTTGAAGTAGAGTAGAAGTAGAGTAGAAGTAGTGTAGTTTAGTTCTCCTTCCCTTTTTCATCCCCATACGGAGAGGATTTTCCTAGATTAGATTAGATTTGATTTATCTTTCTTGTAATTTTCATTTCCTAACTAAAAGTTTAACTTTTTTAGTGGTAAGTACATTGCTCTTGGTTAAACTCCTTTAGTTAATCTTTAATTTCATATTTTCTTAGTTTAAGCAGTTTAATTGCTTTCATTACAAAGTTTTCTTACTTGCTTAGTTTAATTAGTTGTAGAATTAGTTCTTGTACTTTCTATTTAATTACTTTCTTTACGTGATTTCTTAATGTAATTATTAGATTAGTTCATTGACTTTCTTAGGTATAATTTGTAGTTTGATTAGCAAATTTGCATAGATTAGTTTATGTGCTTTTCGTATAATTACTTTCTTTACATGTTTACTTAGTTTATTGGGTGGATCAGTAAATCAGTTTTTTTTAATTGTGCTTCTTAATGTTAATTTCAGTTTAAGGTAATTAATTACTTTCTAAAAGTACTTTCTTTTTACATGCTTTCTCAAAATAGTCAATGGGCTTTCTTTAATTGTTCTTGCTTAATAATAATTGCTAGTTTAGATTTGCTCGCTTAAGATGCTTTCCTTGTTACTAGCTTTCTTTAATTGCTTTCTAAAATGCTTTCTCTTTTCATACTATCTTTAATTGCTTTCACAAAAATGCTTTCTTTAGTGTTGATGTTTACTCTAAATTGCTTTCCTAGCCTTTAAATTGCTTTACTACTTAGTTCTTTAATGCAAGTTGTAGCTTAATCTTTTCTTAAAAATCAACCACATCAACTAATAATCTAACCAAATAATCGGTAATCATCAATTCTTGTGTGTTCGATCCCTACTATGCTTTACTAGTTGACAGACGTATACTTGCGGGATCCCGCTTAGTTAATGGTAAGATTTAGGCATTTTTGTAAATATTATAACTAGGTGCCTTTTTTAAAAGGCATCATCTTATACACAACTTTTTTTTTTGTTTGGATAATTCCTACTATTATTTAACTTAATTCCTAATAAAAAAGTTTTTTTTTTTTCCTATACTTGTACAAATTTTAAAATTTATCTTTAGAAAAATGATACCACATAGAACTCTCTATTCTACAAAAAAATCTTATTCTAACTATAAAGTAATCATTAAGATCGAAACCTATTTTTAAACTTGTGTGTTTTATAGGGTTAATGGCATTTTATTGTATCGATTACATTTCCAATTTGGAGAGCAAATTAGAACATATTGTCTATTTTGGCTGAATTGAGAATCTTTTAGTTTTGGGGCCACATTGGCCTGGTAGTAGGGCTAGTGTAAGTAAAACGTAGTTGGTCGCTTGATACTACTGACCTCGGGCGTACCCACCCATACTGATGTCTAGAGGTCCACAAAATTAACATTAATAATTATTTTGGTAGTTCGCTCGGGCTTTCTTTGATTTTCAAAACATTTGTTTTAGCTTAGAGGGCGAAAATGAGTTTTTTTTTTTTTTTTCAATTTGGGGGGACTATATTATAAATTTTTATTTATTTATTTGGAAGGTCAAATTGAGATCTTTTCAATTTAAAAGACAATATTGATATATTGTTTAGTTTTATGGCCAAAATGGTATTTAACCTTTTAAAATAGCCTTGTTTTTCTTCTTTTTTTTAAATGAATTTTTTCTTTTTCTTTTAATAGATCTATTAATACAACTATTAATTTATTTTATTGCATAAAAGCACAAATTGACTATTAATGTATCTACAACCTATATATGTTATCTGTCTCTTATACACATCTAGATGTGTATAAGAGACAGCATATGCGGTCAATAACTTCTATTTTCTAGTATGAAGTGTTAAAAGTTGGTTGTATTTCCTATTTTACTCTTTACGGAGTATTTACATAAATAGTGTAAACAATTATAAAAAAAGACATTCAAGTTTGGGGATGTAACAAAGTCATTGAATTTTATAGTAACGGTAAATTTTGAAATAAAATCTAAATCATTAAATCAAATTCTCTCATTTATTATTATATAACAGATGGATAAGTCAACAATATATATATATATATATATATATATATATGTATATAGGAAAATTCTACAGTCTCTTTTAGGGAACCATTCCCTTGTGCTTTAAGGGCTTGTACAGTACAATACTATGTTCTTTAAAAACTTGCACTGTACAAGTTCTTAAGGCCAAGGGAATAGTTTCCTCAACGTGACTGTGGAAATAGACATATCTATAAAAAAATATATGTTATATTAATTTTAAAAATATTTTATATACATATAGATTGTATAAGAGACTGTTCTTATACACATCTAGATAGTGTATAAAACAGTTATAATATGAGACATCGAATGGTCCCGCTTCCTTTGCAAATTTTTCGGTCCTTTGCAAATTTAATTAGTTACTAATCACGGCAGGGTCTTTTGGGTCCACGATGATAAGAGGCGAATCACCTATTTTCATTGCTTTTAAACCACAAAAATAAATAAAATAAAATTATATTGTACAAATTTTTAAAATCTGACGGATTAAGTCTCTCAAGGGTAATACGTAGAACTTTCCTTTATTTTAGCAATTATTATTAAAATTTAAAATTTATATAATCATGTCCCGAGACAAAGCTTTTGGGACTTCAAATTGGCCATTTGTTTCCATAGCGTACCTCAGCTAAATTCAATGTAGAACATACTACTGCACGGAAGTCCCTCCACTAATTTCCACCAAGAAAACAGTAGCATAAATAAGTATTTTTTTTTTGCCATAAATATATAAATTTAAACATGCATGTATGGCTGTCTCTAATACACATCTCTTATGTGTGTAAAAAGACAGTACCGATGATTATAGGTTCCATGAAAGCTGGAATTACAACCGGAACCAGAATCTTGGGAGCCAGTTTCGGTTCATACCCGGTTACGTCCTGTTTCTGGTCCCCATCTCCGGTCATAGTTCCGATTTTGGATTCTTTTTAAGTAAATGTACATTTTGGAAAATATTCAAGAATTCAATAAAAGCTAAGACGAGAAACAAAAAATTACAGCTTTTAATAAATTTTAATTATGGTCTTTGTTTTTGAAAAAAAGGTACACTATTACATCATTTATCGAACCATTAAAAATTTAAGTAAAGATACATTTTAGATAATCTATAGTAAAAGATAATCTAAATAAAAATTAAATGCATCAATTACATTAGCCTATATATATATATATAAATATATCATCTTGAACCAGACTGCTAGTTATAATGAGAAACAAAAATTTATATTTTGTTTATATTTCAATTATAGACTTTGTTTTTAGAAAAAAAAAAAGTACATTATATCATCATTTATTGAACCATTAAAAACTAAAGTAAATATACATTTTAGATAATCCATACTAAAGGATAATCTAAAGAAAAATTAAATGCATCAAATACTTTGGCCAATATATATTTATATTTTTTTTCTTTTATTTTTTTATGGTTCCCGGTTCCGGTTTCAAAAAATAAAGCACCGAAACCAGAACCTTGTACATGGTTCTGAATCTGGTTCCAAGAACCACCAACTACGATTCCGGTTCCAATTTCAGAACCGCCAGTTTCTGGCAGTCTGGTTCCAGAACTGTTGCCACCCCATGAAACTTTAGGGGTAGAAAAGAAAATTAATACTCACTGTAGTTGGCTGAGTACTTATGAATAGATTGATGAAGGTTCGTTGCTGAGCTTGAACGTGAGAAGCCTCGTATTTATAGGCCATTTTTTGAACCTGAATGACCTTTATACCCTTGATCATATTGGAAATGTTATTGTATGTCTTAAAACCAATTTACTTTAGAGATAAATCATTTGGATGCTTATTGAGAATAAATGCATCGGGTTGACCTACTAATAGTATTCCACACGGATTATTATCCAAATGTTAGTAAATTAATAGCTTTGAGATAGTAGTGTAATGACCCTTGGATTTGAGATCATGAATTTATCTTGATTGTAGATTATTGTATTTTGCCTCTATTAGTTGTTACTCTTAATGAATTGTACATACTATAGAGTTCGGGTATAGTGTGAATCATGAAAAGATAATATATGACCGATATAGGATTTACCATTCTTTATAGTTGGAGAGCATATTCTAGTATGGTACCTTCTTAAAATACAACTCAAAAATCTTTGCACAATGTGAAAATTAGAATTACAAGTGTCTTAAGTTCTATTGCAAGTGAATTGTATTTTGAAAAGAAGTAAATTAATTAGTACAATATGAGTTGACATTATATCTGTACTCTTGAATTAATCGGGATGTAATGTGGTAGAAGGATAATAATTACATGGGATGTAAATCAGAGATAGGCGAAGTCAAACCACTTGACATGTCTCAACATTTGGGCAGTCATGATGCTTTGTTAGAAATTAATCTTGATCTATAAATGTAAATTAATTCATCAGTGAATTAATAATAAATTAAAATTATTTAATGTATCTAATCCAAATTAATTTAGGATTATAATTTATCTACTCTTAAATAATTTAGGATTGTAATTTATTCTTATTATCAATGTAAATGAGAACCTAAAGAGTCATCTATACACATTTTAAGATGATTAATTCGGAATTAAATTGATTATTTGATAAGTATGAAATACTTATAAGTTAATTTATGAGATAAATTAACTTTTTAAACTTAATTATACATAAATCATAAATTTTAAGTGCTAATATGTAATATGTTAGAACTCCTAAAATTTCATAACTTAACTTTTTAAACTTAATTATAAATAAATCATAAATTTTAAGTGCTAATATGTAATGTGTTAGAACTCCTAAAATTTTATACCTATAGTTAAGTCCTAAGTTGAATATAATTCTAGGACTATAAGATACATATATATATATATATATTTGTCTCTCGGACAGGTTATATATATATATATATATATATATATATTATCAAGAGTCGCGTTACGCGCGACTATGCCCAGATTGGGGTGAATCTAATAGATAAATAGTATATAGACTTTCCTAATATGAAACGTTTTCACCAAAGATTCAAAATAATGTCAACATGAACACAACTCGTGCTGTCCTAAACCTTACAATAAAAATTCAATCCTGAATCTACAAAACATTCATTCAACCAACATTTCATTTTCAATTAACTAGAACCATTGTAATGAAACGGAATTATCAAAAATAATGAGCACTTTGTTTTCAACATAATAACTACAATAATGTGAAGCTACCATTTCTTACATGCTATGTGTTAAATGATATGATTAATCAATGGAAGCTAAAAACTAATAGATTCAATTTTCCCTTCATTAGAGATTCCTTCTTCAATTTCATGAATATCCTTTAGTGCTAATGTAAACAGAACAATAACAATGGCCAACTAATTGCAGTAAGTGTCCAATTAACATTCCCAAGTAAAGAAATAACATTTATCCGAAACTATTCCCTTCCTTTTACTTCTCTTAAAACTAAAATCCGTGAAGAAAAACCAAGTACACTAAAATATATGAATACACTTGTCAAAACATAGTGAAACAATTTCATTTAAATTTCACGCCGTATGGCACAAAATAGGTTTATGATAACGTTAATGGCTGCCAAGTTCAAAAACTTCGGCCCACTAATGCACATCAAGAGAGTTGCATGTCACTACCAATTAATTGACTACAGGCCTACAACCATTAATTGAGTCTTACTACAATTATACACCACCGTCCAAACGGAAAAGATTGGTAGACAAAAATACCCCCCAAAATTTGCCTAATACCTATTTTGCATAGGTGACCTTTCATCTTAAGTTGGTGAAACTTCCACAATTTTATATATATATATGCCAAAAAGCTATATATCGTCAATCAATTTTGTGAAAATTCTGAAGTAACTATTTGTGTAGATGCCATTAGAGGCCAAATGTTTGTGCGGCTGGTGGATAGGCATCCCAAATAGATTAAGATTTTATTGTGATTTTGAGTTATAATCTATATAATTTTCTTGTAAAACGTATAAATTAATCAAGGTGATCCGTGGCAAGAAGTAAATATTTTAAATTACTCTTCATTTTGCATGATTTACTTTCTTACAGTGAAATATTAGAGCCACCATTAATTAACTTATGATGTTGATATGTTTAGTTGTCATGGATATTGAATTTGTTCAAACTATATGATTTTTTGATGTTGTTTTTGAAAATATTGGAGGAAAAAAAGTTTTTTTCTTTTCTGTGAAGATGCTGATGTCGTCATCAGATAACATCAACAGTGACGTCAGCAGATGATGTGAGCATGCTGATGTTAGCAGATGACATCACATGACATCACCAAATCTTGACTTGTGGTTTTTGTCACTTTTAGTGACATTTTGGTTTTTGTCACTAAAAGTGCTTAAATTAGTTAAGTTACTTTTTGTGACACTCAATTTTATATTTTAAAATTAAAGGTTATTCTAAATTTTGTTTTTGAAAACAGTAATTAATTTTTGACAAATGTTGTTTAAAATTAATTGTTAATATTTAGAAACCTTATTTATTTTAATATGATTAAAATTTTAAAAGTACAAAATTTTTGAAAATATTTATTTAATTCAATTGATGCATTAGAATTAGAAAATTTGTTTAAATTATAGTATTTTACTATTTTTCAATGAGATTGGAATTTAATAAAAGTTCAAAAAAATTTAGAAATTGTTTCTAATATAATTTTTGAAATTCTATTATTTAAAATATTTAATTTCTAATGAGATTCGAAAACTCCATAACATATTTTCATAAACAATTCAAAAATGATTTTTTCAATGAGATTGCAATTATGATGTATAGTGATTAATTATTAGATACTAAATGGGTTTTTCACGCTTATATTTAATTGTTAAATTATATAATTGAATGATGGATGATTATGGATTTAAAACTAATGTGATTGTGTACAGTTTAATTTGTTAAAATTCAATGGTTGTAAACTTTTAAATGGAGCATGCGTGTCCTGTCTTTCTCTATTATTCTAGATGTAATTCTTTTTTCATCTCAATCCCCTCTAATATAACTCGAGATTTCTTCATGTGATGTACACAGATGTAGGTTAGGGATAGAATTGAATATCTTTTAAAACATATTTAAATAAAATTACATTTTTAATGTACAAGATGATGATAATGGTGCAAAAATACTAACGTGAGCAATGACATCAACATGTGACGCCAGATGTGACGTCATCTGATTTGTTGTGGCAGCCCTGTAAATAGTTTTTCTTCAATTCCAGGAGGCAAGTTTAGTATAAAGGTGTCAAAACCGAATGTAAGCAGCATGTGCTAGAAAAATAAGCATAGTAGTAAACCTCATTATAACAACTAAAAGAGAAGATGACAAAAGTGGTTGAATTTTCTAAACAAGTGAGTTCTTACCTTTTCTTTATGTGTCCTGGAACTATCTGCTTGACTTTGGGCCGACTTAACAAGTTCTTCTAAAAAAGCACCAACTCTTTTAAATCAATAGTAACAAGCTTACATATTATCAGAATGCTTAAAGGTTCATCGCCCCAGTTATTTCACTACCACAAGCTAAATTAAATCACTCATTACTACGTCTTTTTTAGCGACACAAAATATTATTCGAACATTATATAACACTAAACATTGCAAGCAACAATTAAATATCGATACTATAAGATCCCATAGTATTGCTGTAACACTTGCAACTTGTTTTTTCTCCATAAACCTCCATTACTGATGTCCTAAAGGAGCAGTTTGTATCCCTCTGAAAGAAAATCATCACTGAGAGAAATAGTAAGCAACATTAAGCCCCAAGTCATATTGAATACTCGGGTAGGGGATGTATAAGATGGAAGACCACAAATGATTTTTGTTTCTTTTGGTGTAAAAACCCAATCCATGAGGAGACAAACTCAAATCTTCATATTGCAGAGAACATTATGCAGATATGTATTGCTGAGATGCTGAAAACTGAAAACAAGAGGATCAGATTGTAAAAGAGATCTTAAAACATGAGTTGGTCATGTAGCCTTTGCCTCCCGTAGAAAGAAAACCATTCCTTCTATTTTGGAGTTTGGACTAGTTTCTAAGAAAATACTTCGCTTGCTATCTTGAGTTTTTTTTCTTCTTGTTCCCCTATGATCGTTTGCCTTACCAAGTGTAACAAGTTCAAAAGTCCCGAATCCAATAATTTTAGCTGATACTCTTTAAAGTTCGTATTACTGTGATAATAGATGTGTAAAAATATATGCTACTACTATTAAACTTACAATCTTATGATAATGTTCCAAACCAAATCTACATGCACATCTATAACTCCTGTAACAACACATCTAAAACACGTGTTTCACACGTTTAAAAATATTAATCATTTGATTTTTATTACTGTAAAGAAAATGAGATGGTAAAAGTTTGTAAGTTCCTATAGATAAAAGACAATTTTCCACCACACATTGCAAGTTCCCATGATACTTGCTACCCTTAGTTCCGGTTATCCAACTAATTTGCTAAAGACCATCTAGTTTTTTATTTATTGTCACATAAGCCCTTCTTGTCTTGCCATTAGCTATTTGTTTTTATTTTTTGTTTTTTTTCCGTTTGGACGGTATATTCCATTTTTAAAGTTTTGTCACATGGCCCCATTGTCTTAACAGCGTTTGCAGTATTAGTTGTTACTATTCAACACTTCATTTTTTTCTACAAAGATTTTTTTTTACCCTTCTTTTGTTCAAAACTTCTATTGACTTCTCTTATTTAAGTTGGATGTATAAATTAATTGCTTACTTGTTTACAGTCTTTTTACTTTATTTGTTACTTAAACAATAATAGTATCCTTCCTCACAATCTATTTTACACATAAATTTTTTAAACATTAATAATACAAAATTTTGATATAATATTCTCTAATTCTTATAGACAAAACTAATAAGTACAAAATAGTCCAAATCAAATTTAAACCTTTGTCAAATAGCTATTGTCATTTAACTATAACTATGAGCATGATAAAGATAAAATTTTTTAGAACATACAATGTTTGGAAGTGTATTACCCTTAAATAGTAACAATTAGTCAATGACTTTAAACTATAATTTCTAATACATTTAGTGCCTGTTTGGTTAATGAGATAATGTGGTATTGAATAATTAATCCCATGTCATCCTATATTTAGTTGGTTTTTTTGGCATGTGATTGTTATCCCAATTAATAAATTTAATCCCTTGTAGAAGGGATAAAATAATACTACGAGAGAGGTGGTATTAATTATCCTAGTTGACTCCTAGGCGGGATAACAAAAATTTTGACTAATTTACCCCTAATAAACCTTATGACCCTACAACATATGATGTCATGTTGGATTGTAGGGGTATTCACGGATTGGATGTTAGGTCCAGATGTCCAATGGGCGTCCCAACCTAGTTTTAATGAGTCAAGAGAAAATTGCCTGATACTCGGTACTTTTACAAGGGTATTTGACCAAATACATTTATGGCAATTGTATGTTCCAAAAAATTAAAAAATTGAATCATTCGGTACCTAATTACACAAATACCTCTAAAATTAAGTAGAATAAGAGAAAATGTCATTTAATATTAGGTTTAATATGTAAAATTACAAAATTAATTTTAAAAAATAAAAAGACAGCTTGTTATACCTATACTCCTGTAATACATGAGTATAGGTGGAGTAAAAGTTCCTTATTATTAGGTCATGATATGTAAAATTAAATAATTGATTCAATATATGAATTGGGTTGGGTTATATTGGGTTGCAAACTATTAATCCACTGATCATAATACCTGAACTAGTAAGATTATTCAAATCAGATATCCAACTTTTATGGTTCAAATAGACCAGGTTAATAGGTTTTTTTGGATTAGTGCGTCGAGATGGACACCGCTAATTATTTTACATAATAACAATTTATTTAATTCTCACATTTATTTTTAGCATATTATAATGACAATAATATTATTTGATTACCAAAAATAAAGTGCAAATTTAGGGGAATATTGATCAATAAAATAGTAATTCGATCTCATATGATCCCCAACCAAATGCAAAATGGTTTTTATTTTTAAGATATCTGATACAACTCAATATCAATTAAACACTAGATAACTAGAATAATCATGTAGAGATGATTCATCCTAGGATTAATTTGTCCGAGGATACACATTGATTTCACTAGACATCCTAGCTCATCCAGTTAGTGAACCAAATTGACCCTTAGGGTATATTAAAAGCAACCCTTTGATTTGGTTAATATTCATGTTAACCCTTATGCTTTGCAAGCCTATTATTTACCCTCTTGTGGTTTGGGTTAAAGTGAAACCGGAAAATATTCTATTAAGTGACAGTTAGGAAATTGAAAATTTTTTATATAAAAGGTTATTTTAGTCATTTAAAACCTCTTATCAAGGTTAGTTATGTATTTTAACCTAAAACATAACCCTTCCTCCTGGTGTAGGGTTTTTCTAGGTAGTGGAGGGTAATAGGTTTAAGGGTAATTTTGACTCCTTGCTCAAATTTTAAGTTTTTTTAACTTTCTATCCATTTTACAAAAATACCGAAGGACAAGGGGACAGATTATAGATTTACAAAACATAAAGAGTAATGTGAATATTAGCCAAATCACGAGGAGGTTCCATATAATTTACCTATACATTTATAAACAACGCCAATCGAAGAAAGGTATGGTTTGGTCTCCAACAAGAAATTGCAAGTCACTTCCCGCAGCTGTTTGGCTTTGAATACAAATTACAGTAATTTAGTTATATTAGCATATTATGCTTATTGGACTTTTTTCAAAATCTAAAATAGTAGAGGTACTTTTTTGAAATTATATAAAACAGTATCCATTCAATTCACAACCGGTTGTCTAAGACATCTGTAAGTTTGAAACTTACAGCATCTTTGATGCTACTAGTTCTATGAATTAAGTATAAAAACATGTTTGGAGATATTAATTGTTTGAGTTTTTAGTTCGCTTTATTTTCCTCCTATATAATTTCTGCTCATAAGTGATTTTTATGTATTTTCTTTAGATATAGTTTATTGGAGTATTTTACCATAAATTCATTGGTACTTTGTACAACTTTGAAGATAGAAAAATTTTAAAGGATCGTCAAATTGGAGCACAATGTATGATATGAAATAGTATTAGAATTTATCATTATATCCATTCTATAAGTTTAGTAATTTTTCTTTCATTCAAATAGGGCAATGTGGTCTTGAAAAATGTTGACGAATTTTGGGGTTTATTAGAATCCTTTATTCTCTTCAAATGTTCAAGTGCTATCCTAACAATTTTGGATTTGTCAAACATTAGAGTATTTGATTATTCTTGAATATCTAGACCTCTCTTGGAACCAACTTGAAGGAACTATTTGTGTACAAATACTAAATTGTAATTTTTAATTTAGGAAATAAAGATTTATCCTAAATATATAGTTTGCACAACTATACGAATGTGAAAAGTATTCTTCCTTTTGGTAAGTTACAACGCAAAATTTAATGATTCATCCATTATGTTAAAAATCCCAATCTGTATGGTAGTAAATTTAAAAATAGATATTCAATACTATAGATTTTATTTGATAGAGTAAAATTAATCACATATAGTTGCAGTAGTTATCAACCTCTGAGTAATAACTCAAAAGTAACAATAGATATTCGTTATTGAAATTTTATTAAAGAAAGTGCACTTTAAGTAAAATCAAATTAGTAACTGATTTAATATCCTTGTTTTTGAATACATAATTTATACGGTTACTAATATTTAATAAAGATGGTTACAAGTCCAAAGACAATAACAATCATTTTTTGTAAGAAGACAAGAATTATCTATCAATAATTAGACTAATATAATATAGAAACTAATTTTGATTATAGGCAAAGCATAACTTGGATTAAATAGGTGCTAATTATTTAATGCATGAAAAGAGAACTAAAAGCAGAGTAAGAAATTGAAACATAAGGAGTATGGTATTTTTAAAAGCAAAGTGTATTTTGGGTAGTAAGACGCTTCCCCTATAATTTATTGGTCATGGGTTCGTATCACTAATTAGGGGAAAGGTATGCATTTAAAAAAATAATAATAAGTATGGTCTTTTAGGAAAACAAAATATGTGGATCATATTTTCACCCCCTCTCTTACACATCCAATTGGTTTAATAATAATTGAAAAAATAGGTTTTACATTACAGTTGTTTTTAATACCACCACACAAAAGTTAAATTTTTTAGCATATTCTGGACAATAAGTCCCATTCATCATTACAAAGTTTAAACAACAACATTAGAGGCAAAATAAATGGCATTGGCGAAGAATGGTGAATATGTTGACAATATCTATAAAGGATAACATCTGTTAATTCAATTTTAGATGACCTTGAGGTTTTTAAAGCAATTTATGTCTTTTTTATTCTTTTATTTCCTTTTCTTGTTACATCTAAAATAGGAAAAAGTTTTAAAATTTTGTCTTACAAGAGTCTAAAAGATTTATACTCGATAAGTTGATAACTCTAGAAAATTAGAATTATATATATCCTAAACTTGAGTATTTTTCCCTTAGTTTCGAGGATTTTCAGGTTTTAAGTATTAGTCCTACAAACTTAAAACACATACGAATAGAATTTAACAAATGGGTCCAATCCTTGTGGTATTTGGTTTAATTTCTACATTGCCTCCCTTAGACCAAGATTTTCATATCTCAACATTCCTAGACATTTTCTTTAACTTGACAAATGATTCCAACTTCAACGGTTTTGTAAAAATATCAACCACTTGATCTTCGGTCTTGCAATAATCAATGACAATTTCTTTATCTTAACCAACTCACAAATGAAATGAAACTTGATGTCAATGTGTTTGCTGCGTCCATGAAAAACAGTATTTTTTGTCAACTCGATAGCGGACTTGCTATCACAAAATATTTTTGTAAGACCCTCTTGCTTGTGTTGTAGAAACCCAAGCATTCTTCTCAACCATAGTGCTTGAGTAGCACTACTTGCTGCTGCCATGTACTCCGCTTTAGCTGTAGACAAAGCCACCACTTGTTGCTTCTTTGAAGACCAGGAAAACACACCATTACCCAAATTTTTTATGAGTGAAATTTTTTACAACATTTTTAAAATTTTTATTTTAATAATGGTTGCTTTCTTTCTAGGTATTATATAGATCATTTTTTACTATTTTATTTATGTTGAAAATCAATGTTGTTTGAGGTCATTTGTTGTCCAAATCATCAGAAGATTTAGATTTTGTACGGACTATTTAATTATAGTCAGTGTAGGTAATTGTTATGTGCATAGACTATTTGATTTGCATGACAATCAGGAGCATAACTTTATTAATCATGACATGAGTAAGCACAGTAATTATGGATACATGAAATTAAATTGAGGAAATTCGATCTCTGCAAACTCGAAACAACAAAAAGTAATATATATGTAATTGCATGTTTTATTTATTTATTTATTTAAAAGGTGCATTTTATTGATACAAATACTATTGCATCTTGAAGATGCAAGGCATACTGGAAATGCACCCACGCATGCATGCATGCATACTTATTACTTCAAACCACACACAGACACACAGATACACACAAACACACACTAGATAATTAAAATAGAGGATTACACATTATAAGTACATCCACGAACTTAATTGGGAATTGGAAGAGATGGCATTTTGGCCCAATATTGGAGTTTCCTCGTCCGAGTCTCTGGGGTGCATCGGTAACCAATGCTGCATACAATTCTGTTTTCTGGCCATCTTTAACTCGAATAAGTGCAGAAATCGACCAACGGATCACTAAACCAGCAACCAGTTCCACAAACTCCAGATTGGTCCCGTCCTTCTTGTTCTGTATGTCCACTGCAAATTGTCCGACTCGGATCACGGAAGGGTCCTTTGGGTTCATGATATTAAACCGCCAATCAACTACTTGCACTTGCTGTAAAACCACAAAAATAAATAAATAAATAAAATAATGGAAGACAAAGCTGTAAGATTAAAGAAATTAAAATTTGATAAAAATAATAATAATGATAAGTTATCTTAAAATGAAATCGATGATACTTATTTCAAGTTTTAATTCTAAACTCTTGCCAAAACCAATCCTCCACATAAAGTTTTAATTCTATAATTCTTGTACGGAATCATTTCTATTGTATTTTAAAAAATTTTAATAAATAGAATATCATTTGATTTTAAAATTTTATTGTACAAATATTTTAAAGATTTTAAAATTAATAGATGATTAAAATTTAAAATTTGTATAACCTGTCCAGGACATAAAGCTTTTTGGGCCTCCAAATTGGCCATTTGTTGCCATAGCGTACCGTCCTTGGCTAAATTCAATATAGGATCCACTTCGGCTGACGGAAGTCCCCCAACTATCAAATAAAAAAAGGTGTAAATAAGTTCTTTTTTTTTTTTTTTTTTTCTTTTGGCCATAAATATATAAATTTAAACATGCTTGCAGAAATAATTAATAGATAAGATTTTAGGGGTCGAATGGAAAATTAATTCTTACCGTTGCCTGGGACTTGAGTCATTTTGTTCTCTGGATACTTATGAAAAGATTGATGAAGGTTGGTTGCTGAACTTGAACGTGAGAAGCCTCGTATTTATAGGCCATTTTTTTGCACCTGAATGACCTTTATACCCTTGATCATGTTGAAAATGCTAGTGTATGCCTTAAAGTCAATTTATTTGAGAAATAAATTATAATCTTTATATTTATGCATAGTATATTTTTGTAATATGTCATTCTTTATCTATTTAATATGACAAAATACATCGAACGAAATATACATATATATATATATATATGAAAAATCATAAATTATTATGATCATAAGTTTTTCAACGTAGTTATATTTTATTCATAAATATCCCTAATCGTAGCGTTTGACACGGGTAGATTAGCACAAAATTGTACGTGGATGCTTATTGAGAATAAGTATATTGGATTAACTTGCAAAGCGTATTCCGTACGGATTATTATATAAATGCTAATGAATTAATTTTTTTTGTGATAATAATGTAATAATCCTTGAACTTGAGTTCATAAGTTTATCTTAATTATGAATTAGTATATTTTAACTTTATTAGTTGTTTACACTTGTCAAAACAAAGTGAGAAACAATTTAATTTAGGGATAATTTCAATGCAACCTCATCCCACATGTATAACGTTAATGGCTACCAAATTCAAAAACCTCACATCAAGAGAGGTGCATGTCACTGCCCTTTACATTGACTACAGGCCTACAACCATTAATTGAGTCTTACTACAATTATACACCACCGTCCAAACGGAAAAGATTGGTAGACAAAAATACGCCCAAAATTTGCCTAATACCTATTTTGCATAGGTGACTTTCATCTTGAGTGGGTGAAACTCCCACGATATATATACAGATATATATGTTCCAAAAAGCTACATATCATCAATCAATCTTGTGAAAATTCTGAAGGAACTATTTGTGTGGATACCATTAGAGGACAGACGTTTGTGAGGTCGATGGATTGACATCCCAAATAGATTAGAGATTTTACCATGATTTTGAGTTATAATCTTTATACTTTTCTTGTACAACGTATAAATTAATCAAGGTGATCTGTGGTAAGAAGTAAATATTTTAAATTACGCTTCATTTTGCATGATTTACTTTCTTACAGTAATATCAGAGCCACCATTAATTAACTTATGATATTGATATGTTTAGTTGTTGTGGATATTGAATTTGTTCAAACTAGAATATACGATTTTTTGATGTTGTTTTTGAAAATATTGGAGGAAGAAAAGTTTTTTTTCCTGCCAAGATGCTGATGTCGTCATTAGATAACGTCAGCAGTGATGTCAATAGATGAATGAGCATGCTAACGTCAGTAGACGACATCAGATGACGTCACCAAATCTTGACTCGTGGTTTTTGTCATTTTTAGTGATGTTTTGGATTTTGTCACTAAAAGTGCTTAAATTAGTTTAAGTTACTTATACTGTGACACTTAATTAAATCATAACTTTCAAATTAAAGGTTTTCTAAATTTGATTTTAAATTTTGACAAATGTTATTTAAAATTAATTGTTAATATTTAGAAGATCTTATTTATTTTAACATCAATTAAAATTTCGAAAGTAAAAAATTTTTGAAAATGTTTATTTAGTTCAATTGAGATTAGAATTAGACAGTTGGTTTAAATTTTAGTAATTTATTATTTTTCAATGAGATTGGATTTAATAAAAGTTCAAAAAGTTTTGTAATTTGTTTCTAATTTAATCTTTGAAATTCTATTATTTAAAGTGTTTAATTTCTAATAAGATTCGAAAATAATATTTCTCCATAACATATTTTCATAAATAATTCAAAAATAATTTTTCAATGAGATTGCAATTATGATGTATAGTGATTATTGATTAGATACTAAATGTGTTTTTCATGCTTTTATTTAATTGTTAAATTATGTAATTGAATGATGGATAATTATGGATTCGAAACTAATGTGATTGTGTATAATTTAATTTGTTCAAATTCAATTGTTGTATACTTTTAAATGGAGCATGCGTGTCCTGCCTTTCTTTATTATTTTTGATGTAATTCTTTTTTCTCATCTCAACCTCCTTGAATGTAACTTGAGATTTTTTGATCAATCATGTAACGTACACAGAGGTAAGTTAATGATATGATTGAATATCCAAAATATTAGATAGAATTATATTTGTAATGTATAAGATGATGGAGACGGTGCAAAAGTACAGATGTCAGCAGTGTAGTCATCTGACTTATTGACCTGGTAGCAAGATTATCCAAGATAAAGCCTACAAAATAGGACTTCAAATGGCTATATAATCTCTTGGGAAGAATAATTAGTAAATATTAGAGTTTCATTGAACTACTTTTCCAGTTTTCCCTGCTTAAATAAGAGTGTAGTCACCTCTGAGCACCATGTTAACATTATCAACAATGGAAGTTAACCATCTTCTGATACATACATTCTGAAACTTGAAAGCAATCTATGTCCCACAACAGTGACTGAACAATTTTCCTGACAGAATAGGCTGAAACTAATATGAGCAACTATAAGCATATATATTAGCTAATGCAAAATCAGCTTCAGCCTCAACGCAAAAGAGATAGGATAGGAATCAACCCCGAAGAAGAAGAATCGCTGACATTATATAAAATCCCGTATCAAACAGATGATGAATGAGAATGCCGAATTCACCAAGAAATAATAAGTCTATGTTGCAATAGAACAAACCAGTTTTCCGAATCGATTTGTTGTGGACATCTCTGTAAATAGTTTTCTTCAATTCCAGGCAGCAAGTTTAGTATAAAGGTGTCAAAACCGAACGTAAGCAACATGTTTTAGAGAAATAAGCATATAGCAGTAAACATCATTATAACAACTAAAAGAGAAGAAGACAAAACTGGTTGAATTTTCTAAACAATTGAGTTCTTACCTTTTTCTTTGTCTGTCCTTGAACTATCTGCATGACATTCAGCTGAGTGCGTGAGTAACATGCGTCATTAAGTTGAAATTGTCCATTAAATGCGTGTGTTGTTCACGCGCCCTAAAATCGTTAGTTTTATTGATGGTATCAGATTTTAGACTGACGTGGGAAAAAATAGATAGTTTGGGAAGCAAAGTGTTCAATAAAAAAAGTATAGGGTACAAAGTGAGAATCGTGTACAAAGTTAGGGGTGCAAAGTAGAGTTAGGCCGGATAAAATAATACCACGAGGGAGATGGTATTAATTATCTTGGAATGACTCCAAGATGGGTTAACAAAATACTATCCATTTTGACTAATTTACCCCTTATAAACTTTATGATCCTTTTTCATATGATGTCATATTGGATTATAGAGGTATTCATGGATTAGACGTTAGATCCATATGCCCAATGGATGACCCAACCCGGTTTTATTGGGTCAAGGGAAAATTGCCTGATATTTGGTCCTTTTATAAGGGTATTCGACCAAATACATTTATGATAAATTTGTGTTCCAAAAAATTTTAAAAATAAAAAATTTGGCTACCAAATTACACAAATACCCCTAACGTTATGTTGAATAAGAGAAAAAGCCATTTAACATTAGGTTTAACATGTAAAATTACAAAATTAATTTTAAACAATAAAAAAGACAGCTTATTTTACATATACTCTGATAAATGAGTATAGGTGGAGTAAAAGTTCCTTATTATAAAGTCATAATATGTAAAATTACATAATTGACTCAATATATGCATTGGGTAAGGTTATATTGGGTCGCAAATTATTAATCCACTGATCGTAATACCCGAACCATATAATAAGATTATCCGATTCAAATACCCAATTTTTATGATTCAAAATAGATCAAGTTAACAGGTTTTTTTGAATTAGTGTATCGAGATAAACACTACTAATTATTCTATATAATAACAATTTATTTAATTCCCATATTTATTTTTAGTAGATTATAATTACAATAATATTATTTGATTACCAAAAATAAAGTGCAAATTTAGGGGTATATTGGTCAGTAAAATAGTAATTCGATCTCATTTGACCCCCAACCAAATGCAAGATGGTTATTATTGTTAAGATATCTTATATAATTCAATATCAATCAAACATTGAATAACTGTATGTAAAATAGTAATTCGATCTCATTTGATCCCCAACCAAATGTAAGATGGTTATTATTTTTTAGATACCTTATACAATTTAATATCAATCAAATACTGAATCACTGTACTAATCATCCGGGATAATTCATCCCATAATAACCATTTGTTCGAGGTTGAGACATCCTATCTCATCCAGCCAATGAACCAAACAGATCCTTAGGGTATATTACAAGCAACCTTTTGGTTTGGTTAATGTTCACAGTACCCCTTATGTTTTGCAAACTTACTATTTATCCTCTTGTGGTTTGGGTTAAAGTGAAACCACTAAATATTTTGTTAAGTGGTAGTTAGAAGACTGAAAAATTTTGATATAAAGGGTTATTTTAATCATTTAAAGCTTCTTATCGAGGTTAATTATGTATTTTAACTTAAAACGTAACTCTCCCTCCTAGCGAAGGGTTTTTCTAGGCAGTGGAGGGGCAACAGTTTTAGGGCTAATTTTGACTTCTTGCTCAAATTCGTTAGTTTTTTAAATTTCCATCCATTTAAAAAAAAAAACAACCAAATTACAAAGGGACAGATTGTAGATTTACAAAACATAAAGGGTAACGTGAGAATTAACCAAATTTCGTGAAGATTCCTCTGTATTCAAGACCTATATGTACTGTATCTTATAAGGCATCTTAGATGATTTGGTATAATGACTCCATTGCATTTCCCTTCCATATTGTTTGGCCTTCAAGACAAATTGCAGTAATTTATTTATATTAGCATATTATGCTTATTGGAATTTTTTAAACTCTAATCCTTACTAATTATTCTTTTGAAGAGATTATATAGCCTATCTCTTCAATTCACATCTAGTTGTCAAAGACATCTGCAAGTTTGAAACTTACATTGTGTTTGATGCTACCAGTGCTATGAATTAAGTAAAAAACATGTTTGGAGATACTAATTGTTTGAATTTTTAGTTTACTTTATTTTCTTCTTATATAATTTCTGATTTTTATGTTTAACTAAGCTAACATATATTTTTTTTTATCAAATATTGACCAAGTTGATATATATTAAATTCACATGAATACAGAGAAATATTTGCTCATAAGGAATTTTTATGTATTTTCTTTAGATATACTTTGTTGGAGTATTTTTCCATAAGTTCGTTGGTATTCTATACAACTTCGAAGATAGGAAAAATTTGTAGGATCACAAAGCAAAATATATGATATGAAATAGTATTAGAATTTATCATTATATCCATTATGTAAATTTAGTAATCAAAGAGGGTAATGTAGTCTTGAAAAAATGTTGACGAATTTTGGAGTTTATTGGAATCCTTTCTTCTCTTCAAATGTTCAAGTCTTGTCCCAACAATTTTAGATTTATCAAGCATTAGGGTATTTGATCATTCTTGGATCTCTAGACCTCTCTTAGAACCAATTTGAAGGAACTATTCGTGTACAAATACTAAATTGTAATTTTTAATTTAAGAAATAAAGATTTCTCCTAAATATGTAGTTTGCACAACTATATGAAAGTGGAAAATATTCTACTATTTGGTAAGTTACGGCGTGAAATTTAATGATTAATCCACTATGTTAAAAGTATCAATCTATATAGTAGTAAATTGAAAAATAGATATGCAATATTGTAGTGTTTTATTTGATAAAATAAAATCAACCACATATAGCTACAGTAGTTATCAATCTGCACTGACTAATAATTCAAAAGTAATAATAGACATTCATTATTTAAATTTTATTAGATAAAGTACACTTTACTAAAATTTAATTAATAGCTGATTTGATATTCCTATTTTTTAATATATAATTTATATAGTTATTAATATTTAATAAAGATGGTAATAGTTCCAAAGACAATAACAATCGTTTCTTTTTTTTTTTTTTGTAGTAAGACAATAATTATCTATGAATAATTTTAGAGTAATATAATATAAAAACTAATTTTGATTATAGGCAAAGCGTAACTTGGATTAAATAGGTGCTAATTATTTATTGCGTGAAAAGGAAACAAAAAACAAAGTAAGAAATTGAAAGACAAGAAGTATGGTCTTTTTGAAAGTAAAGTGCATCTTAGGTGGTAAAATCTTTCTCCTATGATGTATTGGTCCTGTGTTCGTGACACTAATTAGTGGGAAAGGTATGTATTTTTTTTTTTAAATGAGTATGGTATTTTAAGAAAAAAAAATAGGTGGATCTTAGTAATTTTTCACCCCCTCTCCTACTTATCCATTCGGTTTAGTTAGTAATCATTGAAATGATAGGTTCTATAGTTTAATAATCATCGAAATGATAGGTTCTATATTATAGTTGTTTTTAGTACACCACACAGAAACCAAATTTTTTTAGCATATTTTGGACAACAAATGTCATTCATTATTACAATTTCAATATTAGAGGCAAAATAAATAGCATAAGGAAGGCGAATATGTTGACAACATCTATGAGGGATAACGTCTGTTAATTCAATTTTAGATGACCTTGAGGCTTTTTAAGCAATTTGTGTCACTTTTTTTCTTTTTCTTTTTACATCTTAAATAGGAAAAAGTTTTAAAATTGTCTTACAAGAGTCTAAAAGATTTATACTCGATAAGTTGATAACTCTAGAAAATTAGAATTATATATATCCTAAACTTGAGTATTTTTGCCTTAGTTTCGAGGATTTTCAGGTTTTAAGTACAGAAAAAAATTTTTGCTTTTATGTTCTAACAATGTGTTTGTTGTGTTAATTCAGTATTTTTATGTTATTTTAGTATTTTTATTTTATTAATAGAGTGTAATTATTTTTAGGGTTTACTTATAATTATTATATTCAACTTAGGACTTAACTATAGCTATAAAATTTTAGCCGTGTCAAGCAACCATTAACTGTAGTCAAAATTTTGAAGAAAGAGTTATTGACCGCAGTTATTGGAGAAAATTTGCCGCTAGAACTTTGATCGCGCTTGTTAACCATGGTAAATAACTAGATGACCGTAGTAAATAAAAAAAAAAAGAAGAAAGCTCATTAACCGCAGTCTATAGGGAAATTCTCCTGAATATCAGTAACTGCGGTCAAAATTATGAAGAAGGGATTTCGTTAATTGGTGTCTCCAAGATTTAAGTGACCAGGGTCATTGAGCGTGTCCTTATATCTTTCAGGGGCTAAAAAGTCCAGTTTTAGGATTGTAATTTATTCTTATTATCAATGTAAATGAGAACCTAAAGAGTCACACATTTTAAGATGATTAATTCGGAATTAAATTGATTATTTGATAAGTATGAAATACTTATAAGTTAATTTATGAGATAAATTAACTTTTTAAACTTAATTATAAATAAATCATAAATTTTAAGTGCTAATATGTAATATGTTAGAACTCCTAAAATTTTATAACTATAGTTAAGTCCTAAGTTGAATATAATTCTAGGACTATGTGCATACATATATATATATATATATATTATCAAGAGTCGCGTTACGCGCGACTATGCCCAGATTGGGGTGAATCTAATAGATAAATAGTATATAGACTTTCCTAATATGAAACGTTTTAACCAAAGATTCAAAATAATGTCAACATGAACACAACTCGTGCTGTCCTAAACGTTACAATAAAAAATTCAATCCTGAATCTACAAAACATTCATTCAACCAACATTTCATTTTCAATTAACTAGAACCATTGTAATGAAACGGAATTATCAAAAATAATGAGCACTTTGTTTTCAACATAATAACTACAATAGTGTGAAAAGCCTCTTTTTCTTACATGCTAACTACTCCAATGATATGATTAATCAATGGAAGCTAAAAACTAATAGATTCAATTTTCCCTTCATTAGAGATTCCTTCTTCAATTTCATGAATATCCTTTAGTGCTAATGTAAACAGAACAATAACAATGGCCAACTAATTGCAGTAAGTGTCCAATTAACATTCCCAAGTAAAGAAATAACATTTATCCGAAACTATTCCCTTCCTTTTACTTCTCTTAAAACTAAAATCCGTGAAGAAAAACCAAGTACACTAAAATATATGAATACACTTGTCAAAACAAAGTGGGAAACAATTTAATTTAGGGATAATTTCAATGGCACCTCATCCCAAACGTATAACGTTAATGGCTGCCAAGTTCAAAAACTTCGGCCCACTAATGCACATCAAGAGAGTTGCATGTCACTACCAATTAATTGACTACAGGCCTACAACCATTAATTGAGTCTTACTACAATTATACACCACCGTCCACCAAACGGAAAAGAATGGTAGACAAAAATACCCCCCAAAATTTGCCTAATACCTATTTTGCATAGGTGACCTTTCATCTTGAGTGGGTAAAACTCCCACAATTTATCTTATATATATATATATATATATATATATATATATATATATATATATGCCAAAGAGCTATATATCGTAAATCAATTTTGTGAGAATTTTGAAGCAACTATTTGTGAAGATGCTATTAGAGGCCAAATGTTTGTGCGGCTGGTGGATCGACATCCCAAATAGATTAGATATTTTATTGTGATTTTGAATTATAATCTTTATAATTTTCTTGTAAAACATATAAATTAATCAAGGTGATCAGTGGTAAGAAGTAAATATTTTAAATTACTCTTCAATTTGGCATGATTTACTTTCTTACAGTAATATCAGAGCCACCATTAATTAACTTATGATGTAGATATGTTTAGTTGTCATGGATATTGAATTTGTTCAAACCATATGATTTTTTGATGTTGTTGACAATTTTCTTTGAAAATATTGGGGGAAAAAAAGTTTTTTTTATTTTCTGTCAAGATGCTGATGTCGTCATCAGATAACATCAACAGTGACGTCAGCAGATGATGTGAGCATGCTGATGTTAGCAGATGACATCAGATGACATCACCAAATCTTGACTTGTGGTTTTTGTCACTTTTAGTGACATTTTGGTTTTTGTCACTAAAAGTGCTTAAATTAGTTAAGTTACTTTTTGTGACACTCAATTTTATATTTTAAAATTAAAGGTTATTCTAAATTTTGTTTTTAAAAACTCATTAATTTAGAATAGATGTTAATTTAAAAATAGATTGTATAATATTAGAAACCTTATTTATTTTAATATGATTAAAATTTCTAAAGTACAAAATTTTTGAAAATATTTATTTAATTCAATAGAGATTAGAATTAGAAAATTTGTTTAAATTATAGTATTTTATTATTTTTCAATGAGATTGGAATTTAATAAAAGTTCAAAAAAATTTAGAAATTGTTTCTAATATAGGATTTTTGAAATTCTATTATTTAAAATATTTAATTTCTAATGAGATTCGAAAATAATATTTCTCCATAACATATTTTCGTAAACAATTGAAAAATGATTTTTTCAATGAGATTGCAATTATGATGTATAGTGATTAATTATTAGATACTAAATGGGTTTTTCACGCTTTTATTTAATTGTTAAATTATATAATTGAATGATGGATGATTATGGATTTAAAACTAATGTGATTGTGTACGGTTTAATTTGTTAAAATTCAATGGTTGTAAACTTTTAAATGGAGCATGCGTGTCCTGTCTTTCTCTATTATTCTAGATGTAATTCTTTTCTCATCTCAATCCCCTCTAATATAACTCGAGATTTCTTCATGTGATGTACATAGTGGTAGGTTAGGGATAGAATTGAATATCAAAAATATTTAAATAAAATTACATTTTTAATGTACAAGATGATGATAATGGTGCAAAAATACTAACGTGAGCAATGACATCAACATGTGACGCTATGTTCACAGATGTGACGTCATCTGATTTGTTTTGGCAGCCCTGTAAATAGTTTTTCTTCAATTCCAGGAGGCAAGTTTAGTATAAAGGTGTCAAAACCGAATGTAAGCAGCATGTGCTAGAAAAATAAGCATAGCAGTAAACCTCATTATAACAACTAAAAGAGAAGATGACAAAAGTGGTTGAATTTTCTAAACAAGTGAGTTCTTACCTTTTCTTTATGTGTCCTGAAACTATCTGCTTGACTTTGGGCCGACTTAACAAGTTCTTCTAAAAAAGCACCAACTCTTTTAAATCAATAGTAACAAGCTTACATATTATCAGAATGCTTAAAGGTTCATCACCCCAGTTATTTCACTACCACAAGCTAAATTAAATCACTCATTACTACGTCTTTTTTAGCGACACAAAATATTATTCAACACTAAACATTGCAAGCAACAATTAAATATCGATACTATAAGATCCCATAGTATTGCTGTAACACTTGCAACTTGTTTTTTCTCCATAAACCAAGACCTGAGATTTAGTAAGCAACATTAAGCCCCAAGTCATATTGAATACTCGGGTAGGGGATGTATAAGATGGAAGACCACAAATGATTTTTGTTTCTTTTGGTGTAAAAACCCAATCCATGAGGAGACAAACTCAAATCTTCATATTGTAGAGAACATTATGCAGATATGTATTGCTGAGATGCTGAAAACTGAAAACAAGAGGATCAGATTGTAAAAGAGATCGTAAAACATGAGTTGGTCATGTAGCCTTTGCCTCACGTAGAAAGAAAACCATTCCTTCTATTTTGGAGTTTGGACTAGTTTCTAAGAAAATACTTCGCTTGCTATCTTGAGTTTTTTTTCTTCTTGTTCCCATGATCGTTTGCCTTACCAAGTGTAACAAGTTCAAAAGTCCCGAATCCAATAATTTTAGCTGATACTCTTTAAAGTTCGTATTACTGTGATAATAATCGGCTATCATGTATTGTTTGGTTTGGAACATTATCATAAGATTGTAAGTAGTAGCATATACTCTTTAAAGTTCGTATTACTGATGTCCTAAAGGAACATTAATAGTAGTAGCATATATTTTAGTAACAATTGGTATGAAAACACATGTTTCACACGTTTAAAAATATTAATCATTTGATTTTTATTACTGTAAAGAAAATGAGATGGTAAAAGTTTGTAAGTTCCTATAGATAAAAGACAATTTTCCACCACACATTGCAAGTTCCCATGATACTTGCTACCCTTAGTTCCGGTTATCCAACTAATTTGCTAAAGACCATCTAGTTTTTTATTTATTGTCACATAAGCCCCTCTTGTCTTGCCATTAGCTATTTGTTTTTATTTTTTGTTTTTTACTGAAAAGCTTTTCCTTTCCTTTCCATTTTTAAAGTTTTGTCACATGGCCCCATTGTCTTAACCGTTTGCAGTATTAGTCGTTATTATTCAACACTTCATTTTTTTCTACAAAGTAATTTTTTTTTACCCTTCTTTTGTTCAAAACTTCTATGGACTTCTCTTATTTAAGTTGGATGTATAAATTAATTGCTTACTTGTTTACAGTCTTTTTACTTTATTTTTTACTTAAACAATAATAGTATCCTTCCTCACAATCTATTTTTTTTTTCATAACTTTTTTTTTTAAACATTAATAATACAAAATTTTGATATAATATTCTCTAATTCTTATAGACAAAACTAATAAGTACAAAATAGTCCAAATCAAATTTAAACCTTTGTCAAATAGCTATTGTCATTTAACTATAACTATGAGCATGATAAAGATAAAATTTTTTAGAACACACAATGTTTGGAAGTGTATTACCCTTAAATAGTAAAAATTAGTCAATGACTTTAAACTATAATTTCTAATACATTTAGTGCCTGTTTGGTTAATGAGATAATGTGGTATTGAATAATTAATCCCATGTCATCCTATATTTAGTTGGTTTTTTTGGCATGTGATTGTTATCCCAATTAATAAATGTCCTTAATCCCTTGTAGAAGGGATAAAATAATACTACGAGAGAGGTGGTATTAATTATCCTAGTTGACTCCTAGGCGGGACAAAAATTTTGACTAATTTACCCCTAATAAACCTTATGACCCTACAACATATGATGTCATGTTGGATTGTAGGGGTATTCACGGATTGGATGTTAGGTCCAGATGTCCAATGGGCGTCCCAACCTAGTTTTAATGAGTCAAGAGAATCTAGATGCCTGATACTCGGTCCTTTTACAAGGGTATTCTAACCAAATACATTTATGGCAATTGTATGTTCCAAAAAATTTTAAAAAATAAAAAATTTGACTACCTAATTACACAAATACCTCTAAAATTAAGTAGAATAAGAGAAAATGTCATTTAATATTAGGTTTAATATGTAAAATTACAAAATTAATTTTAAAAAATAAAAAGACAGCTTGTTATACCTATACTCCTGTAAATGAGTATAGGTGGAGTAAAAGTTCCTTATTATTAGGTCATGATATGTACAAATTACATAATTGATTCAATATATGCATTGGGTTGGGTTATATTGGGTTGCAAACTATTAATCCACTGATCATAATACCTGAACTAGTAAGATTATTCGAATCAGATATCCAACTTTTATGGTTCAAATAGACCAGGTTAATAGGTTTTTTTGGATTAGTGCGTCGAGATGGACACCGCTAATTATTTTACATAATAACAATTTATTTAATTCTCACATTTATTTTTAGCGTATTATAATTATAATAATATTATTTGATTACCAAAAATAAAGTGCAAATTTAGGGGAATATTGATCAATAAAATAGTAATTCGATCTCATCTGATCCCCAACCAAATGCAAAATGGTTTTTATTTGTAAGATATCTGATACAACTCAATATCAATTAAACACTAGATAACTAGAATAATCATGTAGAGATGATTCATCCTAGGATTAATTTGTCCGAGGATGAGACATCCTAGCTCATCCAGTTAGTGAACCAAATTGACCCTTAGGGTATATGCACATAAAAGCAACCCTTTGATTTGGTTAATATTCATGTTAACCCTTATGCTTTGCAAGCCTATTATTTACCCTCTTGTGGTTTGGGTTAAAGTGAAACCGGAAAATATTCTATTAAGTGACAGTTAGGAAATTGAAAATTTTTTATATAAAAGGTTATTTTAGTCATTTAAAACCTCTTATCAAGGTTAGTTATGTATTTTAACTTAAAACATAACCCTTCCTCCTGGTGTAGGGTTTTTCTAGGTAGTGGAGGGTAATAGGTTTAAGGGTAATTTTGACTCCTTGCTCAAATTTTTTAGTTTTTTTAACTTTCTATCCATTTTACAAAAATACCGAAGGACAAGGGGACAGATTATAGATTTACAAAACATAAAGAGTAATGTGAATATTAGCCAAATCACGAGGAGGTTCCATATAATTTACCTATACATTTATAAACAACGCCAATCGAAGAAAATGGTTTGGTCTCCAACAAGAAATTGCAAGTCACTTAAAACCTATTACCCTCCATTTTGGCTACAAAAACTGTACTTGATAGTTATATTAGCATATTATGCTTCTGTCTCTTTGTTAAAATCTAAAATAGTAGAGGTACTTAGATGAAATTATATACAACAGTATCCATTCAAGAGACAACCGGACCTCAAAGACATGATTGTAAGTTTGATTTTTCACAGAACATCTTTGATGCTAAATGTTCTAGAATTAAGTATAAAAACATGTTTGGAGATATAAATTGTTTGAGTTTTTAGTTCGCTTTATTTTCCTCCTATATAATTTCTGCTCATAAGTGATTTTTATGTATTTTCTTTAGATATAGTTTATTGGAGTATTTTACCATAAATTCATTGGTATTTTGTACAACTTTGAAGATAGAAAAAGTTTAAAGGATCGTCAAATTGGAGCACAATGTATGATATGAAATAGTATTAGAATTTATCATTATATCCATTCTATAAGTTTAGTAATCAAATAGGGCAATGTGGTCTTGAAAAATGTTGACGAATTTTGGGGTTTGACCAATTAGAATCCTTTATTCTCTTCAAATGTTCAAGTGCTATCCTAACAATTTTGGATTT
Organism: Cinchona pubescens; assembly: GCA_025175665.1. Taxonomy (NCBI): domain Eukaryota; kingdom Viridiplantae; phylum Streptophyta; class Magnoliopsida; order Gentianales; family Rubiaceae; genus Cinchona; species Cinchona pubescens. Next base: position 3,228,169 of record JANKKI010000115.1, read on the forward strand.
GTCAAACATTAGAGTATTTGATTATTCTTGAATATCTAGACCTCTCTTGGAACCAACTTGAAGGAACTATTTGTGTACAAATACTAAATTGTAATTTTTAATTTAGGAAATAAAGATTTATCCTAAATATATAGTTTGCACAACTATACGAATGTGAAAAGTATTCTTCCTTTTGGTAAGTTACAACGCAAAATTTAATGATTAATTCATTATGTTAAAAATCTCAATCTGTATGGTAGTAAATTTAAAAATAGATATTCAATACTATAGATTTTATTTGATAGAGTAAAATTAATCACATATAGTTGCAGTAGTTATCAACCTCTGAGTAATAACTCAAAAGTAACAATAGATATTCGTTATTGAAATTTTATTAAAGAAAGTGCACTTTAAGTAAAATCAAATTAGTAACTGATTTAATATCCTTGTTTTTTAATACATAATTCTTATACGGTTACTAATATTTAATAAAGATGGTTACAAGTCCAAAGACAATAACAATCATTTTTGTAAGAAGACAATAATTATCTATCAATAATTTTAGACTAATATAATATAGAAACTAATTTTGATTATAGGCAAAGCATAACTTGGATTAAATAGGTGCTAATTATTTAATGCATGAAAAGAGAACTAAAAACAGAGTAAGAAATTGAAACATAAGGAGTATGGTATTTTTAAAAGCAAAGTGTATTTTGGGTAGTAAGACGCTTTTCCTATAATTTATTAGTCATGGGTTCGTATCACTAATTAGGGGAAAGGTATGCATTTAAAAAAATAATAATAAGTATGGTCTTTTAGGAAAACAAAATATGTGGATCATATTTTCACCCCCCCCCCCTCTTACACATCCAATTGGTTTAATAATAATTGAAACACTAAGTTTTACATTATAGTTGTTTTTAATACACCACACAAAAGTCAAAATTTTTAGCATATTCTGGACAATAAGTCTGAATGACACCATTCATCATTACAAAGTTTAAACAACAACATTAGAGGCAAAATAAATGGCATTGGCGAAGAATGGTGAATATGTTGACAATATCTATAAAGGATAACATCTGTTAATTCAATTTTAGATGACCTTGAGGTTTTTAAAGCAATTTATGTCTTTTATTTCCTTTTCTTGTTACATCTAAAATAGGAAAAAGTTTTAAAATTTTGTCTTACAAGAGTCTAAAAGATTTATACTCGATAAGTTGATAACTCTAGAAAATTAGAATTATATATATCCTAAACTTGAGTATTTTTCCCTTAGTTTCGAGGATTTTCAGGTTTTAAGTATTAGTCCTACAAACTTAAAACACATACGAATAGAATTTAACAAATGGGTCCAATCCTTGTGGTATTTGGTTTAATTTCTACATTGCCTCCCTTAGACCAAGATTTTCATATCTCAACATTCCTAACATTTTCTTTAACTTGACAAATGATTCCAACTTCAACGGTTTTGTAAAAATCGATCAACCACTTGATCTTCGGTCTTGCAATAATCAATGACAATTTCTTTATCTTAAACCAACTCACAAATGAAATGAAACTTGATGTCAATGTGTTTGCTGCGTCCATGAAAAACAGTATTTTTTGTCAACTCGATAGCGGACTTGCTATCACAAAATATTTTTGTAGGACCCTCTTGCTTGTGTTGTAGAAACCCAAGCATTCTTCTCAACCATAGTGCTTGAGTAGCACTACTTGCTGCTGCCATGTACTCCGCTTTAGCTGTAGACAAAGCCACCACTTGTTGCTTCTTTGAAGACCAGGAAAACACACCATTACCCAAATTTTTTATGAGTGAAATTTTTTACAACATTTTTAAAATTTTTATTTTAATAATGGTTGCTTTCTTTCTAGGTATTATATAGATCATTTTTTACTATTTTATTTATGTTGAAAATCAATGTTGTTTGAGGTCATGTTGTCCAAATCATCAGAAGATTTAGATTTTGCACGGACTATTTAATTACAATTTTCAACTTTATTAATCATGACATGAGTAAGCACAGTAATTATGGATACATGAAATTAAATTGAGGAAATTCGATCTCTGCAAACTCGAAACAACAAAAAGTAATATATATGTAATTGCATGTTTTATTTATTTATTTATTTAAAAGGTGCATTTTATTGATACAAATACTATTGCATCTTGAAGATGCAAGGCATACTGGAAATGCACCCACGCATGCATGCATGCATACTTATTACTTCAAACCACACACAGACACACAGATACACACAAACACACACTAGATAATTAAAATAGAGGATTACACATTATAAGTACATCCACGAACTTAATTGGGAATTGGAAGAGATGGCATTTTGGCCCAATATTGGAGTTTCCTCGTCCGAGTCTCTGGGGCATCGGTAACCAATGCTGCATACAATTCTGTTTTCTGGCCATCTTTAACTCATCTGAATAAGTGCAGAAATCGACCAACGGATCACTAAACCAGCAACCAGTTCCACAAACTCCAGATTGGTCCCGTCCTTCTTGTTCTGTATGTCCACTGCAAATTGTCCGACTCGGATCACGGAAGGGTCCTTTGGGTTCATGATATTAAACCGCCAATCAACTACTTGCACTTGCTGTAAAACCACAAAAATAAATAAATAAATAAAATAATGGAAGACAAAGCTGTAAGATTAAAGAAATTAAAATTTGATAAAAATAATAATAATGATAAGTTATCTTAAAATGAAATCGATGATACTTATTTCAAGTTTTAATTCTAAACTCTTGCCAAAACCAATCCTCCACATAAAGTTTTAATTCTATAATTCTTGTACGGAATTATTTCTATTGTATTTTAAAAATTTTTAATAAATAGAATATCATTTGATTTTAAAATTTTATTGTACAAATTTTTAAAATTAATAGATGATGAAAATTTAAAATTTGTATAACCTGTCCAGGAGCATAAAGCTTTTTGGGCCTCCAAATTGGCCATTTGTTGCCATAGCGTACCGTCCTTGGCTAAATTCAATATAGGATCCACTTCGGCTGACGGAAGTCCCCCAACTACCAAATAAAAAAAGGTATAAATAAGTCCTTTTTTTTTTTTTTTCTTTTGGCCATAAATATATAAATTTAAACATGCATGCAGAAATAATTAATAGATAAGATTTTACACATTTAGATGGAAAATTAATTCTTACCGTTGCCTGGGATTCTTGAGTTACAACACAAAGATGTGGATACTTATGAAAAGATTGATGAAGGTTGGTTGCTGAATTGAACGTGAGAAGCCTCGTATTTCTAGGCCATTTTTGCACCTGAATGACCTTTATACCCTTGATCATGTTGAAAATGCTAGTGTATGCCTTAAAGTCAATTTATTTGAGAAATAAATTATAATCTTTATATTTATGCATATTTTTGTAATATGTCATTCTTTATCTATTTAATATGACAAAATACATCGAACGAATGATATACATATATATATATATATATGAAAAATCATAAATTATTATGATCATAAGTTTTTCAACGTAGTTATATTTTATTCATAAATATCCCTAATCGTAGCGTTTGACACGGGTAGATTAGCACAAAATTGTACGTGGATGCTTATTGAGAATAAGTATATCGGATTAACTTGCAAAGCGTATTCCGTACGGATTATTATATAAATGCTAATGAATTAATTTTTTTTGTGATAATAATGTAATAATCCTTGAACTTGAGTTCATAAGTTTATCTTAATTATGAATTAGTATATTTTAACTTTATTAGTTGTTTACACTTGTCAAAACAAAGTGAGAAACAATTTAATTTAGGGATAATTTCAATGCCACCTCATCCCATATGTATAACGTTAATGGCTACCAAATTCAAAAACCTCACATCAAGAGAGGTGCATGTCACTGCCCTTTAATTGACTACAGGCCTACAACCATTAATTGAGTCTTACTACAATTATACACCACCAATAATTAGTTGTCCAAACGGAAAAGATTGGTAGACAAAAATACGCCCAAAATTTGCCTAATACCTATTTTGCATAGGTGACTTTCATCTTGAGTGGGTGAAACTCCCACGATATATATACAGATATATATGTTCCAAAAAGCTACATATCATCAATCAATCTTGTGAAAATTCTGAAGGAACTATTTGTGTGGATACCATTAGAGGACAGACGTTTGTGAGGTCGATGGATTGACATCCCAAATAGATTAGAGATTTTACCATGATTTTGAGTTATAATCTTTATACTTTTCTTGTACAACGTATAAATTAATCAAGGTGATCTGTGGTAAGAAGTAAATATTTTAAATTACGCTTCATTTTGCATGATTTACTTTCTTACAGTAATATCAGAGCCACCATTAATTAACTTATGATATTGATATGTTTAGTTGTTGTGGATATTGAATTTGTTCAAACTATACGATTTTTTGATGTTGTTTTTGAAAATATTGGAGGAAGAAAAGTTTTTTGGTTCCTGCCAAGATGCTGATGTCGTGATGTCAATAGATGAATGAGCATGCTAACGTCAGTAGACGACATCAGATGACGTCACCAAATCTTGACTCGTGGTTTTTGTCATTTTTAGTGATGTTTTGGATTTTGTCACTAAAAGTGCTTAAATTAGTTTAAGTTACTTTTTGTGACACTTAATTTTATACTTTCAAATTAAAGGTTTTCTAAATTTGATTTTAAATTTTGACAAATGTTGTTTAAAATTAATTGTTAATATTTAGAAACCTTATTTATTTTAACATGATTAAAATTTCGAAAGTAAAAAATTTTTGAAAATGTTTATTTAGTTCAATTGAGATTAGAATTAGACTGTTTCTTTAAATTCAGATAGTAATTTATTATTTTTCAATGAGATTGGATTTAATAAAAGTTCAAAAAGTTTGCACCTAGAAAATCTAATGTAATCTTTGAAATTCTATTATTTAAAGTGTTTAATTTCTAATAAGATTCAGTGAAAATAATATTTCTCCATAACATATTTTCATAAATAATTCAAAATTAATTTTTCAATGAGATTGCAATTATGATGTATAGTGATTATTGATTAGATACTAAATGTGTTTTTCATGCTTTTATTTAATTAAATAAATTATATAATTGAATGATGGATAATTATGGATTCGAAACTAATGTGATTGTGTATAATTTAATTTGTTCAAATTCAATTGTTGTATACTTTTAAATGGAGCATGCGTGTCCTGCCTTTCTTTATTATTTTTGATGTAATTCTTTTTTCTCATCTCAACCTCCTTGAATGTAACTTGAGATTTTTTGATCAATCATGTAACGTACACAGAGGTAAGTTAATGATATGATTGAATATCCAAAATATTAGATAGAATTATATTTGTAATGTATAAGATGATGGAGACGGTGCAAAAGTACGGATGTCAGCAGTGACGTCATCTGATGACCTGGTAGCAAGATTATCCAAAATAAAGCCTACAAAATAGGACTTCATATAATGGCTATATAATCTCTTGGGAAGAATAATTAGTAAATATTAGAGTTTCATTGAACTACTTTTCCGGTTTTCCCTGCTTAAATAAGAGTGTAGTCACCTCTGAGCACCATGTTAACATTATCAACAATGGAAGTTAACCATCTTCTGATACATACATTCTGAAACTTGAAAGCAATCTATGTCCCACAACAGTGACTGAACAATTTTCCTGACAGAATAGGCTGAAACTAATATGAGCAACTATAAGCATATATATTAGCTAATGCAAAATCAGCTTCAGCCTCAACGCAAAAGAGATAGGATAGGAATCAACCCGAAGAAGAAGAATCGCTGACATTATATAAAATCCCGTATCAAACAGATGATGAATGAGAATGCCAAATTCACCAAGAAATAATAAGTCTATGTTGCAATAGAACAAACCAGTTTTCCGAATCGATTTGTTGTGGCATCTCTGTAAATAGTTTTTCTTCAATTCCAGGCAGCAAGTTTAGTATAAACGCGGTGTCAAAACCGAACGTAAGCAACATGTTTTAGAGAAATAAGCATATAGCAGTAAACATCATTATAACAACTAAAAGAGAAGAATACAAAACTGGCTGAATTTTCTAAACAATTGAGTTCTTACCTTTTCTTTGTCTGTCCTTGAACTATCTGCTTGACATTCAGCTGAGTGCGTGAGTAACAAGCGCCATTAAGTTGAAATTGTCCGTAAAAAGGCGTGTGTTGTTCACACGCCCTAAAATCGTTAGTTTTATCGATGGTATCAAATTTTAGACTGACATGGGAAAAATTAGATAGTTTGGAAAGCAAAGTGTTCAAAAAAAAAGCATAGGGCACAAAGTGAGAATTGTGTACAAGTTTAGGGGTGCAAAGTAGAGTTAGGCCGGATAAAATAATACCACGGGGGAGATGGTATTAATTATTTGGGAATGACTCCAAGATGGGTTAACAAAAATTTTGACTAATTTAACCCTTATAAACTTTATGATCCTATATCATATGATGTGATACATATTGGATTATAGAGGTATTCATGGATTAGACGTTAGATATATATGCCCAATGGACGACCCAACCCGGTTTTATTGGGTCAAGGGAAAATTGCCTGATATTTGGTCCTTTTATAAGGGTATTCGACCAAATACATTTATGATAAATTTGTGTTCCAAAAAATTTTAAAAATAAAAAATTTGGCTACCAAATTACACAAATACCCCTAACGTTATGTAGAATAAGAGAAAAAGCCATTTAACATTAGGTTTAACATGTAAAATTACAAAATTAATTTTAAACAATAAAAAAGACAGCTTATTTTACATATACTCTGATAAATGAGTATAGGTGGAGTAAAAGTTCCTTATTATTAAGTCATAATATGTAAAATTACATAATTGACTCAATATATGCATTGGGTAAGGTTATATTGGGTCGCAAATTATTAATCCACTGATCGTAATACCGGAACCAATAAGATTATCCGATTCAAATACCCAATTTTTATGATTCAAAATAGATACTCAAGTTAACAGGTTTTTTTGAATTAGTGTATCGAGATAAACACTACTAATTATTCTATATAATAACAATTTATTTAATTCCCATATTTATTTTTAGTAGATTATAATTACAATAATATTATTTGATTACCAAAAAAAAAGTGCAAATTTAGGGGTATATTGGTCAGTAAAATAGTAATTCGATCTCATTTGACCCCCAACCAAATGCAAGATGGTTATTATTGTTAAGATATCTTATATAATTCAATATCAATCAAACATTGAATAATTATATGTAAAATAGTAATTCGATCTCATTTGATCCCCAACCAAATGTAAGATGGTTATTATTTTTTAGATACCTTATACAATTTAATATCAATCAAATACTGAATCACTGAACTAATCATCCGGGATAATTCATCCCAGGATTGATTTGTTCAAGGTTGAGACATCCTATCTCATCCAGTCAATGAACCAAACGGATCCTTAGGGTATATTACAAGCAACCTTTTGGTTTGGTTAATGTTCACAGTACCCCTTATGTTTTGCAAACTTACTATTTATCCTCTTGTGGTTTGGGTTAAAGTGAAACCGCTAAATATTTTGTTAAGTGGTAGTTAGAAGACTGAAAAATTTTGATATAAAGGGTTATTTTAATCATTTAAAGCTTCTTATCGAGGTTAATTATGTATTTTAACTTAAAACGTAACTCTCCCTCCTAGCGAAGGGTTTTTCTAGGCAGTGGAGGGGCAACAGTTTTAGGGCTAATTTTGACTTCTTGCTCAAATTCGTTAGTTTTTTAAATTTCCATCCATTTAAAAAAAAAAAAATAACAACCAAATTACAAAGGGACAGATTGTAGATTTACAAAACATAAAGGGTAACGTGAACATTAACCAAATCACGTGAAGATTCCTAGTAATTTACCTATACATTTATAAACAACGCCAATTGAAGAAAATGGTTGGGTCTCCAACAAGAAATTGCAAGTCACTTCCCGCAACTGTTTGGCCTTCAAGACAAATTGCAGTCGAATTTATTTATATTAGCATATTATGCTTATTGGAATTTTTTAAAATCTAAAATAGTAGAGGTACTCTTTTGAAATTATATAAAACAATATCCATTCAATTCACAACCAGTTGTCAAAGACATCTACAAGTTTGAAACTTACATTGTGTTTGATGCTACCAGTGCTATGAATTAAGTAAAAAACATGTTTGGAGATACTAATTGTTTGAATTTTTAGTTTACTTTATTTTCTTCTTATATAATTTCTGATTTTTATGTTTAACTAAGCTAACATATATTTTTTTATAATCAAATAAAGACCAAGTTGATATATATTAAATTAGACATGAATACAGAGAAGGCTTTCTAATAAATAATTAATATAAATGTAATTTAGATAAACAAATTCTTATACAACTCTATAAATTCGTTCTTATTGTTATATACAACTTCGAAGATAGGAAAAATTTGAACACATCGTCAAACTGGAGCAGAATATATGATATGAAATAGTATTAGAATTTATCATTATACTCTATAGATCCATTCTGTAAATTTAGTAATCAAAGAGGGTAATGTAGTCTTGAAAAAATGTTGACGAATTTTGGAGTTTATTGGAATCCTTTCTTCTCTTCAAATGTTCAAGTCTTGTCCCAACAATTTTAGATTTATCAAGCATTAGGGTATTTGATCATTCTTGGATCTCTAGACCTCTCTTAGAACCAATTTGAAGGAACTATTCGTGTACAAATACTAAATTGTAATTTTTAATTTAAGAAATAAAGATTTCTCCTAAATATGTAGTTTGCACAACTATATGAAAGTGGAAAATATTCTACTATTTGGTAAGTTACGGCGTGAAATTTAATGATTAATCCACTATGTTAAAAGTATCAATCTATATAGTAGTAAATTGAAAAATAGATATGCAATATTGTAGTGTTTTATTTGATAAAATAAAATCAACCACATATAGCTACAGTAGTTATCAATCTGCACACTAATAATTCAAAAGTAATAATAGACATTCATTATTTAAATTGACACATTAGATAAAGTACAAGACAACGTAAAATTCAATTAATACTGATTTGATATTCCTATTTTTTAATATATAATTTATATAGTTATTAATATTTAATAAAGATGGTAATAGTTCTTTTTCTACAATTAACAACATCTTTTTGTTATAAGACATCTAATGTATCTTATACATAATTTTAGATACAATATAGAGATAAAAACTAATTTTGATTATAGGCAAAGCGTAACTTGGATTAAATAGGTGCTAATTATTTATTGCGTGAAAAGGAAACAAAAAACAAAGTAAGAAATTGAAAGACAAGAAGTATGGTCTTTTTGAAAGTAAAGTGCATCTTAGGTGGTAAAACCTTTCTCCTATGATCTATTGGTCCTGTGTTCGTGTCACTAATTAGTGGGAAAGGTATGTATTTTTTTTTTTAAATGAGTATGGTATTTTAAGAAAAAAAAGTTGTATCTTATTTTAAAAATCCTACTTATCCAATCGGTTTAGTTAGTAATCATTGAAATATAGGTTCTATAGTTTAATAATCATCGAAATGATAGGTTCTATATTATAGTTGTGTATAAGAGACCACACGAAACCAAATTTTGACCCAATAAATATTGGTCTCAAATGTCATTCATTATTACAATTTCTTATAACAATATTAGAGGCAAAATAAATAGCATTGGGCAAAGGAAGGCGAATATGTTGACAACATCTATGAGGGATAACGTCTGTTAATTCAATTTTAGATGACCTTGAGGCTTTTTAAGCAATTTGTGTAGATTTCTTTTTCTTTTTACATCTTAAATAGGAAAAAGTTTTAAAATTGTCTTACAAGAGTCTAAAAGATTTATACTCGATAAGTTGATAACTCTAGAAAATTAGAATTATATATATCCTAAACTTGAGTATTTTTGCCTTAGTTTCGAGGATTTTCAGGTTTTAAGTATTATTTTTGTCCGTTTGGTTCATTGAAGAAAAAAAAAAGCACAAATTCTCTTATAAATTGTCTAGATGTGTATTGTTGTACTGTACAGCCCTTATTGAATTAATAGAGTGTAATTATTTTTAGGGTTCATCGTAGAAAATTGCGTGACAATCAGACGAGAAATAGATCAAATTAAGCCATCAAGCAACCATTGACTGTAGTCAAAATTTTGAAGAAGGAGTTATTGACCGCAGTTATTGGAGAAAATTTGCCGCTAGAACTTTGATCGCGCTTGTTAACCATGGTAAATAACTAGATGACCGTAGTAAATAAAAAAAAAAAAGAAGAAAGCTCATTAACCGCAGTCTATAGGGAAATTCACGTGAATATCAGTAACTGCGGTCAAAATTATGAAGAAGGGATTTCGTTAATTGGTGTCTCCAAGATTTAAGTGACTAGGGTCATTGAGCGTGTCCTAATATCTTTCAGGGGCTAAAAAGTCCAGTTTTAGGCAAATTATGGCTAAAGCTCCTTCTTCCCAACCCTAGAATATAAATACATCTCTTAAACCTCCATAGAGTTCAAGTAGGAAATAGTGTTGAAGTTAGAGTAGAAGTAGAGTAGAAGTAGTGTAGTTTAGTTCTCCTTTCCTTTTTCGTCCCCATATGGAGAGGATTTTCTTAGATTAGATTAGATTTGATTTATCTTTCTTGTAATTTTCATTTCCTAACTAAAAGTTTAACTTTTTTAGTGGTAAGTACATTGCTCTTGGTTAAACTCCTTTAGTTAATCTTTAATTTCATATTTTCTTAGTTTAAGCAGTTTAATTGCTTTCATTACAAAGTTTTCTTACTTGCTTAGTTTAATTTGTAGAATTAGTTCTTGTACTTTCTATTTAATTACTTTCTTTACATGATTTCTTAATGTAATTATTAGATTAGTTCATTGACTTTCTTAAAAATTGTTTCTTAGGTATAATTTGTAGTTTGATTAGCAAATTTGCATAGATTAGTTTCTGTGCTTTTCGTATAATTACTTTCTTTACATAGCAGATTAGTTTATTGGGTGGAGAGTAAATCAGTTTTTTTTAATTGTGCTTTCTTAATGTACTTATAATTTCAGTTTAAGGTAATTAATTACTTTCTAAAAGTACTTTCTTTTTACATGCTTTCTCAAAATAGTCAATGGGCTTTCTTTAATTGTTCTTGCTTAATAATAATTGCTAGTTTAGATTTGCTCGCTTAAGATGCTTTCCTTGTTACTAGCTTTCTTTAATTGCTTTCTAAAATGCTTTCTCTTTTCATACTATCTTTAATTGCTTTCACAATTTAGTGTTGATGTTTACTCTAAATTGCTTTCCTAGCCTTTAAATTGCTTTCTTAGTTCTTTAATGCAAGTTGTAGCTTAATCTTTTCTTAAAAATCAACCACATCAACTAATAATCTAACCAAATAATCGGTAATCATCAATTCTTGTGTGTTCGATCCCTACTATGCTTTACTAGTTGACAGACGTATACTTGCGGGATCCCGCTTAGTTAATGGTAAGATTTAGGTGTTTTTGTAAATATTATAACTAGGTGCCTTTTTTAAAAGGCATCATAAGTCCCTTTTTTTTTTTTTTTTTGGATAATTCCTACTATTATTTAACTTAATTCCTAATCCTATAATTGTTTTTTTTTTTCCAAAACTTAAATTTTTTTTAAAATTTATCTTTAGATTAATGATACCACATAGAACTCTCTATTCTACAAAAAAATTTCAAAAAAATCTTATTCTAACTATAAAGTAATCATTAAGATCGAAACCTATTTTTAAACTTGTGTGTTTTACAGGGTTAATGGTATTTTATTGTATCGGAATACATTTCCAATTTGGAGAGCAAATTAGAACATATTTTCATTTTGGCTGAATTGAGAATCTTTTAGTTTTGGGGCCACATTGGCCCGGTAGTAGGGCTAGTGTAAGTAAAACGCAGTTGGTCGCTTGATACTACTGACCTCGGGCGTACCCACCCATATTGTGTCGGAAAGCAGGTCCACAAAAGTAACATTAATAATTATTTTGGTAGTTCGCTCGGGCTTTCTTTGATTTTCAAAACATTTGTTTTAGCTTAGAGGGCAGAAAATGAGATTATTTTTTTTTTCAATTTGGGGGACTATATTATAATTTTTATTTATTTATTTGGAAGGTCAAATTGAGATCTTTTCAATTTAAAAGACAATATTGATATATTTTTTAGTTTTATGGCCAAAATGGTATTTAACCTTTTAAAATAGCCTTGTTTTTCTTCTTTTTTTTAAACGAATTTTTCTTTTTCTTTTAATAGATTTATTAATAAACTATTAATTTATTTAATTGCATATACGTTGTCTAGTCTATTAATGTATCGACAACCTATATATGTTGATAATAGTTATATGTGTAATTTCATTTGAGGAGAAATTTTTATTCAATTAAGTTCTTTTTAATAACTTTACTTACTTAAGTTTCAAAAAGGTTTGTTTTATTTTCTCTTTTTGCTTTTTAATTTTTTTTTCTCTTTATTGGTTCAAAAGTATAACTAAAATTTTTAAATTTATTTTTCAAGTAAATTTTATTTCTTTATTAGTGCTTGATTTGTAAAATCCGATCACAATAAATTTATTTCCTATTCTTCTTTAATTTTTAAAATTCATTCCTAATATTTTATTACATAAAAAAATTTATTTCTATTTTCTAGTATGAAGTGTTAAAAGTTGGTTGTATTTCCTATTTTACTCTTTACGGAGTATTTACATAAATAGTGTAAACAATTATAAAAAAAGACATTCAAGTTTGGGGATGTAACAAAGTCATTGAATTTTATAGTAACGGTAAATTTTGAAATAAAATCTAAATCATTAAATCAAATTCTCTCATTTATTATTATATAGATGGATAAGTCAACAATATATATATATATATATATATATATATGTATATAGGAAAATTCTACAGTCCCTTTTAGGGAACCATTCCCTTGTGCTTTAAGGGCTTGTACAGTACAACACTATGTTCTTTAAAAACTTGCACTGTACAAGTTCTTCAGGCCAAGGAATAGTTTCCTCAATGGGACTGTGGAATTCCCCATATGTATATGTATATGTTCATGTGTAATTTTGAAATATTTAATCCTTCCCTTTGTTTTGGTGGTTATTTGGTTTCAACTCAAAGTGAGATTTAATTAGTTACTAAAACTTTATTAATCATGACATGAGACATCAGACTGGTCCCGGCCGCTTCCACTGCAAATTTTTCAGTCACTGCAAATTTAATTAGTTACTGATCACGCCAGGGTCTTTTGGGTCCACGATGATAAGAGGCGAATCACCTATTTTCAGTTGCTATAAAACCACAAAAATAAATAAAATAAAATTATATTGTACAAATTTTTAAAATTGACGGATTAAGTCTCTCAAGGGTAATACGTAGAACTTTCCTTTATTTTAGTTCGGGCTTGAAAATTTAAAATTTATATAATCTGTCCCGGAGACAAAGCTTTTTGGGACTTCAAATTGGCCATTTGTTTCCATAGCGTACCCTCAGCTAAATTCAATGTAGAATATACTACTGCTGACGGAAGTCCCTCCACTAATTTCCACCAAGAAAACAGTAGTATAAATAAGTATTTTTTTTTGCCATAAATATATAAATTTAAACATGCATGTAGAAATAACTAATAGATGAAACTAGGCATGATCACGGAGACAGGGATAAACGGTTTAGGTTCCATGAAGAGCTGGAATTATAACCGGAACCAGAATCTTGGGAGCCAGTTTCGGTTCCGACCCGGTTACGTCCGGTTTCGGTCCCCATTCCGGTCATAGTTCCGATTTTGAATTTTTTTTAAGTAAATGTACATTTTGGAAAATATTCAAAAATTCAATAAAAGCTAAGACGAGAAACAAAAAATTACATTTTATTTAAATTTTAATTATAGACTTTGTTTTTGAAAAAAAAGTACACTATTACATCATTTATCGAACCATTAAAAATTTAAGTAAAGATACATTTTAGATAATCTATAGTATAAGATAATCTAAATAAAAATTAAATGCATCAATTACATTAGCCTATATATATATATATATATATTTAAAAAATTAATAAAAAGTAAATGATTTACTGTCTCCAGGTTCCAGAACCGTTGCCACCCCATGAAACTTTAGGGGTAGAAAAGAAAATTAATACTTACTGCAGTTGGCTGAGTACTTATGAATAGATTGATGAAGGTTGGTTGCTGAGCTTGAACGTGAGAAGCCTCGTATTTATAGGCCATTTTTTGAACCTGAATGACCTTTATAGGCTTCCCTTGATCATATTGGAAATGTTATTGTAATTTATTTTAGAGATAAATTACAATTATGCATATTTTTGTAATATGACATTCTTTATCTATTTAATATGATAAAGTCATTTGAATGAAATATATATATGAAAATCATAAATTATTTTGATGATAAGTTTCTATACATAGTTTTATTTTATTCGCAAATTTTCCTAATTGTAGTGTTTAACACGGGTAGACTAATAGATAATTGTATTTGGATGCTTATTGAGAATAAATGCATCAGGTTGACCTACTAATACTATTCCACGGATTAAAATCCAAAGTTAGTACCTGTTTAATACAATTCAGATAAAGTGTAATGACCCTTGGATTTGAGATCATGAATTTATCTTGATTGTAGATTATTGTATTTTGCCTCTATTAGTTGTTACTCTTAATGAATTGTACATACTATAGAGTTCGGGTATAGTGTGAATCATGAAAAGATAAGATATGACCGATATAGGATTTACCATTCTTGTATAAGAGACAGACTAACATCAGCATGCTCACATCATCTGCTGACGTCACTGTTGATGTTATCTGATGACGACATCAGCATCTTGACAGAAATCAGCGATAGGCGAAGTCAAACCAAGAGACAGGAATTACATCTAGAATAATCATGATGCTTTGTTAGAAATTAATCTTGATCTATAAATGTAAATTAATTCAATCGGTGAATGTGTATAATAAATATATGTTATATTAATGTATGACTAATCCTAATTAATTTAGGATTATAATTTATCTAATCTTAAATAATTTAGGATTGTAATTTATTCTTATTATCAATGTAAATGAGAACCTAAAGAGTCACACATTTTAAGATGATTAATTCGGAATTAAATTGATATATTATTTGATAAGTATGAAATACTTATAAGTTAATTTATGAGATAAATTAACTTTTTAAACTTAATTATAAATAAATCATAAATTTTAAGTGCTAATATGTAATATGTTAGAACTCCTAAAATTTTATACCTATAGTTAAGTCCAAAGTTGAATATAATTCTAGGACTATGTGCATATATATATATATATATATTATCAAGAGTCGCGTTACGCGCGACTATGCCCAGATTGGGGTGAATCTAATAGATAAATAGTATATAGACTTTCCTAATATGAAACGTTTTCACCAAAGATTCAAAATAATGTCTCTTGAACACAACTAGATGCTGTAAGAACACTATTTACAATTGTTATCTAATTAATTAAATACAAACATTCATTCAACCAACATTTCATTTTCAATTAACTAGAACCATTGTAATGAAACGGAATTATCAAAAATAATGAGCACTTTGTTTTCAACATAATAACTACAATAATGTGAAAAGCCTCTTTTTCTTACATGTCAGCTAACTACTCCAATGATATGATTAATCAATGGAAGCTAAAAACTAATAGATTCAATTTTCCCTTCATTAGAGATTCCTTCTTCAATTTCATGAATATCCTTTAGTGCTAATGTAAACAGAACAATAACAATGGCCAACTAATTGCAGTAAGTGTCCAATTAACATTCCCAAGTAAAGAAATAACATTTATCCGAAACTATTCCCTTCCTTTTACTTCTCTTAAAACTAAAATCCGTGAAGAAAAACCAAGTACACTAAAATATATGAATACACTTGTCAAAACAAAGTGGGAAACAATTTAATTTAGGGATAATTTCAATGGCACCTTATCCCAAACGTATAACGTTAATGGCTGCCAAGTTCAAAAACTTCGGCCCACTAATGCACATCAAGAGAGTTGCATGTCACTACCAATTAATTGACTACAGGCCTACAACCATTAATTGAGTCTTACTACAATTATACACCACCGTCCAAACGGAAAAGATTGGTAGACAAAAAATACCCCCCAAAATTTGCCTAATACCTATTTTGCATAGGTGACCTTTCATCTTAATACACATCTCTCCCACAATTAGAGATATATATATAAGTATAATTAATGGTATTATATATATATATATATATATATATGCCAAAAAGCTATATATCGTCAATCAATTTTGTGAAAATTCTGAAGTAACTATTTGTGTAGATGCCATTAGAGGCCAAATGTTTGTGCGGCTGGTGGATCGACATCCCAAATAGATTAGATATTTTATTGTGATTTTGAGTTATAATCTTTATAATTTTCTTGTAAAACGTATAAATTAATCAAGGTGATGTGTGGTAAGAAGTAAATATTTTAAATTACTCTTCATTTTGCATGATTTACTTTCTTACAGTAATATCAGAGCCACCATTAATTAACTTATGATGTAGATATGTTTAGTTGTCATGGATATTGAATTTGTTCAAACTATATGATTTTTTGATGTTGTTTTTGAAAATATTGGAGGAAAAAAGTTTTTAATTTTCTTTTCGACCCCTATAGTGTCGTCATCGAGATAACATCAATGATGGCGTCGTGAGATGATGTGAGCATGCTTGATGTTAGCAGATGACATCGAGATGACATCACCAAATCTTGACTTGTGGTTTTTGTCACTTTTAATTACATTTTGGTTTTTGTCACTAAAAGTGCTTAAATTAGTTAAGTTACTTTTTGTGACACTCAATTTTATATTTTAAAATTAAAGGTTATTCTAAATTTGTTTTTGAAAACATCATCTAACATAATTTTTGACACATGTTGTTTAAAATTAATTGTATAAGAGACAGTCTCTTATACACATCTAATGTGATTAAAATTTCGAAAGTACAAAATTTTTGAAAATATTTATTTAATTCAATTGAGATTAGAATTAGAAAATTTGTTTAAATTTTAGTATTTTATTATTTTTCAATGAGATTGGAATTTAATAAAAGTTCAAAAAAATTTAGAAATTGTTTCTAATATAATTTTTGAAATTCTATTATGTTATTTAATTTCTAATGAGATTCGAAAATAATATTTCTCCATAACATATTTTCATAAATAATTCAAAAATGATTTTTTCAATGAGATTGCAATTATGATGTATAGTGATTAATTATTAGATACTAAATGGGTTTTTCACGCTTTTATTTAATTGTTAAATTATATAATTGAATGATGGATGATTATGGATTTAAAACTAATGTGATTGTGTACGGTTTAATTTGTTAAAATTCAATGGTTGTAAACTTTTAAATGGAGCATGCGTGTCCTGCCTTTCTCTATTATTCTAGATTTAATTCTTTTCTCATCTCAATCCCCTCTAATATAACTCGATATTTCTTCATGTGATGTACACAGTGGTAGGTCAGGGATAGAATTGAATATCCAAAATATTTAAATAAAATTACATTTTTAATGTACAAGATGATGATAATGGTGCAAAAATACTAACGTGAGGAATGACATCAACATGTGACGCTAGATCTGACGTCATCAGATGACCTGGTAGCATATAATTATCCAAAATAAGCTAACAGTTAGGAAACTCAAGTGGCTATATAATCTCTTGCGAAGAAAAATTAGTAAGTATTAGAGTTTCATTGAACTACTTTTCTAGTTTTCCCTTCTTAAAAAAGATTAGTTAGGAAATCTTAAAAAAAGCATATATTAGCTAATACAAAATCAGTTTCAACCTCAACGCAAAAGAGACAGGATAGGAATCAACCCCGAAGAAGAAAACTCGGTGATACTATATAACATCCCAGTATCACATTTGTAATTTGTTTCACCATCAAACTGATGATGAATGAGAATGCTGAATTCACCGAGAAATAACAAGTCTATGTTGCAACTGAAGAAACTAGTTTTCTGATTTGTTGTGGCAGCCCTGTAAATAGTTTTTCTTCAATTCTAGGAGGCAAGTTTAGTATAAAGGTGTCAAAACCGAATGTAAGCAGCATGTGCTAGAAAAATAAGCATAGCAGTAAACCTCATTATAACAACTAAAAGAGAAGATGACAAAAGATTTCATTGGTTGAATTTTCTAAACAAGTGAGTTCTTACCTTTTCTTTATGTGTCCTGGAACTATCTGCTTGACTTTGGGCCGACTTAACAAGTTCTTCTAAAAAAGCACCAACTCTTTTAAATCAATAGTAACAAGCTTACATATTATCAGAATGCTTAAAGGTTCATCGCCCCGGTTATTTCACTACCACAAGCGAAATTAAATCACTCATTACTACATCTTTTTTAGCGACACAAAATATTATTCAACACTAAACATTGCAAGCAACAATTAAATATCGATACTATAAGATGCCATAGTATTGTTGTAACACTTGCAACTTACTTGTTTTTTCTCCATAAACCTCTATTACTGATGTCCTAAAGGAGCAGTTTGTATCCCTCCGAAAGAAAATAATCACTGAGAGAAATAGACAGCAACATTAAGCCCGAGTCATATTGAATACTCGGGCAGGGGGATGTATAAGATGGAAGACCACAAATGATTTTTGTTTCTTTTGGTGTAAAAACCCAATCCATGAGGAGACAAACTCAAATCTTCATATTGCAGAGAACATTATGCAGATATGTATTGCTGAGCTCCTGAAAATTGAAAACAAGAGGATCAGAGTATAAAAAGATTTTGAAAACAATTGGTCATGTAGCCTTTGCCTCCCGTAGAAACAAAACCATTCCTTCTATTTTGGAGTTTGGACTAGTTTCTAAGAAAATACTTCGCTTGCTATCTTGAGTTTTTTTTCTTCTTGTTCCCATGATCGTTTGCCTTACCAAGTGTAACAAGTTCAAAAGTCCCGAATCCAATAATTTTAGCTGATACTCTTTAAAGTTCGTATTACTGTGATAATAATGCTATCATGTATTGTTTGGTTTGGAACATTATCATAAGATTGTAAGTTTAATAGTAGTAGCATATATTTTAGTAACAATTGGTATGAAAACACGTGTTTCACACGTTTAAAAATATTAATCATTTGATTTTTATTACTGTAAAGAAAATGAGATGGTAAACTAGAAGTTTGTAAGTTCCTATAGATAAAAGACAATTTTCCACCACACATTGCAAGTTCCCATGATACTTGCTACCCTTAGTTCCGGTTATCCAACTAATTTGCTAAAGACCATCTAGTTTTTTATTTATTGTCACATAAGCCCTTCTTGTCTTGCCATTAGCTATTTGTTTTTATTTTTGTTTTTGCTGAAAAGTTTTCCTTTCCTTTTCCATTTTTAAATTTTGTCACATGGCCCCATTGTCTTAACCGTTTGCAGATTAGTTGTTATTTCTTTCTAAATAGTTTTTCCACTTTTCTCGAACAAAATTTCTACGCCATTTTTTCTCATGCGTACCACAAGTCTCTTTTACACATCAAGATCTGTATGACTTCTCTTATTTAAGTTGGATGTATAAATTAATTGTTACTTATACACATCTAGATACTGTATTTTTTACAATAAACAATAATAGTATCCTTCCTCACAATCTAATAATTTTTTTCATAACTTTTTTTTAAACATTAATAATACAAAAATTTGATATAATATTCACTAATTCTTATTGACAAAACTAATAAGTACAAAATAGTCCAAATCAAATTTAAACCTTTGTCAAATAGCTATAGTCATTTAACTATAACTATGAGCATGATAAAGATAAAAAATTTTAGAACATACAATGTTTGGAAGTGTATTACCCTTAAATAGTAAAAATTAGTCAATGACTTTAAACTATAATTTCTAATACATTTAGTGCCTGTTTGGTTAATGAGATAATGTGGTATTGAATAATTAATCCCATGTCATCCTATATTTAGTTGGTTTTTTTGGCATGTGATTGTTATCCCAATTAATAAATTTAATCCCTTGTAGAAGGGATAAAATAATACTACGGGAGAAGTGGTATTAATTATCCTAGTATGACTCCTAGGCGGGATAACAAAAATTTTGACTAATTTACCCCTAATAAACTTTATGACCCTACAACATATGATGTCATGTTGGATTGTAAGGGTATTCACGGATTGGATTGTTAGGTCCAGATGTCCAATGGGCGTCCCAACCTAGTTTTAATGAGTCAAGAGAAAATTGCCTGATACTCGGTCCTTTTACAAGGGTATTTGACCAAATACATTTATGACAATTGTATGTTCCAAAAAATTTTAAAAAATAAAAAATTTGACTACCTAATTACACAAATACCTCTAAAATTAAGTAGAATAAGAGAAAAGGTCATTTAATATTTAATATTAAAATTACAAAATTAATTTTAAAAAATAAAAAGACAGCTTGTTATACCTATACTCCTGTAAATGAGTATAGGTGGAGTAAAAGTTCCTTATTATTAGGTCATGATATGTAAAATTACATAATTGACTCAATATATGCATTGGGTTAGGTTATATTGGGTTGCAAACTATTAATCCACTGATCATAATACCTGAACTAGTAAGATTATTCGAATCAGATACCCAACTTTTATGGTTCAAATAGACCAGGTTAATAGGTTTTTTTGGATTAGTGCGTCGAGATATGAACACCGCTAATTATTTTACATAATAACAATTTATTTAATTCTCACATTTATTTTTAGCATATTATAATTACAATAATATTATTTGATTACAAAAAATAAAGTGCAAATTTAGGGGAATATTGGTCAATAAAATAGTAATTCGATCTCATCTGATCCCCAACCAAATGCAAAATGGTTATTATTTTTAAGATATCTAATACAACTCAATATCAATTAAACACTAGATAACTAGCTTAATTCTAGGACACATAAAGAAAAGGTAAGAACTCACTTGTTTAGAAAATTCAACCAGATTAGTGAACCAAATTGACCCTTAGGGTATATTACAAGCAACCCTTTGATTTGGTTAATATTCATGTTAACCCTTGTCTCTTATACACATCTAGATGTGTATAAGAGGTTTGGGTTAAAGTGAAACCGAAATATTCTATTAAGTGACAGTTTTGCATTTGGTTGGGGATCAGATGAGGTTATTTTAGTCATTTAAAAAACCTCTTATCAAGGTTAGTTATGTATTTTAACTTAAAACATAACCCTTCCTCCTGGTGTAGGGTTTTTCTAGGTAGTGGAGGGTAATAGGTTTAAGGGTAATTTTGACTCCTTGCTCAAATTTTTTAGTTTTTTTAACTTTCTATCCATTTTACAAAAATACCGAAGGACAAGGGGACAGATTATAGATTTACAAAACATAAAGAGTAATGTGAATATTAGCCAAATCACGAGGAGGTTCCATATAATTTACCTATACATTTATAAACCCTGCCAATCGAAGAAAATGGTTAGGTCTCCAACAAGAAATTATAAGTCACTTGATGATTGTAAGCGATTTGAATACAAATTATAGTAATTTAGTTATATTAGCATATTTTGCTTATTGAATTTTTTTCAAAATCTAAAATAGTAGAGGTACTTTTTTGAAATTATATACAATAGTATCCATTCAATTCACAACCGATTGTCTAAGACACCTGTAAGTTTGAAACTTACAGCATCTTTTATGATGCTACTAGTTCTATGAATTAAGTATAAACATGTTTGGATATATTAATTGTTTGAATTTTTAGTTTGCTTTATTTTCCTCCTATATAATTTCTGCTCATAAGTGATTTTTTATGTATTTTCTTTAGATATACTTTATTGGAGTATTTTACCATAAATTCATTGGTATTTTGTACAACTTTGAAGATAGAAAAAGTTTAAAGGATTGTCAAATTGGAGCGCAACGTATGATATGAAATACTATTAGAATTTATCATTATATCCATTATATAAGTTTAGTAATCAAATAGGCGAATGTGGTCTTGAAAAATGTTGACGAATTTTGGGGTTTATTAGAATCCTTTATTCTCTTCAAATGTTCAAGTGCTATCCTAACAATTTTGGATTTGTCAAACATTAGAGTATTTGATTATTCTTGAATATCTAGACCTCTCTTGGAACCAACTTGAAGGAACTATTTGTGTACAAATACTAAATTGTAATTTTTAATTTAGGAAATAAGATAGATTTATCCTAAATATATAGTTTGCACAACTATACGAATGTGAAAAATATTCTCCTTTTGGTAAGTTACAACGCAAAATTTAATGATTAATTCATTATGTTAATAATCTCAATCTGTATGGTAGTAAATTTAAAAATAGATATTCAATACTATAGATTTTATTTGATAGAGTAAAATTAATCACATATAGTTGCAGTAGTTATCAACCTCTGAGTAATAACTCAAAAGTAACAATAGATATTCGTTATTGAAATTTTATTAAATAAAGTGCACTTTAAGTAAAATCAAATTAGTAACTGATTTAATATCCTTGTTTTTTAATACATAATTTATACGGTTACTAATATTTAATAAAGATGGTTACAAGTCCAAAGACAATAACAATCATTTTTTGTAAGAAGACAATAATTATCTATCAATAATTTTAGACTAATATAATATAGAAACTAATTTTGATTATAGGCAAAGCATAACTTGGATTAAATAGGTGCTAATTATTTATAAGACACATAAAAATATAATTACAAGTAAATGTGAGAGTCATGTTAAATATTAGTCAATTTTCACACATGAATGATTGGCTTTAGTGCAAGTGGGAGTTTGTTAGTGTAACAGATGTTATCCTTTATAGATATTGTCAACATATTCACCATTCTTCGCCAATGCCATTTATTTTGCCTCTAATGTTGTCCGGTGTATAAGTCCCATTGATCATTACAAAGTATTAAACAACAACATTAGAGGCAAAATAAATGGCATTGGCGAAGAATGGTGAATATGTTGACAATATCTATAAAGGATAACATCTGTTAATTCAATTTTAGATGACCTTGAGGTTTTTAAAGCAATTTATGTCTTTTTTATTCTTTTATTTCCTTTATATCTTGTTACATCTAAAATAGGAAAAAGTTTTAAAATTTTGTCTTACAAGAGTCTAAAGATTTATACTCGAATAAGTTGATAACTCTAGAAAATTAGAATTATATATATCCTAAACTTGAGTATTTTTCCCTTAGTTTCGAGGATTTTCAGGTTTTAAGTATTAGTCCTACAAACTTAAAACACATACGAATAGAATTTAACAAATGGGTCCAATCCTTGTGGTATTTGGTTTAATTTCTACATTGCCTGATTCGAATAATCTTACTAGTTCAGGTATTATGATCAGTTTCTTCAACTTGATAAATGATTCCAACTTCAACGATTTTGTAAAAATATCAGCCACTTGATCTTCGATCCTGCAATAATCAATGACAATTTCCTTATCGTGAACCAACTCACAAATGAAGTGAAACTTGATGTCAATGTGTTTGCTGCGTCCATGAAAAAGTGTTTTTTGTCAACTCGATAGCGGACTTGCTATCACAAAATATTTTTGTAGGAGACCCTCTTGCTTGTGTTGTAGAAACCCAAGCATTCTTCTCAACCATAGTGCTTGAGTAGCACTACTTGCTGCTGCCATGTACTCTGCTTTAGCTGTAGACAAAGCCACCACTTGTTGCTTCTTTGAAGACCAGGAAAACACACCATTACCCAAATTTTTTATGAGTGAAATTTTTTACAACATTTTTAAAATTTTTATTTTAATAATGGTTGCTTTCTTTCTAGGTATTATATAGATCATTTTTTACTATTTTATTTATGTTGAAAATCAATGTTGTTTGAGGTCATGTTGTCCAAATCATCAGAAGATTTAGATTTTGCACGGACTATTTAATTATAGTCAGTGTAGGTAATTGATATTTGCATAGACTACTTGATTTGCATGACAATCACGAGCGTAAATCTAATTTTTCAAGAATGATTGGACTATATTTTTAAATATCAGGGTCTATTTTATCTTTTACTAATAATAAGTGTGAGCAATGGATTATCTTGTTTGTTGAATCATTTGCCTTCATTAAATTAGCCCATCCAAAAAAGGAATATTTTCTAATTAAGTAATTCTATTGTGAAAGGAAAATTATTTAAATCAAATTTAATTCCTATTATGAACCCTAAAATTGAGTTATATTTTCTTTTCTTTCTTTAGGTGCACTTTACATAAATAGCCTTAGAAATTATAAAAAAGATATTCAAGTTAAATGACTCATGTAGTTATTAAATTATATAGCAAGGGTAATTTCAGAAAAAAAAAATCTAAAACACCTAATCAAACTCGTTCTTTTAATATAGTATAGATATAGATAAGTCAACAATATATTTCTATATATATTTATATGTATTCATTAATTTTAAAATATTTAAGCTTTTCCTTTTCTTTTTTGGTGGTTAATTGGTTTCAACTCAAAGTAAGATTTAATTAGTTACTAATCAAAACTTTATTAATCATGACATGAGTAAGCACAGTAATTATGGATACATGAAATTAAATTGAGGAAATTCGTATCTCTGCAAACTCAAAACAACAAAAAGTAATATATATGTAATTGCATGTTTTATTTATTTATTTATTTAAAAGGTGCATTTTATTGATACAAATACTACTGTCTCTTATACACATCTAGATGTGTATAAGCACCCACGCATGGATGCATGCATACTTATTACTTCAAACCACACACAGACACACAGATATGTGTAAACACACACTAGATAATTAAAATAGAGGATTACACATTATAAGTACATCCACGAACTTAATTGGGAATTGGAAGAGATGGCATTTTGGATGCCCAGATATTATAAGTTTCCTCGTCCTAGTCTCTGGGGCATCGGTGTCTCCAATGCTGCATACAATTCTGTTTTCTGGCCATCTTTAACTCGAATAAGTGCAGAAATCGACCAACGGATGTGTAAACCAGCAACCAGTTCCACAAACTCCAGATTGGTCCCGTCCTTCTTGTTCTGTATGTCCACTGCAAATTGTCCGACTCGGATCACGGAAGGGTCCTAGTTGGGTTCATGATGTTAAACCGCCAATCAACTACTTGCACTTGCTGTAAAACCACAAAAATAAATAAATAAATAAAATAATGGAAGACATAGCTGTAAGATTAAAGAAATTAAAATTTGACAAAAATAATAATAATGATAAGTTATCTTAAAATGAAATCGATGATACTTATTTCAAGTTTTAATTCTAAACTCTTGCCAAAACCAATCCTCCACATAAAGTTTTAATTCTATAATTCTTGTACGGAATTATTTCTATTGGCCCAAAAAGCTTTATGTCTTAGACAGGTTATACAAATTTTAAATTTTTATTGTACATTATTTTTAAAATTAATAGATGATGAAAATTTAAAATTTGTATAACCTGTCCAGGACATAAAGCTTTTTGGGCCTCCAAATTGGCCATTTGTTGCCATAGCGTACCGTCCTTGGCTAAATTCAATATAGGATCCACTTCGGCTGACGGAAGTCCCCCAACAATCAAATAAAAAAAGGTATAAATAAGTTCCTTTTTTTTTTCTTTTGGCCATAAATATATAAATTTAAACATGCATGCAGAAATAATTAATAGATAAGATTTTAGGGGTCGAATGGAAAATTAATTCTTACCGTTGCCTGGGACTTGAGTCATTTTGTTCTCTGGATACTTATGAAAAGATTGATGAAGGTTGGTTGCTGAACTTGAACGTGAGAAGCCTCGTATTTATAGGCCATTTTTTTGCACCTGAATGACCTTTATACCCTTGATCATATTGAAAATGCTAGTGTATGCCTTAAAGTCAATTTATTTGAGAAATAAATTATAATCTTTATATTTATGCATATTTTTGTAATATGTCATTCTTTATCTATTTAATATGATAAAATACATCGAATGAAATATACATATATATATATATATATATATATATATATATGAAAAATCATAAATTATTATGATCATAAGTTTTTCAACGTAGTTATATTTTATTCATAAATATCCCTAATCGTAGCGTTTGACACGGGTAGCTGATAAATTAGCACAAAATTGTACGTGGATGCTTATTGAGAATAAGTATATCGGATTAACTTGCAAAGCGTATTCCGTACGGATTATTATATAAATGCTAATGAATTAATTTTTTTTGTGATAATAATGTAATAATCCTTGAACTTGAGTTCATAAGTTTATCTTAATTATGAATTAGTATATTTTAACTCTATTAGTTGTTTACACTTGTCAAAACAAAGTGAGAAACAATTTAATTTAGGGATAATTTCAATGCCACCTCATCCCATATGTTGTATCCCAAAATTTGCCTAATACCTATTTTGTATAGGTGACTTTCATCTTGAGTGGATGAAACTCCCACAAATTTGCATATATGTTCCAAACAGCTATATATCATCAATCAATCAAAGATTGTGAAAATTAAAGATTGTTAGAAAGCCTTAATGACTTAGTAACCCAATCTCCTCCTTCTTATTTGTGTGGATACCATTAGAAATAAATATTTTCAAGGGATTGTAATATAATGAAGTATTAAAAGTACAAGAAATTAATTAGTATTACCATTTTCTTGTTTGTGAGAACATGTCGATGGATTGACATCCCAAATAGATTAGAGATTTTACCACACAAGGACATGATTAAATTGAGTTATAATCTTTATACTGCGATTTGGAAGAAGCTTGTACAACGACTATAAATTAATCAAGAATATAATTTCATCAAAATTTTCCACTTGTGATTTAGTATATGATAGTACACATCTCTCATAGGTTGGATTTGGTATCTTCCTGGAAAATAACATAAAAATCCTCGACAAATAAGAAGTAAATATTTTAAATAAAAAAATAAAAAATAAATAAAAATGCAAAAATTATAGCAAAAATTCATTAGGGATAAAAAAATGCATGATTAAAAATAAAAATAAAAATAAAAATAAAATAAAATAAAAGCTTTCTTACGAAATTAGGGAATATCGAGCCACCATAAAAAAACTAATTAACCACTTATGGATAACAAGAATTGATATGAAATTAGATAATCAATCACCTTGTTGAGGATTGTGGATGGTGGGTGGACAAATCGAATGAAACACCAAGTTTTCTTCAAGTGGAGAAAAATCTTGAAACTATAATTTTTCGATTAGATTTTGATGTTGTTTTTGAAAATATTGGAGGAAGAAAAGTTTTTTTCCTGCCAAGATCTTGATGTCGTTTTTGTAAATAATACATTAGATAACGTCGGCAGTGATGTCAATAGATGAATGAGCATGCTAACGTCGTGACGACATCTTATGTTCTATACCACAAGTTACTTTTTGTGACACTTAATTTTATACTTTCAAATTAAAGGTTTTCTAAATTTGATTTTAAATTTTGACAAATGTTGTTTAAAATTAATTGTTAATATTTAGAAACCTTATTTATTTTAACATGATTAAAATTTCGAAAGTAAAAAATTTTTGAAAATGTTTATTTAGTTCAATTGAGATTAGAATTAGACAATTTGTTTAAATTTTAGTAATTTATTATTTTTCAATGAGATTGGATTTAATAAAAGTTCAAAAAGTTTTAAAAATTGTTTCTAATGTAATCTTTGAAATTCTATTATTTAAAGTGTTTAATTTCTAATAAGATTCGAAAATAATATTGATTTATTCTCTCCATAACATATTTTCATAAATAATTCAAAAATAATTTTTCAATGAGATTGCAATTATGATGTATAGTGATTATTGATTAGATACTAAATGTGTTTTTCATGCTTTTATTTAATTGTTAAATTATATAATTGAATGATGGATAATTATGGATTCGAAACTAATGTGATTGTGTATAATTTAATTTGCTCAAATTCAATTGTTGTATACTTTTAAATGGAGCATGCGTGTCCTGCCTTTTTTTATTATTTTTGATGTAATTCTTTTTTCTCATCTCAACCTTCTTGAATGTAACTTGAGATTTTTTGATCAATCATGTAACGTACACAGAGGTAAGTTAATGATATGATTGAATATCCAAAATATTAGATAGAATTATATTTGTAATGTATAAGATGATGGAGACGGTGCAAAAGTACTGATGTCAGCATCATCTGATGACTTGGTAGCAAGATTATCCAAAATAAAGCCTACAAAATAGGACTTCAAATGGCTATATAATCTATCTTGGGAAGAATAATTAGTAAATATTAGAGTTTCATTGAACTACTTTTCCGGTTTTCCCTGCTTAAATAAGAGTGTAGTCACCTCTGAGCACCATGTTAACATTATCAACAATGGAAGTTAACCATCTTCTGATACATACATTCTGAAACTTGAAAGCAATCTATGTCCCACAACAGTGACTGAACAATTTTGTGACAGAATAGGTGAAATTAATAGGCATGTGTTTGGGGAGGTATTTTTAATACTGTTCTGTAGTCAATTGGTTCAGTCACTGTTGTGGGACATAGATTGCTTTCATGTTTCAGAATTTATGAATCTAATCTGACATTATATAAAATCCCGTATCAAACAGATGATGAATGAGAATGCCGAATTCACCAAGAAATAATAAGTCTATGTTGCAATAGAACAAACCAGTTTTCCGAATCGATTTGTTGTGGCATCTCTGTAAATAGTTTTTCTTCAATTCCAGGCAGCAAGTTTAGTATAAAGGTGTCAAAACCGAACGTAAGCAACATGTTTTAGAGAAATAAGCATATAGCAGTAAACATCATTATAACAACTAAAAGAGAAGAAGACAAAACTGGTTGAATTTTCTAAACAATTGAGTTCTTACCTTTTTCTTTGTCTGTCCTTGAACTATCTGCATGACATTCAGCTGAGTGCGTGAGTAACATGCATCATTAAGTTGAAATTGTCCATTAAATGCGTGTGTTGTTCACGCGCCCTAAAATCGTTAGTTTTATTGATGGTATCAGATTTTAGACTGACGTGGGAAAAATTAGATAGTTTGGGAAGCAAAGTGTTCAATAAAAAAAGTATAGGGTACAAAGTGAGAATCGTGTACAAGTTTAGGGGTGCAAAGTAGAGTTAGGCCGGATAAAATAATACCACGAGGGAGATGGTATTAATTATCTTGGAATGACTCCAAGATGGGTTAACAAAAATTTTGACTAATTTACCCCTTATAAACTTTATGATCCTTTATCATATGATGTCATATTTGGATTATAGAGGTATTCATGGATTAGACGTTAGATCCATATGCCCAATGGACGACCCAACCCGGTTTTATTGGGTCAAGGGAAAATTGCCTGATATTTGGTCCTTTTATAAGGGTATTCGACCAAATACATTTATGATAAATTTGTGTTCCAAAAAATTTTAAAAATAAAAAATTTGGCTACCTAATTACACAAATACCCCTAACATTAAGTAGAATAAGAGAAAAAGCCATTTAACATTAGGTTTAACATGTAAAATTACAAAATTAATTTTAAACAATAAAAAAGACAGCTTATTTTACATATACTCTGATAAATGAGTATAGGTGGAGTAAAGTTCCTTATTATTAAGTCATAATATGTAAAATTACATAATTGACTCAATATATGCATTAGGTAAGGTTATATTGGGTCGCAAATTATTAATCCTTGATCGTAATACTCGAACCAGTAAGATTATCCGATTGACATTTTCAATTTTATGATTCCTAAATAGATCAAGTTAGCAGGTTTTTTGAATTAGTGTATCGAGATAAACACTGCTAATTATTCTATATAATAACAATTTATTTAATTCTCATATTTATTTTTAGTAGATTATAATTACAATAATATTATTTGAATACCAAAAGTATGTTCATAAGAGACAAATATAGATGTGGGAAGAATTAATAGTCTTGCATTTGGTTGTGGGTCAAATGAGATTGAATTACTATTTTACTGACCAATATATCCCTATTTTAAGATATCTTATACACTTTAAATAAAGATGTGTATAAGAGATATGTAAAATAGTAATTCGATCTCATTTGATCCCCAACCAAATGTAAGATGGTTATTATTTTTTAGATACCTTATACAATTTAATATCAATCAAATACTGAATCACTGTACTAATCATCCGGGATAATTCATCCCAGGATTGATTTGTTCGAGGTTGAGACATCCTATCTCATCCAGTCAATGAACCAAACGGATCCTTAGGGTATATTACAAGCAACCTTTTGGTTTGGTTAATGTTCACTGGACAGTACCCCTTATGTTTTGCAAACTTACTATTTATCCTCTTGTGGTTTGGGTTAAAGTGAAACCGCTAAATATTTTGTTAAGTGGTAGTTAGAACACTGAATGTTTTTGATATAAAGGGTTATTTTAATCATTTAAAGCTTCTTATCGAGGTTAATTACAAGATTTTAAGATAGATGTGTATAACTCACAGGGGTACTAGATGTGTATAAGTTTTAAAATAATTTTGACTAATGCTCAAAATTCGTTAATTTTTTAAATTTCCATCCATTTCTCTTATAAAACAACCAAATTATAATGGGACAGATTGTAATTTACAAAACATAAAGGGTAACGTGAACATTAACCAAATCACGTGAAGATGTCCTTATAATTTACCTGTGTATTAATAAACAACGCCAATTCAAGAAAATGGTTGGGTCTCCAACAAGAAATTGCAAGTAGCAGTTATAACTGTTTGGCCTTCAAGACAAATTGCATGTATCCTGTCTCTATTAGCATATTATGCTTATTAGAATTTTTTTAAAATCTAAAATAGTAGAGGTACTCTTTTGAAATTATATAAAACAATATCCATTCAATTCACAACCAGTTGTCAAAGACATCTGCAAGTTTGAAACTTACATTGTGTTTGATGCTACCAGTGCTATGAATTAAGTAAAAAACATGTTTGGAGATACTAATTGTTTGAATTTTTAGTTTACTTTATTTTCTTCTTATATAATTTCTGAGTACCTCCTGTCTCTTATACACATCTAGGAAAGCAAATATTGACCAAGTTGATATATATTAAATTCACATGAATACGAGAAATATTTGCTCATGCATTCAGGATGCAAATGTGTAATTGAACATGGTTTTATTATTATTATTATTATTAGATCGAACACACAAGAATTGATGATTACCGATTAGATGCATTGGTCCTTTGGAAAGCATAATGTCAAAGCAGTATTCATCATTCCAATGGAGCTGTCTGTTATACATCTGTCTAGATACAAGAATATATGATATGAAATAGTATTAGAATTTATCATTATATCCATTCTGTAAATTTAGTAATCAAAGAGGGTAATGTAGTCTTGAAAAAATGTTGACGAATTTTGGAGTTTATTGGAATCCTTTCTTCTCTTCAAATGTTCAAGTCTTGTCCCAACAATTTTAGATTTATCAAGCATTAGGGTATTTGATCATTCTTGGATCTCTAGACCTCTCTTAGAACCAATTTGAAGGAACTATTCGTGTACAAATACTAAATTGTAATTTTTAATTTAAGAAATAAAGATTTTCTCCTAAATATGTAGTTTGCACAACTATATGAAAGTGGAAAATATTCTACTATTTGGTAAGTTACGGCGTGAAATTTAATGATTAATCCACTATGTTAAAAGTATCAATCTATATAGTAGTAAATTGAAAAATAGATATGCAATATTGTAGTGTTTTATTTGATAAAATAAAATCAACCACATATAGCTACAGATAGTTATCAATCTGCACACTAATAATTCAAAAGTAATAATAGACATTCATTACTTAAATTTTATTAGATAAAGTACACTTTACTAAAATTTAATTAATAGCTGATTTGATATTCCTATTATACACATCTAGATGTGTATAACTTTTGAATATTTGGGATGTGCAGATTGATAACTAGTTCCAAAGACAATTGGTCGTTTTTTTTTTTTTTTTTGTAGTAAGACAATAATTATCTAAAAATAATTTTAGAGTAATATAATATAAATACTAATTTTGATTATAGGCAAAGCGTAACTTGGATTAAATAGGTGCTATAATTAATTATTTATTGCGTGAAAAGGAAACAAAAAACAAAGTAAGAAATTGAAAGACAAGAAGTATGGTCTTTTTGAAAGTAAAGTGCATCTTAGGTGGTAAAACCTTTCTCCTATGATCTATTGGTCCTGTGTTCGTGTCACTAATTAGTGGGAAAGGTATGTATTTTTTTTTTTAAATGAGTATGGTATTTTAAGAAAAAAAAAAGGTGGATCTTATTTTTCACCCCCTCTCCTACTTATCCAATCGGTTTAGTTAGTAATCATTGAAATGATAGGTTCTATAGTTTAATAATCATCGAAATGATAGGTTCTATATTATAGTTGTTTTTAGTACACCACACAGAAACCAAATTTTTTTAGCATATTTTGGACAACAAATGTCATTCATTATTACAATTTCTTATAACAATATTAGAGGCAAAATAAATAGCATTGGGCAAAGGAAGGCGAATATGTTGACAACATCTATGAGGGATAACGTCTGTTAATTCAATTTTAGATGACATTCTATGTTGTCCAAAATATGCTTTTAAAAAATTTGTGTTTCTTTTTTCTGTTTTCTTTTTACATCTTAAATAGGAATAAAGTTTTAAAATTGTCTTACAAGAGTCTAAAAGATTTATACTCGATAAGTTGATAACTCTAGAAAATTAGAATTATATATATCCTAAACTTGAGTATTTTTGCCTTTGTTTCGAGGATTTTCAGGTTTTAAGTATTATTTTTGTCAATTTTTGCTTTTATGTTCTAAAATGTGTTTGTTGTGTTAATTCAGTATTTTTATGTTATTTTAGTATTTTTATTTTATTAATAGAGTGTAATTATTTTTAGGGTTCATCGTAGAAAATTGCGTGACAATCAGACGAGAAATAGATCAAATTAAGCCGTCAAGCAACCATTGACTGTAGTCAAAATTTTGAAGAAAGAGTTATTGACCGCAGTTATTGGAGAAAATTTGCCGCTAGAACTTTGATCGCGCTTGTTAACCATGGTAAATAACTAGATGACCGTAGTAAATAAAAAAAAAAAGAAGAAAGCTCCCGGATGGGCAGTCTATAGGAAATTCACGTGAATATCAGTAACTGAGGTCAAAATTATGAAGAAGGGATTTCGTTAATTGGTGTCTCCAAGATTTAAGTGACTAGGGTCATTGAGCGTGTCCTAATATCTTTCAGGGGCTAAAAAGTCCAGTTTTAGGCAAATTATGGCTAAAGCTCCTTCTTCCCAACCCTAGAATATAAATACATCTCTTAAACCTCCATAGAGTTCAAGTAGGAAATAGTGTTGAAGTAGAGTAGAAGTAGAGTAGAAGTAGTGTAGTTTAGTTCTCCTTCCCTTTTTCGTCCCCATATGGAGAGGATTTTCTTAGATTAGATTAGATTTGATTTATCTTTCTTGTAATTTTCATTTCCTAACTAAAAGTTTAACTTTTTTAGTGGTAAGTACATTGCTCTTGGTTAAACTCCTTTAGTTAATCTTTAATTTCATATTTTCTTAGTTTAAGCAGTTTAATTGCTTTCATTACAAAGTTTAGTCTTACTTGCTTAGTTTAATTTGTAGAATTAGTTCTTGTACTTATCTGTTTACTTACTTTCTTTACATGATTTCTATAACGTAATTATTAGATTAGTTCATTGGCTTTCTTAAAAAAATGTTTCTTGTTTTACTGTTGTTGTCTCTTATAAACATGCATAGATTAGTCTTATGTGCTAGATGTGTATAAGAGACAATTTCTTTAAATGTTTACTTAGTTTATTGGGTGGATCATTAAAATTTTTTTTAATTGTGCTTCTTAATGTTAATTTCAATTTAAGGTAATTAATTACTTTCTAAAAGTACTTTCTTTTACATGCTTTCTCAAAATAGTCAATGGACTTTCTTTAATTGTTCTTGCTTAATAATAATTGCTAGTTTAGATTTGCTCGCTTAAGATGCTTTCCTTGTTACTAGCTTTCTTTAATTGCTTTCTAAATTGCTTTCTCTTTTCATACTATCTTTAATTGCTTTCACAAAAATGCTTTCTTTAGTGTTGATGTTTACTCTCTTAAATTGCTTTCCTAGCCTTTAAATTGCTTTCTTAGTTCTTTAATACAAGTTGTAGCTTAATCTTTTCTTAAAAATCAACCACATCAACTAATAATCTAACCAAATAATCGGTAATCATCAATTCTTGTGTGTTCGATCCCTACTACGCTTTACTAGTTGACAGCTATATACTTGCGGGATCCCGCTTAGTTAATGGTAAGATTTAGGTGTTTTTGTAAATATTATAACTAGGTGCCTATTTTAAAAGGCATCATAAACCCTTTTTTTTTTTTTGGATAATTCCTACTATTATTTAACTTAATTCCTAATCCTAAAAAAGTTTTTTTTTTTTTCCTATACTTGTATAATTTTTAAAATTTATCTTTAGAAAAATGATACCACATAGAACTCTCTATTCTACAAAAAAATTTCAAAAAAATCTTATTCTAACTATAAAGTAATCATTAAGATCGAAACCTATTTTTAAACTTGTGTGTTTTACAGGGTTAATGGTATTTTATTGTATCGGAATCAACATTTCCAATTTGGAGAGCAAATTAGAACATATTTTCATTTTGGCTGAATTGAGAATCTTTTAGTTTTGGGGCCACATTGGCCTGGTAGTAGGGCTAGTGTAAGTAAAACATAGTTGGTCGCTTGATACTACTGACCTCGGGCGTACCCACCCATCTTGTGTCGGAAAGAGTCCACAAAAGTAACATTAATAATTATTTTGGTAGTTCGCTCGGGCTTTCTTTGATTTTCAAAACATTTGTTTTAGCTTAGAGGGCGAAAATGAGTTTTTTTTTTTTTTTTCAATTTGGGGGGACTATATTATAAATTTTTATTTATTTATTTGGAAGGTCAAATTGAGATCTTTTCAATTTAAAAGACAATATTGATATATTGTTTAGTTTTATGGCCAAAACAGCATATAACTATTATTAAAATATATTGTTTGTCTTTACATTTAAACGAATTTTTTCTTTTTCTTTTAATAGGTTTACCTAAACTATTAATTTATTTAATTGCATATACGTCAATCTTTATTGGTTCAATAGTATAACTAAAATTTTTAAATTTATTTTTCAAGTAAATTTTATTTCTTTATTAGTGCTTGATTTGTAAAATCCATCACAATAAATTTATTTCCTATTCTTCTTTAATTTTTAAAATTCATTCCTAATATTTTATTACATAAAAAAATTTATTTCTATTTTCTAGTATGAAGTGTTAAAAGTTGGTTGTATTTCCTATTTTACTCTTTACGGAGTATTTACATAAATAGTGTGAATTAAAAAAAGACATTCAAGTTTGGGGATGTAACAAAGTCATTGAATTTTATAGTAACGGTAAATTTTGAAATAAAATCTCCAAAATCATTAAATCAAATTCTCTCATTTATTATTATATAGATGGATAAGTCAACAATATATATATATATATATATATATATGTATATAGGAAAATTCTACAGTCCTTTTAGGGAACCATTCCCTTGTGCTTTAAGGGCTTGTACAGTACAACACTATGTTCTTTAAAAACTTGCACTAAACAAGTTCTTAAGGCCAAGGGAATAGTTTCCTCAACGGGACTGTGGAATTCCCCATATGTATATGTATATGTATATGTTCATTAATTTTGAAATATTTAACCCTTCCCTTTGTTTTGGTGGTTATTTGGTTTCAACTCAAAGTGAGATTTAATTAGTTACTAAAACTTTATTAATCATGACATGAGACATCAGACTGGTCCCGGCCGCTTCCACTGCAAATTTTTCGGTCACTGCAAATTTAATTAGTTACTGATCACGGCAGGGTCTTTTGGGTCCACGATGATAAGAGGCGAATCACCTATTTTCAGTTGCTATAAAACCATAAAATAATAAATAAAATAAAATTATATTGTACAAATTTTTAAAATTGACGGATTAAGTCTCTCAAGGGTAATACGTAGAACTTTCCTTTATTTTAGTTCGGGCTTGAAAATTCACTAATTTTATACAATCATCCCGGAGACAAAGCTTTTTGGGACTTCAAATTGGCCATTTGTTTCCATAGCGTACCCTCAGCTAAATTCAATGTAGAATATACTACTGCTGACGGAAGTCCCTCCACTAATTTCCACCAAGAAAACAGTAGTATAAATAAGTATTTTTTTTTTGGAATAAATCTATAAATTTAAACATGAATGTAGAAATAACTAATATCATGAAAATAGGCATGATCACGGTTCTGGGACCGACGGTTTAGGTTCCATGAAGAGCTGGAATTAGAACCGGAACCAGAATCTTGGGAGCCAGTTTCGGTTCCGACCCGGTTACGTCTGGTTTCGGTCCCCATTCCGATCATAGTTCCGATTTTGAATTTTTTTTAAGTAAATGTACATTTTGGATGATTTTTAATTATAGACTTTGTTTTTGAAAAAAAAGTAACTATTAAATCATTTATCGAACCATTAAAAATTTAAGTAAAGATACATTTTAGATAATCTATAGTAAAAGATAATCTAAATAAAAATTAAATGCATCAATTACATTAGCCTATATATATATATAAATATATATATTTAAAAAATTAATAAAAAGTAAATGAGAAACAAAAATTTATATTTTGTTTATATTTCAATTATAGACTTTGTTTTTAGAAAAAAAAAAAAAAGTACATTATATCATCATTTATTGAACCATTAAAAACTAAAGTAAAGATACATTTTAGATAATCCATACTAAAATGAATAATCTAAAAAAAAATTAAATGCATCAAATACTTTGGCCAACATACATTTATATATATATATATTTTTTTTTACGGTTCCCGGTTCCGGTTTCAAAAAATAAAGCACCGTTGAAACTAGAACCTTGTACATGGTTCCGATACACATCTAGATGTGTATAAGAGACAGCATATAGCTTGAACAAATTCAAATGTTAGTAAATTAATAGCTTTGAGATTGAGATGAAAAAAGAATTACATATTTGAGATCATGAATTTATCTTGATTGTAGATTATTGTATTTTGCCTCTATTAGTTGTTACTCTTAATGAATTGTACATACTATAGAGTTCGGGTATAGTGTGAATCATGAAAAGATAAGATATGACCGATATAGGATTTACCATTCTTTATAGTTGGAGAGCATATTCTAGTATGGTACGTTCTTAAAATACAACTCAAAAATCTTTGCGCAATGTGAAAATAGAATTACAAGTGTCTTAAGTTCTATTGCAAGTGAATTGTATTTTGAAAAGAAGTAAATTAATTAGTACAATATGAGTTGATATTATATCTGTACTCTTGAATTAATCGGGATGTAATGTGGTAGAAGGATAATAATTACATGGGAGCTAAATCACTGATAGGCGAAGTCAAACCACTTGACATGTCTCAACATTTGGGCAGTCATGATGCTTTGTTAGAAATTAATCATTCTTTGATCTATAAATGTAAATTAATTAATCAGTGAATTAATAATAAATTAAAATTATTTAATGTATCTAATCCTAATTAATTTAGGAATTATAATTTATCTAATCTTAAATAATTTAGGATTGTAATTTATTCTTATTATCAATGTAAATGAGAACCTAAAGAGTCACACATTTTAAGATGATTAATTCGGAATTAAATTGATTATTTGATAAGTATGAAATACTTATAAGTTAATTTATGAGATAAATTAACTTTTTAAACTTAATTATAAATAAATCATAAATTTTAAGTGCTAATATGTAATATGTTAGAACTCCTAAAATTTCATAAATTAACTTTTTAAACTTAATTATAAATAAATCATAAATTTTAAGTGCTAATATGTAATATGTTAGAACTCCTAAAATTTTATACCTATAGTTAAGTCCAAAGTTGAATATAATTCTAGGACTATGTGCATATATATATATATATATTATCAAGAGTCGCGTTACGCGCGACTATGCCCAGATTGGGGTGAATCTAATAGATAAATAGTATATAGACTTTCCTAATATGAAACGTTTTCACCAAAGATTCAAAATAATGTCAACATGAACACAACTCGTGCTGTCCTAAACCTTACAATAAAAAATTCAATCCTGAATCTACAAAACATTCATTCAACCAACATTTCATTTTCAATTAACTAGAACCATTGTAATGAAACGGAATTATCAAAAATAATGAGCACTTTGTTTTCAACATAATAACTACAATAGTGTGAAAAGGCTCTTTTTCTTACATGCTAACTACTCCAATGATATGATTAATCAATGGAAGCTAAAAACTAAT
Organism: Cinchona pubescens; assembly: GCA_025175665.1. NCBI lineage: Eukaryota > Viridiplantae > Streptophyta > Magnoliopsida > Gentianales > Rubiaceae > Cinchona > Cinchona pubescens. The sequence continues at coordinate 3,266,559 of JANKKI010000115.1, forward strand.
AGATTCAATTTTCCCTTCATTAGAGATTCCTTCTTCAATTTGATGAATATCCTTTAGTGCTAATGTAAACAGAACAATAACAGTGAACAAACATTTGGCCTCTAATGGCTGTCTCTTATACACATCTTTATACATCCAACTTAAATTTTATTGTGATTTTGAGTTATAATCTTTATAATTTTCTTGTAAACGTATAAATTAATCAAGGTGATCCGTGGTAAGAAGTAAATATTTTAAATTACTCTTTATTTTGCATGATTTACTTTCTTACGGTAATATTAGAGCCACCATTAATTAACTTATGATGTAGATATGTTTAGTTGTCATGGAATATTGAATTTGTTCAAGCTATATGATTTTTGATGTTGTTTTTGAAAATATTGGAGGAAAAAAGTTTTTTTCTTTTACACTTGCAAGATGCTTGATGTCGTCATCGAGATAACATCAACTTGATGGCGTCGGCAGATGATATGAGCATGTTGATGTTAGCGAGATGACATCAGATGACATCACCAAATCTTGACTTGTGGTTTTGTCACTTTTAATTACATTTTGGTTTTTGTCACTAAAAGTGCTTAAATTAGTTAAAGTTACTTTTTGTGACACTCAAATTTATATTTTAAAATTAAAGGTTATTCTAAATTTGGTTTTGAAAACAGTAATTAATTTTTGACAAATGTTGTTTAAAATTAATTGTTAATATTTAGAAACCTTATTTATTTTAATATGATTAAAATTTCAAAAGTACAAAATTTTGAAAATATTTATTTAATTCAATTGAGATTAAAATTAGAAAATTTGTTTAAATTTTAGTGAGATTGGAATTTAATAAAAGTTCAAAAAATTTTAGAAATTTTTTCTAATATAATTTTGAAATTCTATTATTTAAAATATTTAATTTCTAATGAGATAAAACTCCATAACATATTTTCATAATAATTCAAAAATGATTTTTTCAATGAGATTGCAATTATGATGTATAAGTGATTTATTATTATTATACTAAAATTAATTTTGCTTTTATGTAACTGCTAAATTATATAATTGAATGATGGATGATTATGGATTTAAAACTAATGTGATCTAGTACGGTTTAATTTGTTACAATTCACATGGTTATAAACATTTCAGAATGGAGATATACTAGATGCGTATCCTGTCTTTCTCTATTATTCTAGATGTAATTCTTTTCTCATCTCAATCCCCTCTAATATAACTCGAGATTTCTTCATGTGATGTACATCCAATAGGTTAGGGATAGAATTGAATATCCAAAATATTTAAATAAAATTACATTTTTAATGTACAAGATGATGATAATGGTGCAAAAATACTAACGTGAGCAATGACATCAACATGTGACGCCAGAAGTGACGTCATCAGATGACCTGGTAGCAAGATTATCCGTTTCAAGTGGCTATATAATCAAGCATTGAACTAGGATTAGTTTCGCTAATTCAGTTTCAACCTCTAGGAATCAATTCAGTATCACATTTGTAGTTTCACCATCAAACTGCAAGGGTCTATGTTGCAACTGAAGTTTAATAAAGGTGTCACATCTGAATGTAAGCAGCATGTGCTCAAAAATAAGCATAGCAGTAAACCTCATTATAACAACTAAAAGAGAAGATGACAAAAGTTGGTTGAATTTTCTAAACAAGTGAGTTCTTACCTTTTCTTTATGTGTCCTAGAACTATCTGCTTGACTTTGGGGCCGACTTAACAAGTTCTTCTAAAAAGCACCAACTCTTTTAAATCAATAGTAACAAGCTTACATATTATCAGAATGCTTAAAAGGTTCATCACCCCAGTTATTTCACTACCACAAGCTAGATTAAATCACTCATTACTACATCTTTTTTAGCGACACAAAATATTATTCAACACTAAACATTGCAAGCAACAATTAAATATCGATACTATAAGATGCCATAGTATTGCTGTAACACTTGCAACTTACTTGTTTTTCTCCATAAACCTCCATTTCGGAGGGATGCAAAAGGTCAGTTAGCATCCATCAGAAAAAGAAATTTATCACTGACTATTATAGTTAGCAAGTTTAAGCCCCGAGCTCATTATTTGAATACTCGGGCAGGGGGATGTATAAGATGGAAGACCACAAATGATTTTTGTTTCTTTTGGATAATAGAAGCTTCATTAAGTTGTCAAGCGACCAATCTGTTTTTTACTAACATCTAGTCTCTTATAAGAGACTAGATGTGTATAAGCTAATATTCTTGTTCCCATGATCCGTTTGCCTTACCAAGTGTAACAAGTTCAAAAGTCCCAGAATCCAATAATTTTAGCTGATGCTCTTTAAAATTTCGTTCCAAACCAAACAATAATGCTATCATTATTATCACAATAAATACCTGTCTATTATACACATCTAGATGTGTATAAGAGACATTTCACTGCGGGGTCTTGTGATGGGATAACTCTTATTCTGTAAAGAAAATGAGATGGTAAAAGTTTGTAAGTTCCTATAGGTAAAAGACAATTTTCCACCATATATTGCAAGTTCCCATGATACTTGCTACCCTTAGTTCCGGTTATCCAACTAATTTGCTAAAGACCATCTAGTTTTTTATTTATTGTCACATAAGCCCTTCTTGTCTTGCCATTAGCTATTTGTTTTTATTTTTTGTTTTTTGCTGAAAAGTTTTTCCTTTCCTTTTCCATTTTTAAAGTTTTGTCACATGGCCCCATTGTCTTAACCATTTTCAGTATTAGTTGTTATTTCTTTCTAAATAGTTGTCATCCCTTTTCTCGAACAAATTATTTCTACTCAACATTCATTTTCTACAAAGATTTTTGATTACCCTTCTTTTGTTCAAAACTTCTATTGACTTCTCTTATTTAAGTTGGATGTATAAATTAATTGCTTACTTGTTTACAGTCTTTTTACTTTATTTTTTACTTAAACAATAATAGTATCCTTCCTCACAATCTAATTTTTTTCATAACTTTTTTTTAAAACATTAATAATACAAAATTTTGATATAATCACTCGAAGCTGAGTGGAGCAAAACAAATGGAATGAAATGATTTGTCGTATTCCTGTCTCTTATACACATCTAGCTATAGTCATTTAACTATAACTATGAGCATGATAAAGATAAAAAAATGTATCTTGTACACATCTAGATGTGTACTCCTTAAATAGTAAAAATTAGTCAATGACTTTAAACTATAATTTCTAATACATTTAGTGTCTGTTTGGTTCAATGACATTATCTCCTGAGACAGATTTCTTACATCTGCTTTTAGTTATATTTAGTTGGTTTTTTTGGCATGTGACATTGTTATCCCAATTAATAAATTTAATCCCATTGTAGAAGAGGATAAAATAATACTACGAGAGAGGTGGTATTAATTATTCTAGTATGACTCCTAGGTGGGATAACAAAAATTTTGACTAATTTACCCCTAATAAACCTTTATGATCCCTCTAATGCCGATTTATGACATCTTTCTCTTCCAAAAAATTTTAAAAAATAAAAAATTTGACTACCTAATTACACAAATACCTCTAAAATTAAGTAGAATAAGAGAAAATGTCATTTAATATTAGGTTTAATATGTAAAATTACAAAATTAATTTTAAAAAATAAAAAGACAGCTTGTTATACCTATACTCCTGTAAATGAGTATAGGTGGAGTAAAAGTTCCTTATTATTAGGTCATGATATGTAAAATTATATAATTGACTCAATATATGCATTGGGTTAGGTTATATTGGGTCTGCAAACTATTAATCCACTGATCATAATACTCGAACTATCTAGATGTGTATAAGAGACAGGGTTGAGAAGAATGCTTGGGTTTCTACAACAATAGGTTTTTGGATTAGTGCGTCGAGATGGACACCGCTGATTATTTTACATAATAACAATTTATTTAATTCTCACATTTATTTTTAGCATATTATAATGACAATAATATTATTTGATTACCAAAAATAAAGTGCAAATTTAGGGGAATATTGATCAATAAAATAGTAATTCGATCTTATCTGATCTCCAACCAAATGCAAGAATGGTTATTATTTTTAAGATATCTCATACAACTCAATATCAATTAAACACTAGATAATCTAGAATAATCATCTAGAGATGATTCATCCTAGGATTAATTTGTCCGAGGATGAGACATCCTAGCTCATCCATCAGTGAACCAAATTGACCCTTAGGGTATATTACAGCAACCCTTTGATTTGGTTAATATTCATGTTAATCTAGATGTGTATAAGAGACAGGGTTATCGATACACTAATAGACTGGGTTAAAGTGAAACCGCAAAATATTCTATTACTTGTCACCCTTAAACCTATTACCCTGTCTCTTATACACATCTAGATGTGTATAAGAGACACACATTACTAGATTTACAAAACATAAAGAGTAATGTGAATATTAGCCAAATCACGAGGAGGTTCCATATAATTTACCTATACATTTATAAACAACGCCAATCGAAGAAAATGGTTTGGTCTCCAACAAGAAATTGCAAGTCACTTCCCAGTTTGTTTGGCTTTGAATACACTATTTCTCTCAGTGATTATTTTCTTTATCTATATGTAGATACTTATTTTAATTATCCAGAAATGTAAAATAGTAGTGTACTTTTGGTTAAATTATATCAGAAAACAGTATCCATTCAATTCACAACCGGTTGTCTAAGACATTTGTAAATTTGAAACTTGCAGCATCTTTGATGCTACTAGTTCTGTGAATTTATTATAAAAACATGTTTGGAAATACTTAATTGTTTGAATTTTTAGTTTGCTTTATTTTCCTCCTATATAATTTCGCTTTATATGTTTTACTAAGCCAAAGAATTTTTTTCATTATTGATGAGTTGATATATATATATATATTTAACACATGAGTATAGGCAAATATTCTCAAAATACATAAAAAATCAAGTCCAATTAGCAAAATAGTCCAAACTCCACTCTAAAAGGAATCTAGATGTCAATATAAGGGAGACAGGACATACTAGATGTGTATAAGAGAAAGATCAAAATAAATGCCGTCAAACTATATATTAAAACGTTATTGTCATTTTAATGTTATTGTTTAGGATAGCACTTGTGCTATCCTAACAATTTTGGATTTGTCAAAGATTAGAGTATTTGATTATTCTTGAATCTCTAGACCTCTCTTGGCACAACTTGAAAGGAACTATTTGTGTACAAATACTAAATTGTAATTTAAAATTAAATTTTCTAAAGATTTGTCCTGTCTCTATATTTGCATCAACTATACGAATGTGAAAAGTATTCTTCCTTTTGGTAAGTTACAACGCAAAATTTAATGATTAATCCATTATGTTAAAAATCTCAATCTATATGGTAGTAAATTTAAAAATAGATATTCAATACTATAGATTTTATTTGATAGAGTAAAATTAATCACATATAGTTGAGTAGTTATCAACCTCTCGAGTAATAACTCAAAAGTAACAATAGATACTTCGTTATTGAAATTTTATTAAAGAAAGTGCACTTTAAGTAAAATCAAATTAGTAACTAATTTGAATATCCTGTTTTTAATACATATTTTATACGGTTACTAATATTTAATAAAGGATCAAGGGTATAAAGGTCATTCAACAATCATTTTTGTAAGAAGACAATAATTATCTATCAATAATTAGACTAATATAATATAGAAACTAATTTTGATTATAGGCAAAGCATAACTTGGATTAAATAGGTGCTAATTATTTAATGCATGAAAAGAGAACTAAAAGCAAAGTAAGAAATTGAAACATAAGGAGTATGGTATTTTTAAAAGCAAAGTGTATTTTGGGTAGTAAGACGCTTCCCCTATAATTTATTGGTTATTCAATACCGTATAGTATCTAATTAGGGGAAAGGTATGCATGTAAAAAAATAATAATAATTATGGTCATTTAGGAAAACAAAATATGTGGATCATATTTTCACCCCCTCTCTTAAACATCCAACATTATAATAATAATTGAAAAAATAGGTTTTACATTATAGTTGTTTTTAATACACCACACAAAAGTCAAATTTTTTAGCATATTCTGGACAATAAGTCCCATTCATCATATGATACAAAGTTTAAACAACAACATTAGAGGCAAAATAAATGGCATTGGCGAAGAATGGTGAATATGTTGACAATATCTATAAAGGATAACATCTGTTAATTCAATTTTAGATGACCTTGAGGTTTTTAAAGCAATTTATGTCTTTTTTATTCTTTTATTTCCTTTTCTTGTTACATCTAAAATAGGAAAAAGTTTTAAAATTAGTCTATACAAGAGTCTAAAAATTTATATGTGATAAGTTCTACTATTTTTCTTGTTACTATTTTATTGACCAATATACCTGTCTCTTATACACATCTAGATGTGTATATCTTGTATGATTGATCTAGACCAATGTGTGTCTCTAAAAAAAAAAATAACACATTTTGCATTTAGAACTGAAAATCAAATTTACATCTAAATTAAAATCTTATTCTAACTATAATGTAATCATTAAGATTGAAACCCATTTTTAAACTTGTGTGCTTTACGAGGTTAACGGTATTTTGTTGTATCGTACATTTTTAATCAGCAGAATAAGTATTCTAAATCGTTATATATCTGTCTCTTATACACATCTAGATGTGTATAAGAGACAGTTTAAAGGGTTAAATACCTTTTTGACCCTACAACTAAACAATAATATAAATATGGTAAAATAGCATGGTATTTCTTCTTTTTCTTTTCTTTAACCAATTTCTCAAATGAATTTAAGCAAGAAGTTGTATTAGATTAAACCTATTTATAAGCATCTAGATGTTATACAGATCTATTAGTGTATCGCACATCTAGATGTGTATAAGAGACAGACTACAACTTGCTCGTTCTAGAATGAAAATTGGTCGTGTAGAGGAGTCACTCCAATATCCTTAGTGTCCTACTATTTCAACTATTAATGGTGAAAAGTAAGGATAGATTAAACCCTCCAGATATATTTAAGGGATCTTTTGTCCTCACCTATTCCGATTTGTGTAGTGGGGCTCACTAACCTCTTAAAAGCAGTGAAAGTCAAAGACGGACTAGCCTAAAATTTCACAAGCTATCACGGCTCTTATTTGTTGATGATTCACTAATATTTTATAAAGAAAATTACAAGGACGGAAGAGATCATAATTGGATCTACCCAAATACTTGTCTTTGTTCTTCCGATGTCATCTTATACACAAGGAGATTTGTGTAACCACATGTATTAATACAGATAAAATTCTAAATGTCGGTTTTGCAGAAATAACTGCTAAGCCAAGCTAAAAGAAATACTCAAGTGTGATAACTGCCAACCTAGGCTGTCTCTTATACACATCTAATATCTTATAAGATCTAGAGCATTGAGAGACTGCATAATATACACATTAGATGTGTAGTTTTTTCAAGAAGAGAAGATTAGATATTGTCAACATATTCACCTGTCTCTTATACACATCTAGATGTGTATCTTTTTATGGAGCCAGAAATGAAGCACAAATTAAACAATTTATCCTGGAAGTCAACATATTCACCATTCTTCGCCAATGTCATTTATTTTGCCTCTAATGTTGTTGTTTAAACTTTGTAATGACTGCCTCTTATACACATCTAGATGTGTATAAGAGACAGAATTAAATCTCACTTTGAGTTATCAAGATGGCTCCAGGGATGGTCTAAAGGAGTTCTAATATAATTTTTGGTTATGGTGGGAAAGCCTAAGTGAAGCAACATCAAGAGAGAATGGAAGGATGCACATAATGCTCACAATCAGTAGGAATTAGAGTTTTAATATAATAATCTTATTACTAAATCAAATTCTCTCATTTATTATAGTATAAATAGATAAGTCAACAATATATATATATATATACACACATATATATTTAACCTTTCCATTTGTTTTTTTGGTGGTTAATTGGTTTCAACTCAAAGTGAGATTTAATTAGTTACTAAAAGTTTATTAATCATAAAATGAGGGATCATACAAGCACAGTAATTATCGATACATCAAAAAAAATTGAGGAAATTCGATCTCTGCAAGCGCCAAACAACAAAAGTAATATATATGTAGTTGCATGCTTTATTTATTTATTTTAAGCTCTAGGTGCATTTTATTGGTACAAATAGTATTGCATCTTGAAGATGCAATGCATACTGGAAATGCACCCATGCATGCATGGATACTTAAAACTTGAAACCACACACAGACACACAGATGCACACAAACACACACTAGATAATAAGTACATTATAAGTACCAGGGACTTAATTGCAGGAATTGGTTATGTTTAAAGGCCACCTGTCTCTTATACACATCTAGATGTGTATAACAAAATGTACTGCAATTCCATGGCTTATATAAGATTCTAGATTGGAATAAGAGTACTCGCTTAAAAAGTGCATAAGCATTGATAACAGGCACATTCAACTTTAAACCAGTTGCCACTTCCACAAACTGCAGATTGGTCCCGGCCTTCTTGTTCTGCTCAACCACTGCAAATTTTCCGATTTCGATCACGGCAGGGTCTTTTGGGTCCACGATGACAAAAATCGAATCACCTATTTGCACTTGCTGTAAAACTAGATGTGTAAAAGAAAAAAAAAACAATAAAAATTCCCAAACATGCTAATAAAACAATGGAAGAAAGCTAAGATTAAAGAAATTAAATTAGATTTCGATAAAAAAATAATAATAATCATCGATATCCTCACATGCAATTTAATTTATCAAAAAATGAAATCGATGATACTTATTTGAAGTTTTAATTCTGAACCCTTGCCAAATCCAATCCTCCATGCACATAAACTTTTAAGTGGTATATATTTTGAAAAATTCTATATGTGTAAACGGAATTATTTTGCAGAATTTAAAATCTTTTTAATAATATGATAACAAGTGTAATCCTACTTGTATCTTGGATTCTATATTTTGGTACTGACTCTTAAATTTAAGATGTGTATAAGAGACCGGGAGATAAAGTTTTTTGCAGGCCTTCAAATCGGCCATTTGTTTCCAAAGCGTGCCCTCCTTAGATAAATTGCAGAGCCGTGACACCTGTTCTGCTACGAGAAGCTGGAAGAAACTATCAAGAAAACAGTCATACAAATAACTAGTAATTTTTTGACCGCAAATTTTTTTGGGCCATAAATATATAAATTTAAACATGCATGCATAAATAATTAATATATGAAAGTTTAGGGGTGAATAGAATATTAATACTTACTGAGTTAGGACCTGTCTCTTATACACATCTAGATGTGTATAAGAGACAGTTTGGAAGGAGTATATTTCTTTTATTCGGGTCTCTGGAGACTGGCCGGGAAATAAATGAGTATTGTGCATTGGTTCTTGATGTCACAAACCCAATGCCTGTCTCTGTACCTGAATGACCTTTATACCCTTAATCTTATTGGAAATTGGAATAAAATTATGATTTGCTTTTTTGTTTCATTCTTTATCTATTTAATATGACAACTATTACTCTTGATATTATTTAGAAAAATATAAATATTAGAATAGTTGTTTCAACGTAGTATATTTTGATAAATATCCCTAATCGATGTGATGTATATGATGTAAAATAAGATATCGGATAATTCAAAACGTATTCCGTAGGAAATAATTATAAAATATGATGGCATATCAGCTGTCTCTTATACACATCTAGATGTGTATAAGAGACATCTAGATGTGACCATTAAGAGACAGCTTCAATAATTCTCAACCGAGGTGTGGAGTTTTGTTTATACAGGCCTCCAAATGAATAAAATGTATTTCAGTAAAAATTATTCCAAATAAATACGCCCAAATGTATTTCAATCAGCTATTTTGCATATACTGTATATCTGTGGGTGATATCCCATATATAGGTATTATTATTTTAAAAAATTCCTTTATAAAATCTTGTGAAAATTCAAGACATAGCTATCTTTGTGAACCTAGGTCTGTCTCTTATACACATCTAGATGTGTATAAGAGACAGCTAAAGATTTTACCATACTTTTGGCAGAAAGGTGTCTCTTATGTGTATCTAGAGACAGTCTTAGCAGAGACAATATAAGAGACTGACTTATGACTCATCTAGCAGCTAGGCCGAATGACTTACCATCTAAGCTAGCAAAATTCTTATTTGCTGGACTATTCCGAACTTCCATCAGCACTAATTTCGCAAAAGGGCCGCATGCATTTGTTCATGCGGAATCGTTATCTAGTTTTTTCAATCGTGTACGCGGCTTATCTTCTTGAAAATTTGGAGGAAAAAAGTTCCTCTCAATTGACTTGATGTCAATAGATGAATGAGCATGCTAACGATAATTTGTAGGTCTTTATATCGAGTTTTGGATTTTGTCACTAAAAGTGTGTTTGTTATCCATCTTACAATATACTTTCAAATAATTATTTAAATTATTAAATAATTAAAAATTAATTTTAATATTTTTCAGTCACTTTTATGATCTTATAGAGTGTATAGCCTAAATCATTAAATTATTAAAAGTAATTATAAATTCTTTATTTTTAATCATCTCAATTGAGTATTAGAAAATATTAATCCAAGAAAGAAAAATAATTACAAAATAAACTACCAAAATTTAAAATAATAATAATAAATCAAACATTAGATTAGCTTAATTAGAGTCGAGGCACGCTAAATAACACTCTTCTTAAGAGTGAATACGTCTCTAATATTAGATTGATGTAGCGTTCCTTACTCAAACATATTTTCGGCGACCTACAAGTACATTCTGAAGCAACAAAATAATACTCACGAATCAAAAATGCCCTTGTACTCAATTTATTTGAAGATTTAATTTATTGCTATAATTATTTGTGATTGTAGGAATAATAAGAATATGGATATAGATAGGGTGAGAAGTAAGTAACATAATATTGATACAATTATTTAAAGTATCTTATAAAAAGAGTTGAAAGATTCTTTGTCAAATTGTGTAAATGAAAGACTTCACAAAAATCTCATTCTCAATTAATTTTAAATTATTATTAACAATAAAACCCATATCATGGACTTGCAAATGGCTAAGTAACACATCTTGGGAAGAATATACGAATTAAGTTTCATTGACACAGATTTGCTCCGGTTTTCCCTGCTTAACTAAGAGTGTAGTCACCTTATTTGCACCATTTAACATTGCAACAATGTAAAGTTACCTTTCTGATACATCTTCTGATAACTTGAAAGCAATCTATGTCCACAACAGTGACTGAACAATTTTCCTGACAGAATAGGCTGAAACTCATATGAGCGCATCATTATTACGGCTCCGGCGATATGAAGAATTGCTTGATCCCAAAAGGCCATGGATACTGATAAGGAATTAATGGAAATTTCTAACATTCTTAAACAGGATGAATGAATGCTTTAAAAATTTTAAAATACCAATAACTTCATTCATCTTTGTTGTGGCATCTCTGTAAATAAATTCCAGGCAGCAATTTAGTAAAAGGTGTCAAATAAGCAATCTTCATTCATCTTTAAGAAATACACGTGGCCAGAATTCTCCAGACAGTAAAATGTCATTATAACACTGCAACCAAAGGAAGAGGGCTGGGATAGAATTGAGGTTCTTGAACACTGCTGACATTCAGGAGTGCGGACTAGAAGGAAAACTCAGAAACAAGAACATTGATATCCGAATTCTAACTGATTTGTTTGAGCAAAGTGTTCTTTCTACTTAATTAAAGAGGTGTTTAATTTATGAGTATGAGAGGCTGGATCAAAATTAATTATATTTATTCACGAGGAGATGTTTAATTGAATACTATGAAATGATTAATGAAAGTGTTAAAAAATATTTACCCCTAAAACTATGATCCTTTATTTGTGATGTAAGTTTGATAAATTGAGGTATTCATGGATTAGACATTAATCCATATGCCCATGGACACCCAACCCGGTATTTTTATATCAAATAAGTATCATCGAGAATAAACCAATAATGAAATTTTCATTTCGATTTACGCAAACCAAACACTAAGAAGAATGACAATATATTATGGCTGCAATAGAGCACAATTTGCTAATCTTTCACAGTGATTATTGCGTAAAACTTACACATCTACTTGTATTATAAGAGAAAAGGTTCGGACGTATTCTTCCCAAGATATTGCATAGGCCTTTATATGTGGATAAGAGACTGTCTCTTATACACATCTAGATGTGTATAAGAGACAGGTGGGATATAGATTGCTTTGCGCTCAAGTTTCAGAATGTTTATGTCAATTTTGATCTATATCCCACAATAGTGATTATTTTTAATTCACCTTAACCTGTCCGCCTTTCATATAGAGAACTGAACTTTTTTCAGAGTTGAATGAATTTATGCTGTCTCTTATACACATCTAGATGTGTATAAGAGACAGACCTAATTCTAAGCTGACCCATTACCAGAAAGGACGGGTCTCAGAAAATCGTCTTTTGTGGATAAGGCTGAAACTAATATGAGCAATTATAAGCCCATATCCTAGCTAATTATGAATCAACTTCAACCACAACACAAAAGAGATAGGATGGGAATCAACCTCTCCTCCACCCCTCCAAAACAGAAAAACAAAACATGAAACAGAACAAATTAACCAAATCACGTGAAACTGCTAAACTCGACAAGAAATAATAATCTAAGAAAATGTTGCAACAGAAAAATTAACCAGTTTCCCAAGTCATTTTGTTGTGGCATCTCTAAGACAAATTGCAGTTTTTCTTTCAGACATATTATGCTTATTGGAATTTAGCATAAATAAAGGTACTCTTTTGAAATTATATAAAACAAATCCATTCAATTCACAACCGAATGTAAGTAGCATGGAAGAGAAATTACATTGCGTTTGAGCAGTAACACCTCATTACAACAACAAAAATGTTTGGAGATAGTGTTAGAAAATAGTCCTAAGACTACATTGGATCTGTCAAACTGGAGCACAATTTAGATGTGTATAGTATTACACATCTATCATGTATATAAGAGACACACATCTAATTCATTATTTCTTATCATACATCTGTCTTTATAAACATCTAGATGTATTTAATGATAGATTGGAATCTTTTATTCTATTCAAATCAAGTGCTATCCTAATAACTTTGGATTTATCAAGCATTTGGGTGTTTGATTGTCCTTGAATCTCTAGACCTCTCTTGGAACCAATTTGAAGGACCTATTGTACAAATACTAAATTGTAATTTTTAATTTAGAAAACAAAGATTTCTCCTAAATATGTAGTTTGCACAATTATATGAAAGTAGAAAATATTCTATCATTTAGTTTACACAACTTTTTTTTATTTTATTTTTAAATTTAGGTTGGTTATTGAACAACTATTAGCCATTTTAGTAATTGTTCAAGAACCAATAGGAGGCTACTGTATGGAGAAATGTGGATCCTCTATTTTTAGTAAATTGAGCCACCCAATCCAAATAGGTTTTAGGTTATTGAGCAACTACTAGTATACCACTAATTATTCAAGAATCCCCTATGTAGCTTGGCTAATACCTTGTTTTTTCCCTATTGTATGAAAACTTACGATTTTCTCCTTCATGGTTTGTGTCCGTTTGTAAAATGGATGGAAGTGTTATGAATTCTACGAATATGGATGTCCATTTATGCCACTAAAACACATCGGTTAATGTGATATTCATCCCCTTGAATTTTGTGAAGACTTAATTATTTCTGTAAAGGATTATTGATTCCCGTGATTCATGTATCATATTTATGAATCTCCTATTTTGCAACCCTATAAATGGGGGCCTTTGGTACCTTATTTGGTATGAGCTAATGAAAGCTAGTAATATATGTACATTTGAGAATTTCTTTAATATTTCTACTTTTCTACACTTACTATATCTCGTTCATCAAATGTACAGTACGACTCTACCTTTGGGAAATATAGTGTAGTGGAGGATCTTATTATTCAAGTAATATCTAGGTAAGTTTGTTTATCAATTTCTTTTCTTATGGCTAACCTTATTAAATTTGAATTTGTACCTCTTGGCATTTCTGGAAAGAATTATTTATCATGGGTTCTTGATGCTGAAATGCATCTTGATACAATGGGTCTTGGAAACACCATTATGGAAGCAAATGAGGTTTCTGCCCAAAACCGTCTAATGATTTTTTTTCGTCATCATCTTGATTAAAGTTTGAAAGTTGAATATCTTACTTGTTGAACCCCAGTTATGTTAATCATGTTTTGATGATGACCAAATCATACTAATGGTTTGATAACAAGTGTGCGGAAAAACAGGTAGGTTCGGACGTAAATGATCGTCCGAACAAAACACACACAAGAGTGTATAAGAACAGGGGTAATCGTTAGATGTGTATTTGAGACAAGTCTCGGACGAAGAACAGCGTCGATCATATTTCCAAAACTTCGCCGATCGGACGCATGTTGAACGCATCCTCGACGTCCGAACGAATACCCTCAGAGAACGGACGCAATGTCGGACGCAGGATTTAGCAACGGCCGTCCGAACGGTCCAACGGCTAGTTTGTTCGGACGCACTCTTGCTGCATCGGCCGTCCGAAAGGTCCAACGGCTAGTTTTCCAGTAAACAGAAAATAGCCGTTGGGAAGTTGTTGGAAGCAGATATTTGGCAACTATAAATACCCCTAGGTCTGATTTAATGAAGAAGAGACTTCTACATTGATTACAAATAATTCTTGAGCTATTTGGGAGAAATAGTGGGTACAAGTATTGTAATAGTGTAGGTAGTGTGAAAAGAGCTTAGAAGTGTAAGAGTTCTTTAATTGTAAGAGTGGAGAGATAACAATTGTAACAAAGGGAGGTTGTGAGTGTAAAAATCTTGGCTCAACTAAAGAAAATTAGTGTGAGCAAGAGTGATCCTCATTTCTGTACAAGAGGTTATTGTCTCACCTACTTTGAAGAGACTTTTAGTGGCTGAACTTCAAGTTGTGAACTTGGTAGTTGCCTTGTAAGAAGCTCTTTGTAATTGCAAGCTCCAAGCTTGAGAAGCTAGGAAGTTTGTCCAAGTTTGATTCTCTTAATCTCAATATTCTTATTTGTTCTTTAAGCTTAAATTGTTGAATATCTATTGTATTCATTTGTGCTTAAGTTTTCATTTGGTGCACAAAGTTTGAATTTCTATTAAGCACATAAAAAGGTTTGTTTTAGAGACAACCTAATTCACCCCCTTCTTAGGTTGCTTTTGGGGCCAACATTACTGTTAAAGATCCTCTTGATCTGCGGAATAATTTAAAAGAAAAGTACAACCACTTGATGTTGGTGGTTCTTCCCAAAGCCCGATATGAATGGATACATTTGAGGCTACAAGATTTCAAATCAATAAGTGAATATAATTTTGTAGTGTTTAAAATCACATCCCAATTGAAATTATGTGGAGAAATTATTACTGACGAGGATATGTTAAAAACACTTTTCTCCACTTTCCATGCCTCGGATTTGCTTTATGACAATATCAAGAAAAGGGATTCAAGTATTTGTACAATAGGTCTCTTATCTTCTTGTAGCTGATGGTCTAATGAAATATACAATGAAGAAATCATAAGAGACAACTGGCCACAGTCATGGCCTGAAGCAACTGTGACTGTCTATTCTAATTACCACGTGGAAGCAATCGTGCAGTGGTCGTGCCGATGGTGGCGTGGCTGACGATGAGCCGTGGCCATGGTCGTGGCCGATATGAATATCATAATTATGATACACGTAACCATGGCTCATCAAGTTATAAGGGTAAACATTCTTACCAAAAGTGGGATAATAACAATGGAAAAAGACAAGAGAAAGAGTCTGATAATTTATGCTATTAGCGGTGATAAGGGGCATTGGTCTCGAACATGTAGAGTTTCAAAACATCATTTCTTAAATTGTATGATAGAATACCATATTAGCTACCTGTCTCTTATACACATCTAGATGTGTATAAGAGACAAACCAATTGATGATTTTGGCAATAATGTCAACCAGAAATATTGATGTATACGCAATTGATGTGGCTGATTTAAACACATTTAGAAGAAAGAATTGATCATTTGATTGGTGATGGAAATGTCCAAAATAAGTGAACCCATGTTAAAATGCCAAAGAGATTAGTTTAAAGTTTGTTCTATATTTCCTAGTTAATCAGTGCTTTTGTTATAAAATGTGCTTTTGTTCTATTAAATTAATTATCTTTTATATTTTCCTTCCTAAAGAAGGTATGGAGATTGACAAACATTTGGGATCAATGAAAGACGAAGAAGATGTATGTCTTATTGATAGTGCTACAACACATACAATACTTTAAAATAATAATTATTTTTTCCACTTGAAGTTGGGAGAAACTAAATGTGAATACCATAAGTGGTAGTGCAAAATTAATTGAAGGCTCCGGTAGAGCAAATATATGTCTCCCTGAAGGAACAAAATTGGTTATAAATAATGCACTGTTCTCTACTAAGTCTCGACAAAATTTGTTAAGTTTTAAGGATATCCACCGAAATGGATAACATATTGAGACCATGGAGAACTCAAACGTTGAATATTTGCATATTTCCACTTTTATTTCTGGAAAGAAATGTGTAGTAGAAAATTTGTCTTTTCTTTCTTCTGGCCTATATTACACTAAAATTAGTGCAATTGAAATGCACCATTTACTAAATCAGAAGTTTATTGATGCCAAAGATTTTGTCATTTGGCATGATTGACTAGGGCATCCTGGGTCGATAATTATGAGAAGAATAATTAAAATTCGCATGGCCATTCATCGAAGAATCAAAAGGTGTTAAATTCAAATGAATTTATATGTGTTGTTTGTTCCCAAGAAAAATTTACTATGAGACCTTCACCAATTAAAGTGGGGACTGAATCCCCTACATTTTTGGAAAGAATCCATGGTGATATATGTGGACTAATTCATCCACCATGCGGACCATTTAAATATTTTATGATACAAATTGATGCATCTACAAGATGGTCACAATTTATGCAAGACTATTTTGCTCAAATTATGTTGAGAGTCTCTTTTACAATTATCCAATAAAAAAAATTCGATTAGACAATACTGGTGAGTATTTGTCTCGTGCTTTTGATGGCTATTGTATGTCAATTGGCATTAGTGTTGAACATCTTGTAACTTATGTTCATACACAAAATGGTTTAGCCGAATCATTATCGAGCAATTAATTGCTAGACCATTGTTAATGAGAACAAAACTCCCTATATCTGCTTGGAGACATGCTATGTTGCACATAGCAGCACTTATACGTTTAAGGTTAAAAAATTACCATAAATACTCCCCTTTTTAATTGGCTTTTGGTTATGAGCCAAATATTTCCCATTTGAGAATTTTTGAATGTGCGGTATATGTCCCTGTAGCAACACCACAAGGCACTAAGATGGGACTCCAAAACAAGTTGAGAATATATATTGGGTATGATTCACCCTCTATCATTAGATGCCTTGAACCTTTGACAAATAATGTATTTACTGCAAGATTTGCAGATTATCATTTTGATGAAATTCATTTCCCAACATTAGGGGGGAATGAACAACTGAAACTTAAAAGGAAATCACGTGGATTACATCATTCTTAAGATTTTCTTGATCCTCTGTACAAAAACTTGTGAACTAGAAGTTCAAAGGATAATACATTTTCAAGAGATTACAAATCAATTACCTGATATATTTACTGACTCTAAAGAGTTACATAATCGCATTTTCCTACAGAAAATGCACCAATTAAACTAGATGTCCCAGTAGGACAATCTACAAGTGCTATAGCAAATGAGCTTAAAGCACGTCTGAAGCGTGGTCGACCTCTTGGTGCCAAAGATAAAAATCCTTGAAAGAAAATAGGATTATTTGATCAAAATGGGCTTGGAATTTTGTCAACATCAAGTTCTTGGAATTTTCTTTCAAGGATTTTTATCTTTGGCACCAAGAGGTCGACATCTTTCTTCAGAGTATGTAAATTAAACTTCTATAAATTTTGTCACTTACAGAGGAATTATACATCCACCGATTTGAAACAATTATTAATAGTATTTTTGCATATAATGTAGCACATTGAAATTATAGAAGAAATTGACGCTCTTGAGTCGTATATCAGTTGAGGAATGTTGGCATAGAAATGATTGGCCAAAATGGAAAGATGCGATTCAATCTGCCAATTCACTTGCTAAACGCGAAGTTTTTGCATCTTAGTCCGAACACCTGAATGTAATCTGATGGATATAAATGCATTTTTGTGCGAAAAAGAAATGAGAAAAATCCAGAATGTGAGATATAAAGCACGACTTGATCGCAAGGGTTTTCTCAAAGGCCAGGTATGTTGATACATATTCACTTGTAGTGGATGCAATCACATTGCGATATCTAGTGAGATTGGCAGTACATGAAAAGCTTGAAATGCAATTGATGGATGTAGTCACTGCTTTTCTATATGGAACATTGGACAATGATATTTACATGAACGTCCTTTAAGGGTTTAAATTACCTAAAGCATATGATTCAAATTCTCGACGAATTTACTCCATCAAATTGCAAAGATCTTTGTATGGATTACAAAGTAATTTGGACGAATGTGGTACAATCGTCTTAATGAAAGTTTGATTAAAGAAGGTTATACAAATGATCCAATATGTCTATGTATTTTTATGAAGAAAAATGGACATATCAATGTGATCATTGCTATTTATGTTAATGATTTGAATCTTTTGGAACTCCTGAAGAGATTTCAAAATCAGTTCAATATCTCTAGATACACATTTGAGACATCATATATATTGATTTACAAAATTTTGCCTTGGTTTACAAATTGACCATCTGGAAGATGGGATATTTATTCATCAATCAAATTATACAGCTAAAGTTTTAAAGCAGTTCTATATGGATAAAGCACATCCATTGAGTACTCCAATGGTCGTCCGATCACTTGATGTTGACAAAGATCCTTTTCGACCACGAGAAAAATCGAAGAACTTCTTGGTCTTGAAGTACCATATCTTAGTGTAATAGGGGCACTTATGTATCTTGCTAATAATATAAGACTTGAGATATCATTCCCTGGATATTGATCTGTCTCTTATACACATATAGATCACCTTATAAGAGACAGGTTAAAGTTATTTAGCAGTCTCATGAAACAAGCCAAGAATGTGTCTAGCTAATGTCAATTACTCACTATATGCGGAAGAATTGTGGGTACTCCAAGGAAGAAATTCCAACAGTATTGTTCGAAAACAACACTGCTTACATTGCTTAATTAAAGGAAAGATATATAAAGAAATTATAGAACTAAGCATATTTCACCAAAATTCTTCTTTACACATGATCTTCAAAAGAATGGTGAAGTTGACCACGTGTGCAGCAAATCCGCTCAAGTGAAAACTTGGCATATTTATTTACCAAGGTATTACCAACTACTACATTTGAAAAGTTGGTGAAAAGAATTGGAATGTGTCAGTTTAAAGATCTCAATAAAAGTTCTCAATAGGGGGAGTAAGTATATTACTAAACACTTTGAATAGTTTACTCGTTGTTTCCAATCTCTTTTACACATCTAAATTTTTAAAAGTACGGGAGTTTTTAATGAGGCCTATTCTCTGTGTAATAGATATCGAAGGGAGAGTGTTATGAATTCTAATGAATTCTACAAATATGGATGTCCATTCATCCCCTTAAAATACATCGGTTAATGTAATATTCATCCCCTTGAATTTTGTAAAGGCTTATTGACTTCCTTGACAGGATTATTGATGGTCTTGATTAATGTGTCGTATTTATGAATCTCCTATTTTGTAACCCTATAAATAGGGACTTTTGGTACCTCAATACCATTAACCTTGTAAAACACACAATATATGAGCATTTGAGAATTTCTCTAATATTTCTACTTTTCTACACTTACCATATTTCTGGTTCAGTTAATAACCAAGTTTAATAATTTGACTTAGTTTCATAATAGGAAGTTAAAAATTCAATGAATTTTTGTAAAAAGTGCACAAAAGTACTCTTGAGCTAACTAGTATCCCTCCACCGCTCATAAACACCATTCATCGGAGAGGAAAGATTCTACACATTATATTAAAATAAGAACTAATTTAAATTAGAGGCTTAAATGACTAAAATAATGAAAAATCGAAAAACTCAGCACCTTAGCAATCACTTAAGGGGATATTTAATAGTTTATCTTTAACCAAAATTACGAAAGATGAATTATAGATGTTTATAAATCATAGTGAATAATCTTACTCATATAGATTAACTAAATCACAAAGGCTTCCTTGTAAGTTACCCCTTTTTCATACTACTGTGGTAATAATGCTATCATGCATTGTTTGGTTTGGAACATTATCATAAGATACTAGGTAGTAATAGTAGTAGCATATATTTTAATGACAATTAGTATCGGAGTACGTGCTTTGCACGTTTATAATTACTAATTGTTTGATTTTTATTACTATGAATTAAGTAGCAAAACATGTTTAGAGATACTAGTTGTTTGAATTTTTAGTTAACTTGATTTTCCTCTTATATAATTTCTGCTTTATATTTCACTAAGTCAAATTTTTTTTTGTCATATATTTACCTAGTTGATATACTTAGTTCACATGAATATAGAAAAATATTTGAACATATGTGATTTTTATGTATTTTCCTTAGATATACTTTGTTATAAACATAAGAAATCTATTCAATTTAATAGTTTAAACAATTTCATGAAATCTAAATAATTGTATCTTGTGAATAAGACATCTACCTTGTAATTTTATGAACAAAACTCCATTCTTCGGTTGAGAATTATTGAATTATTTTTTGTACATATGTTCATTGGTATTTTGTATAACTTTGAAGATAGGAAAAGTCTAACGGATAAAGTCAACTAAATCACAATATATGATGTGTAATGGTATTAGAGTTTATCATTATATCCATTTTGTAAGTTTGGTAATCAAAGAGGGGAATATGGTCTTGAAAAAATGTTGATGAATTTTGGAGTTTATTGGAACTCTTTATTCTTTTCAAATGTTCAAATGCTATCTTAACAATTTTAGATTTATCAAGTATTAAGGTATTTGATTATTCTTGAATCTCTAGATCTCTCTTGGAAACAATTTGAAGGAACTATTCGTATACAAATACTAAATTGTAATTTTTAATATAGAAAATAAAAATTGTATTCCTAAATATATAGTTTGTACAACTATACGAAAGTAAAAACTATTGTACCATATGGTAAGTCAACGACGCGAAATTTAATGATTAATCTATTATGTTAAAACTATCAATCTGTATAGTAATAAATTGAAAGATAGATATTCAATACTAAAGATCTTCACAAGATGAATAAAATCAACCACATATATGTGCAAGTGGTTATCTATAATTTGCATAACAATTATTGATTTTAAATTTTATTAGATAAAGTACACTTTAAGTAAAATCTAATTAGCAATTGATTTGATATTCCTAGATTTTAATATATAATTTATACGGTTACTAATATTTAATAAAGATGGTTACAGATCTAAAGACAATAACAAACGTTTTTTGATGGAAAACAATAATTATCTACCAATAATTTTAGACCAATATAATATAGAAACTAATTTTGATTATAGGCAAAGCGTAACTTGGATTAAAAAAGTGCTAATTATGTAATGCATGAAAAGGGAACTAAAAACAAAGTAAGAAATTGAAAGATAAGGAGTATGGCCTTTTTGACAGCGAAGTGCATCTTAAGTGATAAGACGCTTTCCCTATAATTTATTGGTCATGGGTTCGTGGCACTAATTAGGGGAAAGATATTTATTTATTATTTTTAAAAAGGAGTATGGTCTTTCAATAAAAACAAAATCTGTGGACTCATATTTTTTGCCCATTCTCCTACTCATCTCATCAGTTTAATAATAATAAAAAAGATAAGTTCTATATTATAGTTGTTTTTAGTACATCACACAGATGCGTGCTTTTTTAGCATATTCTGAACAATAAATCTCATTCATCAATAAAAGTCCAGAAATATTTGAACTTTTATTACAATTCCAATCTCATTGACAAACAATAAATGATTAAATATGTTGACAATATCTATCTTAAGATAACGTCTGTTAATTCAAATTTAAATGACCTTGAGGCTTTTTAAGCAATTTATGTCTCTTTTATTCTTTTGTTTCCTTTTCTTTCTACATCTAAAATGGGAAAAAGTTTTACAATTATTCTATTTGAAGAGTCTAAAAGCTTTATACGTGACAAGTCCTAGGATAAAATTCCTCATATTATACAACTTAATTCCTAATCCCAAAATTTTTTTTTCCCGTACTCTCTATTTTACATAAAAAAAATATTATTCTAACTATAATGTAATCAATAAGATTGAAACCTATGTTTAAACTTGTGTGTTTTACAAGGTTAATGGTATTTTGCTGTGTCTAAATACATTTTTTATTTGTAGAGCAAATTAGAACATATTTTTAGTTTGGATGGCTGAATTGAGAATCTTTTAGTTTTTGGGCAACATTGGCTTGGTAGTAGGGATAATACCAGTAACCTTGTAATTGGTCACAAGTTTAAACCTGTCTCTTATACCCACCCACACCGCATGGGAAAGCAGATCCATACTAGTAACGATAATAATTATTTTGGTAGTCCGCTCGAGCTTATTTTGATTTTCAAAATATTTGCTTTAGTTTAGAGGACCAAAATGAGATCTTTTCAATTTGGAGGACTATATTAGCCATTTATTTTTATTTTTTATTTTTAATTTGAAAGGTCAAATTGAGGCCTTTTCAATTTAAAAGGCTATATTGATATTATTGTTAAGTTTTTATATCCAAAATGATATTTAACCATTTAAAATAGCCATGTCTTTCTTCTTTTCTTTTTATTTAAATATAGATTGTATTTTCCTTTTTATAGATTTGTTAATAAACTATTAATTTCTTTAATTGTATATATATAATTGTCTATAAAATTGTCTCATCGACAACCTATAGATGTTGATAATAGTTATATGTGCAATTTCATTTGAGGAGAAATTTTTTATGCAATTAAGTTATTTTTAATAACTTTACTTAATTAAGTTTCAAAAAGGTTTGTTTTATTTCCTCTTTTAGCTTTTTAAGTTTTTTTTTTTTTTCTTCTCTTTAAGGGTTCAAAAGTATGCACTAAAATATTTAAATTTATTTTCAAGTAAATTTTATTTCTTTATTATTGCTTGATTTGTAAAATCAATCCCAATAAAATTAAATATTACTATTCTTTAATTTGTAAAATATTAAGAATAAATTTTAATACATTAGAAAATTTACTTTAGGTGAAATTTATTTCCTAATATGAACTTTTAAAAATAATACCATTACAAATTATATATCTGTCTCTTATACACATCTTTGTTTAGGCAATTATAAAAAGATATTCAAGTTTGGAGACATAAAAATCATTAAATTTTATAGTAAGAGTAAATTCAGAAAGAAAATCTAAATTACTAAATCAAATTCCATCATTTATTATTGCATAGATAATCAACAATATATTTCTATCTACCTATATATATATATATAAGATATAGAGAGACAGGTATATTTATTATTTATTTATTTATAACTTCATTAATTTGAAAATATTTTACCTTTCCCTATTTTTTTGGTCGTTAATTGATTTCAACTCAAAGTAAGATTAAATTATGAAGAAAAGAACATAAATATTAAATATATATTTTAAAATATATATCTTTGTATAAAAAAAAATCAACAAATAAAATGTTTACACTTTGTACTCATTATTCACTGATTATTTATTTATTTAAAAAAAATGTCCAACAAATTAGTGGCTGCCAAATTCAAAAACTTCAACCCACTAATGCACATCAAGAAAGGTGCATGCAGACACTGCCCTTTAATTGACTACAGCTCCACAATCATTAATTGCGTCTTTAAACTATTCCCGATCACCCACACGGAAAAGATTGGTACACAAAAATACACCCCAAAATTTGCCTAATACTAATTGTCCTACGGGAAAAGAAAAGAAAATCACGTTTAAATTCTTGAAAAAAGGCGAAAAGATAGAGGAAAAATTTAAAGAGTTAGCATTTCATGGTTTGAGTTAATCAATCTTGTGAAGATTTTGAAATAATTATCTATGTAAATATCATAAGAGGCTAGGCGTTTGTGTTCTTTGGTGGATCGATATTCCAAATCGATTGGAGATTGTACCATAATTTTTAGGTATAATTTCTATATTTTTCTTATACTATGTATATAATTACTTAAGGTGATTCGTGGTAATAAGTAGAAATTTTAAATTTCTTTGCATTTTGCATGATTTACTTTCTTATAGTGGTGTCAGAGCCAATGTTGATTAATTTATGTAGTTAGATGTGTTTAGTTTATGATGGACATTAAATTTGTTCAAACAAGGATTGTGGTCTTTTAAGAAAAACAAAATAGGTAGATCACATTTTTCACCCTTCTTCTAATCATCCAATCGGTTTAATAATAATCAAAAAGATAGGTTTTGCAATATATTTGTTTCTAGTATACTACATAGAAGTCAAATTTTTTTAGCATATTCTGGACAATAAATCTCATTTATCATTACAAAGTTTAGATAACAATACTAGAGGCAAAATAAATGACATTGGGCGAAGGCAGGTGACTTTGTTGACAATTTTATGTATGAAGACGCTTGTTAATAAACTTTTTAAGATAAATGGAGGCTTTTTAAGCAATATTTAGATTTTGTTTCCTTTTCTTTTTACATCTAAAATAGGAAAAAGTTTTAAAATTATTCATCTTTTGAAGAGTCTAAAAATTTATACGTGATAATGTCTTACTATGCAGGACAATAATATCAATTAATACTATACAAACAACTTAATTCCGAATTCTTAAATAGAAATGAATATCTAATCATGAAATTATAGTTATATGTATAATTTCATTTGATAGATAGCCTATCTCATATAAGTTCTTTTTTGTGTAACTTTACTTAATTAAGTTTCAAAAATGTTAGTTTTATTTCCTCTTTTAGCTTTTTAAGTTTCAAAATGCGTACACATCTGTTTCATGGCCATCATTGGCTCGAATAAGAAGTCCACAAATATCGGGAACAGACAGATTCAACTTTAAACCAGCAGCCACTTCCCCAGGAAAACTTCAGCTTGGTCCCGGCCTTCTTGTTCTGCTCATCCACTGCAGACTTTCCGACTTGGATCACGGCAGGGTCTTTTGGGTCCTGGATGATAAAATACGAATCACCTACTTTCACTTGCTGTAAAAAATAAATAAATAAATACTTATGAATAGATTGATGAAGGTTGGTTGCTGAGCTTGAACGTGAGAAGCCTCGTATTTATAGGCCATTTTTTGCACCTGAATGACCTTTATACCCTTGATCATATTGGAAATGTTAGTGTATGTCTTAAAGTCAATTTATTTGAGAAATAAATTATAATTTTTATATTTATGCATATTTTGTAATATTGTTCATTATTTATTTATTTAATATGATAAAATCCATCGAATGAAATATATATATATATATATAAAATCATAAATTGTTATGATGATAAGCTTTCTCAACGTAATTATATTTTATTCGACAATATGTTTATCGTAGTGTTTCACGCGTAAATGAGCACAAAATTATACGTGGATGCTTATTGAGAATAAATATATCGGATTGATCCGCAAAAAATATTCCACACAGATTATTATCTAAATACTAATAAATTAATATTTTTGTAATAATAATGTAATGATTCTTGAATTTCAACTTATGAATTTATGTTAATTATGAATTATTATATTTTAACTCTATTAGTTGTTTACACTTGACAAAATAAAGTGGGAAACAATTTAATTTAGAGATAATTTCATTGCCACCTCATCCTAAATGTATAACGTTAATGGCTGCCAAATTCAAAAACTTCACATCAAGAGAGTTGCATGTCACCGTCCTTTAATTGACTACATGCCTACAACCATTAATTGAGTCTTACTACAATTATGTGTCTATCAAATCCAAACGGAAAAGCTTGGTAGACAAAAATACCCCTCCCCTAAAATAATGCCTAATACGACATTTTGCGTAGGTGACTTCCATCTTGAGTCTAAAGCTTTCACACTTATATATAAACCTTTTTAAAACGATTTGGAAAATCTGTTTAAAATATCCGTAAGATTGTAAGTGTTTAAAATCTTGGGATGCTTAACCAAAGGATTGGAAGAAGAAACTTGATTTTGAAAATCATTTGTTTCCAAAGTTTGTTTTGTAAATATAAATGACGAAGTTCAGAATCAGGAAATTTCTCAATCATATCAAGAATAAGATCCTGTTATCTGGTTAAAACATTATTTTTTGCCATCCTCAACCCAAAAAACTAGAGAATTTTATGAGTTAATACTTAAGGATTCCCAATCCATTATTCCAAAGAATAATATGCATACCAGCCAAGCATATTATGTCTCTTATACACATATATATATGTATAATATATATATATATATAGCTGCCAAGTTAGCTATATATCGTCAATTATACTTGTCTAGATATAGTAGCTTTTTGTCTATATACTGTCCATTATAGGCCAAACGTTTGTAATAAGAGACAGATTGACTTGTACTCTAATCTATTAGACATCATACCATGATCATATATATAATTTTTTATACTTTTCTAGATAATATATAAGAGACAGATTTATATCCACTAAGAAGTGTATAAGAACCACGAGTCAAGATTTGCCTGCTCATTCATCTGCTGACAGCACTGCTGACGTCACCATTGATTAACGTGATGGTATAGATATGTTTAATTGTCATGGATATTGAATTTATTCAAACTATACAATTTTTTGATGTTGTTTTTGAAAATATTAGAGGAAGAAAAGTTTTTTTTCTTGCCAAGATTTGACGTCGTCATTAGATGACGTCAGCAGTGCTGTCAGCAGATGAATGAGCAGGCAAATCTTGACTCGTGGTTTTTGTCACTTTTAGTGATATTTTGGATTTTATCACTAAAAGTGCTTAAATTAGTTTAAGTTACTTTTTGGGACACTAAATTTTATACTTTCAAATTAAAGGTTTTCTAAATTTGATTTTAATTTTTGACAAATGTTGTTTCAAATTAATTGTTAATATTTAGAAATCTTATTTATTTTAATATGATTAAAATTTTTGAATGAAAGTACAAAATTTTTGAAAATATTTATTTAATTCAATTGAGATTAGAATTAGACAATTTGTTTAAATTTTAGTAATTTATTAATTTTCAATGAGATTGGAATTTAATAAAGTTCAAAAAAATTTAGAAATTGTTTCCAATATGATTTTTGAAAGTCTATTATTTAGAGTCTTTAATTTCTAATGAGATATGAAAATAATATATCTCCATAACATATTTTCATAAATAATTCAAAAATAATTGTATAAGAGACAGCATTTATGATCTATAGTAATTATTGATTAATATTAAATTTATTTTTCATGCATTTATTTAATTGTTAAATTATATAATCAAATGATGGATGATTATGCATTTGAAACTAATGTGATTGAGTATAGTTTAATTTGTTCAAATTCAATGGTTGTAAACTTTTAAATGAATCATGCGTGTCCTGCATTTCTCTATTATTTTAGATATAATTCTTTTTTCTCACCCCAACCTCCTCAAATGTAACTTGATAAAGTGTTTTTTGATTAATTATGTAATGTATACAGAGGTAGGTTAGGCATATGATTGAATATCTAAAATATTAGATAGAATTACATTTGTAATGTACAAGATGATGGAGACAGCGAAAAAGTACTGATGTCAGCAATGACATCAGTAGTGACGTCATCTGATGACCTGGTAGCAAGATTATCCAAAATAAAGTTAGTGTCATACATGATGTCACTTTCATCTTGACTTTTTTAAACCAGCTCTCTATCTAAATCATTTTAGAACCTAAATAACCACCGGTTTGGTCCAACTATATATCCGATCTGTCTAAAAATCGGATAGAACCGGTAAAAAATCGATCGAACTGGTTTTGATGATTTTTTAAATTTCAGAATAAAAAATGATTTAAATAAAGAGAAAAATTAAAAAATCGTGAAATAAAGTCCAAAATGGCAAAACATTTAATTTGCAAAATCATCCTAACCATCCGTTATTATTTTTTTACCGGTTCTACAAATTTCACTTGTCTTTATGGAAATTTGATGTTAGTAGAGACAGGTATTAGGACTATAATTACTAAAAATAGTCTTTCACTTCTATTTTTGATTTGATATAAACATATTTTAGGTAATTTTAAATTATACACATCTAGATGTGTATAAGAGACAGGCATTGAATCGGTGCCCTGTCCAGGCACCGATTCAATGCCCGTCCGATTTTCTAATACTTACTATATATTCTTCAAAAGACTGTCAATTATAGCCATTTAGAATCCTATAAGAGCAATGTTTTGAAACTGTCTCTTATACTTATCTAAGATGTGTATAAGAATAAGGCATCAATGACAGTGTAAGTTTCAAACTTACATCAACAATGGAAGTTAACCATCTTGTGATACATATATTCGAAACTACACATCTAGATGTGTATAAGAGACAGTATACTGTGCTTATAGTTGCTCATATTAGGCTGAAACTAATATGAGCAACTATAAGCACATATATTAGCTAATGCAAAATCAGCTTCAACCTCAACGCAAAAGAGATAAGATAGGAATTAGATGTGTATAAGAGACAGACACAATACTTATATGCAAATAAATAAATTAATAGTGTATAAAGTGGTTGAATTTTTAAATAAGCGAGTTCTTACCTTTTTCTTTGTTCGTCCTTGAACTATCTGGATGACATTAAGCTAAGTGCGTGTCTACCAAGCCGTTAAGTTGAACGGTGGTGTATAATTGTAGTGTTCACTCGGTCTAAAATCGTTAGTTTTGTTGGTGGAATCAGATTTTAGGGGAAAAATCTGATAGTTTGGGAAGCAATGTGTCCAAAAAAAAAGTATAGCAGGTACAAAGTAAGAATTGTATACAAGTTTAGGGGGCAAAGTAGACCACGGGAGAGATGGTATTAATTATCTTGGAATGAATCTAAGATGGGTTAACAAAAATTTTGACTAATTTACCCCTTATAAACTTTATGACCCTATATGATATGATGTCATATTAGATTATAGGGGTATTCATGGATTAGACATTAGATCTATATGCCCAATGGACGACCCAACCCAATTTTAATGGGTCAAGAGAAAATTACATGATACATAGTTCTTTTATAAGGGTATTCGACCAAATACATTTATAACAAATTTGCGTTCCCAAAAATTTTAAAAATAAAAAATTTGGCTACCTAATTACACAAATACCCCTAACATTGAGTAGAATAAGACAAAAAGCCATTTAACATTAGGTTTAATATGTAAAATTATAAAATTAATTTCAAAAAATAAAAAAGACAGCTTATTATACATATATTTTAATAAATAAGTATAGGTGGAGTAAAAGTTCCTTATTATTAAGTCATAATATGTAAAATTACATAAGTGACTCAATATATGCATTGGGTTAGGTTATATTGGGTTGCAAATTATTAATCCACTGATCGTAATACTCGAACCAGTAAGATTATCTTATTTTATACCATAAAATTTGGATGTGTATAAAGATAATCTTACGAGTTAATAGGTTTTATGAATTAGTGTATCGAGATAAACATCTAATTATTCTATATAATAATTTAACAATTAAATTAATTCTCATATTTATTTTTAGTATATTATAATTACAATAATATTATTTGATTATTTTTTGATTACCAAAAATAAAGTACAAATTTAGGATTATATTAGTCACTGAAATAGTAATTCGATCTCATTTGACCCTTAACCAAATGCAAGATGGTTATTATTTTTAAGATATCTTATATAATTTGATATCAATCAAACATTGAATAACTGTATGTAAAATAGTAATTCGATCTCATTTGACCCCCAACCAAATATAAGATAGTTATTATTTTTAAGATATCAAATCATACAATTTAATATCAATTAAATACTGAATAACTGTACTAATCATTCGGGATAATTCATCCCATGATGGATTTATCCGAGGTTGATACATGTTATCTCATCCAGTCAATGAACCAAATTATCCTTAGGGTATATTACAATAAAACTTTTTGTTTGGTTAATGTTCACGTTATGTTGAGATGTTTGTGCAAACTTACTATTAGAAAAATAATTATTTGGGTACTTCTAAACCCTAAATGATTACTTAAATAACCCTTATACACATCTCTTAAATTTTGGTGACTTCCAATTAATCACATAACATATGTGTATAAGGTTTCACTTCTGTCTCTTATACACATCTAGATGTGTACATAACTCTCCTCTCGGCGTCACGGTTTTTCTAGGCATGATCTTGTAATTAGTTTTAGGGCTAATTTTGACTTCTTGCTCAAATTCATTAGTTTTTTTAATTTCCATCCATTTTACAAAAATAAAAAAAATAAAAAACTAAAGTACAAAGGGACAGATTGTAGATTTGCAAAATATAAAGGGTAACGTGAACATTAACCAAATCACGCAAAGATTTCTAGTAATTTACCTATACATTTATAAACAACGCCAATTGTAGAAAATGGTTAGGTCTCCAACAAGAAATTGCAAGTCACTTCCGCAACTGTTTGGCTTTCAAGACAAATTGTAGTAATTTAATTATATCAGCATATTATGCTTATTGGATTTTTTTAAAAATCTAAAATAGTAGAGGTACCCTTTTGAAATTATGTAAAACAATATCCATTCAATTCACAATCAGTTGTCAAAGACATTTGTAAGTTTGAAACTTACACTGTCTTTGATGCTACCAGTGCTATGAATTAAGTAAAAAAACATGTTTAGAGATACTAATTGTTTGAATTTTTAGTTTACTTTATTTTCTTCTTATATAATTTCTGCTTTGTATGTTTAACTAAGCTAACAATTTTTTTTTTATCAAATATTGACCAAGTTGATATATATTAAATTCACATGAATATAGAGATCATAATATTTGCTCGCAAGTGATTTTTATATATTTTCTTTAGATATACTTTATTGGAGTATTTTTCCATAAGTTTGTTGATATTCTATACAACTTTGAAGATAGGAAAAATTTGAACGATCGTCAAACTGGAGCAGAATATATGATATGAAATAGTATTAGAATTTATCATTATATCCATTCTGTAAGTTTAGTAATCAAAGAGGGTAATGTAGTCTTGAAAAAATGTTGACAAATTTTGGAGTTTATTGGAATTCTTTAAGAGACTTCAAATGTTCAAGTCTTATCCCTTTCAGGTTTTAGATTTATCAAGTATTAGGGTATTTGATCCTTCTTGGATCTCTAGACCTCTCTTAGAACCAATTTGAAGGAACTATTTGTGTACAAATAGTAAATTGTAATTTTTTTATTTAAGAAATAAAGATTTCTCCTAACTATGTAGTTTGCTCAACTATATGAAAGTGGAAAATATTCTACTATTTGGTAAGTTACGGCGTGAAATTTAATGACCGTTAATCCACTATGTTAAAAGTATCAATTTGTATAGTTTGAAAGGCCAAATAAGAATTTTTTAGTTTTTGGACAACATTGGTCTAGTAGTAGGGTTAGTGTAAGTAAAGCACAGTTGGTGACTGGGTACTATCGGCTCCGAACGTACCCACCCATGCTGTGTGGGTCCACAACAGTAATGATAATAATTATTTTGGTAGTTTGCTTGGGCTTTCTTTGATTTTTGAAATATTTGTTTTTAGAGGACTAAAATGACACCTTTTCAATTTGGAGAACTATATTAAAATATGTTTTCAATTTGGAGGGTCAAATTGAGACTTTTTCAATTTAGAAGACTATATTGATATTGTTGTTTAGTTGTACGGTCAAAAAGATATTTAACCCTTTAAAATAGCATTGTTTTTCTTCTTTTTCTTTTCTTAAACCAATTTTTCCTTTTTCTTGTAATAGATTTGTTAATAAACTATTAATTTATTTATTTGCATATAAGTATTGTCTAGTCTATATTAGTATAACCATAACCTATA
This sequence comes from Cinchona pubescens, assembly GCA_025175665.1. Lineage (NCBI taxonomy): Eukaryota > Viridiplantae > Streptophyta > Magnoliopsida > Gentianales > Rubiaceae > Cinchona > Cinchona pubescens. The sequence continues at coordinate 3,298,654 of JANKKI010000115.1, forward strand.
TATATATTGATAATAGTTATATATGTTATTTTCATTTGATAAGAATTTTTATTCAATTAAGTGCAGACTGCAGCACCAAGATCCCGGGTCTTTGTCTTGTTACCACCAGTCGCCCGGAGCTTAATATGAATTCCATTGATGCCAAGTTCTTTGCATCTTTGAGCAATATCTTGCGCTGCAAGCATAGCCTTAACTTTCATACCACTTTCACCACTTGCTCGTTCTAGAATGAAAATTGGTCGCGTAGAGAATGTGACTCCAATTCCTGCTGATAGCACTCGCAGAAAGGGTGGCAGACGTGGAAGAAGGTTGTAAGCTTGCTAATCTTATAAAAAAGAAACTTGTCATCCAGCAGAAACCGTCATCCCCGTCGAAGTGGTGCTGTTTCTTGGCTTCAGAATGTCGGAATTTTGGTTCAACTATAAAATTAATTTGTTTGTTGGCGTTTTGTTTGCTTGATCTTATAAGATTTTTGTGTTCTCCAGAGATTTCCTTTGTTTGGTCACTGTCAAATGCAAGGAAATAGAAAAATAATTATCTGGGTACTTCTAAACCTAGACAATCTGATGAAAATTATCACATTGTGATAATGATTACACTTGTGATAACTACTTATTCTTACGCTTACGTTTCGATGGGAAAACGTTATAAGTATCTGAGTATTTTGGTTCCTAGGCCGGACATTCTATCATCAAAAATATACCATCGTATCAAATTGTCTAGGTTTAGAAGTACCCAGATAATTATTTCTCTATTTCCTTGCATTTGAGCAGTGACCCAACAAGTGGTGGAATGGTCCCAAAGCTGTCAAGTTTTGACACATCTAGATGTGTATAAGAGACAGGATTAACGAGCAAGAAGTGTTATTTATTGCTGAGTTATGGTCATATATTTTTTATATACGAATTATGGATCATGGACATGGGTTTATTATTTTGATGTTTTTATTGAAACCTGTCTCTTAGAAATCATATGAAAATTAGATTTCAGGCCTGACTGATTAAAACATAATACTATGATGCCCATAAGGATCAGAAATATAAAACGGGTTGCATTCGGTGCAAGGTCGCATACCCGTTTGGACCCAAACGGGTGAAGAAGAAGTAAAAAAAAAAAAATTTGATTTTTCCCTTGGGAAGAATCGAACTGTGACCTTCAGTTGCTGCTCGTGTTGTGACCTTGGAGCACTCGTGGTATATGGAAATTATGAATAAGATAATACTATAAAGTACATCTAGATGTGTTTAAGAGACCTTTCACTCCCACAAATTAGGTTCGAACTCGTGACCATATGGATATAAGTCACGCGCTCTGACCATCAAGCCATCAGCTGTTGTTGTGTTATTTTGCAACACAACAATGTTATAAACGTACTAAGAGTCTTATTCTGTTTATGAATAAAAAAAAAAATTCAGAGGAACTTGGAAAAACGTAACTGACCTTCAGGTGTAGTCTTGTTAGGTAGTGTGACCATACTTGAATCTAGAAATTGTATAAGTTGTAAAATATATATATATGTATATATGATATTCCAGTTTGTTATTTGAACATATATATATATATATCTCTTATACACATCTAGATGTGCTATAAGAGACAGTGCTTGCTTGCTAATGTCTGTGATCTGTATATATATTTTTTAATTATAGAGTAGCCGCAACATCTTTAATTAAAATATATATATATATATATGTGTGTGTGTGTCTATAATATAAGACATTAATGCTCCAGCTGTCTCTTACTTCTAATATAATAAATTTTATCCCACAGAATTTTTATTATATTATATTGTGTGATTAAAGGGTGAAATATTAAATTATATTCCTTAATTTACCCAGGTAGTTAGGAAAGGAACATGATTATATACATCGTCATTTTGATTATATAAATTTATATGAATTTATTTGAATTAGGAATTTAGCCTACATGCAATTTCTATGTCATGTAATTCATATTATTACTATGTTTTGCATTGGTAAAATATAATAAATGTTAATTTGCCTCAAATTTTGATATAAGCGTGTATGTAATTACTTGTGCAGTTTTTCAAAATAGTGAATTTTCATGATATGAAATGTCTCATTCCCGAGCTCAAGGGTGACAACTATACAGCTCATGGATGGAGAGAACAATGTAGATGTGTATAAGAGACAGCCTTTATGTTATAAGAGAAGTAGGGTTGGCTGTTCTCCATTAATGAGCAGTTTGAGTCTTCAGATAAGGCTTTAGCAAGCACCCTAATCATGAAATTCTCTACCATGAAGCTCACCAGTATCAAAGGAGTGCGTGAACACATCATGCACATGAGGGACATAGCGGCTCAACTAAAAAATCTTGAGGTTACAATGTCTGATTCTTTTCTTGTGCACTATATTCTGAACTCTCTACCACAGCAGTATGGGCCTTTCAAAATCTCTTACGACACACACAAGGACAAATGGTCCATCAATGAATTGATGACCATGTGTGTGCAAGAGGAAGGAATGCTGCTTAGGGAAACTGGAGAGAGTGTGCATTTGGCAACTCAAGGAAAGAACAAGTACATTCAAGCCAAGAAGAAAAGAAAGAAAAAGATATCTCCTCAAGGAAATATTAAGAAGGAATCCAAGTGCTTCTTCTGTAAGAAAAAAGGGCACATCTCCAGAAGGTTATGCCCCAAATTTCATAACTGGCTTGAGAAGAAAGGTAACCTATCTAGATGTGTATAAGAGACAGAAGTAGTTATGACAAGTGCTGAAATTTATACACATCTGGTATTGTTCTAATGTTGGATTTAGTTTGTTTTATAAATCTGACCTTATCGGGAATGGTATTATGTTTGATGGTCTTTTTCAAATTAATTTGCAAAACAATGCTACATTAAGTAATTTGCATGTTCAAAATAATGTTGGTATTAAAAGATGTGTTAAAACAAGATTACTGTCTCTATTATTTTGAACACGGAGATTGGGACACATCTCCATTCGTGAGAATCAAGAGATTAGCCATGATGGAGTACTTAGTACTCTAGACTTTACTGATTTTGAGACTTGTGTGGCCTGCATAAAAGGTAAGCAGACCAACATGTCGAAAAAGGAAGCCAAGAGAAGTTCAGAATTATTAGAAATCATACATACTGACATATGTTGTCCGAATATGGACACATATTGTCAAAAGTATTTCATCACCTTCATAGATGATTTCTCACGATACATGTATCTCTACTTGCTTGATAACAAAAATGAAGCATTAGACGCCTTTAAGGTGTTTAAAGCAGAAGTATAAGAAACAATGTGAAAAACAAATTAAAATATGTGAGATCTGATAGAGGTGGTGAGTACTATGGCAAATACACCGAAGATGGACAAGCACCTGGTCCTTTTGCAAGGTTTCTTGCTGAGCATGGGATTGTTGCCCAATACACTACACCTGGTTCTCCGAGCCAATAATGGAGTACTCCTTTATCTGTCTCTTATACACATCTAGTGTGCGAGCATGCAAGCATGCTCAAAACTTCCAAATCTTTGTGAAGTTTTGAGCATGCTTGCATGCTGTGTACATATTAAACCGAGTTTCAACCAAGTCTGTATAAGGACACCATTTGAATTATTTAAAGGTTGGAAACCGAGTTTGCGACATGTACGCATTTGGGGATGCCCATCTGAAGTGAGAGTTTATAACCCACAAGAAAAGAAGTTGGACCCAAGGACCATGAGTGGTGTATTTTATTAGATATGTTGAAAGGTCTAAGGGACACTCTAACTTTTATGTGATAACATACCTAATAGTACAAGAATTGTATGAGAACTGTCTCTTATAGTATCTAGATGTGTATATGACACAATTAGTGGGAGTGATAGATCATTGGGTATTAGATCTGAGACAGCCGCTATGTCCCTCATGTGCAAATAGTCCGTCCATAACTAGACCTCTGTCTCTTATACACATCTGAGGATTTGCCTCTTCTATTAACCAGTCCTTGAAACTCCACAAACTATCGACATTATATTATAGACACACACACACATATATATCTGTCTCTTATACACACTAGATATCAGTATCAGGATAATGTTGGAACAACATTGAGAAGATCTACTAGATGAGGAAAACAGCAATTCCTGATGACTATATGGTATATCTGCAAGAGTTTGAATATAATATTAGAGCCGAAAATGATCCTGAAACGTTTTTACAAGCCATAAAATGTAATAAATCTAACTTGTGGTACAATGCCATGAAAGAGGAGATAGAATCGATGGCATCGAATGGAGTTTGGGATCTTGTCGAGTTCATATTGGTGCAAAAACCATAGGATCTAGATGGGTTATAAAAGACAAGAAACACTCCTTAGGCAACATCGAAAGATATAAAGCTAGACTTGTCGGACATCTAGAAAGGATTCACTCAAAAAGAAGGAATCGATTATACAGAAACTTTTTCTCCTGTATCTAAGAAAGATTCTCTTCGAATTATTATGGCATTGGTTGCCCATTTTGATTTGGATTTGCATGGCAAATGGATGTGAAAACGGCATTCCTTAATGGAGATAAGAGGAAGCTCTAAAACTTTGTTAATATAAGTTTCTTGAGACAAACCCACAAGTTAGAGTTCTATCTTTATGGATCTTTATGCCTTTGACAGCAAGCCTCCCGTCAATGGTATTTAAAATTTCATGGTGTGATCTCTTCATTAGATTTTGAAGAGAATATCATGGATCAATGTATATACCAAGATTTTTCATGAACAATGCCGCTATGTCGATCATGTGCATGATCCAATTTCCGCACAGTGAACGATAAAGGATTGCTACATGAGGTGAAACAATTTCTTTCTAGAAACTTTGATATGAAAGACATGGGTGAGGCATCTTATGTCATTGGCATAAAGATCCATAGAGATAGAACTCGGCATTTTGGGTTTGTCTCAAGAAACTTACATTAACAAATTTTTAGAGAGGTTTTGGATGAAAGATTGTTCACCAAGTGTGGCACCTATTGTAAAGGGTTGCACTGAATGGTGTATGGTTAAAGAGTTTCATGTCTGGGCTTAGAATTGTGGATTCTATTTCTAGGCCATTGAGGTTATTTTGCTGACAATTCAGCTGCTGTTTTTATGGCTAAGAACAATAAGAGTGGTAGTCGAAGTAAACACATCGACATCAAGTACTTAGCTATTAGAGAACGTGTTAAAGAAAATAAAGTGGTCATTGAATACGTTAACACTGAATTGATGATTGCCGATCCCTTGACTAAAGGCATGCCACCAAAGATTTTTAGGGATCATATAGTCAGAATGGGACTTGGTTCCATGATATGACCTCATTTTACATGTACGTACATTTTATATTTTCATTGAAACTCTTATTCAATTGTGTTTTTCATATTCAGTTGCGCATACTTATTTAGCTATTTGAGAAAACACACTTAAGTTGGACCTATAATAAGCATAAGGCTTATTTATTAAGGTATGTTATCACATAAAAGTTTAGTGTTGAAGAGACATAATGCATAGTAATACATGGAAGACAATACTTGTTTCTTAGAGGACTTGTCGCCATGATTCATGTATTTTGGATCTTACTTGTGAGATTTGTATAGTTTGTATATCGAATGAAATATGTGGATCAAGTGGGAGAAATGTTGGAATTTTTGTAATTATCCCATGTGATTTTATTTTTGAAATTCCAAATATTTGATCCAATATTTAATTCTGATATTTATCAATTTGACTTAATAAATATCTTGTGATAATTATCACATTGTGATAATGATTACACTTGTGATAACTACTTATTCTTACGGCTTACGTTTCAATGATGGGGAAAAACGTTATAAGTATCTCATGTTTCAAGAAACAGATGCATTTCTTGATTCCACAATTCTTGTACTATTAGATGGATAATAAATTTTATATCCCTTAGATCTTTCATTATTTTTCTATTTCCTTTTATTTGTGATGACCCAACAACATCAATGGTGGAGGTAACGTTCCTCGATTTTATTCCGCATTTGATATTCTTGTTGGTCCCAAAGCAACCTAAGAGGGGGTGAATTAGGTTTCTTAAAATTACTTTAAGAGATATTGATATTTTCAAGATGAAATCAGTTATAACAAAATCGTTATAATAATATCAATAGAACAAGAATTAAAGAGAGAATAAATTGAACAAAAAGAACTACTTCCAAGCTAGCAAGCTTGAAGTATCAAATTTGAATGCTTCACACACTTGGTAAGCCAACAATCTTTACAAAGCTGGGAAGTTCTTGCTCACACTAAAACTCTTTTAGTTGAGCCAAGAATCTCACTTACAACCACACTTTTATACAAGATTATCACTCCACTCAATGTTGAATTTCACTCACAATTTCACACTAATACAACTTGTATCTAAAGTCAATTTGCACTTTAAATTACTTTCTTCTATTTCTTGTGTTCTAGCAATTAAAATGACTCTTCCGCTTCTATAGATGATAGAACTTGGCTTTGGCATAGAAGACTTTGTCATTTTAATATGGATTTGATTGAAAAAATAGCCAAAGAATAGATTGGGGTAAGAGGCTTGCCGAGAGAAATTGTATGCGAAAAAGGCGTCCGATCTTTTCCGTTATAAGCCACAAAAGGAGAACCTGTCTCTTATACGGTCTGGCGTCCGAAAGAAAGCGGTAGAGTTCCATTCTTTTCGCGTTTGTTCGGACGTTGCAATGCGTCCCAGGTGCTTTTGACCTAGTTCGGACGGTCTGTGCGTCCGAAAGAGCTGTTCCTGCAAAAGCTTGTTTTACAGAGTTAAGTGTTTATGTCATCATCAAAATAAGGTTTGGAAAACATCAATCTCCCCCTTTTTGATGATGACAAACCTTAATTGAATATGACTAATCAATTTGCAATGTATCATAGTGGGCTATCAATTTTCCACGATTAATCATATCAAGGCACAATGTTATAAAAGAGCCAACTAGGGCCAGCATATTAAAACTCATATCACAGCACACTGTTGTAATCATAGCTCAACACAGCATAAGTGCACAATGTTATAATCTCAGCTCAACATAACTCAGCATATTAGTCATATCACAGCACCATCAATGTTGTAATCATAGCTCAACACAGCATAAGTATAATTATTCCCCCCCTTTTACATCAATCAAAAAGACTCCCCCTTAGAACATGCAGGCAGTTTTTATAGAATTGAAAGAAGTTTACACATCTATTCAACTGAAGGTTCTAGAAATATATCAATGAATTCATACAGACACTAAAACTCTTAAACTCAAAGAAACTAATGGGAGTCTTTTTTCTTTTTTGAGCGTTTCTCTGTCTTTTGGCGTTTGGATGGAACATCTTCATCAGTGGCTTCACTGTCATGCTCCTTCCCGGTACGACGTTGCATAATATACTCAAATGTTTCGTCAATATCTTCATCCTCGTCGTCATTGTCATTGTCATTGTCATTGTTGTCGTCATCGTCATCGTCATTTGCAGCTCCTTGAGCAGCCTTCGTAGCTGTTTCTTATACCACATCTAGATGTGTATAAGAGACAGGTATTGATGTCACCAACACAACATCTAGATGTGTATAAGAGACAGGCCTTATATGCTTTGAAACAGCAAACTCGAAGCTGGAGGCATGGGATTGGGATTTTGCAATATCAAAGGCTGTCTTAGTTAGCCATTGATCATTAAAAAACCTGAGACCTTTGACGTTCAATGTAAAGAAGACCTTAAATTATACATATCTAGATGGGTATAAGGCTCACATTAGAAGCTAATTAAAAATACAAAGGTGAGATAATAAGAAACAAAGCTATTTCTATAGATATTGCAACATCCCATTTCCATGCTTATACATCTGATTTTCAAATCTCACTCCCTCTCCCACTCCGTATGAAAGATTAAGTGGATTCTTGTAAATCGAGATGGACTAAATGACCCCAATTTTGTTTTTCAAAACAGGATTTTATAATAGGAAGATTATACTCATCGAAAAGACTACTCGAAGCAGGACGTTGAACTATAATGGATTTACTAAGAAGAGAAGTAATGTACCGCTCCGATGCCTTGGCATCGATGAATTTGGACAGAGCCTAACACACTAAATGAGGAGTTGCGATACACCTGTCTCTTATACACATCTAGATGAAGTGGTTGCAAATATGCATTTGATCGTAGGTGACTATTCGAGCACATGATTGGGTATGCCTCTCTTCTTCACAAAAACGAAGCATTTGAAAAATTTGTAAAATTGTTTTGAAACGAGATTCTAATGAAATGATGCTTAACATCAATTGTTTAGTTCTAGAGTGCAAAACAGGATTTTTTGTGAGATTAATTGCACTAGTGTTGTCACATAATATTGGAACACAATCAAAAATGACACCAAATTCTTTTCAAGTATGTTTCATCCAAAGAATTGATGTCAAAAGGGGGAGTAGTTATTGATATGCTGTGATATGCTTTGATATGCCTTGATATGTTATTTTGATATGAAAAGAAATAGAAAATAACACATTCCACTGGTACTTTTTCTATCAATTTTACATCCAGCAAAGTCAGCATCAGAATAGCTAATTAGATCAAATGTAGAGGACTTTGGATACCACAGAGGACCTGATCTCTTATACACATCTAGATGTGTAAAGAGACTCTTTACACTGCTATCAAATGTGATTCTTTAGGAAAGATTGAAATCTAGCACATAGACAAACAGCAAACATGATATCTGGTCTACTAGCAGTTAAGTAAAGTAAACTTCCGATCATACCTCTGTAGTGTTTTTCATCAACACTATTACCTTCTTCGTCTTTATCAAGTTTGGTTGAAGTACACATTGGTGTACCAACTTGTTTGCAATCTTCCATGCCAAATCGTTTGAGCAGCTCTTTTGTGTACTTGATTTGTGTAATAAATGTTCCTTCCTTGGTTTGATGAATTTGTAGTCCGAGGAAAAATTGCAACTTGCCCATCATGCTGGTAAAGGTCTCAGGTTTTTTAATGATCAATGGCTAACTAAGGCCTGTCTCTTATAAAAGCACTTTTGACATCCATTTGAAATAATTTTAAATTATTAAAACATGCAAATGCAAGAAACATACGGATGGATTCTAATCTAGCCACGGGTGCAAAGGTTTCATCAAAGTCAATGCCTTCTTCTTGAGCGTAACCTTTTGCAACAAGTCTAGCTTTGTTTCTTATGATCTCACCTTTGTACATTTAATTTGTTTCTAAACACCCATTTAGTACCAATAACGGGATGAGAAGAAGGTCTTTCAACTAAGGTCCATACATTATTTTTCTCAAATTGACTAAGTTCATCTTTCATAGCAATAACCCATGATTCATCACTCAAGGCAACATCTATATGTTTGGGTTCAATGTGAGAAAGTAATGCACAATTATTATTCAAAGGTTTATGAGAGCGAGTAGTTACCCCCTCGGATAGATCACCTATAATTAAATCTTGAGGATGATTAGAGACGAATCTCCAAGCTTTCGGAAGAAATGGAAGTTTTGAGCATCCTCATTCTTTTCATCATCAACTTGATGGTTGTTGATATCAACGCTTGATGTAACCTCTTGATGATTTTTAACAAAATTGAGATTTATAAGAACTCCTCTAGAATACCTGTCTTCTATCCTTCACACAACAACTCTTCAAGATAACACCATTAGATTCATCAAATGTAACATGCACAACTTCTTCAATTAAAAGAGTTCTTCTACGTTACATTGTAAACTCGGTCTGCTTTCTTGTATACTAGACATATCCTAAGATCATTCCTTCATCCGATTTTTTGTCAAATTTTCCAATTTTCTTTGATTTATAAAGGGTAGCAATGTGTATAAGAGACAGCTTTCCAATAGCTCACAACGGGTTTTTTACAAAAAATGAGTTCATAAGGACCCATAGCCCTTAAGAGTCAGAATACACATGAGACATGACAAAAGAGACAGGTTCAATGACATTATAAAAGATATTGATGTGTAGAGTCACACTAGACTAATCATGATTCTAGCCGTTTCTTGAAGAGTCCTATTTTTCCTTTCAACAACACCATTTTGTTGAGGAACTCTAACAACCGAAAACTCATGAAAGATACCGTTGTGATCACAAAAGTCGGGAAAACCCCCAAATTTAAATTCGGCACCATTATCACTTCTTAAACGAACAATTTTTGTATCCAATAAATTTTGAATTTTGGAAAACAATTTTACAAATTTTTCAAATGCTTCGTTTTATTTGTGAACAAGAAATAATACCCAAGTAAACCTCGAATAGTCATCTACGATAACAAATACATATTTGCAACCACCTAGACTAGCATATTGAGTGGGTCCAAATAAGTCTAAATGCAACAATTCTAAAGGTTTATGAGTAGACACAAAATTCTTAGGTTTAACAGAAATTTTGACTTGTTTACCAAATTGACAAGCATCACAAATTTTATTTTTCAGAAATTTCAGTTTTGGCAAGCCTCTTACCAAATCTTTCTTGGCTAATTTTTCAATCAAATCCATATTAAAATGACAAAGTCTTCTATGCCAAAGCCAAGGATCATCTATAGAAGCGTTAAGACATTTTACATTGCTATTGCTAATTTTATCAAAATAAATCACATAAACGTCATTGTGCCTAGTGCCTTTGAACAAAACAACATGATTTTTGTCAAGTATAAGGCATTCATGCTTGGTAAAGAAAACATATAAATCTTTGTCACAAAGTTGACTAACACTTAATAGAGCACATGTCAAGATTATAGTTTAAATTATCAACAAGAAGTACATTCTTAATCAAGGTTTCACCATTTTTACCTACATCACCAATGCCGATTGATTTTGCTTTGTTGTTGTCACCAAAAGTGACTTTTCCACTGTTTTTGGATGTAAGGTTTGTGAAGAGAGAGGCATCACCCGTCATGTGCCTTGAACATCCACTATCTATGAACCACTTAGCATCGTTGGCGATGTTAAGTACCTACACAATAAATCAATTGATAACTTTTGGTACCGATGTCTTTTTGGGTCCATGAGTGTTAGTGAGATTGCTTACTATCCATGCAACTTTCATTCCAAGTTTTTCATTTTTCTTGACATAACACATATTTTTAGTATGTCCATGTTGTTGGCAATATCTACAAACAATGCTTTTGTTTCCATATAAAGAAGATTTTGGTTTTACAATACATAAGTCATCTCTTCTATATATGACAAAATTTTTGTTGATTGCTACATTTCTATTTCTTTTCATATCAACGTGGGGAGGGTTGGTAATTTATTCTACCAAACTTCTCCAATAGCCATAAAGGCCATTTGTGCCGACTCCATTTCTTCTTCAACTTCTCCTTCGGAGTTGCAATCGTCCCAAGTGATTTGAAAGTTGTTGAATCTTGGTTTTCTTCCTTCCTTCTTTTTCTTGGAGGGACATTCATTTGCAAAATGCCCGAGTTGACCGCACTCAAAGCATTTATCATTTTGCTTCCTTAAGCTCAAGTCTTGACTTCCCTTTGAAATTATTTGTGTTTGCAGCTCCTCCTCTTCTCATCCTTCGTTTGTTGATGTAATGTTTGAGAAATCCTTTGGTGATGAGTGCAAGATCTCCTTCATCAAGATCTTCATCTTCTAGATTGATGGAGCTGTTTTCATCTTCCTCTTGAGAGGTCTTTAGAGCAATGCCCCTTTTTGGCCTTGCTTCTTCATCATCCACAACCTTGGCCTTTAGCTTAAGTTCATAAGATGTAAGAGAATTGATTAGTGATTCAATAGGCATTAAATTTAAAGATTTTGCTCACGAACATCATCGCTTCCTTCATGAATTTGTAGAAGCTTATCCCAAATTTCCTTAGCAGAATTGCAACCCTTTACGCGAGTTGATTCATTTGCATCCAAGGCATTGTATAGCACATTCATGGCTTTTGCGTTTAACGTCAAATTTGCCTTGTCTTGTGGAGTGAGCTCAATCCTCGTCTTTTCTCTTCTTCTATTTGTGTGATCATCAATGATATAAGCATCAAATGGACCTTCATTGACAACATACCACAATTCAATGTCAATAGATTGCAGAAATATTTTCATTCTATCTCTCCAACTAATAAAATTTGTCCCATTAAACATGGGAGGCCTAGTAATAGATTGGCCTTCAAAACAGAGCATTGTTGGTTGCCATAGTTCTTTTCTCAACAGTTTAAGCAATAAAATGAGACCAAGCTATGATACCAATTGTTGGTCCCAAAGCAACCTAAGAGGATGTGTATAAGAGACAGGTATAATCTTCCTATTATAATTCCTGTTGTGAAAAACAAAATTGTTTAGTCATTTAATGTTTTTTCCTTCGCATCCATTTTTTAGCATGTCATCACGTACTTGTTCTGTTAATATTCTTCTTTCCTATCTAGATTAAAGTCTCTTATTTATTCAATCTAGATGTGTATAGTTTTACTTGGTGAGCCAACAATCTTTACAAAGTGGGAAGTTCTTGCTCACACTAAAACTCTTTTAGTTGAGCCAAGAATCTCACTTACAACCACACTTTTATACAAGATTATCACTCCACTCAATGTTGAATTTCACTCACAATTTCACACTAATACAACAAGGCTCTAAAGTCAATTTGCACTTCAAATTACTTTCTTAGAAGACTTGTCTGGAAATTTTTATATGTTTTCTTTAAGCCTGCAAAAGCTTGTTTTACAGAGTTAAGTGTTTATGTCATCATCAAAATAAGGTTTGGAAAACATCAATTCTGTGATATTATTTATGCACATATTAAATTCATTTTTATAGATTAAGAAATCTATCATGGTCTAGTTTGCTAGGCCAATGAGATTGTTAGAACTTAGTTGCATAGATCGTCCATATCATGCTTATTGAATTCATTGACTCATCTTAGCATAATCTTTGATGTCAGTCGATGTCAGTAAGATTTTTTAATTTTTAACTTTGATTCATAATCTTCTATTAAATAAGAATAAATTTACTTCAATTAAATTTATTTTCTAATATGAAGTTTTAAAAGTAGGTATTTCCTATTTTACTCTTTGAGTAGTATTTACATAAATAGTCTAAACAACTATAAAAAGGCATTCAAGTTTGAGGATGTGACATTTTCATTGAATTTTCTTAGTGAGGGTAAAGATTGTATAAATAAAATCCCAGAAATTACTAAATCAAATTATCTCATTTATTATAGTATAAATAGATAAATCAACAATATATATATATATATTTAGCCGTTCCCTTTTCTTTTTTTTTGGTGGATTAATTGGTTTCAACTCAAAGTGAGATTTAATTAGTTACTCCAACTTCATTAATCATGACATGAGGGATCATACAAGCACAGTAATTATCGATACATGAAAATAAATTGAGGAAATTCGATCTCTGCAAGTGCGAAACAACAAAAGTAATATATATGTAATTGCATGTTTTATTTATTTATTTTAAAGGTGCATTTTATTGGTACAAATACTATTGCATCTTGAAGATGCAATGCATACTGGAAATGCACCCATGGATGCATGCATACTTAAAACTTGAAACCACACTCAGACACACAGATACACACAAACACACACTAGATAATAAGTACATCCAGGGACTTAATTGCAGGGAAGTGAAACAAATGGCACAAAGGTCCAAAACAGGAGTTGCTTCAACACTAATGGAACTTCAACAACCACTGCTCCATACACTTGTGTCTGCTGGCCATCATTGGCTCGAATAAAAAGTGCATAAGCATTGATAACAGGCACATTCAACTCTTTAAACCAGTTGCCACTTCCACAAACTGCAGATTGGTCCCGGCCTTCTTGTTCTGCTCATCCACTGCAAATTTTCCGATTTCGATCACGGCAGGGTCTTTTGGGTCCACGATGACAAAAATCGAATCACCTATTTGCACTTGCTGTAAAACCAACCAAAAGAAAAAAAATAAAAATTCCCAAACATGCTAATAAAACAATGGAAGAAAGCTACAAGATTAATTAAATTAGATTTCGATAAAAAAAAATAATAATAATCATCGATATCCTCACATGCAATTTAATTTATCAAAAAATGAAATCGATGATACTTGTTTGAAATTTTATTTCTGAACCCTTGCCAAATCCAATCCTCCATGCACATAAACTTCTAAGTGGTATATATTTTGAAAAAAAAATTATAATTCTTTTACGGAATTATTTTGTTGCAAATAAAAACTTTTTAATAATACGATTTCAAGCAGTTGTCTCTTATACACTTTTCTAGATTTTGGTACGGGCATGGAAATTTAAAATTTGTATAACCTGCCCGGGAGATAAAGTTTTGGGCCTTCAAATCGGCCATTTGTTTCCATACACGTGCCCTCCTTAGATAAATATCAGATCTAGGATGTGTAGTTCTGATTTAAATATTTTGGCCCAAAAAAAAAACTACTATTTATTTGTATTACTGTTTTCTTGATAAATTTATAAATTTAAACATGCATGCAGAAATAATTAACAGATGAAAGTTCAGGGGTGGAATAGAAAATTAATACTTACTGCAGTTGGCGGCAACTTGATTCATTTTGTAGGTCATATTGTAGTTGGCTGCGACTTGCTCATTTTTTGAAAATATCTCTATCTAAATTGATGAAAGTTGTGTATAAGAGACTGTACTTGAATAGCCTCGTATTTATAGGTCATTTTTTGTACCTGAATGACCTTTATACCCTTAATCATATTGGAAATTGGAATAAAATTATGATCTGCTTTGTTTCGACAACTATTACTCTTGATATTATTTAGAATATTATTAGAATAGTTGTTGTAGTAACTTTTAAAATGTGATCTATATGACGTAAAAAGATAATAATTCAAAACGTATTAGGAAATAATTATAATATTATTTAGAAAAAAGAAATAATACTCTTGTCCAAAGGAGCCTATATTTTCAATATTTGGATTATAATGTAGTATCTGCTTTTAAACTCATGCAAAAGTGAGAACGAATTGATTCTGAAAAATTAGAGGGTCTAATTAAGCTTTAATGGTCATATCTACTATTATTAACATAAACAACTTTGAAGAACCTTTAAAAAAAATTATTCCAAATGAATAAAATGTATTTCAGTAAAAATTATTCCAAATAAATAAAATGTATTTCAATCAGCTACATATACTGTATATCTGTATATCCCATATATAGGTATTATTATTTTTAAAAAAATTCCTTGATAAAATATTCGAGACATAGTCTCTATACACATTTAGTGAACCTATAAGATTTTCCTTTAGTGGAATGAAAAACTGACTCACAAAACAATAATGTGTATAAGAGCTAAATTTACTATACTGAAGCAGATGTAAAATAAGCTGATGGAAGTTTGGAATAGTCCACGTCTCGGGTTTCCTGCTAGCTTAGATAGTAAGCATGCGGCCCTTTTGCGAAATAGACAAATGTCACTTCGGAATCATCTGCTAAGATGAGTCATGAGTGGTATATGACATCATGCGGAATCGTTATCTAGTTTTTTCAATCGTGTACGCGGCTTATCTTCTTGTTAAAATTCCTCTCAATTGACTTGAAATAGGAAATGGATAATTTGTAGGTCTTTATATCTTGAGTGTTAATATGCGTATTTTATCCACTCTACGATACATTAAATAATTAAAAATTAATTCATTATTCTTCAGTTATTTTTATAATTTTGTAGAATATATAGTCTAAATTATTAAATCATTAAAAAATAGCAGTAAATTCTTTATTTTTTAATTATTTTAAGAACAGAGGTTAATTAATTAATATTAACCCAAGAAAGAAAAATAATTAACATAATATTGTGATAGTATATTTTGTTTAATAATAGGAAATATGGATGGAGATAGAATGAGAAGTAAGTAACATAATATTGTGACAATATATTTTGTTTAATAATTTTTTCTAGAAGAGAAGTCTTTTATTTATAATAGTTTTAATACATAAAAAATAACTGTTAAAAAGGAGAGATTTTTAACATTACTTCTGTAATTTAACGAGTTAATTATAATCAATAACGTATCTTAAAGGAGTTGAAAGACTTCTTTAAAATTATGTATGCTGAGAATTCCACAAGATTTTTACTTTCAATTAATTTTAAATTATTATTAATAATTAGACCCACATGATATTATGTACTAATTAACATAGACTTGCTCTTTTAACTGACACCTTATTTGCTTTTTTGCAAGTAAAGAAAATCCTTTATTTCTTCTGATATTTCTCCAGCTTTTGACTGTCATATGCGCATCATTCACGGCTCCGGCGGATATGAAGAATTTCTTGATCTAAATATCCATGGCCATGGATATTGATAAGGAATTAATGGAAATTTCTTACATTCTTAAAGATGGTATGCTTTGAAAAATTATAAAATACCATTAACTTCATTCATCTTTATCTATAAAAACAATAAAAAATAAAATCTTCATTCATCTTTAATACACGTGGCCAGAATTCTCCAGACAAAAATGTCAACACTGCAACCAAAGGAAGAGGGCTGGGATAGAATTGAGGTTCATACTGCTAACGGAGGACTGGCCGGAAAACTCGGAAACAAGTAACATTGATATCCGAATTCTAAGTGATTTGTTTGAGTCTTCTTTCGGTTAAGAGACAAAAAGGTGTTTCTTATATTAAAAAATTATTCAATTTAAAAAAAGCATCATCGCTATAAGTTTATGAAAGATGTGTATAAGAGACAGCTTAACATTTTTTATACACGTATTTTTTTCTTGAAAAATTCACGCTAATACGAACCGACTTGTTGCCACCGTCATATTGAGAAACATATATATACTCTAAACTTGAAGATTTGACTACTTGTTTCAAGCATTTTTAGTGTTTTCGTATGTGTTTTTGTCTATTTTGTATTTATGTGTTAGAATGTGGTATTATGTGTTTATTAAGTATTTTAGTATTTATTTAGGTCTTAATTAGCATACTTTGTTTAGTATTTATCTATCAATAATTTTAGACTAATATAATATAGAAACTAATTTTGATTATAGGCAAAGCATAACTTGGATTAAATAGGTGCTAATTATTTAATGCGTGAAAAGGGAATTAAAAGCAAAGTAAGAAATTGAAACATAAGGAGTATGGTCTTTTTACACATCTAAAGTGTATAAGAGTTAGTAAGACGCTACCAATTGGATTTGTTGGTCCTGGGTCTCGTATACACATCTAGCCATGTGTATAAGAGACAGATCCTACATTTTGCATGGTCTTTTAGGAGAACAAAACATGTGGATCATTTTTCACCCTTTCTCTTACACATCCAATTGGTTTAATAATAATTGAAAAAAATAGGTTTTACATTATAGTTGTTTTAAATACACCACACAAAGTCAAATTTTTTTAGCATATTGTGGACCATAAGTCTCATTCATCATCACAAAGTTTAAACAACAACATTAGAGGCAAAATAAATGGCATATGGCTGAATCTTGAATATGTTGAGATATCTATAAAGGATAATGTCTGTTAATTCAATTTTAGATGACCTTGAGGTTTTTTAAGCAATTTATGTCTTTTTTATTCTTTTGTTTCCTTTTCTTTTTACATCTAAAATAGGAAAAAGTTTTAAAATTATTCTCTTTGAAGAGTCTAAAAAATTTATAAGTGATAAGTTCTACTATTTTTCTTGTTAAGATAAAATTCCTACTATTATTTAACTTAATTTCTAATCCAAAAAAAAGTTTTTTTCCCTTCTAAAATTCGTCTCTAAAAAAAGAATAATACCACATCGAACTCTCTATTCTAAATCAAAATTTACCTCAAAAAAAAAAATCTTATTCTAACTATAATGTAATCATTAAGATTGAAACCCATTTTTAAACTTGGGTGCTTTACAGGGGGTCAACGGCATTTTGTTGTATACATCAGCACATAATACATTTTTAATTTGGAGAGCAAATTAGAACATATTTTCAGTTTAAAATGCCAAATAAGAATTTTTTAGTTTTTGGACAACATTGGTCTAGTGGTAGGGTTAGTGTAGAGTAAAGGACAGTTGGTGGGTGGGTACTATCGCCTCAACGTGCATACCACCCATGCTGTGGGAAAGTAGGTCCACAGTAGTGTCTCTTATACACATCTAGATAGTGTGCTAAGACTTTCTTTGATTTTTGAAATATTTGTTTTTAGAGGACTAAAATGACACCTTTTCAGTCAATTGGAGAACTATATTAAAATATTTTTCAATTTGTAGGGTCAAATTGAGTCTTTTTCAATTTAGAAGACTATATTTATATTGTTGTTTAGTTGTATGGTCAAAAAGATATTTAACCCTTTAAAATAGCATTGTTTTTCTTCTTTTTCTTTTCTTAAACTAATTTTTCTTTTTTCTTGTAATAGATTTGTTAATAAACTATTAATTTATTTATTTGCATATATAAGTATTGTCTAGTAAATAGTGTAACCTTAACCTATATATATGTTGATAATAGTTATATATGTTATTTTCATTTGATGAGAAATTTAATTCAATTTATAACTATTATGAAATACATTTTATTCAAAACAAACAGTAAAGAGAGATGACATAAACTTATAGCGATAATGAAGTTGTTATTTCTATTCTCATTCAATTCCCAAAAGCAAACCAAACATCTCCCTAAACAAGGAGCATTGTCAATCGAGTTTAGTACAACCAATTTAAAAGGAAAATATTTAAGAATTCGATTTTGGTTTCAATTGTAAATATTATGGTCAAAATTAAATTTTAAAATCTTACTTACATCGATCGACATCAAAGATTATAGTTATATGGTTTAATACATATTACTGTTTACAAATAAAGTCAAAAATTAAATCTACTAAATATTTGCCGTTTAAAATTGTTTTTAGAAAAAAGATGAATGAAGTCTAGATGTGTATAAGAGACAGATACAGGCTAGTTAACCGAAAGAACACTCAAACAAATCACATCTAGTTATTGTGAATCAAATCAAATTATAAAGGGCATTATAATTCTTCTCTACTTGAGTTATTAAATTCATTTAGGTTGGTAGCCAATAAGAAAGAAATAGTTGAGGAATATTATTGGATTACGATACGTTAAGACCAACTCGACAAGATAATTAATTATGAACAACCAAATATATGTAGAGAGAGAGTTGTAATTTCATTTATTTATTCTTTGGCCAATGAAAATCGTCATTTTCTAAGATTTCCCATCACTAAACAATTAATTATGTTCTTAATTATCTACCATCAAAACACACTTTCCTCTTTAATGCATTATTGTTGTGGTGATAGTGGTGTTTTTCCAAAGATATATATTGTACTTGTGGAATAAGTATCTCAGTTTTATAGACTAATGTTATAATTTTTTCATTATTTTTTTAAATAATAATTATTTTGTAATTATTTATTAAAAACGTTATCCAATTATCTTTTATCTCACGTGTATCAAATTTCAAAGGACGATTTTCCACTTACACCCTTTGTGATTTAGCGTTTTTTCCCATAACCCTTTCATGATTCAAAAAACTTATAATTTTCCCCCTATACTTCCAATTTAAATATTCGATGGATGAAAAACCTATTTGGCGAAAAAAGTTTGATGCCACGTCCGAAAGAATCCACTTTGTTTTGATTTTTTTTTGCATTTTTATAATTTCTTTCTAAATTACCTCTTAAAAAATTAATTTGAAATATGAAATTAATTACTTAATTTAAGGACAAACTAAATTAAATAAAATTTTATGTCCAAGTTAATTCAAAAAAAAAAAAAAAAAATCATCTTTCTCCCTTACCAGCCATAGCCACCATCCCTACCCAAATCCACACATCCCATACCTAGATTAGCCCCAATATCTCAACCATGCAATGCAACCCCATGATTTGCTCCCCTCGCCAATCCTTCTCCTACCCCGCCACACCTACAACCAGAGAAAAATAAAAAATACCCCTCCCAAAAAAAAATTTGTTTTCCAATTAATTCAAGGTAACATTAAACCTCTTATACACATCTAATAATTTTTACTGAAATACATTTTTCGTTTTTAATTCTTTCATTCGTTTTTCTCTCAATTGTGGGTCACACACTAATATAACTATCATTATGCATATTTTACTACTATATTGTACTATCATTTAATTTTGAACAAAATCAATTTTTTATTAATCACAATTACTTGTAAGGTATTTATTACTATTGTTATAAATTTTTTTAACTTGTATCCATAAAATTAAAAACAAAACCGTTAAAATTTTTTATTTCAAAATATTTTCATTTTTAACCGAAATGAAAATCAGATTGAAAAATAGATTTGTAAAATATTTTCAAGAAAAATATTTTCAATCCAAACGAACACTCCTAAGTGCAGACTGCAGCACCAAGATCCCGGTCTTTGTCTTGTTACCACCAGTCGCCCGGAGCTTAATATGAATGCCATTGATGCCAAGTTCCTTGCATCTTTGAGCAATATCTTGCGCTGCAAGCATAGCCTTAACTTTCATACCACTTTCACCACTTGCTCGTTCTAGAATGAAAATTGGTCGTGTAGAGAATGTGACTCCCATTCCTGCTGATAGCACTCGCAGAAAGGGTGGCAGACGTGGAAGAAGGTTGTAAGCTTGCTAATCTAATTAAAAGAAACTTGTCATCCAGCAGAAACCGTCATCCCCATCGAAGTGGTGCTGTTTCTTGGTTTCAGGCGACGGAATTTCGGTTCAACTTTAAAATTAATTTGTTTCTTGGCTTCTTGTTTGCTTGGTCTAGTTTGCTAGGTCAATGAGATTGTTAGAACTTAATTTTTAAATAGTCTAAACAACTATAAAAAGGCATTCAAGTTTGAGGATGTGACAAACAATCATTGAATTTTACAGTGAGGGTAAATTTAGAAATAAAATCTAAATTACTAAATCAAGATAACTATAAGATACAGTATAGTTGGAAAACTCAAAAATAACTAAATATGAATTAATTTAGCCGTTTCCTTTTCTTAGATGGTGTATAAGAGACAGATCTTACTTTGAATGTACTTGTAGGACCGCTGTCAAAGCATAGTGTCTGTCTTCCTCAATCATATTTTCACAGTATCGATAATTACTGTGCTTGTATGATCCCTCGATCTCGAATAACATGCTAGATAACAAGAGACAGATGTAAATAATAGACATGTACAATAATATTTATACCTATAAAATGCACCCCTAAACCATGTCTTTTATAATATCTTATTATGGCCAGAAAACGCATACTGAAATGCACCCATGGATGCATGCATACTTAAAACTTGAAACACACTCAGACACACAGATACACACAAACACACACTAGATAATAAGTACATCCAGGGACTGTATAAGAGACAGGTCTCACTTTTGGTCAAAGGTCCAAAAAAGGAGTTGCTTCAACACTAATGGAACTTCAACAACCACTGCTCCATACACTTGTGTCTGCTGGCCATCATTGGCTCGAATAAAAAGTGCATAAGCATTGATAACAGGCACATTCAACTTTAAACCAGTTGCCACTTCCACAAACTGCAGATTGGTCCCGGCCTTCTTGTTCTGCTCATCCACTGCAAATTTTCCGATTTCGATCACGGCAGGGTCTTTTGGGTCCACATCTAGATATCGAATCACCTATTTGCACTTGCTGTAAAACCAACCAAAAGAAAAAAATACACATCTAGAAGGGTATAAGAGACAGTCTCTTATACAGCATATGAGGATATCCATGTATTATTATACAGGGATATCGATGTGTATCTAGACAGGAATCGGCATATCTTGGATAGCTTTCAAGGGTTCAGAATTAAAATTTCAAACAAGTATCATCGATTTCATTTTTTGATAAATTAAATTGCATGTGAGGATACTTCTAAGTGGTATATATTTTGAAAAAAATTATAATTCTTTTACGAATTATTTTGTTGCACTTTAAAAACTTTTTAATAATACGATATCAAGCAGTTGTGCAAAGCCATGAATGTGCTATACCTGTCTCTTATACACATCTAGATGTGTATAAGAGACAGATGTTGAATTTATCGAGTTGGTCTTAACGTATATGTAATCCAATGGCCGATATTGAAGGCCTTATAGTGGATCTATCTCTTATACACATCTAGATGTGTAAGTTTCCCACTATCAAGAAAACAGTAATACAAATAAATAATAGATGGTAACAAGTAAGCCATAAATATATAAATATTAAACATGCATGCAGAAATAATTAATAGATGAAAGTTTAGGGGTCGAATAGAAAATTAATACTTACTGCAGTTGGCGGGGACTTGATTCATTTTGTAGGTCATATTGTAGTTGGCTGCGACTGCAGTCATTTTTTATTTTTTATTTTTCTCTGGAGACTAGATTGATGAAGGTTGATCAATGCTGAGCCTGTACTTGAGAAGCCTCTTATTTATAGGCCATTTTTGTACCTGAATGACCTTTATACCCTTAATCATATTGGAAATTGGAATAAAATTATGATTTGCTTTGTTTCGACAACTATTACTCTCGAATTATTTTATTATGATTCCCGTCCTGTTGTGTCAACTTATACACATCTAAATGAATGAATTTATGTTGGTGCAACATTTATATATTTGGCTTGTGGAATATAGATTGCTTTGCTCTCAAGTTTTTAAAAAGAAATAATACTCCTGTCCAAAGGAGCTATATTTTCAATATTTGGATTATAATGTAGTATGTGCTTTTAAACTCATGCAAAAGTGAGAACGAATTGATTCTGAAAAATTAGAGGGTCTAATTAGGCTTTAATGGTCACATCTACTATTATTAACATAAACAACTTTGAAGAACCTTTAAAAAAAATTATTCCAAATGAATAAAATGTATTTCAGTAAAAATTATTCCAAATAAATAAAATGTATTTCAATCTGTAGCTACATATACTGTATATCTGTATATCCCATATATAGGTATTATTATTTTTTAAAAATTCCTTGATAAAATATTCGAGACATAGCTGTCTTTTGTGAACCTCTCCTTTTCCTTTTGTGAAATGAAAAACTATGCCAAAAAAAAAAAATACTTTTTAGGCTAAATTTACTAGGATGAAGCAGTAATGCCAATGAGTGCTGATGGAAGTTTGGAATAGTCCACGTCTCGGGTTTCCTGCTAGCTTAGATAGTAAGCATGCGGCCCTTTTTGCGAAATAGACAAATGTCACTTCGGAATCATATGCTAAGATGAGTGGTATATGACAACTTGCGGAATTGTTATCCAGTTTTTTCAATCGTTTACGCGGCTTATCTTCTTGTTAAAATGTTCCTCTCAATTGACTTGAAATAGAAAATGGATAATTTGTAGGTCTTTATATCTGGGGTGTTAAAATGTTATGTTATCCACCCTATAATATAAAATAATTATTTAATTCGTTAAATAGTGTTATTAAGAATTAATTTTTTATTTTTCAGTCACTTCTATAGTCTTATACAGTGTATGTCCTAAATCATTAAATTATTAAAAAGTAATTATAAATTCTTTACTTTTCAATCATGTCAATCAGAGTATTAGAAAATATTAACCCAAGAAAGAAAAATAATTAGAATAAACTACCAAAATTTAAAATAATAATAATAAATCAAACATTAGATTAGCCTAATTAGAGTCGAGGCACAAATAACGCTCTTCTTAAGAGTGATACGTCCCTTACTCGCATTAGATTGATGTAGCTTCTTACTCAAGATACACACCTACAAGTACATTCGATGCAACAAAATAATACTCACGAATTAAAATGCCATTGTACTCAATGTACTGGTAGGGCTGTCTCTTATACACATCTAGATGTGTATAAGAGACAGATACAGTATAGTGAATATAGATAGGGTGAGAAGTAAGTATCATAATATAAAGATAGTCTATTTTATTTAATGAGTATGTCAATCATAATATTGTGATAGTATATTTTGTTTAATGATTTTTGTTGGAGGATTAAGTTTCTATTTATAATACTTTTAGGACATATGAAGTATATCTAAAGAAAATTAACGTTACTTCTAATTTAGCGAAAGTTAGTTACAATTGAAAGTATCTTATAAAATGCTTATGCACTTTTTATTCGAGCCAATGATGGCCAGCAGACACAAGTGTATGGAGCCTGTCTCTTATACACATCTAGATGTGTATAAGAGACAGCTCATAAATTATACAATTTATGAATGCAAACCAAACACTAAGAAAAATGCATCGATCAGCTTATGTTGATCAATTAACATATACTGCAAATAGATGCAGCAACTTAGAGCTTCGAGCTCCAGTACTGACTACAACATCCTTGCATCCGCACCTGGAAACAACGCGTGAACCTACCAAACAAGCTCAAGAAATCCAAGCAAACCTGCTATTGAGTAAAGACCAAGGCCTATGCAATTAATCTTGTAGCTTTCTTCCATTGTTTTATTAGCATGTCTGTCTCTTTTCCTTAAAAAAGCGTGTATTCAACTCTGAGCAGCACGTTACACCATAAAAAATGGAAGTTATCCATCTTGTCATCAAAATTGACACAAACATTCTGAAACTTGAGAGCAAAGCAATCTATATCCCACAATAGTGATTAAATTCACCAACATAAATTCATTCAACTCTGAAAAAAGTTCAGTTCTCGATATGAAAGGCGGACAGGGGAAAGAAGCAAATTCAGTCTAGAGATTCCAACTTGGGAACCAATAGGGACCTTAAGCATAAAGACCACTTAGCCACGTGTATTAAAGATGAATGACCAGAGACTTGCAGCAAACTTTTACCAACTATCTGAGAAGCTATGCCGACTTTGCTAGGCTGCTAGATAGTTGAACATAATGATACATGGAAAATTCATATACTGTAAGGACAGTTGCAAATGCATTTATACTGTAGCAAGTTGACCAATTTTCCAGAAAGGACGGGAATCAGAAAATCATCTTTGTGGATTGGCTGAAACTAATATGAGCACTTATAAGCCCATATCCTAGCTAATTATGAATCAGCTTCAACCACAACACAAAAGAGATAGGATGGGAATCAACCTCTCCACCCCTCCAAAAGAAAAACAAAAATGAAATAGAACAAATTAACCAGACAAACTGCTAAACTCAACAAGAAATAATAATCTATGTTGCAACAGAACAAATTAACCAGTTTCCCAAATCATTTTGTTGTGGCATCTCTGTAAATAGTTTTTATGTCAACACTGTCTCTTATACACATCTAGATGTGTATAAGAGACAGATATGTGACAAATATATCACATATAGATGTAGTATAAGATATATATTTAGTTCACATGAGTATAGAGAAATATTTGCTCATAAGTGATTTATATGTATTTTCTTTAGATATACTTCATTGGAAACAAAAGAAATCTATTCAGTTTAATAGTTCAAACAATTTCATAAAATCTAAATAATTGTATCTTATGAATAACATATGTACCTATGCTGTCTCTTATACACATCTAGACTGTGTATAAGAGACAGACCTGTGGACATATAATATTTCCAAACAGACCTAAAATATGGGATATAGAAATCAAAGACGGGAATGTGGTCTTAAAAGATGTTGATTTTTTGGAGTTCATTGGAATCTTTTATTCTATTCAAATGTTCAATTATCCTAATAACTTTAGATTTATCAAGCATTAGGGTGTTTGATTGTCCTTGAATCTCTAGACCTCTCTTGGAACCAATTTGAAGGACTTATTGTATAAATACTAAATTGTAATTTTTAATTTAGAAAATAAAGATTTCTCCTAAATATGTAGTTTGCACAATTATATGAAAGTAGAAAATATTCTATCATTTAGTTTACACAACTTTTTTTTTATTTTTAAATTTAGGTTGGTTATTGAACAACTATTAGCCATTTTAGTAATTGTTCAAGAACCTATAGGAGGCTACTGTATGGAGAAATGCGGACCTCTATTTTTAGTAAAGTGAGCCACCCAATCCAAATAGGTTTTCGGTTATTGAGCAACTACTAGTATACCACTAATTATTCAATAACCACCATAGACCTGTTGAAGGCAGGAGGAATCGTTATCCAGTTTTTTCAATCATGTACGCGGCTTATCTTCTTGTTAAAATGTTCCTCTCAATTGACTTGAAATAGGAAATGGATAATTTGTAGGTCTTTATATCTTGAGTGTTAAAATGCGTTTTTTATCCACTCTACGATACATTAAATAATTAAAAATTAATTCATTATTCTTCAGTTATTTTTATAATCTTGTAGAATATATAGCCTAAATTATTAATGTAATTATTAAAAAATAGTAGTAAATTCTTTACTTTTCAATTATCTAAACGATTGTAAGCAATAAAAAATATTAACCCAAGAAAGGAAAATAATTAACATAATATTGTGATAGTATATTCTGTTTAATAATATGAAATATGGATGGAGATAGAATGAGAAGATGTAACATAATATTAAGACAGTATATTTTGTTTAATAATATATTATAGAATAGATAGACTTTTCTCTGTTTCGAGTTTGCAATTATTATAATGTTGAAAGGGAGAGATTTTTAACATTACTTCTGAATTTAACAGTTAGTTATAATCAATAACGATCTTAAAGGAGTTGAAAGACTTCTTTCAAATTATGTATGCTGAGAATTTCACAAGATTTTTACTTTCAATTAATTTTAAATTATGATTAATAATTAGACCCACATGATATTATGTAATAATTAACATAGACTTGCTCTTTCAACTGACACATTATTTGCTTTTGCAAGTAAAGAAAATCCTTTATTGAAATTTTATAATTTTTCAAAGCATACCATCTTTTAGAATGTAAGAAATTTCCATTAATTCCTGGATAACTTCCATGGAATACATGGTTTAACGTACTGATCAGATGTGAATACATGCAAATGTATATTCTGTCTCTTATACACATCTAGATGTGTATCCCAGACAGGCCCTCTTCCTTTGGCTGCAGTGTTGACAGTTTTTGTCTGGACTATTCTAGCCATATTCTAAATAATATCAAGAGTAATAGTTGTCGAAACCCAGCCCTCTTCCTTTGATATCCCTTTTTTAATGATTTGTTTAAGTGTTCTAAAGGTGCATTAAAAAGGTGTTTGGTTTATGAGATGTGAGAAAGAAGAATAAAAATTAAAATTAATTATATTTATTCATAGATATTTAGTTGAATATCATGAAAATTATTTTATGATAATGGAAGTGTAATAAAAAAATACTTACTATTATTCTTTACTTGTGATATAAGTTTTAAATTGAGCAATTCATTAATATATAAAGAAACTCATTCTATTTCAAATTAAACAACTAAAAGAAAATATATAGTGAAATTTATGAGTCTCATTTCGATTTTCATTTCTGAAGGTGAACAAAATAAATGACAATATATTATGGTTGCAATTGACCACAATTTGCTAATCTGTCCACAGTGATTGCAACAGATCGACAATTTGAACATGAACTCGAAATTATTGTATATCACTTTTGTAATACTTTTATTCTATTGCCATAACAATGGGCCCAAAAAAAAAAATGCATTTTTGTAATTTGTGCCTTTGAACTATTATTGATTTGCGGTTTACATCCTAAACTTTATGTACTATGAATCTGTAGTAGATTGCTAGTATGAAAATTAATGAATTTTGTAGATAATTTTGAATGAAAAACTTTAGGTCTGTTTGGAAATATTATAAATATGAGGTATTATGTGATAAATAATATTTGGTTCATATATATATATATTGTAGTTTTTGTTAATAATGTTGTTTTTTAAAATAATGAAATAATTGTTTTGATATATACGATATAACTTCATTTAGATTCTAGATGTGAATAAGAGACACTTGAAGTATTCAAATGAAAAACCAAACAAGAAGACAGGTTATTCATTCGATAGTATTTATTTTTAACAGTATTTTAAGAAGTTGTAGGTTTTTTTTTTTTTTTTTTTTTCCTATCAATTTGAAGTTCAGAATGTTGAACTACTTACAACTTGTGAACTAACCTTGTCGAACTCTACCTTGTATTTCTGCCATGTGTTTGACGGTTCATCTTCTTGTTTCTGCATGGGACGACGAATCACGTAGTACACTAGTTGTGGACTGTCTGATAAAATCGTGTCTCAGTGGTGGGTGGACTTTTCAATGGATGACAAATTGCAGCCGATTATATATGTATCAAACTCAGGAGCTTGGCATGGGTATGATTCTCGAGTCCACTGTTCCATTTTTGTGAGTTTAAACTAGTGAGACGAGCACTCTGGATCGCGTCTTCACTAGTTTACAGGTCCTACTCCACTCAGTTCCACACCCACAGTAATCCAATGCGATGCGCTTGGCCAATTTGATTTCATCCACGACTTGACAGCTAGCAGTTCGTCAACCATACAATTCTTTCCTCTTTAAGAATAAACATGTTCACGTCCTCCTCACCTTTATTTGTTCCGGTGGCTCCTTTCTGCTCCGTACACATCTAGATGTTTTTATAGAGACAGCATGTAAATAGATGTTGTAGAGCTTTGATGCGAAGTCAGAACAAACAAATCAAATCTTATTCCCATTAAATAAGATGTAAAATCATCACAAATATTTAATTTTTTATTTTAAAATTATATGAATTATTTCAAATCAAGATTAGCATGAACTATTCTAACTGTCTCTTATACACATCTTGAATGTGTATAATTGACAGGAATATTATTCTGAAACTTGAGATATACCATTGGTATATCCAACATTAGATATTAAATTCACCAACATAAATTCATTCAACTCTGAAAAAAGTTCAGCTCTCGATATACAAAGGCGAACAGGAAAGCTATAAATTCAGTCTAGAGACTCTTCAAACCAATGGGAACTTACGCATAAGGAAATTTAACACAATTAAGGTTAGTCAAAGATAACCACAGACTTGCCGCAAATCCCTTTACAAACTATCTGAGAAGCTATGCCGGCTCTTGCTTGGCTGCTAGATAGTTGAACATAATGATAATTGGAAAATTCATACACTGTAAGGACGGTTGCAAATGCATTGATACTTAGCAAGTTGAACAATTTTCCAGAAAGGAAAAGAATTTATAATTACTTTTTAATAATTTAATGATAGTAGTTTCTGTCTCTTATACACATCTAGATGTGTATAAGAGACAGGGTTACAAGAGACAGCCTGTTTGAAGATAATAGGATGGAATCAACCCAATACCCCCGGCCGCCTTCTTTCCAAATTAAATCACTCATTACTACATCTTTTAGTATATATATATATATATATATATATGCTGTCTCTTATACAACAATCAGATCAATATAAAACTACAGATCACATGGGTAAAGAATAATAGTAAGTGTGATATACAATATCTTCATATTTCAGAGAACATTATGCAGATGTGTATTGCTAATGAACTGTTGAAAACTGAAAACAAGAGGGCTTCAGAATATAAAGGAGATCATAAAGCATGAGTTGGTCATCTAGCCTTTCGCCTCCGCTAAGAGTAATAAAGAAAACCATTCCTTCTATTTTGGACAAGCTAGTTTCTAAGAAAATACTTTACTTGCTTATCTTGAGTTTTTTCTTCTTTAAGATCATGGACGTTTGCCTTACCAAGTGTAACAAGTCTAAAAGTCCTGAATCTAATAATTTTAGCTAAAATCACTTAAAATTTCCTGCTATTTTGGTATTAATGCTATCACGTATTGTTATTGGTTTGGAACATTATCACAAGATAGTAAGTTTAATAGTAGTAGCATATATTTTAGTAATAACTAGTATGGCAGCAGGTGATTTGCACGTTACTAATTATTTGGTTTTTATTACTATGAATTAAGTTGTAAAACATATTTAGATAATCATTAATTAAATGTCTAGAAACAAAGAAATCATCAAAATG